>CAXIVR010000003.1:156625100-157225100 GCA_964035755.1 Teleogryllus oceanicus | reverse complement strand
TTTTATCCATTTCTTTACAAATACAAATAAAATTAGTTTTATAACATCTAAATCTTTGCCTTCCATACAGGTTGTGATATGCGATTCCAACGAATTTATAGATCGTGGGTTCGTGAAATCGATCCTGTACAAGAAATCGGAAATAATATTACCATTCCTTCAGGAAGATGCATGTATTTTAATTATTCCCTATCATTTAGGTTGTTGCTATCTAATAATAATAACTCTATGGAATCTCAGTCATATCATTTGTTTATTCCTTGTTCTTGTTGACAAATAATATTAAGCGAATTCTACCTCGCTTATGACATCAAAACGCATGTGCATACATAAAAACAACAAACACATAAGTATCCTTTGACAAATGAACTACAATATAATATTTAACAATATATATTTGCTTCCAACATTCACATAATTCAATATCACCAACATTCACTCGAGTGCACACTACCAGTTTGAGTAATTTGAAAAATGGCCATGTCTTTTCTCTGAGATCTTAAAACTAAGAGTCTTGGCCTTGATATAATTTTTTTGATGATGAAAAACAAAAATATATTGTTTTTAAACTTCCCTTTTTGCTGCACGACTATTGGCTGCCCACTGCTGTCCACATTAACTCATTTCAAATACGAAATCATAACATCCAGCAAAGAATGTGCACTCCATGACTATGTCTCACATATTCATAAGTCTATATGATGTCGTTCGCCAATGCAAATTCTTCGTTCGCCAATGCAATGCCAAATTAATTCCACAAAAAAACTTCGACACTAAAACGCGAAATTACATAAAATGTTCACCACGGTATCACAGTCTCATCTCATGAAGTTTTTGATTCTACAATTAAAATAGCACATGATGCATTTACTGATGCAACTCAGGATCATCTAACGAATTAAACATTCCTACGACCAAAATAACACGATGCGCTCGCCACGGCATCTCAATCACATCTCTTCCAAAAACATGGTTGTTCTGATCTACTATACCGTGTAGGTTTAAGCAAAAGAAAACTCTTCTCTGACAATACTACTATTTTTTACGTCTTTTTTTATATTATATATTCTTTAATAGCCTTTTAGCGTTGCCGTAATTTCCTAAATATATTCCAAGATATTTGTAATATTTGTAACCTTTTTCTAATCACTTGTTTTCTTATTTGAACAATCAGTAACCGTTCGTCACGCTTGTGAGAACATTTACTGTCTCATTCTAAATGAAAATTAATTATTACACGGAAAAATTTTAATTACAAATACTATTTTTTCCTTTATTTTGGGAGTATTTAGAATATCAATAAATTGTAGAAAACAGCTTTCACTCATGCACTTTCACATGTTTTTGTTCTTATTAACATACGAATTTAATGTATTTTTTTGTCATCATTCAATGTTTCTGTATTTATTTTGGACGCGTCTGAATAGACCGTCACATTATCGCCTCTCTCTCTAATGGCGACCACGTGCGGTCAGGTGAGGTATAATGTGCGCCATATAAATTTACAAGAAATGATATGTAAAGAATTATTGCTCATAAACATAATTGCTATTTGCATTGCTAATAATGTAAATAGTGTACATATGTTAATTTCATATTGTAAAGCACTGATGACCGGGAGGTTCTGTAGTTCGAATACCGATAATGGCGAATTTTTGATAGTAGCTAAAACATACCTACAAATTCACCATTCTGTGGATGACAATTTTAGCAATCCGCTACTCGGGTCGATAGTTTTCTGTGGTTTCTCCGATCATGCGAATGCCGGAGCAGTACCCTAAAACACGGGCCATGATACGCGTGAACTTTTTCCTTCCTCTTCCCTATTCTATACTCTCTTCTTACACACTCACTCACACACACTACATGCCCTGCAGTACCACACATGTCGAAAAACCAGTTGGAATCTTAGAGCTTGTTCAAGTTTAGGCGTCACGTAAGGCAGGAATGTCACGCCCAGAACACCCAAAATTTAAGGAAATTTTTCCAAAACTTCAGGGTTTCAAGTCGATTGGGGAATATTAATTTTGGAAATATCCTACGAATAGTTTAGGTATCAGAGTTCACAGAACACTGGACAGGTGGACGGATGAACAGACGGACCGCCGCGGCGGCTGTTTTGAACGGCACGCCTTTTGAAAGAAAAAAACAAACATAAAAAACGTTTTACCGATATTCAGGAACCCCAAAATAGAAATTCTGTTTAGGCTTTCTAATAGAGAAAATAATTTACAACCTATAGGAGCAAGAAACATCTACAAAAATAGGGAGTCACAAATCGAGTTTTTCTGTTGAAAACACGGCACTTTTCGATGCAGCATAGCTCTCTACTTTGTTTATACTCCGTACGTATACGAGAAAGTAAAAATAAAATACAATATGAGGCCCTTCCTTGCAGGTCATTGTAGTACATCATCGGTTGACGTCCCTTCTTTGAGCGCTTATCGAAGAGTCCTGATTGTTAACATGCGTTGAATTGCCTTCGACTGCGTTCAAAAAGCTCCAGTTTCTAATTTAGAATTCCAGCGAAGCCAATGAACGAGAGCAATTTGCGCCATCTACTTCGGTGTCCGATACGCGCGACAAGGCTTCAAATGCGTCCACTTGAGCGAGAACCTTTTCGAAGGTCACAGCGCAAGGCAGAAGCAATGAACTCCAAGTGCGTTCACTTGTCTTCTCAGCGTATTACTATTGTCGCTTTGTTTGCTTTCCTTCATCCACTCTCCCTTTTCAGAAGAAACGGCACAGAAAGCCGTTATTTGCTTCTGACCATAAATGTAACTTCATTATCTGTGCACGTCTTCTAGAATTCAGTGGGAAATATAGTTATTTAAATTAGTTTTCTCCATGATGTCGTGGCAGGAAATATTTTTCCTTGAAGAAGGACATGAGGGATAAGAGTCCAAAATTGTTGCTGATTTACTCTTGAAAACAGATCTTATTACATTGGAGCGAATGTTTTGTTAACATTCCTTGCAAAAAAACTTTCATTTCCTTTCTGTATTAAAAATTCAAGTAGTGTATAGGGTAGGGATCACAGAATTTTGAAAACGTGCTCAGAATTTACTTCTCTCCATAGCACGTCACATACAGTTTTTAGCTGTTTTAGACGTAAAATAAATAAATAAATAAATAAATAAACGCCGAGAACAGGTAGAGGGTGTTAAGACACGTTTTTCTCGAATGAAACCTAAGTTCGAACTTGGGGGGCTAAAACAGCATACATTCTCGCTAAAACAGCATTTTCACGCTCATTTACGCGATAAGAACTCAAATTTTCGAAAACTTGTACGTGACCTTATTTCAAAACCTATCTTTAAGGAGTAGATTTCATTAAGGGAAAAATTCTGTCTTCATAATTGTAATTGTAGGAAGATGCCGAAAAATGTTTAAAATTTTTACAAATATTTTGAAATTTTTACAAAATTTTCGAAAATTCAGAGTTTTTAAGGAAAATGATACGAGTCATTTCTTAAACGTTCTTCACACTATCTACACAAAAGTTACTAAAAAACAGCCATTTGTTTTGAAAGTTTGGAAAATGTCCCAGGGTGTAATGTCCCTTGTGTAAAGTACCCCCAAAATTAAAATATCGGTTTCAAATTCAGGAGACCTCGAAATCAGCCAAATCAATAATTGGGGAAAATTATTTTTTTTAGAAAATTGTCTGAAAGGCTTAGCCACTAGCCGGACGGGCAGACATACACACATTTTGCCGTCATTCGATTTTTGGCTATGAAGGACCCCAAAAATGGATTCTGACCACACCACGTGCTAGAGAATATTTTTCTATATTTATCAACTAAATTGATCTACTTTTTCGTTACCAGGACTCTGTAATAAGAGTTTTTATGCCAAAAATTCGCTGTTATTTTGCGCAGCATTACATAAATTTTTCTCTACTCCTTAGCGAAAAAGTAACAATTACTGCCTGATCGAAACATTAGAAATGGATTGTTTTCAATCGGTAAACGTTTGCACGCTATTAGGTTACATTAGGTATGATAAAATGAGGAAAGAATTACGGGTGCAACCATTAACAGAAATTGTGAACGGTTTCAAAATATGTTAGGAACCTCAAAGTGGTTCAATCGGGCCAAAAAAACAAACAAAACATACCCATAGTGGCTAAATTGAAAGTGCGCGTTCGGAATATCGAATGATCAAATCTTGTCCAGAAGATATTGGAGCACAATACTTCAGTTCCAGAAAGTTATTTCAATTCATTTTGCCTTCCTCACGGTCTCGCGTAATTACCTTTGTTCGATTCACTGGAATTCATTGATTCTTGTTGACAATATTCGAGAAGTTAAAAAATGTGTTTGAAAATATTTTTCTGGATAATTTTTGTATAGAAGACGCTTTTAACTATAAGATGAGAATAATTTTAAGGAAACGATTAATGTTTCAATATTGGATATGGATGAATTATAACCCACGGAGCATAACGTTAGTCATTATATTATTTTTTGTCCTGTGTATTCCTTTCTCAAATATTTATTTATCTCGTAGCTGACTTTGGTGCCACGGGGAATTAATTTCTAATGAATATATATATATATATATATATATATATATATATATATATATATATTGTGTGTGTGTGTGTGTGTGTGTGTGTGTGTGTGTGTGTGTGTATTTACTGTCTTTAAAAATACTGCAGTAACATAATAGTAATGTACAGTACTTGTCAAGAATATAAAATATATTGTTCCACAACTGAATATATGTGTATATTAATTTATTATTATAATAATAATATTAATAATAATAAATAATAATTTATATTATAATACTTTATTATTATAATCTTAATTAATAAATAATGGTGGGTGGTCTTGCAGTTTTTCATATGCATGTAATGTTTTGAACTATATATGTTGGTTTGTTTTGAAAGCTAATGATTAATCCTCTGAGAATAAAGAAGGACAAGTATTTTGCAGGAACTGTAGTTAAATAGGCATTCATCTTAACCACTGGAGTCATCAGAATTTTTCTCAAGGGAGGAAGAAGGGATTAATTGTAGTTATTTAGTGACTTTATGTTTCCTTATAAAGAAAATGTCCTTTATGTTGAATTTAAATTTTGTATTTCTTTATTTATTTTTTCTAGTCTTCTATTACTATTCAATTGAGATACTGAATAACATTCGTAACTACAGGAAAGTAGTAAAAACTACATTTGTGAATATGTTTCATCACCTTATGGAGTGGGGATTGCCACCTCTCTTTTGGTTGCGCCACTGATAATAATGTACCTAATTCAACAATTTTTCCTCTCCAACTGATTAAATTAATCATACGTGGCCTGTTTCCTCGCAAATAATCTCGTATCACGTAAAGGATTATGTGCAATTACACTTGCATTACTGCTTCCGCATTACTTCCCTTAATGCATTCCACCATTGCATTCCTTTCATTGTTACATCGTTAGTTGCCCATGGTTTTCCCTTGGCTCTTCATTATTCTCGTCTCATTAGGAGAGTACACACTGGTTCATATTTTAAATGAAGGACGCGCCGCCAAGTGGTATCTCCGTTGATCTCATCGGGTTAATGGCTGTCGATTCGATTAAAGTGCATCCGCGCTAGAGCACTGCAGGGCGAGGCTCGTCGCCACACGGAAGTTGGCGATGTTCGTAAGTGGCCGCATCAGAGGCGGATCGTGGTACACATTGCAGTGTTGCAGACGTGACCCATAATATTGACGTAGGTACAGAAATAGAAATTGAAAACAAGTAATGCCCTTTGAATTCTAACATGAAAAATGAACTTCGTGAATTCAAAGAGGATGATTGTGGACAAGAATTATTCCATTTCGTTCTGAGAGTATCGTATAGAGAAATATCGTAGTCGTAACGTCGATCGTCGAGAGTATCGTATATCATAAACAGAAATTTAAAGCGGTTTTGCCGCTTTAAATGCCTGTTTATTTGATTTTAATTGAGAGGAAATTTTATAACCATTGCGTTATTGCAAATATTTTTAGAAAAAATTTCCGGAATCGCTGACGAATAACCGGTGATTTGTGACTCGATTTGTGTGCATTGCTCAGACAGTTTTGTAATTATATTAATCCTCAGAAGTCAAGAAGTACGCAACTCTATAATTACCAGCGCTGGTGAAGTTCGCCGCTTTTTCGTTGACAGTGGAAGTGTTAATAGTAGTTTATGCAATTAGTTTATAATGTTAAGCTTTATTGCATGAGTACATGTTTTGAAAACGAGCGATGTTAGGAGCGAGTTTTCAAATTTGTACGAATGCAATAAAGCAACATTATAAACAAGTTGCATACGCTATTTTTTTGTATAACAGCATTATAAATTTACAAGAGAATCAAACTTAATTTCGCGAAACAACTTTCTTCTGACGTCTCGGGTGCATCCAACGCCCTCTGGAAATCAAATTCACGATGGCATTGTTGACATCCGTGCGAGAAAACGGTGGTCGGCTGTTCCGTCTTCTTCTACCTCCCCACGATTCTCTCGCTACTATTGGCTGAATGTGTGATGACGGCATGTCGCGTTTAATAATGGCGATGACGTCATGTAGCGTGCGATAAAATTCTGGATTATGCACGATTCGGGGTATCGAAAAGGGTCGTTTATAATGATGGTATACAAAAAGAATATTATGTACAGTAAGTAATAAAGCTTACAAAACCACTAGCTGACCTAATAAAACTTTAAGCCTCATTGAACAGAAATAGCCTTTAGAGTACTAGTTTTTTTGTAACTTTATGAAAAAAGAATATTTTATTGCATATTCCCTTCTCATTCCGAAAACGTAGAAAATATTGTATTTAAGTAAGGTTTGTATATTAAACATTTAATCAAAATTCATCAACATATCAAAATAGCAAAGATAGCATCGAATGGAAGATTTTACGCACTTCAGATGGAGGGAGATGAATAGAAACGAAAACTAGGCATTAAAGAAAGAGAAAATAATGAGTAGATACACCGATGCGAGGGCCAGGAACACCATCATTTCCTCTGCAGCTTACTGAAAGACTCGGGTTCGAGTCCTGACTGTGGCGTTTTTTGACATTCATACATAGCTGGGTGAATTCAACTTTTGTCACTGGAACAAAATTCTAGCATTCGGATGCTCTGATCAGTAGTTTTCGGTGGTTTGTCCGATCAATATGAGACACATACCCAAGACCTTAACAAAGGAGTCATGAATCAGGTGAGATTTTCCCTTGCTCATCTTTGTCGTTTTCTCTCCCCTTACACACACACACACACACACACACACACATGCACTGCACCACCACACATGTTGAGAGACTAGTTGGGAGTTTAGAACTTTCCCGGTTGGAATGGAGACCTGTTTCAGGAGACAGCTGAAAGGAACCCCGCCCCCCACAACCCATGAGTTAGTCGTCGCCCTGGAAGGAGGAATATCGTCACCTTCCGAATAATGTGAACTATACTTACGGAATGAAATATCTTAAGTAGTTGTCGCGCCCGAGAACAATGAATAATCACTTGTGAAATGATCCCTCAGCCAAACGATAGTCAGTGGGGGGCTAGAGAGGGAATACGGAGGTTCAAAAATTCAGGTGTGCCGAGTCACATAGGGGGCAGAAGAGTGGGTGAGGCAAACGCGCAGTTTAGTCTCGTGGGCGTGGAGTATGAAATGTACGAGGCCATTAGCCATTATCTATTGTCGAAATCTTTCCTAAAGAAAGGAGGTTCCGTAATGATAATACGGGAAAACAGCAACAGCCTCGACAACATCACTGCAAGCAAGTGGGAAAGAGATTGGTTTGAGGGAAGATGATATCTAGGCGGAGGGAGAGAAGAAAAGGGTAGGGAGATGGTAGTGAAAAGCAAATAACGGGTGTGCTATTGTCGATTTAGCGTGTCGCAACACACGAAACGGAGTATGTCTGAAGACGGGGCCCCGCCGAGGGAAGGGGTGGATGGATGTCTCAGTGGGTGACGCCCCTCCTAAGCGACCCGGAGGCGAGGATGTGAGGCGTAGGTGACGCTGCTTGGCGCGTGCTCTCGGGAAACGCAATCGATTGTGCAGGCGCGCCGGGCGAGAGCGGCGCTCGCTTCAACCCAGCTCTGTAGAGGGCGAACGGCGGAGGGCTGAGAGTGGAGGGTGGAAGATGGAGGGAGGAGGGTGAAGAATGGAAAATGAAAAATGGAGGATATAGATGGACGATGGTGGATGAAGGATGAATAATGGAATGTGGTGTGTGAAGGATGGACGGGGAAGAGTTGAGAATGAAAGATAAAGGATGGATGATGGACATGGAGGATGAAGGATTGAGTGTGGAGGATTGAGAGTGGAAAGTGAGAGTGGAGAATGGAGGAAGGGGTAGGGGGGGGGAAGGGGGGAGGTGGGTGATATGGAAAGAGGACACTGGAGGTTGGAAGATATGTGTGTGTATATATATAATACAACGTTACTTGGAATTCTCCAAGTCAACCGATAATCGTGTGCTCCTTGGCACATACTTAAATTGGAAAGCGCACATTTTAAATAAATGTAATAAAGAAGACAGTACTTTTTAAATTGTATCCTTTAATAAACAAAAAGTCAGCTCTTAAAACAGATCTCTCCCTATTACTGTACAAAACTGCCATTAGTTCCATAATTATATTCATGTCCGATCTCGGGGGAGCTCTACCTTCGGTAGTTAAAACTCTCCAAACATTCAAAAATAAAAACCTTCCCACTGCAATCCAAGCGCCTCGGTACTTGTCAAACAAGCAACTCCACAGAGAGTTTTTCCTCACACGATTGATGATTATATCAGTCACCAATCAATTTTTTTTCTTTTCTTACGATCTGCCCGTGCAACTTTCATATTCATAAAAAAAAAAAAACATGACCAACACCGAAGAATCAAATCTAGATTCCCAAAGGATAAATTTAAACCACCCTAAAGAGAAATGCATGATTTCAAAAACTTACTTTTTCTTTCTTTTTTTCCTGTAATTGTCCTAGTCTCCCATACATTTTTGCATGCAAAACTATTAATTATTGAGGTCTTCAGTGAGAGGATCCTCGCTCTCCTGTAACACTTAGTAGTAACCTTGCTGGTTTGTAGTTCATACGAGTGCTCACTTCCCTTTACAAGAAAATAAAATTAAAAAATAAATTGAGAATGGGTGGAAGTGGTCTGAGCACTGAATGCTGAGAACTGAGGGATAAGGCCAAGTGGGAGAAGGCAGAGGGTGGAGGGTTAGGGCCAAAGAAAGTGGATGGAAGGCGGAGAGTGGAGGGTGAAAGGTGGCGGAGAGAATGGAGGGAATTGGGCGGAGCGCTGAGGGCTGAGGGGTGAAGGCAGACGGTGGAGCGCTGGGGCCGGAGAAGGAGGCGGGACGCCGCGGGCGCGGGTCCACGCCCGGAGGTGGCAGCGGGTCACGTGACCGCAACACGGGCGTAGGGTCGGTGGCTGGGCTCGCGGCTATTGATTGCGTTCGCTTTCCATGTCGCCACCCCACCCTCTCCCTGGATATGATCCACGTTTCTCACTTGACGAGAGGAGAATTGGGCAAAACGGCGCACTACTTGAAAACGACTTTCCTTAAATGTGCATACGAGTGTAATCACATCCTATTTTTGATCTTTTCCAGGTAAGGGTAAGCATTTTTTACTGACCTGGATATCGGAAGTCCCTAAGGCTGCAGGGCTGTAGCTGCCTCGGCTCGAAGGATCGCGTGTTAGAATCCCTCCCCGGTCATGGATGTTTATGTGTGTTTCTGTGGTCCTTACGTGTTCGTCCTTTCGTCCTACTGTTCCTCCTGCAGTTAATACATAGCAGTCGCTATATGACCAAGATGTTAAAAAGTGACTTGAAAAATAATTTTTTTCCAAGAATTTTCGCAGAGTAGATTTAGAAATCTGTGGAGAATGAATGTTTATGGGCAAACCAAATGTGTCGGATTGTGTTGTGTCTGTACGTATGTTCATTGCGTGTATGTAAGGAATAGCGAATTGTCATAACTAAAGATTTTCAGAAAATGCATTATATAAAATAACGTTGAATTAATTCCAATAGAAAATAGTTTCAAACAATAGCATACAGGCATTTTGTTTCTGTAACCTCAGTTGACGTTCCTGCAAATAAAAAGGCAAAATATTTCCCTTATTTACGCCATTTTTAAATGTATTGAATGATAGACATCAATAAATATCGTTGTCTTTTTTACTTTATTGCTCTCGGAGTAGAGAGAAAAGCAATGTAATGCTATGCGAAAAAGCGGTAAATTTTCGGTAGAAAAAACTCTTATTGCCCGTCTTTCATACTCTTTCGTGGGTGTTGGATCCCGAAAAATCGAAAGACGGCAAAATGTCTATCTGTCCGTCCGTCCATCCGTCCGTCTATCTGACTGTCCGTCTGTGAACAACGCTAGCGGCTAAACCGTTCAGCCCATTTTGTCCAAAATTAATATTCCCCAATCGATCTGGCTGATGCCGCGATCTCTTGAATTTGAAAATGATATTTTAATTTTGGTGACACTTTACATGATGCCCCTGGGACATTTTCAAATTTTAAAAAAGTCACCCAATCGTTTTGATTAAATTCTGTAGTTGGATAGTGTGTAACCGCCCATATGTCGGTTCCATTGATTTTTGAGAAGCACCCGAGAACGTCAAGACACGACAAGTTGCAATTATAGTGTTACCGAATTGCAAGAGATCGCGCCAGCAGTAAAGGGTATCCTTGCGAGAATTTATTAAAGTTTCTGAACGCACTCGCTTAGAATGGAGCGACAGTCAATCAAAAATCACCCTTGAAAATATCAGCACTAGCGCAAAGCACCGCTACGAAAAGCTTTCTCTTGTGCTGCCGACCGCCGATCTGGACACACCGGAATTGTTCGTGTTGGACGGAGAGGAGAATTCGCTGTATTTCGACGATAAGAAGCTTGAAAAAGGTAATTCGTCTCATCATGTTAAAATAACGATACCATGTATGCGAGAATTGAGAACTTTAAATAATGAATATTCTGATAAATTCACGTGGACGCATTACGCAGAAATAATATTTTCTATCAACGAGGAAATAATATATTTCAACGTTCAAGAACGTATACTGAAGTGGAAAGCATGTGCTACAGGAAATGTTTCTTTCTATTTCCAGCTTTTTTTGTCTTTCGTCTTGGCTTTCGTCTTACCACATAAGAAATTCATTACGCGGAGATATTGCAGTCATATTGTATAAAATTCGAAGGTCTGTGGTAGCGATTCAACAGAGCACGTGTTCGCCGAAGCAAAGGGGTTGCCACGACCTTGAAAGGATCTGGGTGCCCGTCGCCGCTCCAAGCTGTGGAAATATTTCTTCGTGAGTCAGAAAACTTCACTAGAAATTCTAAAAAATAATAATAATAAAAAAATAAAGAGGCGAGAATTATGCTACTGAGATAGAATTCACCTCACTAACAGACGTAGATATTCGAGTTAAATTCATTAAAAATCATTTAAACGTAATCTTTTATAATATTGCAGTCTTAAAAGGAAGCCAGAAAACTAATTCCCGTAAAGAATTGTAAAATCATAATTTTTCATTTTTCTATTATCGATATTTGTTCTTATAGTGTGTTTTCAATTTATTGTTTAATCGTTTTCAAATTGTTCAAAACCAATAATTACTAAAAGAGTTATTAATTATACGTTCATTGCATAACAACATTTTTTGCTGGTAAAATTGTATAAAGTAATAATCTACGTGAAAGTGAAACAACGTCTTGTATATATTTCATTCACTATTGAAGTGACAATTTCTTTGAAAGTGTCTGTAAAAGTTATTTTGGTATTGATTCTTTTTCAGTATTTTGTGTTTCCATGTATTATAGTGTTTTAATGTGTTTCTTTGTGAAGTGAAGGGTAATATAATTTTATGTAAAATGTTTTTGCAAGTGTTAAAATGCAACTGAAGCTGTTAGGTAATCACGTAATTGCTAAAGGTAGAGCAAGTTATTGAATTTTTCAATGCAATGTGTAAATGCTAGATTAGAATTGAATTCAAGTATTTAACCGAATATATTCAGAACGCTGCTCATAATTAAAAGATTAACTTACCTGTGTTTCTTTTATTACAAAAAGCTGGTTAAAAGACGAACCCACTCCTATAGGGCAGTTAGGACATATAAACCATTCCTAATTTTTGGTGTGATATTGTCATAACAAATCACAGGTCAAGTAATACTACTAGGTTACTTGAGTGACCCGCTGTAGGCTTTTTAGAGAATAGTGAAAGGGTAGGGCGGTCACAAGTGTAAATGGCGTTTAAGAGAATGCAGGTCTCATGTTCGTTAAAGACTTTAGTTTTTCGGAAAATTGCAAAAATTTAAAAAAAATTCCGAGTCTTCCTACAATTACAATAATGAAGATAGAGATTCTTTCCCAGAATGAAAATTGTTCCTTAAAGATAGATTTTGAAATAAGGTGATATACAATTTTTCGAAACTTTGAGTACTTTTAGCGTACTTTTGCGTGGAATCACGGGCTAGAAAGTACGTTATGATTTAGCATCACTAGTTTTAAATGCTTATTCAGTGAGAGTGAAATTATTCAGCTCTCTGCAAAATTTAGCAACTTTCAAAGCCTTTCCTCTGAGTGTCCGAAGTTTTAGAAATAAGTTAAAACAAGCTGAGAGTAATGCATGTTAAATTAGTAACTAAGTACGGTGAAGTGCGTGTCAATGTAATTCAATGTGAAACAGTATATTGTAATGCAGTGAACGCAAGCAAAGCCCTTTTCTAAAATCTTATTTATCCAACATCTATTTAGTTTGAGTTTTTATTGTCACTAGCATATGATCCTTACACCATTTCTGATCATACTACACGTTCTCTTCTGAGATTAATGTGTGTCAATATGATGGTTAGCTTTTCGGCTGTATCCTTAGGTAGGACAAGGTTTATACGCCTTGAATTATCAATTATAAGTTGATAGGATGATGATGATGAAAGGACCTATTGAACAATCATTAACATTCCCCTGTACCACGAGAACCCCGATTAGGATAGTCAGCCCGAGGATCGAGCCCGACTGCGAAGTCAGTGCGCCGCGGTGCCTACTCTATTATTATTATTATTATTATTATTATTATTATTATTATTATTATTATTATTATTATATTTCTCAGCTATTTTCGCTGATAAAAATGCTCACATTCTCCAGAGTTGTTTTGGGGACAGGTTTGGTCACACAAACAGAAGTTCATCTTATATCTAACTGGAAGCGGTAGCTCAGTGCATCAACTGCAGCACCTCTGACCGGGAGGTCCTAGGTTCGAGTCCTGACGGCGGCAGGATTTTCGACACCAGCTTTTCAGCTAGGTCGAATTCAGTCGCTGTCTGGAGGAGAATTCTAGCGGCCGGTTGCTTTGATCGGTAGTTTTCCGTGGTTTCTCCGATCAACACCAGGCGAATGGCAGAGCAGTACCCTACCAAAGGGGTCACGGACCGCGCGCGATCTGTCTCTTCCTCTGTTCCTCTCCTCTTACACACACACTTTCATTAACATGCACTACACTACCACATTCCGGGAGACCGGTCGGGAGCTCAGAGCTTGTCCAGCTGAGGCGGTTCCCCGCTGGTGGGAGAGTCCGGGTTAGGGGGAAACCCCACTAGCCGATGGTAGGTCGGCGCCGGATCTCGCCATCCAGCGGGGGATGCTCACCGCCATCTCCCGAGAAAAAACATGCACTACACTAACAGGGCTAACGACCAGTTGATGCGCCCAGAAACACGAAAAAATCAATCAATCTTATATATGGAATGCAACATTTCCCATCAGCGTAGAGTTTGCGAATAAGTCTGCGCAATCGAGGGAGACTGGGCCCTTCCGAGAGTCGTTCCTCCCTGGAACGCTAGTGCGGCTCCGTCCCTAAGCGGAGCGTCGACCTCCGCCCCCAAGTGTTTCTTTAAACGGCCCTAATCATATTCGCGCCAGTCAGTCGGCAATCGGGCATTCGGGTCAGGCGTCGCGACCGATGAATAATGCAGGGCACTCGCCACAGAAATCGTTGCCTTCGCGTCGCGTAATGAGTGCGGGGCGAACGAACTGTCGCCGCGCGAGACCGGGCGATTGCCTTGCGCCAGGAATTAGCTGGACAAGGCGAAGGTCTGGCAGAAGAACGGGCTTGGGAACATTGTGAACCTCTTGATTTGGTTTATTTATTTATTTGTAAATTTACTTATTTATTTATATTTATTTATTTATTTATAAATTTATTTATTTATTTATTTATAAATTTATTTATTTATTTATTTATAAATTTATTTATTCATAAATTTATTTTTTATTATTTATTTATTTATTTATTCATTTATTTATTTGTGTGTCAAGTCCCTTTTGTTTCTGAGAGCACTCAGGCCCATGTGTGGTGTAACGAACAAACGATATTCTAGCAATGGCTGAATGAAGAAAACGGAAGTATCTGGAGACAAAACAGTTGAGAGCTGGCTTCGTCCACCACAATTTCGTCTGGATAGAACATGGCCCCAGAGTAGAAGGCTCATGAGTACAGTGCAGAAATTTGGCAAAATGCCTTTTTTATTATTTTTACGATTTTGTGACTTTTAATATTAGGTTTAACTTAATTGTAATTGTGGAGTTATTTCAGTAGATTTTCATGGCCTTATTGTTGCCCTTTTCTGCGTTATTTGGGCCTTTTTGGTGGAATTTTGACGACCGACATTATGACATTGTGACATTTTGACATTTTGACATTTTGTGACATTATGACATTATGACATTATGACATTATGACATTATGACATTATGACATTATGACATTATGACATTATGACATTATGACATTATGACATTATGACATTATGACATTATGACATTATGACATTATGACATTATGACATTATGACATTATGACATTATGACATTATGACATTATGACATTATGACATTATGACATTATGACATTATGACATTATGACATTATGACATTATGACATTATGACATTATGACATTATGACATTATGACATTATGACATTATGACATTATGACATTATGACATTATGACATTATGACATTATGACATTATGACATTATGACATTATGACATTATGACATTATGACATTATGACATTATGACATTATGACATTATGACATTATGACATTATGACATTATGACATTATGACATTATGACATTATGAAAATTGCCTTTAATTGAAATATCGACGTGAGAGAAAAGTAAAAAAAAATCATATTTAAATTTTTAGAAAAAACAGAAGAATAGATCAATAGGCGTTTATGTCATGGTATTGGGTTTGTTTGGCATTAACCCTACCAAAAATTTAAAGAAAAAATTTGGAGTCGTTTTTGAGAAAATCTTGTTTTTCTTATTTTTTAAAATTGCAAATATTGCATGCACTATTTCACGAAAATTACTAAAATTTCCGAAACAATGTATATGACCTTATCGAAAGAACTATTTATTCACAACACATTTTTTTGAAGGAAAGATTTCTGTCTTCAATGTTGTAGTTGTAGGAAGACGCCGAAAAAAATTCAAACTTATGCAATTTTCTAAAATTCAGAGTTAACTGTAAAAATCAGACTTATGCCTCCTTAATAAATGTATTTTACTCTATTCTTATACGAAGTTTAAAGAAAAAATTTGGAGTCGGTTTTGAGGGAATTTTGAGAATGTCCGGGAGGGGGTTCATGTAAAGTATAGTATCCCCAAATTTTAAAGAATGTTTTTAAACATTTCAAAGCTTCAACTAGAGTCAGATAGACGGGGGATTCTTTAATTCGAAAAAGATAGTGCGTATGGTTTAGGCGCTAGTAGTGTTCACAGACGGACGGAGACTGACGGACAGACGGACGGACGTTTTGCTTTCAATTGGTTTTTCGATATAAAGGAACCACAAAACAGGGATTCTGGCTGCTCCACGTGTTAGAGGATTTATTTCTCTTAATTTAGCAACTGGTTTAATGTACTTTTTCGCCACCAGAGCCTGACGATGATTTTTTTCCGCCGAAAATCCGCCGTTTTTCGCGCAGCATTACGTAACTTTCTCTATACTACGTATATAACTCCGTATATACGTAGTATACGAGAAAGTAAAAAGAGTTAGTAACTTCTTTAGAAATACTTTCAAATCAAACCAGTGGAGTTTGCAATTATATTCTTTTGAACTGACGCGAATATTTCTGTTTTCCAAATGTTGCAAGTCACACTCGTTGGTAACTTTATTCTTAATTAAACTACTATGATACATAAAGAAGTGGGATAAGGATTCTGGATATCAAGAAAATGTACACAAATTGTGCTTTACTTTATATGTCACAAATGAGGCGGAAGAGCTGCCTGATGGCCCGAGCCTCGCCATATCAATAAAGTCATTATTGTTATTATTATTATTATTATTATTATTATTATTATTAATATTATTATTATTATTATTATTATTATTATTAATTAGCAGTATTTATTGACTTTTGACGTAAAGTTAGAAAAAGAATCAGAGATTTGGAATGGGCCTGAAGTTGTGGAACACACGAGTTTCTCACGATGTTTATCTCGAAGTGTTTATCACCATATACGTGTCTTACGATATGTTAACTGAAATGTAAGAAATAAAATTTGTTTTTAATAAATCCTCTATTAGATAATATATCACTTGTTTTTACAATCATACACTATTTCGAAAAGTTAATTAAAATATCACTTGTCTTTGGGAGTACTCAGTACACGAAAGAAAGTTTCCGTACTTCCGTTCTTCCGGAACGAAAGTGTCTTTATTTTGAGGTTCTTAACCTTCATCGACTAATACTTCAATTTCGTCGGAGTCAGAGTGAATTAACTTTCATATTCTATGTAAATTACATTTGTGGAAAGAAATGAAATTCAATTTCCTCGGGAATTTAGCAGATTATCTCTGTAGAGTTCAAAGCCTCGAAAATGTATGAGTCGCACGTTCCTCTCTTTATCAATATTCGAAGTGGATCACAAATATTCCAAACACGTCTTGGGCTAGGGCACTGACCGGTGTTTTTAAGAAGCAAAATATAAGACTCTCAGGCGGCTGTAATTTCCTCCCTCTTTTTGAGGCGATTCGAGGATTTTTCGACAATTTCCAAAGCAGTCGTGGTATTACTTATGATAAAAATCAAGATATTAAAAAAAGTGTAAGAGAAGGTAAAAATGAACAGAAGGGAAACGTAAATTAAAACAAAGCAAAAATCCTAATCAGGAAGAATAAGGAAGAGAGACTAAGAGGGGCCAGGCAGTACATTTCGGACTAGGAGTGTAAAGCAAGGATCCATTCCGGCAGACGCCATCAGCGATTGAGTAAACACAGAAAGATCTCAATCAGAATGACGTCTTAGGTTCGAAAATTAATAATGCAGAATCTGATATACTAGTAGTAAAAGAGAAGAGAAAAGACGTTCAGGAGAAGGGGTCATAAAGAAGAAAATTTGAGAAATATGAAGGGGAAAGGATAATGAGAAGAGGCGAAGAGGAAAAGGAAGAAGAAATGTCCAGAAAGAGTAAAATTATTCCAGAGTCGATACGTAATTAGAATGCTACGTTTGATGTACATTCGCCCTTCATATAAATATAAATTCAATTATTATTATCACAAAAATACACTAAGTTAATAATAGCAGTAATTTCAGAGTATTGAGGAACAATATATAAAAGTATCATAAATTCTAAGCAACAGTTGTATGTATTTACGCATAAGGTCAATATATTGTAATAAATACAGGTACAAAATAGGCTGTACGTATATTTTATCTGGAACGTCGCGAACTTTTTGTATAGTGTATTGAAACAATTAGATTCAGAAAAATATATTATTAATAATTTATATGGTGTGAAAGCAAATGGTAAATGAGGTTAGTGTAATGAGGTTTGGGATGAAATTTTGGTTTTACAGAACGGAATCAACGATGTTTACTGGGGTTGGCAATTGGGTGCTTGAAAAGGGGGGAAAATCTGCAGATTATCGAGAGTATTAACGTGATTCTATAAGTAGTTATTCGTTATCAAAATAGTTTATTCAAATTTGAATATACGGGAAGTATTGAATATTTTAGACTCGCTGGTAGTTATTGATTGATTGATTTTTTCATGTTTTCGGGTGCGTCAACTGCTTCGCTCATTAGTCCCGTTAGTGTAGTGCATGCTTTTTCTCGGGTGATGGCGGTGGTCTTCCCCCGCTGGATGGAGAGATCCGGCGGCGACTTACCGTCGGCTAGTGGATTTTTCCTCCTAACCAGGACTCTCCCACCAGCGGGGCACTGCCCCAGTCGGGACAAGCTCTAAGCTCCCGGCCGGTCCCCCGGGATATGTGGTAGTATACTGCATGTTAGTGTGTGTGTAAGGGACAGAATAGGACAAGGAAGAGGAAGGAAATATCGCGCGCGGTCCGTGGCCCGTTTGGTAGGGTACTGCTCCGGCATTCGCCTGGTGTTGATCAGAGAAACCACGGAAAACTACCGATCAGAGTAGGCGGCCGCTAGAATTCTCCTCCAGACAGCGACTGAATTCGACCTAGCTGAAAAGCTAGTGTTGAAAATTCTGCCGTCGTCAGGACTCGAACCTAGGACCTCTCGGTCGGAGGCGCTGCAGTGACATCAGCTGATGCACTGAGCTACCGCTCTCGGCCTGGTAGTTATTCCAGGCTCGTACAGCTGTATTGGTGTATGGACTTCTGAAAGAAGTTGTTTTATGGTATGGTACACAAAGCAAAGCTGAATCACGGACTCAATTTAATTTCAGATGATTGAGGTTACTTATAAAGGGTATTCTCCAAAATGGATATTCCTCAATCGATATGGTCACACTTGAGACCCTGCTAATTTCAAACGGCAATTTTAATTCTTTTATATGAAACTCCTACGACATTAAACGACATTTTTACGACATTTTTTCAAGAAGTTCTACAAATTGTTTGTTTAATTTTTTTTCTCAAATTTTTCTTTCGAAATTCTTAAATAATTTTTATATTCTTCTTTTTCCTTGAATTCAAACTCATTCTGCCCCCAATTCTGCTATGCCGCCAATCGATTTTTTTCTAAATTGCATCACCACAAAACGACGATTCTTACGATTATCAATACTAACTTACATCGTTGTGAATTACGCATTTAACAAAATTCTTAATTTACTTCTAATCTATTCTACTCCACAAACTACTTCACATTCCATAGCTAATCTTCAATATCATCACGTGGACTTGTAACTTTTGATTCCAAATAATTTGTTAATCAGTTTCTGCAAAAACTTGTAAACAAATGGTTCAATCCGTATTCAATATTTGTTGCTCATCTAAAATTGGTTAATTAAACTCGCCCTGTGAGAATACGCCTTGAAAAGAAAGAAGCAGATCATCAATGCTATACGAGTAGGTCAGTGTTTCCGAACGCGGTTGGTATTGTCCCTCAAGGGGTCGATGAAATTTTAAAAGGAGACAATGCCCATCAAGACGTCTATTGGAGATGGACA
Source organism: Teleogryllus oceanicus (assembly GCA_964035755.1). NCBI lineage: Eukaryota > Metazoa > Arthropoda > Insecta > Orthoptera > Gryllidae > Teleogryllus > Teleogryllus oceanicus. Next base: position 157,205,642 of record CAXIVR010000003.1, on the reverse strand, counting down.
GCAGGATATGCTTCGTCAAATGATCTATGTAATCAATATCCTATAAAAAATATATAAATGAAGTTAATTGTGTTTTGTATAACGGTTCAGAAAATATAATAACACTTGTCTATATTTCTAAAAATTAAAATATAAACCTAAGAAACAACTTCTTTTTGAAACATTTGTTAATATTCTTTATCTGTGTAATTGTTATCAAGACATTGTTTGTTTTACAATTATTTTTATGCTGAATATTATACAAAAGTGTCAAGGAGTCGATAAAGCAAATCTTTCTTTTAAAAGGGACCGATGCCAGAAAGAGATAAGGAATACCTAGATTGTAAGTAGATGTATCTCGAATATTTGAAGATAGAGCTGCTTTCTCGAGACCTCATGCAAGGCTTTATAGGTTAAGGTAATGGCCAAGCTGATACCACGTGATTGGCTCCGTTGCCTGTCACCGATAGCGAACGCGTAGTGTCATCTTGAACGATAAAGAGTAAGTTAAAGGTGACTAACCGGGGACAGTCGACATTAAGGATGGAGCACAGCTGTTAATCAAAATCTTAGCGCCTGCGACGTGAAATATTTTTCTCTTTATCATCTCACTCTGTACTCTGTACTCTGTGCTACTCTGTTGCGTTCAAAACGCGCGGTCCGATCGATTTCAAGTCGACAAGCATGTCTTGGCGAGGTGCGGCCGGGCTGCATCAGCTTGCGTGCTTCTCAGATAGGGGCGCTAGCTCCGGTCTGGAGGGCGTTCCCTGCCGACGTCGGCGCATGCGTACGGCACAGCGATGGCCGGCGCGCGCTGCGAAAGAACGGACGGCATCGACCGTCACGCTTTCGCAGACGGTGGCGCCATCTCAACTACGCCAGCCCGGGGGAAAACGAGGGCTGGTAGAAGTTGAAGGCTGTTTTTTTATTTTTTTAAACAAAAACAACATTAGTCCACAAAAGATTTTTCAAGAGACAGGAAAAATCTTCCAATCTTCGTTGTATTCTAGATTAGAATTTTATGGCACGAGAATAAAGTGTAATAACAGATTATTTTTCATATAATGCTTGTAATTTGCAAATGGAGGGGGTAAATAAGAAGTGTTTTGTAAAAGAGCATCTGGACTTATGTCGTTTTTGTGAATTTTTTTGGGACTGACACATTTCGTTAATTAAATAAAATTCCTATTTCAGTTAATGTTGTTTGCAACATATGTTATACTAATTATTATAAATGATATTTATATTCATAATGACTAATTTCAGAAATGCAATAGATAATACAAAGAAATAAAAAGAACGAATGAAGAAAAAAATTGTTATTTATTAATAATATGGAGGCGAGTATCGACTGAAAACATTTGATTTCATATCAAAACACAAGAATCGCTTGGAAAATGTTCTGTCAGCATTGTTTTGTCATATTTACATTTCTTTGGACTATGCTTTTTTTTGTAAAATCCCTTCAGTTATCTTCTGCTTTGGCGCGATAGGAATTGTCCGCGTGTTGACCGAGTAAGAACTTTGAAAGTACCTGTTATCAACAACGTCACATCTGTGATTAATGCAATCATAACTTATTTTCAATGTTCTAAACGTAATATTAAGTGCAATAATCATTCTCCTGGCTACTGAAACAATGTTTTATAGTTTGTTTGTTGAGATAAAATTAAAAAACCGTATTTTAATATAAATTTGAATGAGATTGATATGGAAGCGTTAATACATTTATTGTCATCTAGAAGTTGTCATTAAGTTTTTTGAGATCATTCCATAACATTTTAATGCCGAAGCATATTTTTGTATGTATGTAAACGAAAACTGGGAAGTAGCATCCCAGCCGTCAATTTTTAAATCACTAGCATGCGATTCAAACTAGTACTTACGTAGATTAATATGAAACGAAATATTTTACGAGATAATTATACATTAATTTTATGCTTTATTATTACTTTATTTCACACATTAAATGTTCATTTCTATATTTGCTTACTTATCTCTAGTGAACGGTATTTAAATTTTACATCAGTTCCTTCACTACAAAACCTGTAATTTTTTGATGTCTCAAATGTACAACCTATTTCATTTTCTCATTTCACTACAAACATCATTCAATATCGAATATAAATTGAATTTGGAGAATTCATAGCAACACTATTATTCAGAAAAAGGGGACAAATCGAGAATGGTGCATACGTCAAAACAGAGAGTAACTAAGTAATTATTATAATATTTGGGAGAAAATATAAAAAACAAAATACTATTATTTGTGGAGTCACAGCGTTTGATTTTCTTACTGAGAAGTACTCATACATAAATCTTGCTAGAATAATTGTTGTTGTAGCCAAACTATGCAGGATCCATACTAATAATATCCATGCAGTCTTGTAATTGTTGTATCGCGTTGGGAAAATGAGCAACAAGCATAATAAGAGAAGATGCAATTCTAAAGTGGCGTAAAATATTATTAATTGGAGGGTGGAAGGCGGCGCGATAAATGAACTGTGCACTGTTGTGCGAGGATAGGAAGGTGTGCTCATTTGTTTCGCGAGCAGCGCCATTGTGCGGCCGAAGCGCTAACTCTAGATGGCGACGTACATTTCTTGTTCGGCGGTTATCGATTTTACCTGCACATCTCACGTCGACATGTTTATAGGACCTCTCAGGTGCAAGCAGACCAGCAGTGAGCAGGAGGTTGCTATTTCTAATTAAATTGGCGAGCTTTACGTTACTGCTAGAAATGCGAGATTAATTTTGTTTTATATAGGAGAGAAAAATAAAGTTTATGTGAGAATAACAGAGGCATAACTTGTAAGATATTTAAACTTCTTTTTATATTTTTATTACCATCTGAACCTACTCTGATTTCTATTCTAATTGGTTTGGAATGGAATGTGATAGTGGATTTAGGATAGCTGCTGTAAATGAATGAAATCGTAATATTGATATGCGTTTATATTTATAAAGTCAACTTGTACAAATTGGGCTATACTTTTATGATCGGCTAACATAGCAACAAATATAAACATATTCATATAATTAATGACTTATAATTACAATTCATATGTCACAATTAAAATGTAAGTTTATCATCTATTGTAGAAGTGTTTCCATTTATTAACACCTCTTATCTATTTTAATTTACAATTTGGGAGTAAAATTTCTAAAATATAATACAATAATTCTCTTATTACCTTATACATAACTGAAAGGAAATAGAGAACTAACATTTGGGCATGACAATGTAAGTCTTCCTTATTGCATACGTAGAGGATACAATGAGAAGTATTTCCATGTATTGCAGTGAGAAATATACAAGCCCTGTAAAGAATTATTTGTAGTATATAATTTATCTATTAAAATGCGTACTAACACATTTGTATTAAATTGCGTGAATACTGATCACGAGTATGAATACTAAAAGCTTCTAGGAAAGTATGCTTATCTATGAAAGCGAATATTGTGGGAGTGAGTTCCCAGTATCTGAAACGTATACATGTTAATAAATAGAAGTCATCATTTGTACAGTCCGATCAGAAGATATAACATAGAGTATTACAAGTATTAAGGCACTGTGTAAAAACTGTTATTTGATCAAAACGCCCTTGTTAATTATTTTTCCTTTATCCAGAAAAGTGATGACATGCATGGCATGCCAAGAATAACTCATTTTTGGCTGTCAATGAATTTTAAAATTTTGAAACCATGTTCAATTATGACATGCAATGTACTGGAGATAGAATAAGAAATTCGCAATGATCGCTTTACGTGTTAGTTCAAACTGATTATTCAATATATTTAGGTAAATTGCAGTCTTTTCTATGACTAAGTCAGTCTAAAGTGCAAGAATAACTTCAGTCTCTTTCTGTAAATTTTAACATGTTCCTTTTGTAACTTTACTAATAATAATGAAGTTACAAAGAACAATCAATTCCTCTTTAATACGAGTTATCATTGGTGTCCTGGCTCCTGACAGTGAGAATTGGCACATTCCGAATTAATAAATTCAAAATCTGAAAAAGATCTCAGAGCTTATTTGATGTTCAAATATCTCTTCTCAGAATTGGTTAAATTTTTCACATCTTATGAGCAAATACATCCACCGATTAAGGCTCTCGAAGTTAAATTAAAATTGACTTTCAGACTAGATTTCAATTAACTAGGGCACGGCACAACACGAGGCCACATGGTTTATTTAAGAAATGGTCTTTCCTACCATTTATTCGCAGTCTCTCTAAGAATTGATAGATAATACTTTCAAGTCATCTTAAATATTCGAGTATTATGAACATCACAGAGGTAATCTAAATGTACAGGGAAACAATTTCCAACTGCACGAGGAAGTATTGAAGAACAGATAAATATCGCTTAAGCGCGGCGAGTCCCAGAAAAGACCGCTCTATAGAGTGTAGGCAGTCAACCAAGCACGTCGGTCCCGCCGAGGACGAGCGGCAGGGCTGCTTCGTCTATCGGTGCAGGCCGGCGAGGTGCTGCTGCGCGAGGTGCGGGCCCTCGCAGCAGAGCGCGGGCGGCAGGTACACGCAGGGGTAGCCCCTGGGCACGCGCTGCGTGGGCAGGCCGACAGGCCGCGCACGTACGTGTAGGAGACGGGCGGGCGCAGGATGCGCTTGGGCGACTTCTTGCCCGCGGGCGCGCCTTGGCGGCCGTTGAGGCTCAGCGACTGGAACACCTTGCGGATGGAGGAGCCGTGGTGGTGATGGTGGTGGTGGTGGTGGTGGTGGTGGTGCTTGCCGCCGGAGGACGAGGTGGACGACGAGGAGGAGGTGGCGCCGCTGCTGCCCGGGCTGTGCGTGCCCGAGTCGGCGGCGCTGCTGCTGCTGGTGTCGCTACCGCTGCTGCCGCCGCCGCCCCCGCCGCCCCCCGCCGCCTCCCCCGCCGTGCGGCAGGCCGGGGCTGGAGCTGGAGCAGCTGACGCTGCGGTAGCTGCCGCCGTCCGCCGAGCGGGAGGACGACGTGGAGGAGGTGGAGTGGCTGCAGGAGCTGAGCGCGGCGTGGTGGTGGCCGGTCTTCTTGGCGCGGCTCTTGCGCGCGCCGGCGGCGGCCTCCTCGGAGGAGCAGGAGCGGTCGTCGGAGTCGGTGGAGGAGGAGCGCGAGCAGGCGTCGGGGGGGGGCCGGCCTTGGGGGGGGGGGGCGCTTCGCGTGGGGCGTGCAGGCGGCTGGGCGAAGCGGGCGAGGCGAAGGGGAGCTCTGGCGCGCACTGGCCCCGCTGGCGGCGCGCCCGCCCTTTATAGCCTCGGGGGAGGCGCCGGCTGGCGCGCAGGCGCGGGGCGCGCGCGACGCTACCCCTTCCCGGCGCCGACGCCCAAACAAGCGCACGTGAGCGCCGGCCGCCCTCCCCCGCGCGCCCCCGCCGAGCCCCCAGGCCCCACGACGGCCGCCGGCGCGACTCGGAAGTCACCGCCTAAGCCGCCCGGACACAAGAGGGCCCCTCCAGCCTCTGAAGATACTCACGCAGGTTTTTCCCTTTTTCTACATATAATCATCTGCTCGTACGATTCTCCTCCTTATTCTTCTCTTATCTCTTCTTTTTCTTATTTTCCGCTCCTCCTCGATCTTCTCCGTATCGATCTTTTTCAGCTCCTGAATATACGTGGGGTTTTCCTTTTTTCTGTATATATATATTCATCGAGTCATTCTTCTCGTGCGATCCTCTTCCTTATTCTTCCTTTTCCCTTTTTCTTCCTTTTTTTTTTTTCCGTTGTTCTTTTTCTCCTTCTTTACTTTTTGTTTTGCTGCTTCTTTTCCTTTCGGTTTTCTCTCTGCGACTTAGAATACTATATAGAGTATTCGATTTTATTTTTCTCAATCACCAGCATAGGCCTTGGTTTCAGAGTCTCGTTACATTGATTTTCAGCAGTAAAATTTATTTTTATCCCCATCATTCAGTTTAAGCCAGAATTAACAGGATTAATTAATAGAATTAAACTCTTTGCTGGAATCGAGGAAATTTCGGACAATTTCTCATTTATTTCAGTTTTGTCCTTATTTCCTCTCTCCTTTTTCCAAACTCGTATCTTTCTTTAAGTGTGTTCTACATAGCGCTTTATAATAGTTCACTACATGCATGAAATGATCCATAGTTATCAAATATAATTATTATTTGACATTGATTTACACAACCAGTGCATTAAGAATGGTCGTTAGTGATAAGTGTTTGATGCACTTTGATGCAATGCTGAATAAATATACAATATTTATGATGTAATGTAATGTGAAACCTGTTCTACTCGTTATATACTTACTACGCTCTACGCATTGTGTAACACAGCGTACATAGAGTCTTGAAACCATTTCTCTTCAAAAGCAACGTTTCCATTCCAACTTTTCAGAAGAGAAAAAACTTAGGAGCAGGTAGTATTTTCCCAAATAATTTGTTCTTAGAAGTAAAACGAGGGAGAAAGGTTGCCCGTACCGAAGTTCACGGAGGTGAAATTCTGGCTTTCTCAGAGGAGAGTTTAGAAAAAAGTTGAAACTTTTGACTCGCGTCCTCTCAGAAAACTCACGAACCACCGCCTTTATTTCATCCTCCTTTTCTTCGTTCCGAAAGCTGCTGGTCATAATGGTGTTGCAAATAGACATTAAAATAATGTGAGAAAAATGTGTAATTGTTGTTAATTATTTATTTTTTAATAATACAATCAAATAGTTAAGTGCCTAACCATGAGATTAAAATTCGTAAACTGTTATCATTCACAATAAAATTTCCGAATTAATGGCTAATACTTTTTTAGCTCTATTCTAAGATTATAATCCTGAATTAAGACTTCTGTTAGGCTGAAAAACAAGCAAACGCATTTTGAAAATTTGGTCTTATCAGACTTTTAGTCAAAATTTTCCGACTTTTTGTGATTCGATTTAGATAAGAAAAACATTAAGGTGTCCAAAAATTTGTTGCACACAACGACAAACTAACACACTTTTTGTACATAACTTTTTTAGTAATGCGGAAATTTCATTGAACTAAATAGCAACACATCCATGCATCCGACCACCCACTAGGGGTAATTAATTGCCTACGAGTCGCGATCATCGTGGGTTAGGCTCAGTGACGTGGAAATAGGACTCGAAATTGGCGTTTCGTGACGCACCCGCTGCCGATCGATTTCCTGCTTGTGCGGGAGGCTGCGGGCGGGGGGTGGCATCACGGATCAATGCTCTTGCTGCCTTCGCCGCCGTTTACGTAAAGAGCGAGAGGACGCCGCCGAGGTGTCGCGCTGGCCCAGTGCACGGAAATGGCGGGCCGAAACATCGCGCTCATTTGGGTATTGAAAACAACTATTAACAGCGCTACAACTGATTGATTGATTGATTGATTAGTAATTCCGGGTGCGTCAAGTGCTAAGGTCATTACTCTCGTAAGCGTAGCGCAGAATATTTCCTCCTATTGTCTAATATATATATATATATATATCATAGAAGTGAGATTCGGCGCCGACCTACCGTCAGCTAACGGGGTTTCCCTCAACCAGGTATCTCCTACCAGCGGGCCACCGCCCCAGCCCTGACTAGCTCTAAGTTCCCGACCGGTCTCCCGGCATGTGTAGTAGTATAGTGCATGTTTGTGTGTGTGCGTGTGTGTAAGAAAGGGGCGAGGATAGGAATAGGAAAAGGAAGGAAATATCGTAGCCCGTTTGTTAGGGTGCTGCGCCTGGTGTTGATCAGAGAACCGACGGAAAACTATAGATCAGAGAAAGCAGTCGCTGGAATACTCCTCCAGACAGCAATTGAACTTGACCTAGCTATGTAGCTAGTGTCGAAAATCCTACCGCCGTCGGGACACGAACCTAGGACCTCCCGGTCAAAGGCACTGCACTGACATCAGTTGATGCCGCAATTGCTCGTACATTCTTGTATTATTTGTTACGGTTACCTAATATTATAATGTGACTTGTCTACTGCGAATATTTCAGCAATCTCGTAAAAACGTTTCTTCACCTAATGACAAGCGGGAGTTCCAAAAAAATATATGCCTAATATTTAAATAATTAAAAGTTTTATGAATGTGGTGCTTTTATATAGAATTGTTGTGGTCTATCCTTACTAAATTTAAATTAAAAAGGAGAAAATTTTGTTAGGATACATTTAAAAATTGTCAGATTGTACTTAATACATGATATCAGGGATCGCCAAAAAGAGTATTACAACCAATATCGCAACATATATATTTTTGTAGCCTTACATACTGTGTACTACGTATAGAGTTCCATGTCTGCGCGACGGCGGCGGCGACGGCGTCCAAACACGACAGAATTACTTAATTTCTCAGCTCCCATTGGTGGCACCTTGTTACAGTTGTTTACCACTGTATCGATGTTGTCAACACAAAAGTAAAATATACTGCAGTTTTTTCGCCTTCGACTCATAGTTAGCTAGCAAAGATGCTGCCCTTACTTTTCGTTACGTTCGTTTTTTACTCGATATTTCGACTTCCTTTCCCGTAAGAAAAAAGTTTCTCTTATAAAGGAGCGTCACAAATGAAATACGTTACGTGAGTTGGAATTGGTTGTGTCACCAGTTCGCAGCCCCGTATCATTCGCATTTGGAGTATAGAAGATGACTACTTGGAATTAATTTGTTACGAAATGCCGGAGCTTTTTAGTTTAAAACACATTGTTAGATTTTGAGTTTGCGTATTTTTGATTGAAATATATGTAATAAAAATACGTGTACAATAGTAATCATGATTTTGAAGCTGTAGTTTCGAAACAAGAATTATAAGAGTATTGCAAATTATTACATTTTTATGATTTAATTGTTCTGTGAAGAAAGTTGAAAGATAAGATGAAAAGAGCATATAGAGGGAATAGTGTTTCATGAATACAAGCTAGAATTTGTATTATAAAAGCCCTAGCTTGGTTCGTTATATGAGAGTATTACAATGCGCCTCATAAATTTTTGACTAATTACGTAGCATATTAATAAACTAGGATTACTTGATATCTTACGTTTCTTCCTTCCCTTCTGCTCCTGTTTCTACACGTGAATTACGGAGGTCATAGAACAATAACTCTATCGTTCTGGCTTCTTCTTTACTCATAGCTTTTAAATTGTACCGAAAAGGCTGAACAGGTCAGCTTGTTTGGAATCCAGCTTTCATGTAATTAATTTTAAGAGCTTATAACAGTGTTTTAATTATTTTATTTGTCGTCCACCCAACCAATCTACAACGCGCGTCAACACATTATCAAATGCGACAGTATCAGAGCGCTCTAAAATGCTTGTTAATTTTAAGTTCCAGATAAAAGATATTCTTCATCTTAGACATTTTCTCGTATTATTCACTAGGATGCAATATTAATAGTGCATCAAACGTTCTAGGTTTTAGAGTGATTTTTAAATGCATTGTTAAATTTTCTAAGGCATTGTTAAACGGACAAATACTGGCTTTCCAATTAAACAAGATACTACATCACGTATGTATTCACTAGGTTCTCTTTGCCTTATCACCGCTAAGGCAGTAGTGTCGTAGTGATCTCGGACCGAAGGGTCGCGGGGTCGAGTCCCGGGCATGGTTGTATTTGTGTTCGTCCTTTCACCCCTTATCACCACCATATCGTTTCATACTCATAGTTACCATACCGTTAACAGCAATAGTGGTCGCTAATGACCTAAGATGTTGATGCGACCTTAAATAACCAATTAAAAAAAAAAAGGTGCTACTAATTGGCGTACAATTTGACAAGTTTACATTGAAATAATTTTCAGCATCAAACTGGCGAAATAGCAGAAATATTACGCTATGACCCATTTAAATATCTTTAATTCAAAAATAAAAATCAGTAATATCTGTTCATTAGAAGCCCCAAACAAACGTCTCGGAAAAAAATGCTAAGGATATTAAACACATAGATGTGCGTGTCGCAGACGTGCGATTTGGGTGTTGCATTTTGTAATTTCAACTGCCGCGTTCCTGAAGAGCAGAGCAAAATGTTTTAAATAAATCTGCGCTGAGGCTCTGCGCGAACTCCTTTTGTAGCCCACCTCTGACCCGAGTCAGACCATTCTTCAGAGTACGCGCGCATCCTAGCCATTCCTTGCAACTCCTGGAAGTGACTCTCACTTTCTATGACAGATATCGATCTCATGGTCGGATAACAATATCCGATATCGCTGTCGGAGGGACATGATATTTAGTTAGGAAAGGATAGTGTGGGGGTATTTAATTTTGCCAGTCACCCAGTCACCTGCTGTGTTTATTCTACCAGTTTCTTGGATATCGTTCGTATTTTTAACATCTTGTGAATAAGCTGATGTCAGCTCTTTGCCGAAAATGAGAAAAATGCAGTAATAAATCTTAAATTCATTCTACACATTTGTGCATAATTAGATTCCTTTCATTTCTTCTGGTTGCTGAGTAATGGAGGCTCGTGCATTTACGAACATTACATAAATTTCGTAAAAACCCACTCCTGAACAAGATAAGCAAGATTGTCTTATTAATTATACGAAAAAAAATCAGAGATCATTCAACTAAGTTGAATGTTGACTTTTTATTTACGATAAAAATTTACTTCGTATACCGTCAGGAAAGCTGCCATGTAAAATTTAGTTTTATCAATATGTCATGGGATTTAAAGATATATGTCAGGAACGGTACACACTCCACCAAAAATCTACCGCTCCAGTTGCGACTCGCGTTTTGGAAGACGGTCGCGCCGCTTTTGCCCGGTCACATCGGGGCTGGCGTCCATCGCGCGGCGTCTGGCCCGCCTCCGCCGCCGTCAATGCGAAAGGGGGGGGGCGGCGGTCGCGTGTCTCCGCCGTCAGACGTCGCTCGCGCAGCCCCGGCGGAACAATGCAGCCTACGGGCGGCCGATCGCGGCGCTGGGGCACGTTTCAAGTAACAGGGCGGATTATGGAGATCGCTGAGGGAGAAATGGGGAGAGAGAGGAGGGGAGGAAGAGGAGAGAAGAGAGAGGAGACAAGAGAGAGGGAGAAAAGGGAGAGGGAGAGGAGAGAGAGGGAGAGAAGAGAGAGAGGAGAGAGGGGGAGGCAAGAGGGCGAGAGGCGAGAGGGCGAGAGGGAGAGAAGAGAGAGGGAGACAAGAGAGGGAGAGAGGGAGGGGGAGAAGAGGGAGGAGAGGGAGAGGAGAGGAGAGGAGAAGAGAGAGGAGAAAGGAGAGGGAGAGAGAAGGGAGAGGGAGAAAGAGAGATAGGAGAGAGGGGGAGGCGAGAGGGCGAGAGGCGAGAGGGCGAGAGGGCGAGAGGGCGAGGGCGAGGCGAGGGCGAGAGGCGAGAGGGCGAGGCGAGGGCAGAGGCGGAGAGGGCGAGAGGCGAGAGGCGAGAGGGCGAGGAGGCGAGAGGGCGAGAGGGCGAGAGGGCGAGAGGCGAGAGGGCGAGAGGGCGAGAGGGCGAGAGGGCGAGAGGGCGAGAGGCGAGAGGGCGAGAGGCGAGAGGGCGAGAGGCGAGAGGGCGAGAGGCGAGAGGGCGAGGCGGAGGGCGAGAGGCGAGAGGCGAGAGGCGAGGGCGAAGGCGAGGGCGGGGGCGAGAGGGCGAGGAGGCGAGAGGGCGAGAGGCGGGTGGGCGAGAGGGCGAGCGGGCGAGGAGGGCGAGAGGGCGAGAGGCGAGAGGCGAGAGGGCGAGAGGCGAGGGCGAGAGGCGAGAGCGAGAGGGCGAGAGGCGAGAGGGCGAGAGGCGAGAGGCGAGAGGCGAGAGGCGAGAGGGCGAGAGGGCGAGAGGCGAGAGGGGAAGAGGCGAGAGGGAGAGAAGAGAGAGGGAGAGAAGGGAATAGGAGAGAGAAAGGGTTGTAAGAAAAAAGAGAAAATGTAAAATAAAAAAATGACAAACAAGCCAGATTTAACAATGAAAATTAAAAGTTGATAATGAGAATATGATACTAGAGAAAAAAGGAATCAAAGAAAGAGAGAAAACGACTTTTCTTAATACACTTTTACCCTTCGCTCTTTACCTTTCGAAATGAAAGTACGGAGATTCAAAGTGAAGAGGATCCAATTGAATCCAATTAGTGTTTTAATTCCTAAGGATACTAATTTTAAATTGCTTTGCACACCGTTGAAACGTCCATTCGAACAATGTAAAACGTTGTATTTACAACTTAACATTTTATCACCGATTTGTTATTGAACAATCAGATTTTCACTTATTACACAATTCCGTGATAAACATGCTACGTTGTCTACAATTTTTTTTAAGCATAATGTATCCATAAGATTAGACAGCTTCAGATTCAGACACACAGAGAGCTTCCTAATGATAAAAACGTAAAACGTTTGTTGTGAATCCCTGTTACTGCAGATGTTTCGAAGCAATAATTGCTAGTACACCCATTTGCTCCAAATGTTAAAGCTTATTAGGTCGATGGAAAGTGTTGTGAATGCGTATATGATTTTATGTTCTGGTAATGAGAATAAGAAACACAGACGTATCTAATTAACAATTTTACAATTCATGTAAAGTACCTTGAAATATTAAAAGATACCTTTTAAATAGAGAGGCCGGAATGGGTGGTATCAATTTTGATAATTCTTGAGTATCAATTTTGGTAATTATTTTGTGTACAATTTAGACACTATTATTGTTCACAGATGAACAGGCGGACGGGCGCTTTCTTAAAAGCACTTTTTCGTATCAGTGACTTCTGAAATGTGAATTTTCATCAATATCTGAGATCGATATTTTGAGTGGTACTACATAACTTTCTGTGTTGTTCTATGTATCGTATACTACGATAAAGTAAAACATGTACTTTGCCTTACTTACCTGTATTAGATAAAGTAAGGTTAGTACTTTTGAGAATAAACAGTTGATGAAACATCTGACATTAATTTTGAATAATAATTACGCGTAAAACTTCAACGAATGGGACAGTAGCTTGCTTAGGGTAGAGAGATACTGCTAAAGAGATACTGTAGCAACACATTATTTACAATTGAGCGTCTTTAACACTTTGATTAAATTATCTCTTGAATTATTTGTGTCTGATTTACGTGGACAGTAAATGGCTCAGACGTATAATAGTCCTGTTTGCTTACGCAAAGTTGCTCAAAACAGAAATTTTCACGGGTCTGTGCGGCTGTTGTAAATAATCTCTGCGAGCGGCCTACCGCCCAGACGGCCCGTCTAACCCCACGCCTGCACCATATGGCAACAGGCAAATATTATTCGAGGCCGCGTTTCCCAGCGTCTGCGCGCCCCGCCCCGCCACCTGCCGCCCCGCCATTACGTGCCCGGCGCCACTTCACTCCCCCCCCCAACCCCTCCCCCTCGCCGCTTCCCGACGTGCTTGCTTGCACGTCGCTTGCACGCCATTGCTTCGTTCTACCCCACCCCCCCACCGCTCCTCTGTTATCACGTCTTCGCATTCATGCACAAGTATCACGGTCATACTATCTATGCACATGTTTCTGCCTCTGATACCCCGCCACTTTCCATCCTCTCCTTCCTCCGCCAATTTCCACCCCGTCACCCCAACCCCGCTACCCCGACGTCACATTCTCTTGCCTCCACAACCCGCCGGCATTTCTTTAACATTCCCACTAACGCAGAATCTCGTTGCCACAATCAACTGATGCTATTGCAGTGCGTCTAACCGAGCAGGTTCTAGGTTTCGAGTTCCGACGATGACAGCATTTTCGACTGTAGCTAGAGAGCTAATTCAGTTGTTCTCTGAAGGAGAATTCTAGAGGCCGTTTACTCTGATCAGTGGATTTTCCGTGTGTTTTGCAATCAACCAGGCGAATGCCGGGGTGATACCCTAACAAACGGGCCGCGAACCGCGCGCGATCATTTCTGCTTCTTAGTTCTATCCTCACAACTTACCCACGTACTTATATACTCTACACTACCACAAATACCGGGAGACCAGTCGGGAGGTTAGATTTTGTTCTGGCTGGGGCAGTACCCTTCTAGTGGTATTACGCTTCTAGTGATACCCGCAAACAGAAGTGTATGTCTTCGCCAGATATCGCTATCCAGCAGGGGAAGTTCACCAGCACGTCCAGCGCTTAAAAATGCTCTGCTTTTACGGGATTAATGACATTAGTAGTTGATGCGCCCGGAAACACAAATAAATCAATCGTTGCTCGACGCCAGAGGCTCCCGCCACCGCTCCCCGTCACAGAGACCTGTTTCAACCACCCGCCAAAACAGCGTCCCCCATCTGTGGCCTTCCCTCCGTCCGCTACCCTGGCCCCCTTCCCCCTCCCGCTGGCCGCTCCACGGCGATTGCCTCATGGCCTGCGTCACAGGCCCCGCCTGCGTTTGTTTTTTATCATTCCCTGCGGAAGCTGCTGGAAAAGTCCGCGCTTTTCTGTTCTAATGAGGCTTTGCAGCTCCTCCGCGGGGTGCTCCCCGCCATCCACTCCCCCGCCCCTCCCCCTCCCAGGCCATCGCAGTCACGTTCTCCGCGCGGACGCCCGCACCAGAAGACTCTGGATTGGAAGAAGCAATACGTGGGTAAAGAAATCGTTTTTTCAAAACTGTCCTTATAATAATATTAATACTACTACTACTACTACTACTATAATAATAATAACAACAACAATATGTGGAAGACGGAAATTGAATTCACAACCATGGAAGTGAGTGATATTACAAATACATTTAGCATGAACCGTGGTGTCTTCCAAGGAAATTCTTAGAGCTCTCTTTGGTTTTGCTTGGCTCTGAACCGGCTGACCATCAACCTCAACAGCAGTAAAAATGGCTATATAAATATAAAGAGTCAGCTCTCCTCGTACGGACTTTCCCACCTAGCCTATATGGATGATATAAAACAGTATGTATCAACTACTAGTTCGTTGATGCAGCTCTTCAATATCTCCGAAACTTTCTCTGAAGACATTGGAATGTCATTTCGTATAGATAAGTGTAGACCTTTTAAGTGGCAAATTGACGAGAGTAGTAGAATACGAGACGCAAAGTAGCGATCTTAATAAGTCATTACAGTATGATGAAGTGTATAAATATCGTAGTACAGAGCAGTCTAGCTTACACGGAAGTGAAGAAAAGTATAACCGCAGAATTCAAGAACCGACTGAAAAATGTTTTTAAAACATATTTGAATTCGCAAAATATTGCCCCTGCAATAAAAATATAAACGGAGTTTCTATGATCATCTACTCAATGGGCTTTGTAAAATGGAGTCAGACAGACATTGAAGAATTGGATAGGCATGTAAGAACCCTAATGGCCCAATTTCATTCTGAATAGGCTGTTTAGAGAATCAATTTACCACGTGAAAAAGGAGGTTGAGGCATTCTCAATATAACTAACAGTAATGCTAACCGAATCTATCTAATGAGAAAGTACTTCCTTGAAACGGTAGAAACATCGACACTGCATGAGGCTGTTGTTGGGGCTGCTGTTGGGGCCCTTTAAATCTTGCAAATGCTCAGTTTCAACCAGAGTACACAAGCAATGAAAGCCTTATGAAACAGTTGTGTCGAAAAGAGTTACATGATAGACATCCCAATGAACTATCAAGTCAGAACACAGATTTTATTCATCAGGTGGTTGACACGTGGTTTACTTTACCCAGAAACAGAAGGCTTTATGACAGCCACTCAAGACCAGGTCAACGCATCAACAAATTACTTACGATATATTATAAGTATATCCGTAGTAAGTGATGAATGTAGAATGTGCGGTGCACAACATGAAAACATCCAGCATATCCTTGCTGCTTGTATAATGTTGGCTTCCTCCGCATATAAAGTTAGGCACGATAATTTGTGTTTGTAAAATTATTCATAGACGGTTAGCAAGAAAATACGGTCTTGAGTCCTGTAATATATAGTCCTGTATTATAAATACCATTCTTTTACAATCTTGGAAAATGAAGAATAGAAGCATTATTGCTGGAACAGAAGCATTATTAAAATTTCGACAAAGGCCAGATATAATAGTTTCAAAAAACTCAAGAAAACAGCCATGATAATCAATTTTGCAGTGGCCAAAAAAAAAAACTAGACATAACTTAACTATAACTTAAAAATTTAGAAATATGTACTGCTGTCGCAAAAGATTCGCATCAATGAAGACTTCGGAATATCGACATACCCGATAATCATGTCTACCACTGGATTAATACCAAAACACACAGTGCATGCAATTCAAGTGTTGGAATTACCATTTCCATACGTAGAGCAAATTCAAAAAGCAGTAATACTGGACAGCTGCTGAATGGTGAGGAAATTTCTGGAATGCAATGGTGATTGGGTGGTGATTGACTGAAATGTGAAGAGAACAACATTCGCTCGTGTCTTATCTCTGCGAGATAGATCGAGCATAGACCGAGAATGGTCAGGTTCCTACATAGTGCAGTGTAATGGGTTCCGCCCTTCTTTTTTGGCGGCGGCGTGCGTCCGTGTCGTCGTGTCCGTACACCGGCCTAGCCCGAGCCCACCGTTGTGCGGCCACTTGTAATACTCTCTCTACAAGCCCGGCACGTTATACTGCTACTTTTAATAGATTGCCCTGCTCTAGCCCTTCTTATGAACAAACAAACAAACACTAGCCTCGCGTTGGGTTGCCACATATAATAACCTTCCCATTCTCCTACTCACAATTGCCCGTCTGCTAGCTTACCTGGCCTTTTGACTCACCTGGGCGTGGTCTGCGGTGCGTCTGTACAGACGCGAGCAAGGTACTGCGCTCACGTGCGTGGATCAGTTCTAGTGCTACGTGAATGATTACGAAAACATATTGATTTTACAAATCATGACCCCAAAGACAGCCATGAAATTTATTCATATTGCCTCCTTTCTCATATTCCCTTTCAATTTACAATATTTAGTGCTGTAATAGCACTGGTGCCTCTGACTGCACACATCAACATAACCCAGCAACAAAGAAC
This sequence comes from Teleogryllus oceanicus, assembly GCA_964035755.1. Classification (NCBI taxonomy): domain Eukaryota; kingdom Metazoa; phylum Arthropoda; class Insecta; order Orthoptera; family Gryllidae; genus Teleogryllus; species Teleogryllus oceanicus. The sequence continues at coordinate 157,188,827 of CAXIVR010000003.1, read as the reverse complement.
AACAACAAATAAATATTCCTTTTCCCACAATACACGATACATGGATATATACTCTCTCATTCACACAGATTATTTACAACACAAGAACAAATGCCATTCACACATATAATTAAACCCCAGAATGCATTCTGTCGAGATTTACGTATTAAAATCTATTAATTACATGACTTGGTCTTCGACAGAGCGTTCTTCAATTCGCAAAAAAAACAAATGTCAAAATACTTTTGCTCACGTATGATGCTGCTTCCGCGACGAATCCGCGTGTCTGGTGTGATTATCCACGCCCAACAGCGCCTCCCGTTGTCGCCACCAGTTCCGGAACACTCGCGTACGCATCACTGTTTACTCAACCTGTCGGAATTCACGCTGCCATCTTTTTTCATAAACCTTTCAAGTTATTAGAAACTCTCTGGATCCCGAATCGAATTCCGCGCCTCTAATTGTAAATGCAACGTCGCGCTCCCCACCGTTGCAAAATTTCTCATACTGCCACGCTCATTACCGTTTGCTCTCGCAAGTCCAACGGGCGTTGCCGAATTTCACAGTAATTCCGAAAATCCCCCCTTTTTTTTATGAAATTCCTTTTCACGAACTGTTAAACAATGTACATAAAGTATTCCCAGTTACTATTTCGAATTATGTCCATTACTTCCGCACTTTACAAAATTTTCAAACATCGCCTACGCGAACACACGTCCTCCCTTCACCAAGTCCAGGCACGTTCTGGCAAATCTTTTTCAACTTAGCATTGTTATTCTTGCTTCAACACTTTTCCCGATCGCTCGATAACTGACGATCGCGTCACCTTGGTTCTCTCAAAATATTTAATTTCTAACGTTTTCCGAAACACTTTATTTCCGTTTTAGTTTTAATAAAATTCTCCCGGCAATTTCCTAAAATTTGATGTTTTCCTCTTGTTTTCCTTTGGTCAAAATACCTTTATTTTCCCTATTTTCCGTTTTTGAATGTGAAATGGAACGCACTGCAATTGTTCGCTAATCGCTTCTTCTTGCTAAGCTTTTGCTTGAATTAATTTATCTGTTTTATTAAAATGTTGATACTTCCCGTCAAGATATTTAAATGGGATAAATTTTGCATGATGCAGCTAATTTTCTTCTTTTGCCCCCCGAAAGTCTGAATTTGATATCTTATCGCGTTCTCTTGCAGTATTCGAAAAACCCTCTTCTTTATAAGCATTTCATCGCTCCAACAATGGACTCCATTAATACTTTCCTTAACACAAATATACGAAATACGAAAATTTCAATAACTTCTTATTGCCTGACGCGATTTTACTGGGATAACTTTTAAAATGTTCCTAAATCAAAGCCGGATCTAATGTCTATGGTCCAAACTTGCACAAGTATCGGGTTCGCTTTATTTTCTTCCTCAATCGGTTTTATTTTTTACTATGGCGTCTTTGCTGTAAATGTTTTCGAACTGTTCATCATCCAAACGCACACCATCGGGGATCGTGTAAATCATTACAGCAGAGAGTGAAAAATTGGGATAATAATAACAATAATAATTATAACTGCTGAAAATAATTAATTATAATAATTATTATTTCCCAATTTCACCGCAATATATCGTTAAGTAGTTTATTTATCCAATCTATATGGAAGAAATAATATGAAGGGGGTACATTAGTAATACATTGTAATAAAAATAACAATAATGAAAAATTTAAAATATATAATTTTACTACTTATATTAATTTAGTGATAATAATGATTCTTAATTCTGTTTATTTTATGGGAATTATACATTGATACTTGAGTACACAAATACAAGAGATGAAATTGTTTAACTTGCATACAAATAACAAATCGACCCCCATCTCGATCGGGGTTTTGTCCGTTTCCCTGATCCTTTGAGCAAATGCGAGATGGCCCTTAGATTTGCTTCTGAATGTGAATTAGCTTCACTATACGCACGGTTTGTTGAGATTTCCTTTTGCTTGTAGTGATAGTAGAGTGTAGGGTGTGTTTCTAATTTGTTAGCAATATAGAAAAATCAAATCTGCATTCGTTTTCCGTTACAAATAAGTTTTCTATAACTCGAAAACGAAAATATCTAATTTTTGAAATCTCAATCTCTCGCTTTTTTAAATTTATTATTATTATTATTATTATTATTATTATTATTATTATTATTATTATTTTCAACTGTTAATAGTTAAATAGCTGGGAAGGGATTCTGAAACTCAGGAAAGCATGCGCAGATGATTTTCTCCCTCATACGTTACATACAGTTTTTTACTGTTTTTTTACTAAATAAATATTTAAATAAAAAACATTTAAATTAATGAACTCATTACCTAGCTATTTATATACGAATTAAATAGGATTTTACTGTGGCATGAATTAATCATTAGTGCGCAAGTGGCACCTCAAAATTCGTCGTTATTAATTAAATGGAGAAATGTTGTTAGAAATGGGCAATTTTTACTAATAAAAATTAAAGGTAATTTAAAGCTAGTTCACGATGCATCTAGTGTATGCCCGAATTGACTTTCAGGTTTCGCAGCAATAGAAGCCCCCGTTCAGATTTCAAGTTCTGCAATGTGACAGAATTTTAGATATCACTTCCTTGTACATAGATATGTGTTAAGAACAAGAAATATTTTTTCTTGATAATTCAGCCAATTAATTGCTTTTTTAAAAGAATAAAACAATTTTATAAGTCCTTTTTAATATTATTAAAATATGGGTGCTTGCTCTTTGAAAGTTAATTCATTCGTACACTATGAAAACAGATTTAAACTTCTGAACTTGAATTCATGAAGCAATTACGTACTTTGAAGGAAACTGAAATCAGCAAATGCAATAATTATGAACTATTATCAAGAAATGTGTAGAGAATACTAGTTAACAAAATGGATTGCACTAAAATTATTCTTGATTTTGGGAGCTTTAAAAAATAAGACGTCTCTCTAGTTATAAACATAGTATGATTGTTTTATAATAACATTGTTGGTTAAGTTGTGGTTAAATTGAAAACAAGACAATACTGCCTATCTTTTTCTTCATAAATTAATTATCACAGATAAAACGCGTACATTTCTTCAGTAGCATTTGTTTAAATTAAGATGTAAATTATTTATATTGATACCTTCGGGTGCAAAATCAAAACGAAGTTATCATTCTCTTTTATGTATTTAGTGTCTTTTGTAACAAAAAAATTAATATTCTCATAATTCTACTTATAAATAAAAGAGAAAAATTCTTAAAATAAATATATTTAATATATTTTTATTTAATATATTTAAACTATAAATATAAATCTAGCTAATCTGTCTACATGGTGGGATACAAAACATCACAAGGTCATAATATCGATTGGAACTACTATTTTGAAGCCAAAACCAAAGAAGTCGCTTTACCATTCGTGCGGCTTCCAATTTCAGCTTACGCGAGATGTGATGACGCGCGCAAAGTTATGGGGAAGACTTGCGAGAAGAGATTAGTAGGATGCGGTGCATCGTGCAGCCGGAATATCTACCTGCATTGTTTTGATGGTGGTCGCTACTGCGGTCAACACAATAATCGTATGTGAATGGAAACCCAGCGCCAAATTTCAAAGGGCGAAAGTTGCATGAGGAGACTGCATCGCCAACCTCCCACGTGATGGCGAATCGTTTTGGATGCATGGCACAAAGCCCAGGGTTATTCTGTGCTATATTTAGTGCATGCAGTGAACTTGTTTACGAATTCTGTCTCAGAATTCAATTAAACGAAACGTCGTTTGTGGAACTGTAAGTTTTAGACGTTCGTATTCTAAAACATCAAACGCATATACGGTGTAAAGTTCCTTGTTATAGAAATAAAGTTTAATTTTGATTTTTTGGGTTTAATTAGTTTATTGGTTTATTAGGCTTGAGAACTGAATATTTAGTAACTGTTTAAAACGAGGCAATTTTTGGTTCGATTTTGATTGGTCATTAGGCCTAGTTTAGTGGAAATGATCATGATAATAACTCTCAGTTTTCAAGTCGAATATAGTTGGTCCTTTAAAATGGTTGAAAAAACCTTCTGTTCATCATACACATAACGATTTGCAGTAAATTATACATTATTTAATAGCAATTGCTTATTGAAAATTACTTACCTTTTAATTCAATAAATAATTATCTGCTGTAGTAGAGTGTCTTAGTCAATTATACGTTATAGCTCTTACTATCCATAAGTGGACGAAATAATGTACTTTTATTGAATTTAATAGCTTGATTGCCAGAAATGGTTTGAATGATGAGTCAGATATCTTATCGAAGTGACGGAATCAGATATATTTTTCCTAAACACAATGATGTGCTAGTAACAAAATTGACATTAAGAACGAGATGCATAGAACAATTTTTTTTTACAGATTTTTGTTATACCGTTTTTTCATTACTGTACTTGGAGGAAATATAGATGAAAAGTACCGCTAAAGATATTTCTATAGTTATAATAACTATCACTTCTATAGTGATAGTTAATGGACGAAAATATAATGAATAATGTAACTGATTCAATTTCGAGACCCTTGCTTTTTGTAGTCGACCGAGAAGACGTTGCCTCATCATAAGCTAGCGGCAGCAACCATTCGAAGCAATTCGTTCAGTTGCTCTGCGTAAAGGAGCGCGCATCGCCCAAACAGAGTAGCCGCGCGCAAACAAACAGCGCGCGGCCATTAGGCGCACGCCCTAAGCACCGGGCCGGCGGCGCCCGCCGCGCCTCGCCTCGCTCGCCTCGACGCCTCGCAAACTTCCGCTCGCTCCAGAGCTCGTTAACATTTCCCCTCCGAGCGCCGGCAAATGACTATTTACGCCCGCCACGCACCGGCCACGCGACTGGCTTCACTCTCGAGGACCGGAACCTGGCGCGGCGGCGGCGGCTGCCGCGGCGGAGGGCAGCCTTGGAGGCGGCGGCGTAGGTGATGATGATGCCGTGGTGGTGGTAGTTGTGATGGTAGTGGCTGTTGTGGTGGTGGTATGGTGGTGACGCTGGCGACGGCAGTGAAGGCGACGGGGCGGTAGTGGGGTGATAGTGGCAGTGGCGTAATGAAGCGGTTCGGTGGCAATGGCGGGGGGGGCAAGTATGGTGGGGGCGGTGGAAGCGGTCTATAACTTTTGGCGGTGTTGGTGGAGGTTTGAGAGGAGGTGGTGATGCCAGCGGGGGGAGGCAGACGTGTATGAGGTGGGAGCAGAGGTGGCGGTAGCATAGCTGTGATTGTGGCCGTGGCTGTGGCTGTGGCTGTGGCCGTGGCCGTGGCCGTGGCTGTGGCCGTGGCCGTGGCCGTGGCCGTGGCCGTGGCGGTGGCCGTGGCCGTGGCTGTGGCCGTGGCCGTGGCCGTGGCCGTGGCCGTGGCCGTGGCCGTGGCCGTGGCGGTGGCTGTGGCGGTGGCTGTGGAGGTGGCGTGGCTGTGGCGGTGGCTGTGGCGTGGCTGTGGCGGTGGCTGTGGCTGGTGGCTGGGGTGGCTGTGGGTGGCGGTGGCGTGGCTGGGTGGTGGCGGTGGCGGTGGCTGTGGCGGTGGCTGTGGCGGTGGCTGTGGCGGTGGCGTGGCGGTGGCTGTGGCGTGGCTGTGGGGGTGGCTGTGGCTGTGGCTGTGGCTGTGGCTGTGGCAGTGGTAGTGGTAGTGATAGTGATGTTGGTGGCGGCGGTTGGGTGCGGTGCCGATGTGTAGGAGGTGCGTTTGTGGCGCGTGATGGGTTGGGGGCCTTGGTGGCGAAGGTGACTGTAGTGGTTGTGACGACAGAAGCGGTAGAGGCGACCACGATGGCAGTGGTTTCAGTGGCGATGTGGTGGTGAAAACGGGTCGCGACGTCCGGTGGCTCCGGCGGAGGGAGTGGTGGCTGCGACGTTGGTGGTAATTATGATAAATCATCGGAGGTGTTGGTTGGGGTTGAGGTGTAATGGTTGTGGGATGGTGGCGGTAATAATGGCAGGGGTGTCGGTGGTAACAGAGGAAGTGACGTTGGCCGTGGAAGTGGCCGCGACCTTTCCTCCGAGTGCAGTGTAAACAAATGTGGAATGTCGATCATCAAGAAACCGCGCGTTGAGATGCCGAGAGTTCTTGGTAGGCCGACTGGCGGTGTCTCTAAGGTTCTCATGGGGAGAGAGAATCAGGCATACTGTGTAGTATACACGCCTAACATAATGTAAAAATCAGGAAAAGTGGTAAGAGGTGAGATTAATCATGAGGAAGGATACGATTCCCCCAGTAGAGAACCAAAATAGTATTTATTGTTGTGTTATAATCATTCCGTTTTCCACGCAACAGATTGTCTGGTTTGAATGAAGTGTATGACCGTAGGTGTTTGTATGTGTGTGTGTGCGAATGTGTGTGGGAGGGGGTTAAACCACGTATCTTAGAGACATGATTAGGAAGGATGAATTATTGTGAAAACCTTGAGTAAACAAGTCCCGAATTTGCAATAGTTACAAAAAATCCACAGCAACAGAATTCAAGCTGTACAGTTGGTAAGTCTCGTTTTTTCAGTACATAATGTGCTCGAAAAGCATTAGTTTTAAATGGAAAATTGATACTAACGCAAAATATATTTCAAGATAAGTGAATAATTCCAGTTAAATAAAATGTAACTTTGTACACCTAGCCGAAATGTCCTTGAATTTGAAATTCACCAGCACATTTAGTCGTTCGGAAAGTAACCGGCAGGTGTCTATCTGTCCTATTAACAGATCATTGCTGTTTGCAACTCGCTCGTGTTTCGTATTGTGTCAGGACGTAAAGAACAGCGATATATTTTCTTCTGATCTCACATATTTAGCGACTGATCTGGGGGAGTAGTAAAGCGTAATTTTCTCTCGAGATTAAGAATTCATAAGTAAGGTTTAATGGATTTGCATGGTGACAATGACATAATAGGTTACGTGGTGAGTGACGTAATTTGATACGTGGGGTGGCATTGTTGTCAGAAAGTGAAAACTTTCTTTCTTCAGTGAAAGTCAATATCACAACCTTAATGATAGCGTCTGGCGTCGAAGATACATTCCCAGAATAAAAGCTGACTGATATTATCTCCGTTTCTTTTATGCAAAATATATCAAATACAAGGCTTTGCTGACATGATAAAATAGATCGAAGTCGATTTGAACGTGTTTTGCATGTTTCAAAAAAAGTAGTGCAGAGATATAATGCCGAAACTTCACACTATGTCAAGAAAAGAGCTTACCTGCATGGCCAGCCTTCAAATACTTTCTCGAATTGTATTTTATTTTCAAGAAGAACTTTCAATACACCCTGGCGTCCCCAAAACACGAGTGGCTCAAAGTTACGTACAATTTTCATCTACATATTTATTGTCGTTTATGGAATAATGAATAAATATACTCCATTGCAACGCATTAAAATCATATATAATCTAAAATCTCAATTAAATTGAAAATAATAATCGTATACAATTTTTGTGTCAACAGCCATTTTCACAAAGGAAATGAAACCTATTGCAATGATAGATGTAGGATTATTAGAATGTTTTTACCTATGTTTATGGTAGATACTCAATTTGTGTAAAGCTTATTTTCGAAATTAATATTTATGTTAAAAGAAAAATGTCTATAATCATACGTATTTCGCACGGCGCGTCAGTCTCCAAGAAACGCCAGCGTCCAATTCAGAAGAAATTTATAGACGCGTTCCCTTAGTAACGGTGACGAAGAGAACTTTTGAAGTTATGAATGTGAGATTTCGCTTTAAATGTCTGCAAACAAACCAGGATCAGGGACGAAGACTACTAAGGCTTCTAGCGCTAAGAAACTCAAATGGCGACCCATCTCAGGAGAACCAATAAATTATAACACAACATAATAGCAGCACAAGTAAGAGTATTTTATTTTCAACGTGCCATGATTGTGTGTTCAGATTTCCATTACCATTTCTTATTCTTGTTTAAGAACTCGTACGCATTTTACATTAATAAACTGTCCCTGCTCCATTTTTCCTTGCTGCAGACAAAAATGTTTTCAAAAGTCTTGCCTTGAATCTAGAATAGAGTTTTGCAATAAAGTGTGTTAAAAATATCCCTGCAAATGTAAAGGACAGTTCAATGCTTTGGAGTACGTACGTCAACAATAAGCTACCATCACTTCATATAAACATTAAAAGAAAAGGAAATATCAATGGAAAACGCCCGATATCGAACACGAAACATCCGCATCTCTAGTAAATTTCTTTTCGACAAAAAACAACGTGTTTTACGTTAAATCTGTGAAAGCTGCATACATGTTTACTGGTAAGAGCCGTAATGACGGATAGTTACATAATGTTTATTAAACATTAAATACACGCTCTACAAGGTGTGTTTTACAACTGAAGTTATTTGAAATGTTAAAAACTATTTTTAACGAAGTTTTATGCAAATTTATTCCAAAGTATACTATCACTAATTCGCCGTTAGTTTATCGTACATGTCCATTTAACGTACGGTTTGCTGAAATCCCACTCTAAATCTACACTACAGAAGTACTTCCAAAAGACCCAGACCCCGCCCGCTCTATTTTGGATGTTTATTTCTTCTCGTATCGCCGCTTCGAAAAATACGTTAAATTTAGGCGGATTCTGAACGGCAACGCAACCAGACAGGGGGAAGGGGATGGAGTGTGGTTTCGAGGAGGGGTGGAAGGGGTGAATGGAGGCTGAGAGGGAGTGGCGGGAGGGGGGAGAGGGGCGGGAGTGGAGAGGGACTGAGAAGGATGGGCGGGAACGAAACGGTGGGGATGGGAGGGCTGAGGAGGATGGGAAGTATGAGGTAGGAAAAGGCGTGAGGGGCCAAGGGGGGGGGGGGGGGGCGGGGGGGGGGTGGGGGGGGGGAGTGCGCAGGGCTGCCCTTGACATGTACCTGCATCCGCCCGCGGCCGCTGTTTATCGCGCAGGTGCCGCTGCAGAAGATCTATTTCGGGCGCCCGCCGCATGTTTTCGCTCGTCCGCAGGTGCAGCGCAGACCCTCTGCTCGGAACCTCGACCCAGGGTGACATGCAAGGGACGAGCAGCCGTCCCATGGCGAAAATATCTTCAGACGAAATCGGAAAAGTATTTTGTTGTCAGTGTCGAACTGAATTATGTTGAACGTAGGAAAATAAAGGTGAAATTACGAAGGAGATTATTTGTGTAAAATAGTTTCTTTCTCGGGGCTATTGTTGTTGCACCACTGGCGCTAATGATTTTCTAGATCAACATGGGAAGGGAGAGTGATGTATGTGATTATATATATTGTGATATAGTTGTATATATAATTATGTATTGCACTATGCATATGTGTCACGTGTGTATATGTACAGTCATATCTAACTATACAAAACTTTTGAACCATAAATTGTTTTTACATAAATAAACTGTGTTAAAAGGAAAGAAATCTGAAATAGTTACACTTATAAAATTTGGAATTCTGTTTAAATTGATTTTCATTTTTCTCTTAGGAAACTTTTATTTGATTCTCCTGAAAAAATGACATTTTTTGAGATATGAGTATGTTAAAGATAGAGTATTGACATGGTTTCTGAGTGCCAAGACAAACAACTGTATAAAAATTTGGCAAAGAAAAATCGAAAGAAAAATGCAAGGAATCACGCTCCGAGACGTGATAAGAAATGAAGATCTTTGCAAGAGAACGTAATTAAAAGATGTACACAGAGAGGTAAGGAAAAGTATTGATGATGGGCTGGTCGCATAATGCGAATGGATCCAAAGAGATGAGCACATCGAGCTACTATATGAGACACAAGAATACGCAAAAGGAAAGTGGAACGACATACAACTCGTTGGTGCTATGAAATATGGTCAGTAAATAAAGTGAACAGGGGTCAACAATATGGTGAACAATTCGATTTGAATAAACGTTCTCCAGGACCAGCTCGCCTGAAAGCGGTTACAATTTTGAGCCATCTCACTATTTAAGTGGGAGGCTTTGCCAAACGTTGGGATCAATGGTTTTATTATTATTATTATTATTATTATTATTATTATTATTATTATTATTATTATTGACCTATCTCTCGGCCTCAAAACGGGATGTGAAAGGCAGGGACGTGCGCGGTTTGTGCCCCGTGGCCTAAGGCATGCGCTCACATTTGGTCGGAGCAGAACGTGATAGCGACCGATCACGGCAGGCGAATACTAAATTCTCCTCCAAGCAGAGGTCGGCCTCCACTCAGCTATTTTGTTGGTGGTTAATTGAAAATTCATTCCATAACAACGGGATGTCGAACCTAGTATATCTTGATTTACGAAGTTACATCAGACACTACGGGATTATTGTAAAATTTTAGTCGGAAAATAAGGTATTATTGTGCTGTGGTATCTATGCGGCCGACCTAATTACATCACGCCTACGAATCGAGAAAAAACAATTATTTGGATAGCTTAAATTAATTTCAATACCAGAATAATGCCGAAGTAGTAAAATTTTTATTACATTGAATTGAATCACGCAAACATGAAAACGCATTCGTTTTCATGTGCAAAGATTAAATGTCTCTTTTGAAATAGTGACCACGACCGGCGTCAACAATTGTATTGAACGATGTCGTGTTTGATACTTTGCAGTTCCGCACTACGCCGTGATGCCGTCAAAAACTTTTGTGTTTGTATGAATCATGGAAACTGAGGATAAACCTACTCTGATCATACATTTAAGAACTGCTTTCTCAACGAGAAATTGCAAGGCACCCGAAAATGTCGCCAATTTTGTCTTTCTCAATTCTCTACGCAAATAGTAAAGAAAAATATTGCAATGTCGCGGCGAAAATTCAGAGATTTTTCGACTGAAAAATGTGTACAGTTGTTGTCTTTGGTTACAAAGAAAGTGGATGAATCTTGTTTCTGTAGTAGAATATCTCCTCTAGCACTTTGGGTAATCAGAAGTGTTTATAAATCCACAATGTATTTATCTACAATCTGGAATATTTGGATCTATAGGACAGAAAAATGCTATATTTTAATATAAAAACTAATATTACCTTATTTAATTTTATGAAAAATAAATCTGATATTCTATTAACTTAAATACTGTTAAGTAATGTTCAACAATATATCTCTCTTTCACGTGTGTACTAAAGCTGCACCCTGACAGTAACCTTTTTGTAACAATAATTAGAAGCACATAGGATAACACATTTATGATACAGACATATTTCATTTGTAATTCATGGCGTGGCACGACATCAAAGCAATGTTCCACTAACGGTTTGAATTCATTATTCACAGACAGTGATAAAAAACAGCTTAATAATATGAAAATTGATGGTGTCTAGAAATAAACGAAAGCTTTCTTTCGCTGAAATGTAGTACCTGTAAGAGGATATTTTGAAACATCCACTTCCGAGAGTGCAATGACATTTCTCGTATTAAAATGCACCTTTTTTCACTCTGCCTGCAGCTGTTGGTGTTTCGTAATAAAAAGCTCGATCGCTCGTGAAGGGAAATATAAATGATTCTGTTAAAATTAATAAAATGTACATGTACTGCCGGAGTCCTTACGACACACATGTGCAATAACAAAATAATTTGCATAGGTTGGCGAGCTTTTCCATCAAAGCTTCCACCAATGAAATCATGCAATCGGTTGCACATTGTGACACGTTGAAACCGTGCGCGGGCATTTCATTATTTTCACATTATTTTTACTATTGTTGCTCCATTTATACAGAGCCAGAGCAGTGGTTTCCAAAAACAGAGTTCGCGCATTCAAACCCGAATGTGGCGAATTTTTGCAGAGTGGAAAAAAATGCGCAAGGTCTCTCGTGTTATTTTGGTTCCAAAGTGGGATAATATCCTATTACATATGTGAGTGTACGCATTTTTATATTATTACGATCAATGTTTCTTTCTCGAGGTAATTTCAAAAGAAGTACTTCCACACTAGACAACAATAAAATCATAATTTTTCTGAAATACATAATCAGTAGACATCGTATTTTTAGCTAAATGTCAATAAAATTGTCTTGGGGCGAAAATAAGACAAGATGGTCGCAAAGCACTGTCAATATATCTTATGATAGTAAACATCCCAAGTTGAATTGACAGAGCTTTGTGATAAAAAAAGAGAATTAATCGACTCTCTCTCTCTCTCTCTCTCTCTCTCTCTCTCTCTCTCTCTCTCTCCTCCCCCTCTCTCTTTCTCAAATTCCCAAAAATTAGTGTTTGCGGATTTTATTATACAGTCTACAGGTTATATATAGGCTTATTATATAGGCTACAGGTTCTTTTAGACACGAATGCTGAAATTCAACGAATTTGTCTTACTGAAAGTCGTTATGAATATTTCACGACGGCATTGCCCTAGTGTTAATCGTACAAAAGCCTACACAGAGCAAACAGCCATTAGTGGGAGCAGTGGTGAGCTTAGAGCAGAGAAAGAGGAATGAATATGCAGAGGGCCTGTGGCTACTCTCTGGGGTTGCAAGTTCACCTCACGCATTTCCGCCTTCCCACTACCGTATATTAATTCTTCCTGCTTCCCTGGGAGCAACAACCTGCGGCGTCCCTAAAGCTGCATTTTCAATCTGCGGGAGATTCCTACAACGTTAAGCTACATTTATAGTCTGCTTTGTTTATTATCTCGTAATGAACGCCACGCTCCAAACGCTTTATTTCTTCTTCAGTTGTTTCATTTACATACGGTGCAAGGTTGTTGTTACGCTGCTCTGCACATGATCATCTAGAAGGCTTTCTGAGTTACGCTGAAAGAGAATAATGTCAAAAAACGACATATATTTTGTATGAAGATTTTATGAACGATTCCCAGTTTTAGAAGGAAAGTAATGGGATTAAAAACAAAGCCAAAAGTATTATTCACTGATTTATTTCAAGTGTTTTATGGGAGATATTTCAACTTAAGAAATTATATTCACAATAAAATTGAATCAACCAAATATTACCTGCGCACAGTTTCTTGAGATCTTACACTAGACAGAGAGTATTATCTGTATTTCTTTTTTACTGCAAATATTTTCTATAAACGGGAAGATAAGTTTTTATTATTAAATGTTGAACACAATGCCCGTTGTTATCTTTTATTCATAATCTAACTTTGGTAGACAGAGGATGTAGGAATTCCGAAGCTTAAAGACTATTTATTTTTGCAACAAACGAAAACTTTATCCAGGTGTTACTGCCCCAGTTCACGGTGGACATGATTTGATTCAGATTTTTAAACATGAGTTGCCATAATTTAAAATCTTTGCATCATGAATATCTGGGTTCATTAATTGACATCAGAGGTTAAAATAGCCCTTCCAGTCATTTCACATAACGTTACAAATATCAACGCCAAAATAAAAGTTTTATTACCGTCCTCAATATTTTAAGTAAAAACAGTTTGAAGTTTAAAGCTTGTTTTTAAAGTAAGACGAACTAATGTCTTAATTTACAAGAATATACCAATAGACTCTGAACATAGATACCCAGGAACAAATTATTTCAGAAACAAGCATCACATTGAATGTAATTTGTCTCAAAAGATTGCTTTAGTTTTATCAGGATTTAAACTCTTAGCGAAATTCATTTGGCTATATAAGGTATGAACGCATAAAAGGCGGAGCAATAAAGTTAAAATTAGCCTTTCAAACGATACACTTCCATAAATTAACAAATAAGTAAATAATCAAATAATTCTTATATGAATGAAGTAAATATTGGGCAGTACGTAATATAAACATATAAACTGCAAAGTGATGATTTGAAATTTTGTTGGTAAGCTTCAAATTCGATTTGTTTGCAGTTATTTCGAACTCAAATTATTATCAGTATCTGCTCTTGCTCATATTAGCCATGGTTCTCGTAATAAAATTGTAACTCATCAGAACGAAACTTCCATCAGTCTTCGCAAATCAATCTTTCCAATCATTAAAGTATGGAACACATTTCTAACCACTAGTACTACTGCCATATAATTCAATTATCATGAAAACGGAAACTTAAATCAATTCTTCCTTTACCTCAGATGCACCTATGCTACTATGTTGAAATGTTATTTCATCACTGTTCGAAGGAAGGAAGGAGGGTTATGATTTCCAACGGAGAGTTCGTGGGATTTCATTCAGCCCTTGTAATGTTATATAAGCAACAACACAAGTGTCTTAGAGATTTTCGTTAAATCGAGAAGTCCTTTCACGATTGACTAATAATGATATAATTGGTTATGAAAATAGAAATGACAAATCACTTTCATTCTAAATCAGACCAAAAACATCCATTATGGCATGAAGGAATAAATCGTGGCTTGGGCAATAATAATTTATCGTAAAAAATAATATTATTTTGAGACATCATCATCATGAGACAACATCAAGAGAAAACTACAAGAATTGGACAGACAGGAATGGAATAACAACGCCTTCTGCAAATTAAGAAAATATATGTGAATACGATGATACGCCAATTTAGACACATCTTTCTCCAGAGCTGACCAGGATGTGTTAATTAGATGCAGAATAGGTCACACCAAGTTCATTCATGTCCATCTAATCACAGGGAAAACGGTTGTTATGTGTAATACGTTTAATGTTTCAATGCATATTAACCATCTATTTCTGTGCCTCAGGTTGAGGCTGACCGGACGAGACGTGGTGTCAATAACATCTCAAGAGTACTAAGGGGCAGAGAACAATGCAGTCGGTTTCTCAATTTTTTGAAGCGCATACACTTGTACAGTGATATATAAGACAAATATATAAGCTGGTTATTAATGTGATATGAATGTTCCCATTCTAAGTGTCATAACGTTTCAAGTAAAGAAATTATAATGTTATTGTGTGGATGTCGTTAATAAACTTTTGTAGTTGATGCGGCATAAATCAAAATAAATTTTGAAAAAATATTATTTTACTCTCGACTGTACATTATTTCATCTAAGAAGCTACGTAAATGATAGCAAGAACGTTAAATATATGAAAATATTGCACTATGCTCAAGCGGAACGCTCTTCATTGTTTTAATAAGATACTTTTCAAAGAATGGTAAAATTGACCTATTGCCATTTACATAGAATGTATTGGAAGTAAAATTCTCATTAGTAAGTTAATTTTTCAAAATGAGCTGTTGAAGGCGTTGATTACTTGTCAAGAACAAAACATATCAAGCCCCACATGGAACCAATGAGCTCATTATTTTTACGCCATCCTAAAGTTATGTCTTTTTTATTCTTCTTTATTCCTTAGCATTACCTCAACGATAATAAAATATATTCAAAAAATTATTTTAAAATATTCCTGGAACTATCTCTCATGCTTTAATTTCTGTTTAATATATTATGTTAAAAAGTCATCTATGTTAACTTTTTCCTCAAACTCACGTATTCTATAAATGTTGAACAAGGTACCGAAACACTAAAGGAGAGATGTAAGTTTTTCTTGATTTTTTGCAAAGTGATAGTCTTGTTTTGTGTGGGCGAACGATAGAGTGTCACAGACCACCTGCGTGACGTGGAGGAGGCTGCCAGTGATAGGCGTTGGCAGCCCTGCGGGGGGGGTAATGGAATACGGTGAGGCGGGATGCGACCTCCCACACGGCGGCGTCTGTCAAGCGCCGGGGCGAAAGGCCTCTGTCAGCCGCAAGGCGCATCACGACCCTCGATTGTTTTGCGCGGCGCCGGGGTCGTCGGCCGGGCCCTCGCCACGCCCCGATGCCACTGCCCGGGCTCACGACGCGATCCGCGGCTCTAACACGGCATCCGCCCCAGAAACCGCGGGGATGAGACTGCCGCTAAAGATGTTCTCCCAAGTTCCTTATCTCCTTGTTCGGCGACATCAAACACAGGTGTAAAGGAGCGGGGTAACTGGGTTCAATGACACTTCTACCTCAGATGGGTAGAAGTTTCTCTCCTTCGAAAATTAAGATGCTTCTGGCCGGGAAGTCATCCTGTGTGTTCAAATCTTGACTTTTATATGAATTTCAATTTGTCACGCTCATACTACTGTAACTTCCTTCCAAAAAAATAGAGTAAATAAATTAATCTGTTTTAATGACTTATTAGAGATAGCCAAATGATAAAATGAACAATTGGTAATACAAAGTAACAACCGAAACAAGGAAGGAAAGTGAAGAGTTAAAGCAAAACCAGTTGAATTTAACAATGACAGATACAATTCAATATAAAATTGAAAAATCTTATCTATGAGAAAACATTTGACACTTTTTACAACTGAGAAAACATGTTTGATCTGAATGCAATAATGAACAATTTGCCGATTTCCGTGGATGAGAAGGAAGCTCTGTAACTGACTTCGTTGAGAGATATGTTTCACGAAAGAAGTGAACTAAAAGAATGTGTTGTCCCAATAATCTTCATAAATCATCGTTACATATACATTGCTTGCCACCATAGTTGTAAAATTCAAGATCAATAAGAAGTTTACTTTCTTCAATATTCACCACAAATAAATGTGTGATTAGAAAAATACGTAGACCCCACTAACCAAGCACGTGATACAAATTTCGAAACCGAGAAAAAAAACAAGTAGATTTACAATCAGAGTTATACTGATAATTGGGAACAATTCATTAAACATACGACCACAAAAAAAAATTCATAGTCAGAAAACAAGCATTGCGACTTTTTATAATTCAAAATAATAGATTCCTATTTAACTAATTTTTATTATATAAATATAACTATTCGTATTTTAAACTAAGTGATATTTTAGTCCGTTTACATAAACAGTAATCATAAACTAAGTAATCATAACTTAAATAACCTTTGCCTGAAAATTTCAGAATCATCGTTTTTATCATTTTTTTAACACATTTGCTTAAGAAGAGGGTGTAAAATTCTATTTCTTTTGTTTAATCATTTTAACTTTGTTCCTAATGAAATAAACTGAATATATTAATGATTTATTTGATGTTATTCCAACGTAATCCGTTCCGAATTTGTATAGATGGGCGCCACGAAAAGATAACGCTAATACTATCATACAAGTCAACCTTCAACTCTAATTATAAATAAATTAGTTTCCGGCTACCTGGGTCGATGGGTTTCATAGAAATAATCACTATTGTCTGCTAATAGATGATTATCCGATCTGCCATCTATACAGAGTGGTCGAGGAATCTGAAAAGCAAATATATTTCTATCTTGATACGTCGTTATTAGAATTGGCTCAATTAGAATCATGTATTCATTTCATAAAACATGGACATTTATTAAACACTTTTGGTACTTAATAATTCTATACAATATGAAAAAAAACAAACTTGCTCATGACCTGTTCCAACCTTATAATGTAGTATTCGTCTTCGCGCGCTCTTGGACGACGGTGCCTCGTTGTACCATCTTCATTCTTCTCCGACGTCGCTGTCCTCACGTCCAGATACCATCTTCTCTGCTCTTTTCTTGTAGAAGCACACTTCAATCACCGTTCATCACTGTTTCCGAAGTTAATAAAGTCTGTCGTTCGCCAATTTACGAATTCCAAGTTCATCCCACCGTACAGTTATTGATGAGTTCGCCTAAGCCCTCAATGTCCTTCTAACTCGTTCACTTGTAATATTTTAAGCTTTGCTGTCCACACTTAGCATTCAAATCCAAAATTCTATAAATATCTACTCCCCAGTAAATGCTTACAAGCCCCCCCCCCAAAAAAAACTCTTAACATTAATTGTCCACGATCCGTTCAACACCACGGCATCAGTCAGAATAAATGCCTCTCATATTCTTTCAATCCTTAAAAACTCGCTTCATCTTTTCGATTGTTTTTTTACAGACAAGACTTGATGTACTTCCGTACCTAGCCAATCCCTAAATTTCTTACAAAATGAAATAGCCGTCTCCGCGATTGTCACTGCATGAAGATTGTTGATCTTGACGACGGCTCGCTCACCGTTGCTATGCTGGCATATTCACCTATATTTATCCCTATAATTTACGCTGTTTATAATAAATATTGTACCATATTATGTCTCACATATTGGTATGTCACACTAAAGTAACAATTTTGGAAATGTTTACAAAATTTCATTTCTCCACATGACAGGAGCGAGCGAGGTGCGTGGGATGTGTAGAAGAGAAGTGAGGACGCCTCGCCTAGTCACATCGACTATCCGAAAAAATTATTCACAATCTAAGTGATTTTAACCACTAGGCTTGTTAATCGTCTAGAATAGCGACACATGTATTAAATTTCCAGTCTTGCTATTAAAGATTACTTAGATTCTTTATATATTATAATACTACTCTTCCCAAAACGTCACGTACAATTTTTACTGTTTTTATGCTAAATCAATAAATAAAATTAATGAAGACAAAATAAAATAGAGCCCGAAATTGCGTCGCAATTCGTGCGGGGTGCGGAATGTCTTTTGCCAGCGATCGCCCATCGCCCATGGGCGGCGTGGCCATCGCGTGATGGGGATCGAGGCCGACGCGTGTCATCCTTGGGCGGTGCAGCCCGCCTCCTCAGGGCGGCGCTGTCACGTTTAAGGTGAATCTCCCCTCCCTTCCCCTCCCCGCCCCCCTCGTTTTCCACCGCCCCCACCCCACTTGGCCGACTTTAAAGCACTCCCGTCGAACAGCACGTCGGCCATCAAGGGGACCCTCCAACAGCGCTCGTCAGACTCCTTCCTATGGCGAATCCAGAAAGCTTGGCCTCCAAATGAAACGTGCTATTTTACATGAAACCCCTGGGACATTTTCAAAATTTCTAAAAAAATGGCTCCATCGTTTACGATTAAAGTTTGTTGATAATGTGAATGACGTTTAATATCGGAAAATGTATAATAATCACAAAATTTCCGAATCCGTACAGACAACACCTCCAATTATTACGGAATACCGGGGTTCTACTGTATTACCAAATATTTCTTCATCGCTTCATTGCTTTTGAAATTATTATTTCATTTGACACAAGGGTTTTAGAGACATATTGTTGCAGTTATTGTCTCTGGTAGAAGTATTTTGGTAACTACTTAACTGACGAGTTTGTTTCGTTTCTTCAAAAGATTACAGACGTATATTTTCTCTCAAGCCTGGTCTTTGACGCTGTCGTGTCAAAGAACTCGGATTTGTTTGCTTATTTTATATGGTCGCATACTGCATCGCAGCTCCGACGCAATGTCTTGCTGGTTAACGTTCAACTATTGCTAAAGGTCAGATGAAGGCGTGGGTGTGACAAACGAGAGTTTCCCTTCCCTTATGCGCTCTAATATTCGATAAAATACGCTGTTTGTTTTCGATGTAATCAGATCCGTATCGATGATGGAACATCCGTGATAAATGTTGACGGTTCAAGAGAGGTCGTCAGCACATGTGCAAACACTTAAATTGTCGATTTCATTGGGAGGGCGTCAAAGGAATACCTCTTCTTTAGAGACAAAATAATATCTGACGTGAGGAATGCAAGGCATGTACGGCATAAGGGATACACGCAGGGTTCGGGACACTTGAGAGGAATGGTGACAATAAGAAATACTTGTGCTACACAATGACATAGACTTTCTAGTACTATTTAGTATTCTAATCTTTTTAGTCTAGGTTAGCTTTTCGTTATTGCCCTATCCTTTTTCCAGCGACTACCTGTGTCTCAATTAAATTAACCTTTCCTCTATTGTTCAGTCCCCTAATAGTAGAATTGAAATATGACTTTAAAAATGTAATAGAAGAAAAACATGGTCCTATTGTCCAAACAAATTTTCATTGGAAAGTTGGGAGCCGTTCTTGAGAAAATGTCCCTTGAGCGTTTCTGAAAATGCGCATTTTGAGCTCATTTTCTCAGAAAACTTGTGAGGTTTTGAGAACCGTCTTACGGTTCATGACATAGACATTTAAAGATACAAATACAAAAATGTATAAAAAAGTTGACAGTGTATATAATATCAATGTGAGAGGTATTTCGAAAAAAATACATTTGTGTAACTTTTGAAAAAACATCAGAATATCTCAATGTGGGTTGATATAATGATATTCAGTCATCAGCACAAATAGATTAAAAAAAAAATGGAGCCATTTTCTCAAAAATTTTGTTTTTAAAATTGCTTTGATATCATGCAAATCACGCTCATATTTGAAAAAAGAAATGTACAAGACCTCTTTTAAAATTAACTTTCAAGAAGAGATTGCAATCAGAAAAAAACAAACCATTTTCAATATTGTAGTTACAGAAAATGGCGAACAAATTTTAAACTTCTGCAATTTTCAAAAATTCAAAAAATTCAACGAAACCGACGTGTTCAGATTTTGTAATCGTATTTTGCTCTATACGATGAAATAATTAATCGAAATATTTGGTGTTTTTCAAAAAAAATAAGATGTTCTTGAGGCTTCATGTAATTCAATTATTCCGCAAGCAAATTGATTGAGAAATAACAATTTGAGTGAAAATCTTCTACGGTTCATCGCTAGCGTTGATCATAGAAAGATGGATGAACGCACGGACAGTTGGACGAACTTTTGGCCGAAAACAAATTTCGTTATTAAGGACACACAAAACGTGGATCTAACTACATAACGAATTTAATCTCCCGAAATATCGCCATTGTTCGCTGTAGCTTACATAACTTTCTCTATACTATTACGCACTATGAGAGAATGTAAAAAGAGGTTGTAACTAAAGAAATAACCGACCTAAAAGAGTGTTTATCTGTCAATATTAAAATTAAAATTAATTAATAAAAATCCACGATTTTGAATTAAAAAATAATTAGGAATAGGGAACATAATATTTTGTATACCACATGAGAATATTTCGCAAATTCAGTAATCAGTATACATTAGAAAACCTACAGAGAAGAAAGGTTTACAATAAACTTAAAAACGTTTTTTAAAATAAATGTGGAAAAATTGCTGATTAAAAAATATGAAGGTTGGTAAAAAGTAGGATTGGTTTTTCATTTCATAAGATAAGTATGAAGTGACAATTAAAAGGGAAACTAAGAGCTGAATCTTTCGCTAAAGTATGGAAATAGTTTTCTTTTTATCGGCTATTAAGTACATAGTAAAATGAAATGTAATGATTCTGCGAAAACTGGCAATTTTTTCAGAAAACGTGTATTGTGCGACCCTGATACCGAAAAAGTGGGAAAATCTTTTCCTCCTTGTATTAAAGTATATCCTCTAGCGATTTGGATGGCATTTAGAAACCACGTTTTCTGGGTACTTGATCCGAACAATTGGTTCATAGCGAAACGTCCTTCTGTCCGTCTTACCGTCTGTCCACTAGGCGCTAGCGCCTCCATAACCGTTCATATGATTTTCTCCAAAACGAATTCCCTGATCGATCTGACCAAACTCGAAAATCTGAGAATTTCAAACGAATATTTTGGTTTCGCCATGAATCCTTAACATTTTCAACATTTTCTCATAAATGTCTTCAAATTTTTTGATAGAATATATTCCTCGCAGAGAGAAAAGGATGCTTAAGAAACAGCCAAGGGCTATTTTTTGTTGAAATATCTGATTTTGGAAAATTGAAAAAGTTCAATTTTTTTCGCCGCTTTTTAGCAACTATACTAATAATCATACATATTTTTAATTAATAAAATCCGTTATTTAAAGACGGATCTACTTCTTTGAATTAGTTCATGTACCACTTTTCGAAAATATATGTAGTTTTTTCGTAATTGTGCGTGAGACACATGCATTTTAAAACAATTATTTTCTAAAAGTGTCAAATTTTTTATTTTTTCCCAATTAATCAAAGTACCTTGAAATTGTCAGATCCCATTTTCGTTGAACAATGTATTTTTAAAAATGCAAATTAAATTTTTGGGCAAATAAAACTTAGCACCACTAGTGTTCTATTCATTAACTAACTCTCTACTATACACAAAGTCTCTCTCCAAATCTTAACAGCCGTCACTTTGGAATATATAATGCGTAGTTTATAAATTTATGCATGCTGAATTCAAATGTCACAACATATTTAGCATATTCATACTCTGTGTTGACGAAGAGAACGATAAAAGATGATATTCGTACCTTTGAGTTATGACATAAACGTGCCCCAGTAAATCTCAAAGTCGAGGTGACGGTCAGTGGAATCCTTCCAAGGTCTCCCGGGAAATCGCGGAATACAGAGTGTCAGGTCGGCCATCTTTCCAGATTTCGCCCGGACTCGCAGGGATAAGAATAATAATCTCACAGCATCGAGATAGAACGATTAATAGAATGATTAAATTTCTTAAGAAAAGCGATTGATTTACTAACCATTCAAACATTCGTTCGGAAAAAAATATACCGTAATTTTATTTTTAAATTATGCGAACTGACTTATTAGTCAAGTCTTATATGTAAAGACAATTTGACGGATTTTACAGTGTTAGTAATGAGCATATTTTACTAAGTGCTGCACTAAAATGATTATTTATAATACGAATGGTGAAAGTGACATTTTGTTTTGCGAGTAGGATATGTTGCAACACGAGGCCGAGTTAAATAAAATCACTTTATCATATGTATCGTACACTATTTTTATACAGCCTTACTGGCTTTCCTTTTATTTTAATTCAAGTATACAAACAACTTAATTCAGTACAATATTTCATAAAGTTCATTTGTAGCTGATACGACGTAAGTATTTTGTTTTCTTTGTTGAATTCACAGTTTCATCTGAATATTTGAACATCGTCTTACTTTTAGCATTAGAGCTAAAAATTGAACAATTAGCACGCTGTGCATGTTCTACTAGTAACTGCCTTTATTAGTGGTCTATATGTGTTATTTTTGATTGGTAAATCAGATTTGGGTCAGTGACTGCTGTGATGTTTGAGATTGAGATACAAATTGTATAATATTTGTTAATTTACCGGAACATCTAATATGTAATGAATACGAAATATATTGACACCCGGGGTAGCCGAGATCGTCAAGGAGAGCAAAGGTAGATGCAAGTTGTTGGCTTCGGTTCGAATAGTCGTGGGATCGTAAACCGCCTCGGGCGTCGATGTTTGCTTCTGTATTGTAGCATGGTAAGACTCAATCCCTGTATAACAACATTCAGCTTTGTTCCTTTCATTCCGGGTTGGTCATGGTTGCATTGAAGCTCCGGGCATTTGCGATGAAGTAAGCGTTACATCCATGCTGTTGGTCTGAACCTCTCGTAGAAAGGAGTGCATTTATAATACACCAAGTATCACCCTGTAACCTTAGATTCTATTCTTAATTCCTTCATCTAGTAGGTTATATGATCGGGAATAATAACACGTTTACAGCTTGGAGCATCAGGTATATTCTCACTCCCTACTCTTAATACAGGGCGTGGGCTCAGAAGCTACGCATGTCCGACTGTATGTGTAATAACCGAAGGCCAACTGCATGTGTAATACAGGACTCTGGAGGCACATGGGAATGGTTGGAATATTTGCCAATAATTGTACCTGGAGTAATAAACTTCAGTAGGAGGGGATTATACGAACCGAAAGGTACGAAGATGAAAAACAGATACACATAAATACGAGAATCATTCTTGCTAATATTTTAAAAAAACTTGAACACATTATAGTTGTTCATTAACTGTTTAATACCAATATTTGTTTTTCATTTCATATTTAAACAAAACCTTCTCCGACGGCCCTCAACCCAGACCCCCAAAGGTGGCAGCCTTGCTTGGTCGGAGAATCGTGCCTATCAAAGTATCCACTGGCTCCATGTTCCGAGCTGTGTGGCGGGACAGCCGTGACGTCACGGCGGCCGCCAGCCGCTGGGGAGATGTGGCTGTGAGATCGTTCTGGAAAAAGCCGCTGGGGGCGCCAAGTGCGACCGCTGCGGGACGTGGGAGGCCCATCAGGCGAAGGGTATTTCTGGCCTGTCCAGCGCCTTCCGCTCGGGCGACGACGCACGGGACTATTGGTCGATACACGCGTCGCGGCGAGGCAATCCCTCACCAAGAATGCGCGCGGGATCCACCCGCACGTCGCCTTTAAGATGACGAAGCCTTAAAGGTCACTGGTTGCTCGTCTTCTGTTTCTGCTCGCATTTGTCTGAATGTTTTTACCAAGAAAATCGGAAAATACAATCCCCACTGTCAATTAAACATTAAATTGCGAATCGGAATTACTTTGTAAATTCTTTTAGTCGCTGTTTTGACATCTTGGCCATACGGCATCCACTGCGAATTTTTTAACGAAGGGAGAACTGTAGGAGTAAACACGCAAGGAAAACACAATCACGCACAAACATCCATGCTCGGGGCGGGATTAAAACCTGCGACCTTTCGAGCCGAGGCAGCTGCGACCCTCTAGCTTCAGAGACCGTAGCTATCCAGGCCGACATGCTTTATCCACTACTTTCACATTATTAATGTTCTGTCCAAAGTACTGACAATCGTTTAGGGAATGTGCTAATTATTTCCAGACTAGAAAATCTTAACTGTCGTTAATATACTTTGAAAGAATGGAGTATACACAAATGCAATAAAATAATCTAAAATGAATAAATGTTAATATTAAGATGAGACATAATTCACGTTTAAAACAAAAACAAAAGTTCTAGGGTCACAAAATGGATGGATGTCTAATTAAAGTACTACAGAAATTTTAATTAAGTGATTTTTATTGCTGTCGTGAAATTGCTATTTTAAAAGAATCAGTAGATAACAGTCATTAAACTACTTCTAGTACTATTACTCTGTCTATTAAACTAGATATCTTTATATAAAAATGTAAAACAGTGGATATTCAGGAATCAAATGAACTGAAACAAAAGAATTGACTCATCTTCTAAACATGCAAGAAACATAAATTATTGCGAACAGTATAGATAGTTGCAAATTTCTTTGCGTTCATCCTGCTACATTTAAAAAAATGAGCTATTTGTGAACAGTGTTGATTCTACGTTCAAGGAATCACGTTGCTCTAGTGTTGGTCTTGAAGATACTGACCTTCCAGATGGAAACGAAATGTCGTCATGTAAGTCCCGGTGGGACCATGCCAGACGGCTGTGGGTGGCGAGTCAGGGCGTGAACCACGGAGGCGGTGGAAAAGGGTCGCGAAGGATCAAGGTACGGAAAGTGGACGGAGAACGAACGACGGCGATGGAAGGTTGATCAGAGAGGAAGAAGAAGAAGAAGAAGAAAGAGTTGTATGAGAGAGAGGGTGAGGGTGTGAGAGTGGTTAAGAAGGAAGATCTGATCGTGGAGGGTTGAAGGCAAACAAAGCCAGGAAGTTTCCATAGATGAGAGGAGGGATCTGCCGACCCAGAAGAAAGAGGATAAAGAATGGTTTTGGAGAGCACGGACCAAAACGAAGTCGGGAAGAATAAAACGAGCAAGGCAAGAGCGAGAGAAAGAGCGGAGAAGGGAACAATGGCAATGCAAGGTCATGATCACAAGGGGGATGCGTCTGGCTATGGTGGCAGGTGGGGAACGATGTGGTGGGCGACGAAGGTGGCGGGTGACGAAGGCGGCGGGTGACGAAGGTGGCGGGTAACGAAGGTGGCGGGGGACGAAGGTGGCGGGTGACGAAGGCGGCGGGTGACGAAGGTGGCGGGTGACGAAGGTGGCGGGGGACGAGGGAGGCGGGGGTACGAAGGGGGGCGGGTGACGAAGGTGGCGGGTGACGAAGGCGGCGGGTGACGAAGGTGGCGGGTAACGAAGGTGGCGGGGACGAAGGTGGCGGGTGACGAAGGCGGCGGGTGACGAAGGTGGCGGGTGACGAAGGTGGCGGGGACGAAGGTTGCGGGTGACGAAGGTGGCGGGTGACGAAGGTGGCGGGTGACGAAGGTGGCGGGGGACGAAGGTGGCGGGTGACGAAGGTGGCGGGTGACGAAGGTGGTAGGTGACGAAGGTTGCGGGTGAGGAAGGCGGCGGGTGACGATGGTGGCGGGTGATGAAGGTGGCGGGGGACGAAGATGGTCGGGAAAAAGGTCGCGGAGAAAAAGGGGGGGGGGGAGGGGGAAGGAAACGGGGACTGTTCTCCGCCAGCGAGCGGGCACGGTGACGTCTGGCTAGGCGTCATGGAGTGGGGTGGGGTGGGGCGGGGCAAGGTAGAACAGGATGTGGTGCGCCAGGGCTAATTAATTTGCCGCGCGGACGCGATCGCGACGCCGCCCGAAATAGTCCCGGGGGCGTTTTTAGAACGCCGCTCTCCATCCCCTCCGGGGGCTCATTTGTTGCCGCCGGTGACAGATGGCGCGCCGTCTGGGCAGCGGACCTGCAACTGCACGCGGCGCCCGCTTAAAGCCCGGATCTCCAACGCCCGAACACGGTGTTGAGCTTGCGTTGTGCGAGTGTTGTGGGCGTGTTGACCGTGAGTTGAGCGTGTATTGAGCGTGTGCCTTGGCGGTGTTGTGCGGGTGTTGTGCGAGTGCTGGGCATGTGTTGTTTTTGGGGGCTCTAACCGAACGGTTGGGCTGTTGTTGGGGTGGGGGGGCAAGGGCTTGATGCACGGGTCGGGATGGTTGGGTTGGAAAAGGTCGATTCGTGCCGTGTCGGGTCGAGACGTGTCGGGTTGTGCCGTGTCGGAAAGGGTTGTGTGGTGTCGGGTTGAATGGGATCGAGCCCGGTCGGGTTGGGGGCTGGTGCAGGCGGGGTTGGAAAAGGTCGATTCGTGCCGTGTCGGATCGGGACGTGTCGGGTTGTGCCGTGTCGGAAGGTTGTGTCGTGTCGGGTTGAATGGATCGAGCCCGGTCGGGTTGGGGGCTGGTGCAGGCGGGGTTGGAAAAGGTCGATTCGTGCCGTGTCGGATCGAGACGTGTCGGGTTGTGCCGTGTCGGAAAGGGTTGTGTGGTGTCGGGTTGAATGGGATCGGCCGGTCGGGTGGGGGGGTTGGAAAAGGTCGATTCGTGCCGTGTCGGATCGGGACGTGTCGGGTTGTGCCGTGTCGGAAAGGGTTGTGTGGTGTCGGGTTGAATGGATCGAGCCCGGTCGGGTTGGGGGGGGGGGCTGGTGCAGGCGGGGTTGGAAAAGGTCGATTCGTGCCGTGTCGGATCGAGACGTGTCAGGTTGTGCCGTGTCGGAAAGGGTTGTGTGGTGTCGGGTTGAATGGATCGAGCCCGGTCGGGTTGGGGGCTGGTGCAGGCGGGGTTGGAAAAGGTCGATTCGTGCCGTGTCGGATCGGGACGTGTCGGGTTGTGCCGTGTCGGAAAGGTTCGTGTCGGGGAATGGATCGAGCCCGGTCGGGTTGGGGGGGCTGGTGCAGGCGGGGTTGGAAAAGGTCGATTCGTGCCGTGTCGGATCGAGACGTGTCGGGTTGTGCCGTGTCGGAAAGGGTTGTGTCGTGTCGGGTTGAATGGATCGAGCCCGGTCGGGTTGGGGGGGGCGGGGCCGGCGGGGTTGGAAAAGGTCGATTCGTGCGTGTCGGGTCGAGACGTGTCGGGTTGTGCCGTGTCGGAAAGGGTTGTGTCGTGTCGGGTTGAATCGGATCGAGCCCGGTCGGGTTGGGGGAGGGCGGGGCCGGCGGGGTTGGAAAAGGTCGATTCGTGTCGTGTCGGATCGAGACGTGTCGGGTTGTGCCGTGTCGGAAAGGGTTGTGTCGTGTCGGGTTGAATCGGATCGAGCCCGGTCGGGTTGGGGGTGGGCGGGGTGCGAGTGGAAGGGTAGGCTGGTGGACGAGGGGGTGGGCGGGAAGGGGGTGAGTGGGATCGAGTGGTGTGTGGGCGGACGGATGATCGTAGAGGCGAAACGTGAGCCACGCTACGTTGTGCCGGTTCCGCGCGAGCGTTAGCGTCGTCGCTTGTTAATGATGTTGGTTTGGTGGCTATTGCGGGCGACCACTCTTTGATATTCCTGTCAGCGCTGTTTACACAATAATCATATTCAGCCAGTTATCAAAAGGTTCTTCAGTTCTATTCATGTTTCATCTAGACAGTCAAACAAGTGACATTAAAGAGACGATATTGTTGTAGAGACGTGCGTGTTTCAATGTCAATGGCAATTCTATTCACGTTGTAGTAAAAAAATCTATGTTTAATGCTTTTTCTCAATTACTTGTTTGTTTCCAGCTTGCTTATATTTCTTCGGATAGTTCATTTTGTTTGAATACGCACGAAGGTGAACAATCATTTTAAAAGATGTGGAGTGACAAATTACTGCTTGATTTCGTGTGGCAGAACTCCCCCAAGTCCTTAAACTATTAATTTTTTCATGATTTTTATTTTTTGCGTTCAATACGTTTGTTGTAGACTATTGCAATGCAACCGGACATCTTATTATTTTAGGTATCTTTTCTTTTGACAGCAATTCCTACCAACATTTTAAATTTAATTAGTTTCCATTTGTAATTCCATATTTACAATAAATATTATCCTAAACATTTCATAGAGACGAGTCCGTGTATGTTCTCTACCCTTCAGGGCTGCCCCGAGGCTTCCGTGCATGGAGTGTCTGGCACAGACAACCGCAACCAGCTTCGCCCATGACGCCACCGCCTTCACAACTGCCGCCGTCAATATCGCCGTCTCCACCGCTGCTACCGTCCACCGTCACTACTTAAAGTACCGGTACCGCCTGCATCGAGGACAACGCCATCTCCGCTGCAGGCATTATGTTGCCGTCGCGGCCTCTATCGCTGCTCCTCTATCCCATCCCCGCTTTTCGTCGTCCCACCTCCCCAATGTCCTCCACCACTTCCATCGGCTTCCGATGTTGCCGCCTCTCCACCACTCCCCCTAACCCGGTGCTTCGAAATTCTCCAGAGCCTCCTTGCGCTTTGATCGTAGCTGTTCTCAAAACGTGCAGGACCATTGCCAAATCGTCTTTCATCATAAACATAGCTTTCCCCACGCCGACTCAGCCGTCTCTATCTCCCCTATCCCATCCTCTGCCCCAATCACATTTCTTACCACCATCAGCTATTATCATTTTGCATTAGCCACCGACTATACTATTTCATCCTGCATTCACTCAACAACTATGCTGGAATTGTAGTCCATCACTACTAAATTCTGCTGCTCACAAAACAAAAGTTCCTATTCCCATTTCCAAGACAACTACATGCAGATTCTTCTCCATTACACTTCTCCCCTATTGACACTAACTTTTCCTCTACTCACCAACTTCTTATCTAATTACAGTAAATCTTCTTCTTATACTCGACCAGTCACTAACTCTTTCTGCACCATCAGCTTCAACAACTCCACCACGCCATTGTCGCTGCTACCACCACTACCATCATCTCCGCCACCACCATCACCAACATCTCGTACACAACCAGAACTGACTCGTATTCCAGTACGATCACCTACTTCCCTTCCAAATCCTCTTTTAGCAGAAATAAAACCATAAACACCGTATCCAACATCCCTATCGCCAACTCTTCCTACCAACAAATTCTTTTCTACCACCACAACTATGCGACCTAGGCATCCAGCACTAACCATCACCAACTTCTATCCCCTCACTACAATGAACTCCACCCCATCATCATCACCAACGTCTCTTCTCACCGGGAGAGGTGATTTAGGGCATCAACTGATGTCACTGCAGTGGTTCTGACCGGAAGGTTCAAGGTGGCACGATTTTCGACACTAGCGAGTCAGATCGAATTCAGACGTCTGTAGAATAATTCTAGCGGTCGGCTGCTGTGATCGGTAGTTTCCCGTGCTTTCTCCGATCAACACCAGCCGAATGCCGGAGAAGTACCCTGAAAAACGGGCCACAAACAGCGAGTGATTTTTCCTTACTCTTCCTTTTTCTATCCTCACCCCTTTTTCACACACACTTTCGCTAACTTGCACTACACTACCACATTTACCGGGAGACCGGTCTGGAGCTGAATTGAATTGAATTGAATTGAGCTTAGATCTTGTCCCGATTGGGGCGGTGCCCTGCTGATGGGAGATTTCTGGTTATGGGAAACCCCGTTAGCCGACGGCAGGTCGACGCGGGATCTCGCCATACAGCGGGCGAAGACCACCGCCACCTCTGGGAAAAAGCACTACACTTACGGGACTATCGAGCTTAGCTGTCGCGGACGAAATCACTAACAATCAATCAATGAATTAACCACCCTCTACACCACCACCACCGCCACCACCACGATCTTCTCTTCTAACTCCAACTTCCACCATCACTATCGCCCTTTCCCCCACCGCCTTGGGCGACCGCGAGCCGCGAGAGCCGGCTGTCCGGGGCTTCCCCAAAACCTACGCCATCAACTCCTCTTCCATCAGCCGAACTAACAATATCACCAACACCACCGCCATCACTACCTACTGCCTATCTGCCACCAACTTCCACCATTACCACCCCTTCCCCCACCGCCTCAAGCGTCCGCTCGGCGTGGCGAACCGCGAGGATCGACTGGCCGGGGCTTCCCCGCAGAAGGCCAGCGCGCGGTGCAGCACGGAATGTGGGGCGCCTGCTTTGTCTCACGCGCGCGACGCCAGGGGCGCTGCGCGACGATGGATGGCGATACGTTGCCTCGGCTTCCTCGCCCTCGCGCACGACCTTCGCTATTCTTTTGCCTGCCCGCCCCGCCGCTTCGCAAGGTCTTTTCAATCGCGCCCGATACGTGCTCTTGCACTTGCACAAGAGGAAAATCTGCCGGGCTCGACAGTGTTTAGACGCCGCAGATTTAGTAGAACTGTTGAAACTTCGTTTCACTTCTTTCGTTTACTGGAACTCGATAACTTTTTCACAGTGAAGGAACTTACAAGAAAGTTATTAGATTAGATTAGAATTCTGCAAATAAGTTTGAGAACTTGGTGGCAGAATACTCTAAACATTACAGAACTTAACAACTATACATTTTACAAAATTAACAAACTTTACAAATTAAAATGAACATTTCACCGTGCAAACTTTCATAGCAGTCCACCTCACCACACTTCACTTCACCGCACTATTATTCACTGAGTCTCAATATACTTCTTACACACTCGTTTTCCTCAACTTGACAACACTGCACTAAACGCCACTGCAAATAATTAATAATATTAATAATAATAATAATAATAGTGATAGTACAACATACTTTTTAAAATTAAATATATAATACACATATCAACATCAAAGAATCAGGAATCAACATCTAGGAAATTTTTAAATTTGCTCAGGCTTTGAGGAAAGGAATCAAAGATTGTCACAGGCAAACAGTTCCAGTCTCTCCAGTTATGTGTAGACGCTGTCTTTGTTTGTTTAAAATATTATAAAATATATTTGATCAAGAATACTAAGTTTCCTGATTATTTTAAATAGAAGGAAATTAATTCTTTAAAATACAGTGAGCGAAATTATTCAATATCAAATTCGAATTAACTCACACTGCTCTCCGTTATTCTCTATGGAAGTACTTTGCTTGTTTATAGATGGTTTTTGAATTGTAGATATGTTAACAAAGGAATCAACTTAACTACATACACTACTGTTTGTGGAAATTGCAACACCAAGAACGAATGGATCTAGGGAAATGATATTCAATGTACTGTGCACCCATGCCACAGGCACTACTTTATTTCATTTGCAGTACCATCAAATACATGGATACATGCCAAGTCAGTAAGTTGTGAAGCCACCACGCGCATCCACAAGAGCCTGTACACGGCGCGGCATTGAGCTAATAAGAGTCTGTATCGCTTCTTGTGGCAGGTGCTGCCATGCTCCTTCAAGCCGCGTCCAGAGTTCGGCGGTGGAAGCTGGCGGAGGTGCCTGGCGGACCAGCCTCTGGGAAAGCATGCTCCACACATGTTCAATTGGCGACATGACAGGTGAACGAGCCGGCCACGGAAGGAGTTGTATCTGGTGTTTATTGAACACACGTTGCACGATGCGATCGATATGGGGTCGCGCATTGTCTTGCTGGAATATCGCTCCAGGCAAGCGTTGTACGAAGGGCACGACCTCCGCCCTCACGACTTCCTCGATGTACCGGTGGGCGTTGAGATTTCCCTCAATGCGGAGTAGGCGGGTCCGTGAGTGGTAGCCAATGGCACCCCATACCATTACACCGGGTGTTGGACCGGTATGACGCTGGCGAATGCATCCCTCCAGATTGCGTTCACCGCGATGTCGTCGAACACGTATACGACCGTCGTTATTGGACAAATTGAAGCGGGACTCATCGAAAAAGATGACTTGCTGCCACTCAGCCCGCCAATGTCGATGTTCGACGCCCCACAGATGTCGGAGGCGTCTGTTGTCGAGAGTCAGTGGAAGGCGCAACAAGGGGCGGCGAGCAATCAAGCCCCTTTGCACAAGACGGCGCCGAACACTGCTGGCGGACATGCTGTGACTTGTCACTGTATTCCACTGCTGCGCTAACGTGGTGGATGTCGCTGTGCGATCGGTGATGGCCATACGGTAGAGGTGTCGATCTTCCCTCGCCGTAGTGTGATAGCGAGGCCCTGTCCCACGCTGGCGGTGGGTACGACCTTCCGCAGACCACTGACGTCATCGTGATGGCCATACGGTAGAGTGGATCGGCGACGAGGCATGGTGTGACTTACAGACAACTTGTGCGAGCCAAGGGTCGACCTGTCACTGTTTGTAGCCTCTCCAAGGCGCCTCTATTTATACTCGAACATGGTGCGATAAGCGTCCCTACGTCGCAACCACGTGACTGGCGGCGTTGTAAATGTAATCACCTGGCGATCTCAATGTCACAAACTTATCCACGAAATGCGATGCGTTCAATGCCGCTCCTTCGCGGTGTTGCAATTTCCACAAACAGTAGTGTATCATCAGTAATATTTTTTTCTAAATCTTTGACTCAACATAAAAACGTTTGCACTTTTACTTAAATATTTAACAATTCCTATAATTATTTTCACTTTTATGAAAATCTTTGGTTTATTTTATTTTTAATTTCTGTAAAATAGCATTCCATATTTTAATGTGCACGTACAAATTAATTAGTCTTTAAAAATCAAAATATCTCATTACATTCCCAATAATCATGTATGTATGCATTTGGTATTGAGATTAATCGCACATTTGTCAACTTGCAGTGCTCTTTCGCCTGGGACCGACAAAGGTGGCTCAGGGCATCAATTGATGCCATTGCAATGCGTTTGAGCGGGAGGTCCCCGAACTCGAGTCCCGACGGTGGCAGGATTTTAGACAGTAGCTTGTCAACTAGGTCGAGTTCAGCCGCTGTCTAGAGAAGAATCTTAGAGGCCGGAAACTGTGATCGGTAGTTTTCCGTGATGTCTTCTATCATCTCCAGGCGAATAATAATAATAATAATAATAATAATAATAATAATAATAATAATTATTATTGAGTCACAAATACAATTTCAATCGTGTATGACGAGTCAGATATGGCGGAGAGAAGTTACATTTACTGTCCAGAAATCAAAACAATGGGGACCATCTCAGCATTTGCTCAAAGGATCAAGGGAAACTGGACAAAAAACCCTGATCAAGTTGGTCATTGATCTTACAATAATAATAATAATAATAATAATAATAATAATAATAATAATAATAGTAACAGTAATAGTAATATCAATTATAATAGTAACAATACTAATAATAAAATACTATTCATTCAGAAATGATTTAACGATATTAATTATTAACAAATTTGGGTTTGGCATTCTCCTTCTATATCAGTCCAACTGCAATTAACACAGGCAGGATGGGATATGCCAGTTCTTTTTTCTGCTTCAACTTGAACAGTCAACATGAAACAGAGAATCAATGGGATTAGAATTTTTATTTTTGTTTTTTAAGGGAGGTAGTGATGTGATTTGTGTATTCCTTCACACTGTAGAACATGTTGTTAAGCAGGAAAGCTTTCAATTTACTTTTAAATCTATGTATTGTATTAATATCTTTAATATCATGGCTCAATTTGTTGTAAAGTGTAATGCCCTCTATTGCGGTACTTTTTTGATAAAGTGTAGTTTCAGATTGGGGAACATGTAGGTTATCCTTTTGTCGAGTGTTATAGTTGTGTAATGCCTGAGCAGTGCCATAACAAACGGGCTACGGACCGCATGCGATTTTACCTTTTCTTCCTTGTACTTTCCTCACTCCTTTCTTAAATGGATTGTACATTTACATGCTGTGCACTACTACATATGTCGGGAGACCGGGGCTTAGAGCATGTCCCGGTTGGGGCGGTGCCCCCAGGCGCTGCCCCCAGACGTAGCTCTGCGCCGGATTTCGCCATCCAGCGGGGGAAGATCACAGTCACATCACTAGATAAAAATATGTACTATACTTACAGGACTAATGACAGCCGACGAGCCCGAAATCACTAATCAAACAATATCAGGTCTAGCAACCTGTGTTTGTTTGTAATCTACGCCTCAAGGTAAGGGAGACGTGGCCAGTCTGTCTGAGCTTTCTTTTGTTAGCTGTAGAAACGGAGACGATTTTTGTTAGAAAGCTACAGCTTCATTTTTGTCCTGGACGGGATTCAAACCCGGAACCATATCACAGAAAGCTAGCACGCTCTTCATGAAGAACCCAAGTAGTTCCAATAGTCATTACATAAAATTCACAATAGCCATGATTCACGGATGATTATTCCTAGACTGATAATCGATTTTAATTATTTGTTGAACTTAGGTGTACATAGTACGACTTCAGATCCGTTTCCTTTTGACGGTCGACTATCACAGCGCGGTGATAATTCTGTGAAAGTTTTATTAAAAAACGCAATCTGGAATGCATGTGAGTTTGGCGAAGCATGGCGAATAATTGCGGGGCTGATGGATGGGAAAGGGGGTGGAAGTCCAAGCCTTGTGGGATATAGCGGTTCCTCGCAGTGATTGAAATAAATTTACTTCATTTTACGCTACTGTTACAAAATGAAAACATAGAACTTGTACAAGTTGATACACTATTTCTTAAGAACAACTGAGTGATGCAATGTATTGCTATGAAGGCAAGTTTGTTTAGGGAGACGCTGGCTAGAGTTCATAGTAAAAGAACGACTGACGATTAAGTCGAGATATTTAATGTGAAATACTTGTTTAAATACCAAATTAGTGGCAGAAGCAGAGCGTATAAGTTCCCCGACTTTTTAGCCATTCAGAACTTACGGACAATATATTTTCTTAGTGTTGGAACTTTAAGTGTCTTATTTGACATTATCTCAAGAGTGAGGTGAAGGGACAGCGACGTGGAGTAGGTGGAAAACAGCGGCAGCTGAATTATTTTGGAAATACCCACATCGCAAGTGCCTACGGGATCATACACTGTTGCGGGACGGAAGTGCATACGTAGCAGATACGTAGCAGCTACAACCGTTCAACACCAGTTACTTCATCTAGCATAGCTTATATAAAAGAAAATTAATATTTGTTTAATAAATTTGAATATATATATATATATATATATATATATATATATATATATATATATATATATATTCAAATTGGTGAACTTGTCTCTGGCGGACTTGCGCGCTGCAAGCAAACGCGCAGATCGCAGAAAAGCATGCGACGCGGCGATGCAGCGAATGCGTCACGGCGACGGCGACCGGAAGCCGAATCCAGGCGGGGGAAGGGGGGAAGGCCCCGCGAACGAGGCCACTGCGACGCGCCGACCCGGGTTGTTTACGATCCGCCGCCGCCGACGCTGATTACCCAGATTCTGCGCAGCCCCAGCGCAACACACACCTTGGTCGTGGCGCCCTCTGCCGCTGCCTTGGGTGCACCCACGCCGCCCCCTCACCTCTGCTCCTCTGCCGCCACCGCCCTCTCGCCCACCCTCGCCTTTCACGTCCGCACCGTCCTCTTGACACGTCCCCCCCCCGCTCACGCTCAATGCTAAAACTAGTAGAATTTCCTCAGGAGAAAATGAAGTGTTTATACAAGATTGAACAAGGACAAAGAATGAACGTTTTAACCATAACCATAATCATTAACTCACCCATCATAATAAATGCGTAAAAATACACCCTCAAAAAACCGTAGAACTCTCTTTATCTCAAAATAGATAACAAAATACCATAAAAAACAAACATTTAGAGTATTCCAGAGAATTAATAAATTTAAAAAGGAACATTCTTGGAATACTCACATGCATGCAGCAATCCTACGCAAAATTTCAAAACTCCACTCATAATCCAACACTCAACACTAAAACGGAAAAGCCAGATTCTGTTATACAATACTATTATCGAATCTACACTAACTTATGCCTTTCCGATATGCACAAACGCCGCTCCTAGGGCAATACAAAAATTAAAAAGGGTTGGAGCAACATGTAATACCCCACATTTCACACAATCAAAGGAAAGATTTTAGAATTTCCACCAAATCAAAAATATGATCCAAACACTAGTAAGGTCTTTTTTGAGCTACAGTACATGTAAAGAAAGCAGATTAAATGTATATTCAAACTGTAAAATGTCTGGATTAACACAAACTTCTTTTCCTCTCACTTACAAAAATTATAAAAATAAAAGTTGTCATTATCTTGACCCAACCCCTTCATATTACAGATGGTTCAAATCAAATTAAAAAAAAAGCTATGTGGTTAATACATAACTATTGCTCTACCACTTTCAAAAAAAACCTTCCAATGCGCATGCCCGAACGTGGCCTCTCTCTCCAAAGCTCCTAATATTTCCCCACCTGCCTGCGCTCTTTGTCACAACATAGCTCTCCCTCTGTCTTTTTCTCGTGGGTCGCGCGGTAATTCAACACTGCGAGTTTGGTGATAACAAACTGATGATTGAGAAGGATCAGATGAAAGGCAGCTTTCGTGTTTCTACAGTAGAGGTTGGCCAAACGCTCAACAGAAAATAAGCCGTGTCTTGGAGAGTTTCGGTCTCCTCTCCCGTCGCTGTTTCACCGTGGCTAGTGAGCAGTGATACTTTACACAGTAGCTGCTGTTATTCACAAAAACCCAATTATTACAAATTCAAAGTATATCCACTGAAAAACAATAGGTCGTTGATCAAATAATCATTGAACTTGGCCACATTCCTCTCCGTCTTCCACCGTACCATCAAGATCTAAATCCAATACAACTTGTTTGGGGATTTATAAAAGGGCGCGAGGCAGCAGAAACTATTGGTGCATCCTTAAAAGAAAAGGAAATGTTTTACAGAGAAGCGTTTGCATAATACCGTGCTGAACAATGGAAGAAATCGTGCGAGCATGTGTAGGGAATAGAGGTGACATAATAATTCAGATAATGTGATGGACCGATGTATTCATTTCTTTGGACACTCCTGGGAGTGCGAGTTCCTCTTTTGACGAAGAGGACAGTGATGACGAGTGGCGGTCAGCGCGATCGCTGCGTCTCGCAGTCGCCTCTCCTTCTCGCCTACGCGCTTCCTTATCGCCGAGAGGGGAAATCTCAGTTGCCGCAGGGTGGGGGCAGTCTCCGCGACTTTACCAAAGGTACGTCCGCCCTGATGGTTTTTTTTTTTGCGAGCGGTTCAGCTATAACTACACAAAGAATTCCAAACGTAATAGTAGTTTACGATATAAGTGTCGTAAAGCATCTTATTACAATACGAGATTGGAAGATTGCCAAACGAGGCCGTTAGGCCGAGTTTGGTAACCAATCGAGTATTGTAATAAGATGTTACGACACGTATATCGTACAACGTTTATCCACTTTGTAAAAATTAGTTAGATTTAATCTAAAAGATCGTCCTACGCGTTCGTTTAGTACTAACGATTTATTTTCTAGAAGTGGCGACACTGTTTCTAACAATGATAACAATTGAAACACATTTGGTGTCAACCTCAAGCTTTGTGTATTCTTTCCACGGTGTAAGAGTATTTTTTTCCAATATGAGTGACAGCAGCTGTGATTCTGACATCGAAATAACAGCAAATGCTGCTCTAGACACGCTATTACCAGAGAAATCACGAAAAAAATATGAGCGTGAATACACTTTATTTAGAGACTGGAGTGCAACCAAACATATTAAAACCATTTCGGAAAAAGTTATGATGGCGTACTTCTCTGGTAAGTCTAAAAAAGAGAAACCCTCAAGTCTATGGTCACATTATTCCATGTTAAAGAGTACAATATTACTTAATGATAATGTGGACATAAGTAAGTTCACACAATTGATAGCTTTCTTAAAAGAAAGAGGAAGGATACATGAGCAAGAAATCTAAAATATTTTCGAAAGATGACATACATAAATTTTTAATAGAGGCAGATAATGAAATTTATTTAATGATGAAGGTGACATTAATAGTTGGCGTTTTTGGAGCTTGCCGTAGAGAGGAATTGAAAAATTTAGAATTAAGTGATATAGAGGATAAGAATACGTATATTATAATTAATATACCAAACACCAAGACATTAATTTCAAGACAATTTGTTATTACTCAAGGAAGTGTCAAAGAATTCAACTGTTTGGAGACTTTTCGTCAATATTTTCGCCTTCGGCCGGAAAATGTCAAGCACGATCGTTTCTTTCTCTCCTACAAGAATGGAAAATGTTCTTCGCAACCAGTTGGGATAAATACTTTGGAAACATTCCAAAAAAATAGCAATGTATCTTGGTTTGAAGAATTCTGAAACTTTTACAGGACATTGCTTTCGTCGATCATCTGCTTCTTTACTCGCCGATGCAGGTGCTGACATGAATGTGTTAAAGAGGCACGGTGGATGGAAGTCAAATTCTGTTGCTGAAGGTTATGTCGAAACATCAGTGCAAAATAAAAAAGAGATAGCTATGAAAATTATGGGGGAAAATATTTCGAATGTGGAATCTACAAATATTTCAAATGCAAATATGAATGTACAGCTTCAACATCATCGGGAATTACGGTATCAAATTGCAGCAAATTTGTAATTAATGTTTACAACAAATAAGCATAGCTATTATTATAATTTGAACTCTTATTCTGTTAAAAAGTTATGTCAATAAAAATTCTTTGAACAATTGTTGTTATTTTTAATAGTAGGAATCAAGCTAGTCGCGGAATAACCCATTACAAAACGAGTGTCGTAATGAAGTACTTTACCGCACTGGGTGCGGTAAAGAGCTTCATTACGACACTGAACCTAATGTCGTAATGTTTGACTTTACCTAACCAAAGTGGATAAACTATTTTAAAACATCAAAAAAGAAGCAAATATTTCAATAGTCTTTTTTACCTTCTCGCACTCATAAATGTCACTTAGGACGAATAGCAAACATCCCAAATCTTACAAAATAAAATATTTCGCAAAGATAATAGGAAACCTCCATAAACTGCTTCGTATGTGTACATTATTTTCATTCTCAATGCTCTTCAGTTTTTATCCTTCCAGTATGATCCTGAATCGAAAAAAACAACTATACGTCCAATAATATCTAAAATAAAAATAACTAAAAATTCAGAGAAAATTCATCTCAATTTCCCAAGAAATTCCCGAATCTTAAAATGTCAGCTACTGTCATGAAAAACCTTGGAACAAAATAATTCTGTGTCTGTTTACACCATTTCAATTGCTTCCCTATCCCCGCACGGCAAGAGATGTAAGCATGAATTAGACCCCTACCGCTCTCCACTCATAACCGTGTGTATTTTTGTGAACATTTGACTGGACATCCAAAACTAAACTGATGGACACCTTTTCATTAAACATTTCACGAATCTTGATGACTTGAAATATGAGAAAGAGCCTGACATAATTTATTTATGAAATCATTAAGAACTGTATACCTAGTGATAATATCTTAAGAGCACCTTGTAACTACACTGTACTTTGGACGAAAAAATATCGATTTTCGGTTTTAGTGTAATTTTGATAGTCTGCTCTTTCATAATATAATCTTTCAAATAAAGCAGTGTTTTGTATTTCCCGATCTTTTGGATAACCGGGCAGTTTAGCAAGTTATTACACAAGGTTTGTAGAACAAATCCCAGAGCTCCGATAATCATGGGACTACCTGTTCTTTGACCCACTTTCGGCTCAACTCGATTTCCAAACTCTTGTATTTAAGACATTTCTGTGCCCTCTGGGTTACGACGTTGTGATCGCATGGCACAGTGCCATCTATAAGTATACACGGTTTTTCTTCAAATATCGGAAAACAATATTCGGTTTGTTTGTGGCTATCGGGTGATCAGTTTGAATTTGATGGTGGTACAATTTTACACACAGTCCAACTGACGTCACTTGTTTTGGTGAGTGTTCGTAACACTTGAGCGTATGTTTGAAACTTCGAGGGCGGTACAGATCTGCCAGTGTCTACACACCCTATCGTGTCTTTCCAAGTATTCGGTGTTTGCTAGAAGTCGACAATTGCGACTACATGATCAATGGTTTCTACTCGTTCCATGGCAAGTGCGTCATTTATCATCTCATGATCTTTTGAGAACCTTTTTATCATAATCTCGTGTTCTGAACATCTGATCTTAGGCAGCTAATGAAACTGCTTACGATGCTCGCTTCATTCTTAACCTTTTGAGCCATATAAGTGATTGATCTTAATTGATCTGCACCTTGTCCATTCATGTTAGATATTGCTATTTATTATTATTATTATTTTTTTTTTTTATTATTTTATGATTATTTTTGATCATTTTTTCTCACTGATACACAAATAAACTTGGTTCTCAAATATATACTTTTGCTATTTGTTATTATTTGATTGTAATGATAAAATACTCCACGCTGCCTAGCGGCAAGCCTAGCCACATAAGCACAAGTGCCTTCGGTTCTTTCCCAGCTCCAAGGAATGACTGGTTCCCTTCCCCACTTCCGCCACCACCAGGTTTGTTTACCCGCCGTGTTTACGCCCCTGCTTGTTTCAAACGGCGCCTGCATTCGCTCTCGCGCGGAGTCCAAGGCCCCACCTGCGCCAGAAGTGGCTACGGCCCTAGGACCCGCGCCTGCCCGCCGCTGCGTCAGCGCCGGCCTTCCCACGGCGTCGCCAGGGCCGCCGCCCCCGCTGCCGCCCTCACCCGTAGCACTGCCCCGCCCCTGGCGCACGCCCTCTCCTTCTTCCCACACGCCCCCGCGGATGGCTCTTAATCTTGGAGGAAATAAATGCTGCCATCAGCAGAGAGGTTCATTGATTGATTGATAGTGATCGCGGCGCGTCAACTACCGAGGTCATTCGTCCCATAAGTGTAGATCATGTTTTTGCTCGGAAGGTGGCGATGGTCTTCATCTACTGGATGGCAAGATCCGGTGCCGACCTACCATCGGCTAACGGGGTTTTCTCCAACCAGTATCTCCCACCAGCGGGGCACCGCCTCAGCCGGGACAAGTTCTAAGTCTCCGACACGTCTCCCGGCATGTGTGGTAATGTAGTGCATGTTAGTGTATGGGGTGAGAATAGAACAAAGAAGAGAAACGAAAGAACTCGCACGGTCTGTGGCCCGCTTGTTAGGGTTCTTCTCCGGCATTCGCCTGGTGTTAATATAAGAAATACGGGAAAATACGATCAGAGCAGCCGGCCGTTAGAATTCTCCTACAGACAACAACTGAATTCGACCTAAGTGGAAAGCTATTGTCAAAATTCCTGCCACCGTCGGGACTCGAACCTATAATCTCGCAGTCAGAGGCACTGCAGTGACATCATTTGATGCACTGCGCCTCCGCTCCGCAAATCTGCAAATAGGTTGATCCGTACTCTACTGATCTCTAAGTACTTCGACTAAGTAATGCGAATCCAAGAATATCAGAGGAAGAAAGAGGTAAAGAGAAAAGAAAGATGAGACAGAAGATGCGAGAGCGATGAGTGAAATGATGATGAGGGAGATGAAGATGGAAGAGATGCAGATGAGAGCGACGCAGACGATAAATAGAGATGATTCGGCTGAGAAAGTGAGAGAAAAGATGAAAGAGAGGAGAGAAAAAAATATAGTGTTTACGGGAGCATCTTCAATGATCTTTCATCCGATCATATGTATCCACGTAGTGACGTTTCTAGTCCTAGGGAACGCGAGATTAGGAACCGACCCACACATCTGTTTCGGAATTTTACCTCAAACTATTTCCCTCAGCGAGGACCAAGTAATAGCCCCCGACCGGTTTCCCTTCTCGTGTGTATGCGGTGAAGGTATGACAAGGAAGAGAAAGGAAAATCGCGCGCTGTCCGCTTGTTAGGGTTTTGCTCTGGCATTCGCCTGGTATTTATCGGAGAAACCACGGAAAAATACCCATCAGAGCAGCCGGCCGCAAGAATTCTCTTGCTGACAGCGGCTGAATTCGACCTATCTACCTAGCTAGTTTCGAAAATCCTGCCACCGGCGTGTCTCGAACCTAGAACCTCCCGGTCAGAGGCACTGCTGTGACATCAGTAGATGCTCTGAGTCACGTCTCGCGGTAGGAGGGGAGATAATGAGAAACAAACTATCACGCACGGCAAATGATGCTTGGATGGTATTTCGGAGGGATCTGGGAAAAGTCAAAAGAACACAATCGGAGAAAAACAGGAAACAATTTTATTGAGAGCAACCGGCCTCCAGAATTTTCCCCTAGCTCTTACGTATCCTTATTGATCTGGTGAATCTGGGGCGGAAAACACTTTCTTTATTTAATACGCTAATGATTTATTTTTTTATTATAACGCTAACTTTTTGACAATTTATACAAACCTATCGACATAAAATCGTCTAATGTAACTTCTGGATAGGAAATTACTTATCAATCCTGCATCCAATAGATTTAAGTCGATAAACTTAAAAATATTTAAAAATTTATAAATAAAGTTGAGGGACAACCAGATTGACACTATTCGGTCTTCAACCTAGAACATCTCGATCTACAAAACGATGCGAACGTGGAGACACTGGACACTTTCAGCATCTCTGAGGACGTTTTAACCTCTTTGCTTACCCTAGAACCTTTTCTGTCTTCCTATATAAACACACAGACCTGTGGAACCATAGATTTTTCTGTGATAGCATCAACTGCTACAAACGAGTGGAAGGAACATGAACATTTCACTAATGCCAAGTAATTGTTGGTTACTTACTTAAATGTGATTGATCTGGATTTTCGGTTTTATGGAGAAAGAGTATCTGACGATAACACATTTAGTAAAATGTATATTAATACACAGACGACAAGTTCCAATTTTAATATTACAAACTATGATTGCAGTAGTTTTCGAAGAAAAATATACTTCTCAATTTTAATAAAATCAAAGAGTTTGGTTAATTTTCAGAAACGTTATTTATTTTTCCGTTTACGCTTTTGCAAAAATAGCTAGAGTATTTCATTTAAAGGTAGTACTACATAAGATGAAATTGTCTTCTAACTTCAGTAATATGCAATCTTGAATGAGCTATGAGAATGTGTGCTAATTTTGCGAATTTTTGCTAATTTTCTTTCCCCTCTTTATCAAATTAAACAAAAATTTAACAAAAATAAAACATTCGTACGAATTTATGCTTTGTCAAAACATTATTTAAAGACTCATACGCTGGCTTTATCTTTGTGACATAACATACAGCTGTAGAGCAATTCCAGAGAGAGCAGAGTATTGTGTTAGCTCGAGAAGAACAAATGGGACGAACGAATTCAGTCGTTGTCAGAAAGAGAATTCTGGCTGCTCTGATCGGTTGTTTTCCGTGGTTTCTCCGATCAACGTCAGGCGAATGACGAAGCAGTACATACGGCCCACGGACCACGCGCGATCTTTTCTTAATCTTTCTTCCTCTATACTCACCATTACTTACACACACACACACACACACACACACACACACACACACTAACTTGCACTACACTACCACACATGCCGAGAGACCGGTCGGATGTTTAAAACTTGTCCCGGCTAGTACGGTGCCCCCGCTGGGAGATACCACGTTTAGGGAAACCCTGCCAGCCGTCAGGTAAGATCAGCGCCGAATCTCATCACCCATCGGAGGAAGATCACAGCCACCATTCAAGGAGAAACATGCATTACAATTACGGGACAAATGACCTTAGCAATTGACACGCTCGGAATCATCAATGAATGAAAGTTGAGAGATTCTGCTTTGCGGGCATTAGAAGCTCTTGAGTTGTAAAATACGTTATCACTGTTAAATGTTGCGTTATGTATTTATATAATTATAAAATATACTAGCGGAACCCGGCAGTCCTTGTTCGGCCCTTCCTCTCCCTCTTTCTCCTTCCTTCTCCCTTTCTCTCACCGACTCCCTCTCTCCGTCTCTCCCTCTGCCAACAAAACCCCAGCGAACTGAAGGCTCAAGAAAACTTGCAGGGTTAATTCAGTAGTTCTAGTGTGAATAGTTACAAGCGTGTACTCTGTAGCCCGTCCTAACGGAACACAACAGTTAAATATACATCGAACCACCTGGTATGATGGTATAATATCTCCTTGAATTTGTGAAGTAATTTTCATACACCCAATATCGTGTTCTGCCTTGTGATTCGCCTACTAGCAATACAGATGAACACGTCCTTGGTCATAAAATAATGGCTATAATGGCTATAACGAGATGGCAGAAATGTCCATCTCGTTTCTAAGGAAAGGAATGGGGACAGGATTAGGAAGGATACCGCCCGGTCCGTCACCCCATGCTTACGGTCCTCCTCTGGTAACCGGCTGAATTAATAGGAGAAAACTACAGAAACGACCCAAGAGGTCAGATTGTGTCTTGTATTGGCATCCACACCACTGAGACAGATCTGCATCGAATCGGAAAACACACACAAACATATACACCGTCGGGAAAATGTGGATTCTGGACTCGCCAATCCTTACGCTATCGCATCTGCTAAGTGAAATGTATTCTGGTAACTGATGAGTTCTGGAATTCGGAAAGTAATCGTTAAAATTCTGGAACGTGTA
The DNA here is from genome assembly GCA_964035755.1 of Teleogryllus oceanicus. Classification (NCBI taxonomy): domain Eukaryota; kingdom Metazoa; phylum Arthropoda; class Insecta; order Orthoptera; family Gryllidae; genus Teleogryllus; species Teleogryllus oceanicus. Next base: position 157,144,287 of record CAXIVR010000003.1, on the reverse strand, counting down.
AAGAAAAACTAAGTTTAATTTACTACTCTATGGCGATTGCATGACTTGTGACGTTTTATCTGGGTGCATTAGATTGAAGATTCGACGATGAAAGATTGATTCAACAGCTCTATCCGAAAGAAATATTATATTCTAAAGGTCTCCTTTTTTCTCTGATTCTTGATTGCGCGGCGTTAAATATATTGTGACGTCATCGTGATGTGAAATAAAAAAACAGACGGAGTATTTATTTACAGGTTTATTTACAATCTGTACAATTTTCATACTCCTCCGGAAACTACCGCCGCACTCCACGACACTTCAATTCCTGAGGCGAGCTGCCCCAACCTGACCCAGAGAACCCCAACGTGCTAACCTGTAGCGCCGTTCCCGGTATTTGACCCGTGGCAAGACACCACCCTCGCAAGCCTGCGATTACCCCGTCACGGACAACCAAAAGTGCCTCCGCGCTGAAGACCCGCGGACCGCGTCACCTCATTACTGAGTTTTAGGGCCGGTCGCAAACTGGGGCCCGCCACCAGCTGCAGACGATCTGTCCTCACATATCATTCTGCACTAGCTGACCCCCCCCGGCAGCCTGCACCCTCCAAGGCGACAGCTCCGGTTGCACCGCCAGCCCGGCGCCTGGGCTACTCCCTCCCCCGGGCCGGCCACCCACCTTGTGCAATAGGATGAAATGCTCCGACGAATAGGATGAAATGCTACGCCGTTAAAATATCAATGACGTCTGTCCGTTCTCTAATCACTCGGTTCCTTTTGCTATTAAGAGAATAGAGTTAGGTTTGGCATTCTCCAAGTATAAGATAAGCAGTCCTGAACCTGGTACTGTAACGCAAATAATCAATGTATTCAGAAAAGAAAAAAATGTATTTCTTTGATATTTGTCAGCTTTTAATAAACATATCATTAAGGGAAATATAATATCTGAATTTGACACAAAATTGAAACAAGTTTCACCGAAGGACAGAGGGTTTCAATGATTTCTATTTCTAAATTCTAATAATATTTAACTAATGCTAATAAAATAGAGATATATGATTTCTGTGTGTTTTTCATATTAACAATCGTATTTATTTCTCTTTCTGACTAACTGAAAAACGAGTTTCAACTTGCTAATTGTATTCACGAAATTAAGTTAATTTAAATTAAATTTCGAAAATCTTACCATTTAGAGTTCTGAAACTGCTTCGAGAGTTGCTCTAAAGACAAATCATGATGAGTCATTTTTGTGAGTTACAATTATAGGTAGTAGGAAAAAACTAAAGAAGATCAAGTTATAACTGCATGTGTGCAATATGCTAAGAAGAATCCGTTATATTCACGTATCACACATTTTGTTCCAAATTTTAAGTTAATTAAGAAATATCCTCCTTTTGTTAAGTAGTAAACGATAGTAGAGTCACTATTTTTATTAAAAGGTAGGTTTTATAAACAATAGATTCGTTGAAAAGACGGGATAATAAAGTTATCTGATGATCGAGGTATTGTTTATTAAAAACGTGTGCACATGCCATTATACACCAATTAACGTACATTTTTAATGCTTCCATACGCACGAGAATATTTCCAGATATTTTCAAAACAGCAAAAATTAAGCCACTTTTTAAAAACGGGAATAAAAATTAAATTCAAAATTACCGGCCAATTTCTCTTTTATCAGTTTTTTCAAAAATATTTGAGAAGCTTGTCTATACGCGAATAGAAACTTTTCTCAGGAATAACGAAGCGTTTTCAGACTCACAATAGGGTTTCAGAAAAACAAAATCTACGGAAATTGCCATTTTTTCTTTTATAAACGATGTTGTTTCATCAATGGACCAAAATTAAGAACTCATTGGAATATTTTTAGATCTTTGGAAGGATTTTGACGCTATTATCCATAACATCTTGTTTTCAAAATTATCTTCATATGGATTTAGTGGTATTGCCCGAAATTGGATAATATCGTACCTTAAACATCGATCTGAAAGAGTAGAAATACCGTATTGGCACGAAAGGACATTATTTACTTATCTTTCGAATTCTTTGCCTATTGAACATGGAATCTCACAAGGTTCGATGATGTGGTCCGATCCTCTTTCTGTTGTACGCAACGATATGCCCTCATCTATCAAAAATGAAGAAACAGTTCTGTTTGCCGATGACACGAATGTTCTTTGCAAAAAAGAAACAATAAATAGTATAATTTCAGAAGTTTCAAATTGGTTTCGTAATACAACATTAATAGTTAACGAAGGAAATACTCTCTCAATGCAATTTTGCGTTTCAAACCGGAAATCGTATGCTCCATTGAAAATGAACAATATGCAATTAGCTAATGTTAAGGTAACAAAATTTCTAGGCCTCTCGATTCAGTCAAACTTGAAATGAAATGTGCATATAAGAGAATTAAACACTAAATTAAGCACATTATATTACGAATTCAGAATTATTTCAAATTCTGTCCGCCTTTCTGTATTTCTAGCTTTCAAATTCTGTATTTTGCAAATGTACACTCCCGCCTGAGATAAGGCATAATATTCTGGGGAAGCTCATCCTTTACTACACAGACATTTAGATTGCAACAGAAAATTATCCGGATAATGAGAAAATGCCATCCACGTGATCCTCTCTAGCCTCTTTTCATTGAGCTTAGACTCTTACCACTGCAGTGCGTAATTATTCACGAATCTGTAGTATTTGTCATAACTGACTTACTTAACGGTGTAAACATATTTTCATGTAATACTGATATTTATAATTATAACATATTTATAATTATTACAACGTAGAAATCATGTTCATCATATGTCAGTATCAACAGCTCACTACAAGAAATCCACATACGTACAACGCATTGCCAGATGAAATTAAACAATTAAAATCGATACAGAAATTTATTTAAAAGTGAAATCTTTTCTGCTGTATAACTGTTTCTATACAATTAGAGACTATACTGATCGTCAAAAAGAAAAATAATGTTTACTTTAACAAAACAATAATGTAGTAAAATACATTAGTTTTCATTTGTATTGTATAATTTAAAAAATTTAATATGCCTGTAACAAGTAATGTACTTCAGCTTCCGGGTCAATGATCCCCATCTCGATCGGGTGTTCGTCCATTTTCCATGATCCATTGTGCAAATGCTGAGTTGGCCCCTTGATTTACTTCTAGACGTAAATGTAGCTTCACGATGCGCACGTTTTGTTTAGCTCTCTTTTTGGTTATAGTGGATGTAAAGCTTAGAGTGAGTTTTTACTTTATTAGCAATACACAAAATTCAAATCTGCAGTTCGTTTACTGTTACAAATAAGTTTTCTATAATACGGAAACAAAAATATCGATTTTTTAAAATGTTTATCTTGCGATTTTTAAAATTTATTATTATTATTATTATTATTATTATTATTATTATTATTATTATTATTATTATTATTATTATTATTTTTCATCTTTCAACTGTTAAGAGTTAAATTGTTGGAAAGAGATTCTGAAACTCAAGAAAGCGTGCGCAGAAGATTTTCTGCCCCATACGTCACATACAGTTTTCTTTACAGTTTTTGACTAAATAAATAAATAATTATTTAACAAGACTAATTCATCGATTTTAGCCGATAAAAGTACTCAGTGTACTTATTTGTTTCAAAAAGAAACCATTAGGTTCTTTTGATTACATTCCAAGGAGAAATGTAGCAGGTTTTGCAGTCAATGTCGTTAGTGTGACGTACACGGCAGAGGCTGTTACTAGACGATTGTGCCTGGTGGCGTCGTTTCATCAAAACTTCCTCCTTCCGTGATGCAGACCCCGTGTACATATAGGATTAAGTAGAAGTTCGATAGCAAGCTACGTCGTCCAACTCTAATGCCTACCCGCAGTCCAGTGGTCACTGAATGTTCCATAAGTGACATGAGCTTGTGACGAAGCCATTAAATATAAATAGCATTCATATTAAGAAATTCACCGAAAACGATGTATGTCATTTATAAATAAAAATACATTTAAAATGAAAAAAAAACAGCATGCACAAATTTGGAATAATCTCAGAAAGAACATTTGTTTGGGTCTTCCTACAACTACAATATTGAAAATAGAAATTAATTTTTTAAAATAAATCTTCTTTTTACACATAAATTTAAATAAGTTCATATTCACTATTTGGAAAATATGACTTCTTTTTGCATAATTTTGCGAGAAATACAGGCAATTAAATATTAAATCGTAGACTACAAGTAGCTTGATTGCTGAAATTCTACCAAGTATTTGCAATTTATTCGGCATTTAAATCTTAACACGGAGTTCTTGCTTGGCCAATACTAGTGAATGAAATTTAGGTAATTTTTTTTCTTTTTTACACTTCCTAAAATTAATTTACCAGCACACATTATTACAGGTCATACTGCTATTCACAATACGAAATTTCCGCGTCAATTACATACAAAATGAGGAACACGAATTAATTATCTTTAATACAGCTTCGGAATGAAATGTACTACCGGCGTACAAGGTTATGAAATACTTCACCGTTACTCAATTTTAAGGTGAATATGCAAATTTTGGTATTCTGGTTTCTGGTGCCAATACTACATTTCTAGTTCCTGTCTCCCACCTCAGGTTTATGCAAAATTAATACAATTTTGGAATGAAATGTACTACCGGCGTACAAGGTTATGAAATACTTCGCCGTTACTCAATTTTAAGGTGAACATGCAAATTTTGGTATTCTGGTTTCTGGTGCCAATACTACATTTCTAGTTCCTGTCTCCCACCTCAGTTTTATGCAAATCTGGAAATTCAGCCGTGCCGCCACTCGCGTTCCTGCAACGAAGCCCGCTTCGATGCTGCTCTGAAGGTCACGCGGTATCCTTTGCGCCTGCCACCAGATCCAGGGACCAGTCTTCTTCCGACCACCACCAGATCCACGGTCCTGTCTACATTCGCCCGCCTTCTTGCGACACGAGTACGCGTATTGCCCAGACTCTCCGCGTGTGCTAGTTGTTAAATTTGGGAAATTTAAGTGATCACAAGTATTGAATATTGGCGTTGAAACAGCTAACAGAAGCCAACACTCATCTGAGAAGACCTACTGAGAAGATTTCATATCCATAGTTTGTAAGCTTTTCTTATGTAATTAGATTAACTATGCTAGTATATGGGTAACTTTTCATCTTTAATTTTCTCCAAAAAGGTAACTTGTAACAAGCAAACTGTGATATTATGGCCATGAGAAGGTTCCAAAACCCTAAGAAATTGTTAGTGAGAGCTGATTTTTTGGTTTATTGAGTACTGAGAAAAAATTGGTATTTTGTGCAAGACTTTTCTCTAGTTTAGAAACAGGTTTTCAATTATTGTAAGAAAACCACTGATTGCAGCGGGCTCTAACAACAAAATCCGCAATTTACATTAAATTTAGAGTTGTATGGACACCTCGTTTGCCTTTGTAGCCTCAAAATTGAGATTTTTACAGCAAAACAAAAATTATTTCTCTTTCTTCAATACAGTTCCTTGTTTTGCTTGTAGAGGTCGCCACAATGGCAGGCGTGCTATGCGTGATGCCTACTCTTGCAGGCGAAAAATGTCTACGCTCTTAGGCAAAGAGGTTCGTACTACTCTGAGGATGGATCGATATTTCCCCGCTACTTCTCCCTCCCCCATGCCACACTGTTACCCCTTCTGGGTTTAGTATAAAAGACGTGCACTCCTCGCGCACAGCGCCTTTCGCCACCTTTTGCTATGTAACCCTTTCGCCATTTTTAGCTTTACGCTACTATTTGCCATGTAGCGTTACGTATTTCAATTTTGCTTGTCCATCGTTTTCGTACTTCTCTCTTACCAGCATCAAGGGTGTATGCTGTGTTCTACTTTTTACGAGCCATTTATGGTGTTTTTTTATGAAAGGCCCGGTTCCTTCTGAACCTTATTGTAAATACGTGTATGAGTGCATAATAGTTTAGTTTTTTAGGAATGAGTGCTATTATGATATGGAATTGGATCTTGTATTTGAAATATTTGTTGATTTATATGGTTGCGTAAGTTTGTTAATGGTTTGAAGCAGGTTTACTCTGTATTTTGTTCTTGATTTTATTTGTTTAAAGGGATTTGTATAAATGCTGATCTCCGATTGTTGAGGAGAGTCAGCCTTTGGTACTTTCGACTTTTATTCGGCAGTCTTTGGATTGTTGCTCCTGCCGTGAGTAAGACGGCCTTCGGCCGCATTCGGCAGTTTGAAGTTTTGGTAAGGCGTATGCTAGGCCCGTGCGGTGGCTTTGAACCGCGGCCATTGGAAAGCAGCGCCATGTATCCGGTCCCGTAGCCGGCAGAGAAGTCGGCTGGGCGACAGCGCGTCATCGGCACGAATCGGTGCGGTCACATGCGGGCATTGTTCGGCCGTATGGTGATCGGCGTTCGTGCGCGGTCACGGCTCTGTTGAATGAGATACGGGCGGGCATAAGGACCGCTCCTTCTCATTCCGGAGTATCCCTGATTCATTGTTAAATTTGTTAAAAGTTTGTAAGTTATGGTAAGAGATCCATTTCCATGTAATTTAGTAATTATGCACTCATACAAAACTTGGTTCTTGTAGTTAATGGCTCATATTTGGTAGTTCAGTTTTTCATGTCTTTTTGTATTGAAAGAAGACCGAAGTCGGCTTCTTTGGCAACTTTGCATATATGTGTATTCAACTTCCTCGCCCTAAAGTGGGCATTGTCGAGGCTGTTTGTAATACAGTAATTCTGTTTACGTATAGGCGCATTGTTAGAAGCGCTGATTAGTAGTGTTCCTATTTATAATAGTAATTTTGTATAGAGACGGCACCCCCGTCTTTCATTCTTGTATTTCCATTTGTAGTTCTGCATTGTTTTTCTTGCAGCAATTTGTGTATCTGCGCAGCAGGAAAAATTCATATTGTATTCCTTAATGGTTTTGTAATAAATGTAATGTTTGAGTTATTTGATTGTTATCTCCAAGTACTGAGATCCTTTAAAATTTATGATCCTGTTTGATTTAGAACCTGGAGCGTCCTTTCGAAAGGTTTCGAATGTGACGACAGTCTTTGCGAATCTGATAGCTTAGGGGTTCTCTGTGTTAGCCCCGCATAAGAATTCATTAGGTAAAAGCATGGTCACCTCGCTTTTTGCTTTGTAGCGAGTTTTTATTTAAAATTTGTGCTGTCTTAAACAGCTGGCGACCGTACCTTGTTATTTCTCATTGATGCATTTCCCAAGTTACGAGGTTAGCCAAGTTTGAAATATAACACTAGTTAGCGTGTCGTCTCACTAATGCTTTACAAAAATTCTCACAGTCCCGCAACCACAGCCACTATTCTGATTCGTTTTAAATTTCACAGTTCTTGCAATCTCCTATAATGTTCACCTTACACCACGTAGCCTCGCTACTCTATCATTTCCCGCTTCCTAACACCTCCAGAACTACCGCTTCTCTCCCTCAACTATTCCGCTACCTTACTCGACTTCTCACCTCGGCGTCTCACACAAGAAGGGGTCTTTTCCTCGCTGCTCCGCCGTTTAAATGTTGCAGTGACGTCACGGTACAATCCTACTGCGCTGCCCATATTGCGGAAGTGCACCGCCGCCGCGCTTCAGGCCGCAAATTACAGGTAGCGCCTTTTTCGATCAGTAACCGACGTTCTGTTATTCCTTCACTCTCCACGTCTCCGCCAACGTTGCGTGGGCGTTGTGGGGTTTGTGGCGAAGCCCCAGTTTGCGCGACGAACGACGTGACCACATCACGGCAACTTCGCTTGAAGAGCCAGACCAGACGTTGGACGCCATGTTGCATGGAGAGCGAGAAATGCTGAGAAACATTTAGAAAGTGACAATTTTCAACGATAGACAAACAAAATAACGTGGTGAAGATGAGAAAGATGCAATATTTAAAAGAAATGCTTCATATATCTGTTTAAATGACTTGTAATTAAATGCAACAAGTTGATAATTTTGATATCTAGCTGAATTTAAAATTACCGCTAATATTGTGACGCAAACTAGTGCCTGAAGCTCAATGGCTGAAGTCGGATACGCCACGCAAGAGCCCCCCCCCCCTGTTCCAGACAGCGAAGTCCTCCCTCTGCCGGGCCCCGTGCTAACTAAGCACGGTTGCGAGTCTCCCTGGTGGCGGGTCTCAGCGGTCCCCTCTCGTAGCTCGGCTCCGAACTGCTCGCTCTGTTGACTGCGGATTCCGCCGGCGCTTGCTGCCTCCTTTTCTACCTGTGGCGACGCACATACAGGTATTGCGTATAAAAGCTGACCAAAATTACTTATTTGCTAGAATTTATTTAAAATTAGTTAATATGTATATTTATGCAAGTTTACATATTTGGGTGAGAGGTACTACTTAAAGGAAGCTTTCAACACAAATGATTATGTGTGAGTTAGTTCATTCATTAATAGTGAGTTAATAAGTAGAAACACTACCAATTAGTTCTGGTTAAATGTGTTGCACTAGTCTGTTCTAATAGTAGTCAAGTCTATACTACATACCTGAAACTTCAATATCCATCACGAATTAATACACTTCACAACTTCGAATGCACTCACGAAGCGAACAAAGAATCCCTTTGTACGGTCCCAGCAACTCTGGTAGCAAATGCTTGCAACGCGTACAACGACTCACTTTGACTGATGCTACAACGAAGATACTGGTCTGAGACTAACGGATGTCTGTCGTATGACGTCATATACATTCAAATTATAGAAAATGGTGTTAGTTTTCTTGTATGTTAAATTTTTTTTTCGACTTTTGGCCAGAGTTTCTTACAAAATACCCCTAAGTGCAATGTCACGCCCGTGACTCGCCGCGCGGGCAAATCGGCTCGGGGGCTAAAGCTCCCAGGCCAAAGAGGAGCTTCAAAGCATACTTCCGGCCCATATCACATCACTGTTGGCAATGCTCGAAGAAATGCAACCAAGTTTGTATGTAACTTTTGGTAATAAATTTAATTTTCCTTTATTCTTGTCTCTCAGTTACAGTCCATCCGAGGTTAGAAAGAGGCTCTCGTGTACACATTATTATGAACGAATTCCATTAATCTCTGCAGTGGATACCGGATTGAAGCGAATCGTTTACAACTTTCGCAAATGGCGCCGCATGTGCAATGAACCATTCCTGAAGCGCTTTGTATTTCCGGGGGAGGGTAAAAGGGCTGAGGCAGTGGAGGGTGTAAAGGACACTGCGGACCAATAAAGGGTGCATGGTGCTTCGGCGCAACATCGTCAGAACTAAGAACTTCAAAGCCTCGCCTGAAAAAGTTCAATAGGTGCATGAACGTGCCCGCATAAAAATTAAATCAACCGACACAATCATATACGTATAAATAAAATGTTTGCAGAATAATAAACTTATGAAAATTATGTTCATGATTATTCATGAACTATTCTTGGCAAAACATTTACAAACAACTATTTGTTTACTGAAAATGCAGTTATACATTTTATATTGATGTCTCAATTATTACACAAGTAATAAGTTCTACAAATTATATTATGCAACATTGAAAAACAAGTTAGCAGAACTAGAAAATTGAGATCGGATTTTACAAAAATTTGGCGTCAAATAATAGGTGGAGGTGAAGGTTATTGCTATCAAAAATCTACCTACAATATACTGAAAGAGCTAAAATCACGAACATATATTATTTCTTGGTATGGAAATCTTTGTAAATCATATTCTGATCAATTAATCAAAAAGCAGTTGGAAAGATGAATTTGACGAATACGTGCTGAATAGAAGTTCAAAAGCTAAATATTTCATAGATAGACCATAATAAGTAATTTGTGAAGAAGAAAAATTCACCCTTTGAAAATGAAAAAAATTGAAATTAAGAAAATCCATTGAAATATGTTTAGTCCATAGAAGCTCATGCTACATGAAAGAAAACATTAATTGTTGCCGAGGTCCTTAAAGAAGACCTTCTGACTGCTAAGGCTATTAGATTTTTGAGCGAATCCGTAAGCTATTACAGAGGAAAATATCTGCTTATTTATAAGGCATTCTACCTCCTTTTAAAAAATTTAGATTACAAATGTGGATTGAAAGATAACACTACGACAATTTATCACTGACAAAGTAAGCAACGCTTCACAATTAACGTTGCATTGTGTATTGAAAGGGTCTTATGAATCTTTTACACGCGATCTTTAAGGGATTAAATCATATCTGGGAAAAATAAGATTCTGAGTTTCATTGTTTTTAATTTTAATAGCGACAAAAGAAAATATAGAAAACACATGGATGAATATGAGTATGCTCAATTTTATTATTTGTTGACTTTCAACAGTCCAGATCATTGAAACTCACGAGTGATCTAATGAGACGTTGTCAATAACGAAGATGAGGTGAATGAAGATGGAACAATGGGGAATGAAAGGCTGGAGAAACTAGAGAATCGAGAGGCAAACTGGCGAGAGTTCGCATAGTCAAATTCCGCGTGGATCGGCCGGGGATTCAACGCTGTGCCGAGCGGAGGGAAGTGTGTTCTAAGCCCGGGCGTGCCCCCCGATTTTCCAATCCGCCAGGGCCGTCAACGCAGGAGCCTGGCTAGAAGCGTCGCCCGGGGCCGCGAACTCACAACAGCTTCAAGGCGGCCTCACGCAGCTCTTTGCGTGACAGCTGCCGGCCGGCGCCGCTCATCCGTCACGGGGGCGCTCGCCTGAGGAACAGCGGGGCAAGTGGGGGGGGCGGGGCGGGGGGTCGGCATCGTGGGCCCTGGCGGGGCGTTCTGAGTTGGGCAGGTGCGGAGTAAGTGCGGGGTGGCGCAGGAAAGGGGTGATCGTGCACGGCGGGGGGGGCGGAGTGAGGCCGGGGCGGGGGCCAGGATCGGTGACCGAGAGTGGTGACCGGGAGCAGGGGCCGGGAGCAGGGGCGGGAGCGGGGCCGGGAGCAGGGCCGGGAGCAGGGGTCGGGAGCGGGGCCCGGGGGCAGGGACAGGGAGCAGGAGCAGGGAGCAGGGGCCAGGAGCAGGGGTCGGGAGCGGGGGCCGGAGCGGAGGCCTGGAGCGGGGCCGGGATCGGGGACCGGGAGCGGGGGCTGGGAGCGGGGGCCGGGAGCGGGGGCCGGGAGCGGGGGTCGGGAGCAGGAAATAAGCCCCGGGAGCGGTCATCGCAGGCGGAGCTGAGCCCGGGGCTAAGCATAGATTAAGGAAGAGATGGATCGGGGAGGAACAGTACCATGAAGGCCGTGGTCGGGGGAGAGTGGTGGGACGCAGAAATGGCCACGGGAAATCATAGGGGATTAAACGTCTCGCACATCATACAAGGTTGTGTAGAATACGTGCTCGTCAACGTTGACCAGCAATTAAACTAAAGAGTTTTCAGCGGACATTTTAAAAAGTCCATTGGAGTGGATTCAAGAACCAAAAATAACATAGTTCGAATGCTGGAAAGGGTAGATATGCATATCGGCATATCTTACTCTTAATGCTTCACAACGGCTTTCCGGGGCATTCCACCTGCTATTGAATACTAGGTAATTCATTTTTGAATTGTTTGACACTTACATGGCCAATACACAGTCAACGTGTTTGACCTCTTCAAGGAAACGGACAACGTCGAATGTTAATTGATTAAGCGTGGCGAGTGGTCTGAGGATAGTCGCGGGAGGTGCAGGATTCGGAATTGGCGGAAAGGAAGTGCAGTGGATATTGTAGGGCTTGGGATGCGAACGAAGGCGGAAAGAAGGGCGCCTCGGTCCGAGATGGCAGGTGCAAGCGAAGGGTTGGGCCGGGGGTGGGGGGAGGTGTGGAGGGCAGGGGGGTTGGGCGGGCGCGGGGCGGGCGGCGGGGCGGGCGCGGGCGGGCGCGGGGCGGGCGCGGGCGGGCGGGCGCGGGCGCGGGGCGGCGCGGGCGGGCGCGGGGCGGGCGCGGGGCGGGCGCGGGGGCGGGCGCGGGGCGGGCGCGGGGCGGGCGCGGGGCGGGCGCGGGGCGGGCGCGGGGCGGGCGCGGGCGGGCGCGGGGCGGGCGGGCGGGGCGGGCGCGGGGCGGGCGCGGGCGGGCGCGGGCGGGCGCGGGCGGGCGCGGGGCGGGCGCGGGGCGGGCGCGGGGCGGGCGCGGGGCGGGCGCGGGGCGGGCGCAGGGGGCGGGCGCGGGGCGGGCGCGGGGGCGGGCGCAGGGCGGGCGCGGGCGGGCGCGGGGCGGGCGCGGGCGGGCGCGGGGCGGGCGCGCGGGGCGGGCGCGGGGCGGGCGCGGGGCGGGCGCGGGGCGGGCGCGGGGCGGGCGCGGGCGGGCGCAGGGCGGGCGCGGGGGCGGGGCGCGGGCGGGCGCGGGCGGGCGCGGGGCGGGCGCGGGGCGGGCGGGCGGGCGCGGGCGCAGGGCGGGCGGGCGCGGGCGGGCGCGGCGGGCGGGCGGCCGGGGCGGGCGCAGGGCGGGCGCAGGGGCGGGCGCAGGGCGGGCGCGGGGCGGGCGCGGGCGAGGGCGGGCGCGGGCGGGCGCGGGGCGGGCGGGCGGGCGCGGGCGGCGCGGGCGGGCGCGAGGGCGGGCGGCGGGAGCGGGCGCAGGGCGGGCGCGGCGGGGCGAGGGCGGGCGCGGGGCGGGCGCGGGGCGGGCGCGGGGGCGGCGTGCGATGGCGCGAGGAGGTGGCGACGAGGCGGTGGCGGGGGAGAGGCCAGGGCGGGAGACCGGCGGGCGTAGGCCAGGGGAGCGTAGAGGTAATGGGTGCGGTGGCGGGGGTTGTGGTGGTGATGGCGGTGGCAGGGGCGATGACGGTAGTGGGCGGGGGCGGCGGCGGCGGCGTCCGCGGTGACGGTAGCGTGCTATCGGAGCGGCGCCGCGTCAGGGGAATCGAAAGCAACAGGTCGCCGCCGCCGGGAAGGTCGCCCGGTTTCAGCTCGGCGCTCGGCAACGGTAATGGGCAGCTGGGTATGGATCGCGATCTCGCACGCTCCACCGAGTGGGAGGGGGCGAAGGGGCGGGGGTGCGGCGGCCCCGTCGTCGCTCGGCGTCTGATGGCTCTCCTCGTTGGGAGGGGGAGGGGGAGAATGTGCCGCCAAGGCTGCGCCGCGCGTGGGAATATGCGGCCACACAATGCGTCTTTCTGCAGCAATGAGAAATATCAGCAACGTCATGTTTCTTAAATGGATACAACTCCATTCGGATTAACAATGACATAATTCTTTAGTCCGCCTATAAATTACCTTATCAATATTAGCGAATCAGTGAATGAAGAAACTAAACGCAGTCACTAGCATTGAAAAAGTGTTATAATACGTGTGTCTTACCTCCAAATACAGAATTTTCAAAGGCAATCACTGTACAACGAAATAAAAGAATGAAATTGTTGTGCAGATTCTAGAGAAGTTTTTAAACTCTCACTACACTAGTAATTGTATTTATGATTAATTTTCTTTATTTCTTTGTATTGAAGATAGTCCTTGAGGTGAGAAAGGAAATAGCTAGTTATTGAGGCAAGTGCTACGAAGGTAGCACTTGCCTTATGCCAAATTTCAGCTAAGAATGAAAGAAAAAAATTAGTATTCCGGGTTCCATTATGTCCAGAAAATGTGATATAAAGAGAAAGAAAATCTCAAAGTAAATGCTTTCATATTATTGTAATGAGCAGTTTGCCATCATGCTATTTATTTAAATATTCAAGAATTTAATGTTTGAGTTTCAGTAACATCTTTTCTATATGAATTGCCGTTTTACAAAGGAAGGAACAAGGATTAACGCAAAATATATATTAAATATGGCTTGAGGATTTAATTCTCTCCCGTTCGACAACGCCGCTCGCCGTTCTGACAACGGAAAATTGTCCATTTCGTGTTAGCCTTTTGCTTGCTGACAAAAAAAGAATCTTAGGTATATATTCTTTTATCTGAAATATAAGTCACTTATAGAGTTGTTACGCGAATTGACATGTCACATATAATTCTTTTCACAAGGAAACGGCTTTCTGTAGTACGCGTTGGATCCACATTCTCCAAACATGTTCACAAAGTAGTGAACATTTACTAAAATTCCAAGTAGATAGTAAATGAATCTCTTCTTTTCAATGTTTTTGTAACTAGCTGGATTTTCATTGGATAACAAGTTGGACATGTTGCTGCTTTTAATAAAAAATACGGAGAATATGTATTAAAAGTATCTCATGGAAACAATTGTCATACAAGTTAAACTGCATCTAATTTTTAAAATCTAAATTCTTCTCGCAGTAGTTTTTCACACATCTACTGATAGGCTAAGACACTTCTGTGTTGTCTTTTTCTTAGTAAGACCAAACTGATGCGCACGTAAGGAAAACTCTTTTGAGGGGGCGACATTCTAAAGTAGTCATTTATGAATATGGAAGACTGTTATTTGCTCTAAAAGTCAGCGATATGTCTCAGTACTGACAGAAACGACCAGCTCAGCGTATCCTGGCTACTGTAATGAATTACGAATGTCTTAATTCCAGAATATTGAATCAATACATATAAAGTTCTTGGTTTCGGTTCATTCCCTATTTCGCTCAAGAATTCGTTTTCGGTATCTGATAAGACAGGCGACCGTCGTTTTTAAACGGTATCGATTCCAAATGGATGTTTAAATTGTTATTAAATAATTTCGAAACTAATGATAATGTTGTAGAACTTGAAAGTTTTTGACAATTCCTTTCCCATCCGAGACAAAATCTCTCAACAATTTAAAAAAATAAATAATTACTAAATATCTGCTCACTCTAAATCTCAAAAGCCCTTAGAAGAGACGAAAATATAGGCGAAAGATCTTACATACCGACGCCATAAAACAAACCGATTTATTCGTTTCTGGTTGCAGTGACATAATTAAGAAATAATGAAAAAATCTGTTTCGCTCTGACCATTGAAACGGCATTTAAAGGTTTGATTCAGGCGTAAGTTTGATGCCATAGTAAACCCCCCGTTCCTAAGGAAGTCGCCCAACTGGGGCGTTGATCTGACAAATACTCAGACTCGCTCCATGCGACTCCGCGCTCGACACCGAGCGACCAGAACGGCAGCCTCGGGAGCTGTGTGGCGCGGGGCGAGGGTCCATGCGCGCACCTTTTCTTGACCGATGACCTTGCTTCCCCCTCCCTGTATCCATAAACAGCTGAAGGCAAAAGATCGCAGCGAGCACTGATGACAACATTCCCAGCATTAAAACTTCGTTGGCACGAAACAGAAGCTAGTCGAAGATAGTTGCTTTCATAGTCGAGAATTTCTGTTCAGCTTTATTACCATTATCTAAAGAAATATCTGAGGCAGGTCCAGGACCTTCAAGGAAGGCACCTAAAACTCCTATGTACTGTCCCTGCTGTTGCCTACCCAGAGCGATGACCTGCCCGCACACATAGCGGGTTTGAGTTTCATCTACCAAAGGTTGGCATTACTGAAAATACTCTAGTGGCTGTCTTTGTAACTAATACCTCCACTCCGCCCGCATTTCGTCAATCTATCGGTCAAGAAAAGTTGCGCGAGTGGTAATGCTTCAGGATCGAGATGCGATTGACAAAGGTAGAGCGTAGCAGGTGAACGGGTGAGCGGAATGTGCTGCATCACGTGGCGATAGGCCTCGCCCGCACCCACGTCCTTCGCACACGCGGGCGCCCCACAACACAACACGCGAGACCGGAACTGAACATCGCACACCGCCAACAGCAGAACTCACGCTAAATGTATTCGGTTTAGATTTATACAGGTGTCTTGGAATAAATGTTATAAGTAGGGCTCGGATAATTATCTAATAGCATATTTTCCTAGCCTAACTCTATCTAGTAGAATCAACGATATATTCATATCGGTTAGTGACGTTGACTTTTTAGTACAAATTTTTACATATTTTACCCGAAAGTACACATATTTACATATTTTACCAAAAAGAACATATATTTACATATTACTGAATTTTCCATTTTTCTGCAATTTTTAAATTTACTTTTAAATTGTTTGAATTTTTGTTAAAGAATCTGCAACAAACAATTCAGTATTGTCAAACATTTTTTAGCCTCCCTTTTAAAATGCTGCTATTGCATGGTGTTGAAATGAGTCTTTTCATTATATCTACGGTATTGCAAATAAAAGGACAAGGCGACGACGCGATGTGTTCCATAGCTTCTGATGTGTTAGTTTTCAGCACGAGTATCGTAGAGAACAGAACGCAAGTATAGTTTGTGAAAATGATACGTTTAGCAGGCGATATCCCACACCTACTACGCATCTTTCAGTGGTCTCCCGAGATCTTGATACCCTTCACCAGAAACTACACACACCAGCACAGGATGCGCCGTTGACATTTTTCTTTCCCCGATTGTCACACGCGAGCCTCCGCCATTGTTTGTAAATTATCTCTTGGGCCCAAAATCTGAAGTAAAATCACGACGCGGCACTGAAGCTTTTGGATTAAAACTTATGGGGCAGTGGTAACGCTGAGTGAGAATTTAGCACAGGCAAGTACGAGTTTTCAGAGCAGTCTAGCAATATTGCTATCGTAAAAACATTTCCAGTTAAATTTAAACATCTAAGAGTCAATTGGTTAATTTGAATCTTCATTGTTTTTATTCCCAATTCCTGAGAAATATTGAACAGAGATATTGTAGATTCAGTTTATATTTTTAGTACAACTTATTCTACATTTTACATCAAAATGCCAAAGAACAAAATCTCTCTGACATGAGTGCATGACTGAAGCTGATTAGATTTCATCTTGAGTCATTAATTACAAAAGAGAATGAACGAGATGGAGCATCTGAATTGATCCTTTGAGCTACAATGTTTAAAATTTTTATTTTATTCATACAAGTTATATATCAATTTGATTCTTATATTACAGCTCCATGAGCATATCCCAGCAATCGCTTTATGCTAAAAAGCTGAAAAATTATATTGCCGGATTTTCAGTGAGCTTTACAATTAAACATGGAAACGTCTTCCTTGCAATTTTCCGTTTGCCCTAAAATTGCCCAATCAGCAGTTCCTTCTTTCAAAGCAATTAATTTATTATTCAAGGCTCAAAAGGTACCTAGTGAAGAAAAATAATTCTTCAGTTCTGGAGAACACCCCGTTTTCGAAACCATTTGCAAATTGCGCTGTCAGCTGTTAGTGCTGTGCTATGAGGGGACAATTTCGTCACATTGGTAATTGACTACACGCCGGAGGATATGTGCAAGTTCAAAAACGCACTAGTGACTTCGTAGATGTAGAAAGCTCTTTCAGTCGGTACAAGATCCCCTTACAAGATAATAGGAAAAGTTTCATTGCTGAAAATTTGAAACAAATATTTGTTTGTTACGGAGATCGTTTTAAATAATAGGATTATGATGAGTATAATGTTTAATTTTGGCCTTTATGTTAACGAAATAGAGCACTATACACTTAGATAAATGTATTTTAATAAAAAAGAATGATATAATGATAATTAATGTTACATATTTTTAACTTTTTAGTATATATTTCTGTATATTATCATACGCATATATGTACATATTTTCCCAATTTTTAGTACATAATTTTCCGAGCCCTAGTTATAAGTATGTAGGTCATGTAGAGGGGTCGAAGAAGATCACGTTTTGTCAATGAACATGTAAGAAAGTTTATTTACGTTACATTATAATAATAAAAAGATACAAGGATTCGATGAGTCACTTGTGATTAACCAATGTTCTGGGTGGGGCATACGACTCAAAGGTTGGCCATCCCTGCAATAGACCTTTAACTTCGTTAATTGAAATTTACCTTCACACTTTCACTGTAAAAATGTGATCATCTTCGTTAACTCTACAAGCATTAAACGTTTCTAAGCCTTATTCTGAGCCATTCGGTATAAATGTTCAGAACAGGGGCGGCGAACCTTTGGGTCATGTACCAAACGTGGCGCATTGGTTATTCACTAGTGGCGCAAGGCCCATACTATTTTAATGTAGCCGCCAAATGCATAAATGTATCGCTCTTCATAGCTTGAATGCTACATCTCACTCACAGCTCTCTCATTGATCACAACCAGCAACTAACATCCAGCGTCAATCCTTGGTCCAGCGCTATCTTCATCGAACGAATCTCCGGCATGTGAAACACTACGAGCGGATGTCCTCTCGTTCAAGAGGACATCGACTGCTATTGTAGATTGCTGCTTCCATAATCATGCAGATTTTTGACCAAGTATACATTAATTTAATTGCATGACTGAGTTATCCATTTCCCCGTAAACCAAGGAGATCCTATCCCTCTTCCTATTTTCTACTCCCAACAATGAACGTAAGAATGGGTGCATGAGGTTTTGCCGCATCTGAGCTCGCGCACGGAAACAAATAACGCATAGCTTGAAAAAGGTCGTTCACCCGAAGCGGCTCACTTGATTGCAACGGCGTCCGAATTCACGGAGCTGAAAGCGGTGGTTTCATTTTGCATGAAGCTTGAATGTTTTTTCCATGTGGTAGTGACGTGATGCCTTCACATTCCGCCACGCATTCCCTTTTTGAAAAACTTCATTCCATTGACAATCATTCATATGGTATCAACGTTCTGTATTTGAAACCACACGTACCATCATTAACTGAGTGGAATGTAATGAGACACCATCACTGACGTCTCTTGCATGGGAAAAAGTTGACATCACCTCTCTTGCGTTCGTTGAGTAAGGAGAATGGCAATCATCGTCATCACATTGGTATGAAAACGAAAAAGCGCATAGAAATTGAATGAACGTTTTGAACTTACTCGATGAAAACTAATAGCTAAATGTTATTAATAGATATATTTTATTACTTCCTCGAGAAAATATGCCAATTTAGCCAAGAACATTTATGTGATAGCAGAGTTCATTCCCCTACACCGAATGAAGAGGTAAAAAATGAAAATTAATGATTTTTTTCGGAAACATGAAACAGTCAGAGAGTTTTTCTTTTTGAAGTAGTTTTTGCTGAAAAGTATTCAAAGGACTTTCTATACATGTTTGTAAATGAAACATTACTAGAGGATCTACAAAACATATTTTGCAAAATCTTTACCGGAAAATTAAATACATTTGTATTATTATTTCAATTAATTTATATGAAGAGAGTGCTTGCAGTATACTAGAAAAATATTTTATGTATCAAGGCATTGACTGATGATGGTATAGATGAAGGTATGAATTTAAATTAATTTTGAAGGGAAGAAAACGAGAAACAATTATTTTAATTGAACATTTTGGTTGCCTTTTCTCCCAATTCTTACAGTACATTCGAAAAAGATCTCCCTTCGTGGTCACCAAGATCACTGGGAGAACTGAAAATTATTGAGAAACAGTGCGATATTAAGCAACTGTAATCAGGACGTTTCAGAACGACAAAATTTCAATTGGAATATGAATAAACGCACACTTTCTTTTGGGTAATTAGTGTTTGATCATACAACGGAGAGTTTGATTGAAAACTGAAAAAATCGGGGAATCCTGAGGTGAATTCGCTTTATCCACATGAAGTTTCACACAAACCATCTGAGATTTGAACTCCATTACTCAAGAGTTGAAAAGCTCGCGTTTGGCTGATGACAGCTACAGGACAGGGCTGCCATATTGTAAAACGCAAAATTTGATGCAACACGACTGGTTGCCTTTTTGTTATTATTGGCACCATTAATCCTCATAAGGGAGTTGGGTCTCATTTCAGGGACGTCATACATAACATATCGCTCCCGTTCCGCCCTTTAACACTCTGCAAACGTTTCCATTTTAAAGACACATCGCGGTGCAATGGCCTGGTGAGGTGCGGCCCAACAAATCCAATACCAGCGGCCGTGCGCGGGCACACCCACGTGCCGGCACGTGCCCCGCGGAATCATTCCCTGGCCGCTGCGCCCACGTTCCTCTCTTCCCCGCCCCACTCCACCCGCGTGTCGTTTCCCATTACGTGTCCGCTGCACTGCGTCGACTACCAACGGGTGTTGTTACGCCCACTTGTGTGTCAACGAGAGGTGTCACAAGAACCTATTAGTATTCCGCTTTCGTCATTTACTTTGAAGGAGGATCTGTAAAATCTTTTCGCAATGTTTAAACACACTAATAATTCTAATAACTGTTCTCGTGCAGGCGGTCTAATGCATAGTTCCTAAAACACGGGGGGAAGATTCATTAGGCAGGCATGTAGAAGCACTTTGAGATGAAGAGAAAAAAAAGGATGAAAAAATACGATTGTTGTGTGCGAAGTCAAACACCTTTACAGGGAGAAATAGAGTTCTGAAGAAAGCAGTTGTTACGGACGGCTAACAGGCAATTCCAAAACCGACCGTTATGAACAGCTGTTTTAAATCACATTACGGTTGGAAAGAAGAGAGCCTTCTCGATAGCAAGTTGTACCTGCTGGCATGCTTGGCTGTTGATTTTATAATAAGAGTATTCTATAAAGTTGTTTTATAAAATGCACCCTTCGCATACTCACGGGTATCCCCTGAATACTCACCGGGTACCCACCGAAACAAACCGACAGCTTATCATGCGCCCAGCGCATGCTTATCGCATGCCTACCACGAGATCATCGCATATCCCACTAACATCTCGCTACGTGAGCACCGAACCGCAAACTCCAGAATTGTCATCGAGTACCACCGGAAGACGTGACTCAAGACATCAACTGAAGTCATTGCAGAGCCTTTGACCGAGTAGTCCTAGGTTCGAGTTCCGACGGTGACAGGATTTTCGACTGGCTAAATAGCTGGATCGAGATCAGTTACCACCTGGAGGAGAATTTTCGGCTGCTCAGATCGGTAGATTTCCGTTGTTCCTCCTATCAGCACCAGGCGAATGCCGGAGCAGCTTCCTAACAAAAGAGCCATAATCCGTTCGCGCTCTTTCCTTCCCATTCCTTGTCCTATACTTATAGACACATATTTAATACCCTACCACACATTCCGAGAAATCGGTCGGGAGCTTAGAGCTTGTCCCGACTAAGGCGGAGCCCCTCTAATGGGAGGTAGCTTGTTGGGGAAAACCCAGCTAGCCGAAAACGGTAGGTCGGCGGCGAATCTCACCACCCAGTGGAGGTAGATAATCGCCACGTCCCACCGAACATGCACTATACTCACGGGACTGATGATCTTAGCAGTTGACGCGCCGAAATCACTAATCAACCAACCAACCTTTTGGTCGACTGCCAACCGACAACCTACCCGCCCCTTGCCAAACCGCGCCACCCTCCCGAGTGGCCCGCGCACCTCGTTGGAGCCCGCTCTTTGACACGTTTTAACACATTTATTTATTGTAGATGGAATGCATCATTTAGTATAATCACTTTACATATGTTTTTCTGGCTTAAGCTAGTTAAAATATCTAAGCTAACTTAATCTATACATTGAAGAGAATACTCCAGGGGAGAACCTCGGGGCTATGTTAGATGATTGGCTAAAATTTTGAAAAAAGTCTTCAAACGAAAATATATTTTTTATTCGGATGTGAGTTGGATTTTTAGCTAATTTGTGGAATGCTGTTGATATGTCTGTTAGATTTTGATAGAAGTTATGTGATATATGGACTTTTGGTATGGGTTGGATTATTACTTATGATTGAAATGATTGAAGGCGTTGTCATTGTCAACAATAGTACTATTGTTGACAATGACAACGCCTTCAATCATTTCAATTATATAAATGTCAACTACAACTCACCACTGAATCAATATATTTATTACTTATGAACCAAAAGGCATTTGTGATCAATCTTAAAAATTTATTTTGAATTACTTAGATTTTATTGCCATTTGTGGGGGTTGCATTTGTTCATATTGGGCATGCATAAAGAATTATTGTCTTATTACAGTTTTATATATTGTTGTAGAGTTTGTGTATGACAGGTGTTTGTTGATTAGTGGCTGGAGTTGGAGTAATTCATTTATTGCTTGTTCAATTTTGATATCAATACGGCTTTTCCAAGTTAGTATGAAGTCCTAACTACTTTATGGCTGCAGGTGATGGAGGAGCCGCTCTTTGAAGCCACCCGCTTCCCACGCGAGATGACCTTTCCGCTCGCACGCCCCTCGCTACGTGACCAGGCCGCCCAGCCGCCGCGCCACCCGCCCGGCGAGGCAGTGTCTTGATAAAGGGCAGGGCACGCGCAAAGCCAATCAGTGGCCGCACCGATGCGGAGGCTTAGTTCACTGTCATCCAAAACCTCCGTTCGCTGTTTTGAAACAATACGTTCGGGGTTTCAAAAAATCAGCTGAGATTGGTGGGTTTTCAAATGGCAGTCTATCGTAAGTGAATCATGTCACACTTGTGGTATGTATAAGATTATTATTATTATTATTATTATTATTATTATTATTATTATTATTATTATTATTATTATTCAATTATCCTAATACATTTTCAGACAGTAAAAACTAAAAATAATGTAAAAGATTCCCCCATGGAATAGTCTCATTACATAATTCGATGTGATAGATCGATTCCTGTTTGCAAATATGCTAGCTTAAATCATTTTAAAGTTGGGCATTAATGGGATACAAATTTGAAAATGCCTAACAATGAGTCCATGTCGTGAGTTGACAATGGACAAGTTTCGAGAGCCAGGAATATAAGCCTAAGTTTTCTCAATCAATGTTAATTTAATTCTTGTAACATCGCTGTATCGTACGCGGATGCTGAGGGCCTTCGGGCCAAGCAGAAATAAATGGAAAAAAAGGAATATAAACAACAATAAGATTTTCTGAATATATTGTTGAAGTTTCTTGCGACCCGATGACCAGTATGTAGACCAAAGCATTTATTATTTATTTTTTATTTATTTATTTATTTTACGTAAAAAATCAGTTAAAAACTGCGTATGACGTGCTATAGGGAAAAGTGAATTGTGTGCACATTTTCAAAATTCTGTGATCCCCATAATCTATCTACTAATTAATTTTGAATTTTTGAATTTTTGAATTTTTGAATTTTGAATTTTGAATTTTGAATTTTGAATTTTTGAATTTTGAATTTTGAATTTTTGAATTTTGAATTTTTGAATTTTTGAATTTTTGAATTTTTGAATTTTTGAATTTTTGAATTTTTGAATTTTTGAATTTTTGAATTTTTGAATTTTTGAATTTTTGAATTTTTGAATTTTTGAATTTTTGAATTTTTGAATTTTTGAATTTTTGAATTTTTGAATTTTTGAATTTTTGAATTTTTGAATTTTTGAATTTTTGAATTTTTGAATTTTTGAATTTTTGAATTTTTGAATTTTTGAATTTTGAATTTTAATTTGAATTTTGAATTTTGAATTTTGAATTTTGAAAGGAGAAAAACAAAAACTCCCATGTAATAAAATCTATTTTCAAGGATAAACAAGCAATAAATTTTGAATTTTGAAAGGAGAAAAACAAAAACTCCCATGTAATAAAATCTATTTTCAAGGATAAATAAGCAATAAATTTTGAATTTTGAAAGGAGAAAAAACAAAAACTCCCATGTAATAAAATCTATTTTCAAGGATAAATAAGCAATAAATTTTGAATTTTGAAAGGGAGAAAAAAACAACAAAAAAACTCCCATGTAATAAAATCTATTTTCATAGATAAATAAGCAATAAATTTTGGCTCTTATTACTTCCTGCCGCGACAACATGGAAACGATAATTTGAATAATTGTATTTCCCACTGAATTCTAGAAGACGTGCACAGAAAACGAAGTTACATTTATACAGTAGCATACAGTTGGTTCGGTTCAAACCACGAATCGATGGTAAGCGAATTGATCAGTTCCTTCAGAAACATTAATATTATTTCATATTATAACAAGACAACTTAAACCATCAAAACATTTTCATCAATAGAAATGATTAAGAAGAATGGAATTTATTCATTATAAAGAAATAGGCAATGTTCCACGTACAAATTATTTGTAACGCAAACTTCAACGTAAAACCAATATTGGGTTCTTTAAGAACATCGTAAAATGTCTTAATAAGACAATCACATTTACATAACGCCAAATGAGCCCTATTTACTATTACTGCATATTCATAAGTACAACGCATGGTATATATTTTGTAAAGGAAATGATAATTGCAGAGAAAGCGACTCCAAGAACGTTTTTCTGGATAGTATTCTGATCCATAAACATTTTTATAAGCTAAAACGAATGATACCATACGAAAGAATTAGCAGCTTTTTAAAGAACGTATGTAGTATTTATGTGTTTTTCTTTCATTACTTATTTGAAAATGATTTGCTTCAATGTTTAAAAGATTAATTATTATTCAAGTTTTGATTGTTAATGAACAAGTGGCAATCGTTTTCTTAAGAGTTCATTCAATATAGCGGACACACGTTCGGTGTCGCACCTGCGGAGTAGTCATTAACCATTGGTTACAAATACCACGAAACATTTTAACAATCAAGTTACAGACTACAATCCGACCTAGTGATGCTTCGCACTTCCGGAAACCTTGTTGGAGTTGTGACCCTTGCACTGGCACAACAGCCCTCCCTTCCTTCCGCTAGACTCGGTGGACCTGACAGCAGCCATCACTCATGGAAGCGTCGCTCAGCGTCGAGCAGGCCTGCCAATTACTGCACTCGTAAATCATTTGCGACCGGAAGAGCAGCAGCTTTAACTGGCCCGCACGGCGCGCAGACCTGGGTCAAGGTCGGCTGGCACGCGTCCGCACTTTCTCTGCGCCGCCCGAAGCGCTCGCCCCCGCCCCCGCCCCCGCCCCGCCCCGCCGAGACTTCGTGCCGCCGCCGCCTCGCTTCGCTCCAAACAGCACTTCCGCCCTGGCCCGCGCAAGCCCCACGATCGCCACATGAAAGAAAGTTGCTCAATGGCTCGAAACGAGCTCTGCTGTGGGGGAGGCGACCAACCGAATGAAGATGTTGAAATTAGAAGTTCGCTTAAAAAAAGACGGAAGTATGTTTTAAGATCTCTGCCGTGACCAAGGTAACTTTATTGAAGTTTGAGATACCACGGCCCTTACACTTTTGAATACACAAAGAAATTACAAGTTCAAAGAGAACTTTGAACATACACGATTCGATTGATTAGTGATTCCGGGCGCGTGAACTGCTAAAGTCGTGTTGCATGTGCTTTGCTCGGGAGGTCACGGTGATGTTCCCCTGTTCGACGGTGAGATCCAGCGCCGACGTACAGTCGGCTAATGGGGTCAGCTAACATCTCCGAACCAGTTATCTCCCATCAGCGGGACACGCTCTGAATTCCCGACCGGTCTCCCGGCATGTATGGGAGTGTAGTGCATGAAAGTGCAAGTGTGTGTAAGTAAGGGAGGAGGAAAGAACAAGGAACAACCGGGAGCGGTAGCTCAGTACAACAACTGATGTCACTGCAACGCCTCTGATCCGGAGGTCCTAGGTTCCAGTCCTGACGGCGGCAGGATTTTCGACACTAGCTTTTCAGGTAGGTCGAATTCAGTCGCTGTCTGGAGGAGAGTTCTAGCGACCGGCTGCTCTGATTGGTAGTTTTCCGTGGTTTCTCCGATCAACACCAGGCGAATGGCGGAGCAGTACGCTAACAAACGGACCACGGACCGCGCGCGATCTTACCTTCCTCTTCCTTGTCCTATCCCATCCCCTTACACACACACTTACACTAACATGAACTACACTACCACATATTCCGGGAGACCGGTCGGGAGCTTAGAGCTTGTCCCAGCTGGGGCGGTGCCCTGCTGGTGGGAGAGACGTGGTTAGGGGGAAAACCCCACTAGCCGACGGTAGGTCGGCGCCGGATCTCTCCATCCAGTGAGGGAAGTCAGCGCCATCTCTCGGAAAAAATGCACTACACTTACGGGACTGATGACCAAAGCATTTGACGCGCCCGGAAACACGAAAAAATCAATCAATCAAGCAAAAAGGAAGAGGAAGAAAGAAGAGGAAGAAAGTCCACACAGGGTCCAGGGCCTGTGTGTTAGAGTACTGCTCCGGCTTTGTCCTACGTTTTTGATCATAGAAAACACATAAAACAACCAACCAGAGCAGCCCACGCGTTAGCGTTCTCCTCAGACAGACTGAATAGACAGCTATCTAGCAAATGCCACCGCCAGGATCACCTTCGAGACTCGAATCTAAGACCTCCCGGCCAGAATCACAGCAATGACATTATTTCATGCACTGAGCCACCTCTTCCGATAACGTAAATGACCCTAACTTTCAAAATATAAAGAAAAAAAATTTCTATGAAATTTCTATTTAGAAATATATATGTAAGGGAATTATCAGGTAAATACCATCAATTAAGAATAAACGCGTTAAAAATACATGGAAATGGATAACAGATCCCCAATTTGTATGATTAAAAATCAGTTGCATTTTGACCAGCGTCTGCAAGAGATGAACTATGATAACATTGGATGTTGAAGGAACTCTCCGCACACATTTTCTTGATCACTTAAGAGCTAGAGTGCTAAATGCAGAGTAGGAAAATGTATTCTGTTGCACCTTTTCTCATGTATAGTGCTTTTTATTTCACGGGAGGAAATAGGTCTTGTTATGAGATAATGTCAAGAATGATCGTTGTTATCATTCATGGATTCAACAAAATGTGCGCTAAGATTCTTCTTCCACAATCTTTTCCGCATTTTTGTTGTCTCTTCTTAACCTTGAAGTTGTCATCTCGGAACTGTTATTTCAATATTTTTTGGGATGTTCCCAGAATATTTAATTTTGTTTGAAAATAAAATGTGAATTTTACTTTCATACAATAAGTGTAAAATATGCATTAGCTGAATATGAATTCGTCAGGAGTTAAATAAGAATTTTCACAGGAACCGGTTTCCTCTCATTTTCTTACAGTAATTTGAATGAACTATTTCACTGATTTCACTCTTGTTTGATAAAATGAGTAGATAAATTGAAATCAAAATGATTATTATTGGTAGGTTATGATTGTTACATGATGTTTAACCGACAGTTGCAAGGATTTTCTTAACGTCGGTTCACAAGAAAAGGGGCATTTCACAAAAAATTGTCAGTATCGAGTTAAATGAAGAAATATGTGAAGAAAATTATCAATTTTTACTAGGAATAATATAATTAAGATACTTCATAAAACTGTCATTAGAGTAAATCACTTTGTTTTTGAGCGCAAAATAAACGGTTATATATAAAACTGTTGTATTGCAAAAGATAATTATTGAGACGTTTGCTTCAGAACCTACAATGTGTTTCATTAGAAACGACTTTCTTTGATATATTGATTTTTCTCTCGGGGAACTACTGTGACGGACAATTTCATGCTACATTGCTGGTTTGCTTCGCTCATGCTGAAGAGTGTCGGGAGGCGCGTGGTGGCTCCGGTTGAGTCTGCAGTTCCCACCTTAAAGAGGAACTCTCTCAGAAATAGATTGGTAGAAGAGACCACCAACAGTATTGATTAACTTATCAATGGGCACAAATTTATACTGCGTTTGTATTAGAAAAAATAAATGAATTGATGATGCAAAAATATTTCATTTTTAATGGATATTTACGATTGAATAATAAATGATAATCGTATGTGTGTTAAACGAGTTTTCTGACTTCTGTTCTAAACTCATTTCTTTTCAATAAATTACTAGTTCACAATCGCATCAAGGTAACAGTATAAACGTTATAAATTTATCCGAAAGATTCAGAAGTTAGTTTAGAAAAAACCGTGGAAGAATAAAATAATGAAGGCTTTAATGATAAAAGAATTATTATGAACTTCAACACGTGGGGTCAAATTCATCAAGTAGATAAGCCAATGACATCACTGATTGACGTTTTCATAAGGTGAAACCTAAATATATGTAAGGCAAAACAATATGTGAAATGTGTTAATGTTTCAGGTAAAACCTATGAAGAACGATGAAGCCATTATTCCTTGATATTACATTCCCTTATCAAAATTTCTAAAATAATATTTTCTTTAAATCTTAACTTACGATGAGATTCCGAAAAAATAGAGGGAACAAAAAAGTGGAGGATAGATAGAGCACACCACAGTGAACGTAATTTCATTTTCACGGCCTTTTAATGTCATTTTGTAGATTAAAAATTCAGTTAAAATTCATGTGTTATCGATTCACTCAAATTAATCGTGCACAAACTTTTTAATGTCAATCAGTTCAAAGTTTCGGACCGAAGCAATGGCTCCCCCCCCTTCGCAGCCCACTTGCTCGTGTCCTGCCTCTGAGCCCACATGATTTTACAAAGCTCCGTCTTTCTCTCTCTCTCTCTCTCTCTCTCTCTCTCTCTCTCTCCTCTCTCTCTCTCCCACCCCACGCATTTCGTCCGTTGACGTCGTCAGTGACATCCAAGTTCCCTGGCCCTCTGCAAAAACGCATCCCGGCGTAATAACGATGCAGATTTCCATGCGGCATTTCTCCCACGCACAAAGCCCGCCGCGCGTTCGGGATGAACTGGGGCGGGACAGGGTTTGTAGGTCACTCGTTTCTGAGCCGCTGATCCAGACGATCGTCGAGGAGCCGCCTCTTCCGCGTGAATGAACGATCCGTCGCGTAATGCGGAAGGCTCCTTTATGAGGGCGACCTGGAGATGGAGATTAGGGCGCGCTAATTACAGATTAGCGAACATATATAGAATAGAAAATAGAAGTACAGAATCGTGCTTTTGATTAACGCAGTACCACGCTATAGTAGTAATGAATATATTCCACGTTCCTAATACTAATTAGGTAATAGAAAGTACGTGATAGCTACATTTTCCAAATACCTTCATGACAATGATGGTACAAAACATTTCAAAACAATTATGGTCAAAACTCCTATTATCCTATCCTAAACTCTGATTAAATTTTCTTCCGCTGTGTTGTTTTTTATTGCTGACGAAGTACGTATTTAATACAATTAAAGATTGTTATTAAGCATACTCTATTCAAAATCTGAAATTCAGTTAGTTTATACGAATAATAAACAAAATATCACAGGCGGGTTAAAAAATTTTTGGAAAATTTTTTCAATATGTGAAACTTCCGATACATTTAACATAATAGTAATGATAAAAGGAATATTTCAATTTTACATTAATAATTGATTTCTTCTAAATGTAAAAGTAAAAATTAATCGAAAGCTTTCTGTAGAGGAGGGAAAACATTAGAATTACAAGATTCGTTAGGATTCAAACTATTCAAAGTGAGAAGACATTCAAGTTTTTCAACCTCGAATTTAAGGATTCTCATCGGAAATTGATATTCACCAATACTCATGAACATGAAGCATCTGGTGATGTTGCAGGAAAACTATTTTTGTTTCCAGCTATTGACAATTTTATAAGCAACGAACATAAAACGCACTATCAAATGTAACACAGACAAATGTTTATTTTATACTTAATAAAATAGTTCCGATCGAGTTTCAGCATTGAAATGTTTCCAAATTGTTTTGTATTTTCTTTTATTAAAACACATCACGCAGTAATTGATTTAGTTCGCTGAGCCAACCATGAAAACCTTCAATTTGCTTTATGCTACGACTGTGGACACGCGGTAGGCGACATGCGACATGTTGACTCGCGAAAGGTACTTGAAATATTTCCGAAAGCTCGTCCATACTCAACGTTACACGGAATTATGAAAAATCTTCTTCAGCAAACTAAAACAGAAGACATATCATTAGGTTCGTTAGGTTAGGTCGTTAGGTTCCAGCTACACATGTGATTATAAAATTATAAATTCAGTTCCGTCCTTAAAAAAATATTTTCTTCCCGTCCGACTTTAATCTTTCGGACGTTTTCAAGGGTAAAATGTTGTAGAATTCAATTAATTCATTTGGATATCTTCCGAAAAAATGAGGGTCTTAGTATACCTTACACAATTTTTAAAATTTCATAGTTACAACCTGACTTCGTGAACTTTGGTGTGTTTGGAAGTGGAGGGAGGGGGTCCTCACTTTTATGTTCTTTTAACGGCTCCTGCACGAGATGCCTTGTTTTCGGGGCGAAGCGCGATTCCCTTCCCCCGCGGAAGGCCGCGAACGCGCAGATCGCGGCGGCGCAGGCGGCCGTGGCGCGGAGACCTCCAAGCGCGCGCGCGAGTCCGGCGGCGTCGTGCGCTCAACGCCCTTGCTTCTGCGCATGCGCGCTCCATCACGATGACGCACTCGGCCGCAGCGCACGCCGATCCGCGCGTTTCCGCGCGCCCGCGGCGGCCGTTTCCCGCATAAAGAAGACGCGACTGATTGCTTGCTTGTTAGTGATTCCGGGCGCGTCAACTAATATGGTCATTAGTCCCGTAAGTGTAGTGCGCTTTTTGCTTGGAAGGTGGTGATGTTCTTCACCTGCTGGATGGCCAGATCCGACCCTGACCTACCGTCGGCGAACGGGGTTTTTTCTTAACCAGGTATCTCCCACCAGCTGGGCACCGCCTCAGCCTGGACAAGTTCTAAGTCCCCGACCGGTCTCTTGGCATGTGTGGTAGTGTAGTGCATGTTAGAGTAAGGGGTGAGGATAGGACAAGGAAGAGGAAGGAAAGATGGCGCGCGGTCCGTGGCCCGTTTGTTAGGGTACTGCTCCGGCATTCGCCTGGTGTTGATCGGAGAAACCAAGAAGATGGACGGCCTATTGCTGGTCGTAGCTTTGTGGCCAGTTGCTAGCTTTCCCCCTCAGAATTTAAATCGTGATTACTGTCTTTAGAGCGTCAATTGATGTGACTGTAATGCCTCTCACCGGGATGACCTAGGGTTCGAGTCTCGACGGTGGCAGGATTTTCGACACTAGCTAGAGAGCTAGGTCGAAGCCAGCCTCTGCTTGGAGGAGAATTCTAGCGGATGGTTGCTCTGATCGGTGGTTTTCTTAGATTCCCCGATCAACGCCAGGCGCGTTGTCTACGGACCACGCGCGATCTTTCCTTCCTCTTTCTTGTCCTATCCTCACCCGTTACTTACACATACATGTACTACACATCCACACATGTCCGGAGCTTAGAGCTTGTGTCCATTGGGATGGTGTTCCGCTGGTAGGAGATTCCTGGTTAACAAAAAATCCCTGCGAGTTGACATGTAGGTAGTCGCCGGATCTCGTCATCCAGCGGGGGAAGATCATAACCACAACCCACGATACGAAGAACATGAATTCCACTTACGGGACTAATGACATCCGTTGACGGGCCCGGAATCACGAATCAACCGATCAAATCTTGAATGACTCGCCAGTTGTTTTGGCCACAGTGCGCGCGTGCTCTAGTGGGATAGTTACTTTGGGCGCGACCTTGATATGCCTGAAGAAAAGGATGGCTGGTCAAACATGCTCCAGCGGAACTGCTGCAGACGATGTGTTGTGATCCCAATCGTGTGTAGCCACCTGGTACTTAACATGCTAAACTTTTAATGTTATCGTACTTACATACATTAACGATTCTCAATAACTCCGAAAAACTAGATATTCTTAAAAAATCGCATTCCAATTGGACCTCACTACGGTATCTCCAGGAATCTACCGTACCCTATCGCGTCTGTCTTCTACTCACAATCTAGCAATACATCACGTACATTCGTCTACTGTTATTATGCGACGCGATTTGCCACTAACACGTTTCTTCTTCCTGATTTTCACGCCACTTATCTCTACTCTATAATTTGCTAGACCCTTTTGTATTCCGATGTTATGATATCCAACGTAAATGAATTAAATTAATGTTTCTTAATTACCATGTTGTCCAAATGTTCTGCGAATGTAAATGAATCCTTCATTTATTTATTTTGCATTTTCTATCGCTCTCCTGTCTTGTCTCACACTTGTTTTTACTCGTATATATCTTTTATTTTTCACTGTGTCGTTTACATCATGGATATATTGTTCTATTTCCCAATATACTTCTTTATTTCCAAATTTAAAATATTTATCACATTCATATTTGAGATAAATGTTGCCCACCTCGGTATAAAAATCTGTTGGAAGACTTTTATGTACAGTCACACAGAACCTCGCGTTCTGGGAATCTTAGAACTTTCAAGTTGACAAGCTGTTTGTTTTTGGTGAAAGATCCGAAAAAGTTTTCGCGGGAGGTAATGCAAACATCTAGAATTAAAAATGAAAAATTATCTAGTTGATACTTAATAACCAATTATATCTTTGATGACATACCATATTATAATATTCACAGGCACACAAAAATATTTTCTACAATAAAGAGAGAATTTTGTTCCAAAAAGAGGGAGAAATTGGATTCCAATTATGACAAAAGGTATTTTTTTGCATCTGCAAGCTGATTTAAGAATTAACTAAATCTGAATCCTGACGAAGAAAAAACGTTTTTACACCCGTTAATTCGATATTGTTTTGCTTCCCCTTTAAAGGTGTTTCTCTCAGCTATAAGATCATTGGTACTGATGCAGATTAATTATCGATAAGTACAAGGCTGTAAAGAAGCACTTATGTAATTACTCACACTACTTAACTCACTTTACTCACTACTTAACACTACTTTACTCACACACTTAATGTGTAATTACTCGCACTACGTAGATTTTATAAAAAAGGGAAAAAATATAAAATTCAGTGGTTAAGAATTCCAGGGCCGTTAAAATCGCTTGTAAAATACCGATTTCCTGTCAGTAGCATGCATTAATATATTTACAATTCCTTTCGAAGGACCGTAAGAATCTGCAGTACATGTTGTATTATTGGCGAATCTACGGTATGACACACAGGCACGTTCCATGGGCGCCACTCACAGTATACTTAGAGTATATCCGCGAAAACAAATATCAATAATCCTAATTTGAAAGATCCTGCCTGGAGCGCAAATTCTATGCTTGAATTCCTAGATACGCCTCTGCATGCTACGCATAGACAGATATTACACGCAAGGATCGGAGGTCATGGTGATTCTCAAAGACTTCCTCTCTTCCTTTCACTAAACTTTCCTGGAAAGTGGATCGTTATGCGATAGCTTTTCAAGCAGAGTTTTGTGTGAAGGTCGAGTTAATTCGTATCGCACCATCAGCACTCAAGAAGTCTGAGGGTCGTTTTAACATTAACGGTAATGTTCAATGTTTCAGTTTGGAAGGTGGGACGGTAGGGTGTAGTTCTCCTTTGTTTTTAAAGCAACACTTATCGATTAGTCACAGGATACATGCAGGGGAGGAGAGAGAAATGACAAGTAATTAATGAAATTGTAAATCAAAATTTTTGGAAATAATGTTTGAGAACATCATTACATATCCAAGTAGATCAGTAGCATTAAGAATATCTTTAGCAATTTCTCAAATATTAACACAGTGAATTTACACTTACTTCCCCAACATTCTTATAGTAAATTAATATTTGTAATATTCACTATATATGTATCACACCAATTTTATGAACTAGGTACCGATCCACGAAATTTTACTTCGTTTACTATGTAAAAACTACAAAAAATTCACTTTTAATTCGTTAATTATCACTTTGACAATAATGTTTCCCCAAAACCGAAAAATTTTTCTTTGTTCAACTCAAACATATTATTACTATTATTAATATTGTTATTACTAGTATTATTATTTGTCTATTTTCACATTCTCCATGAATATTGTAAAATAGGTTTATTTTAAAACCGACTTAGAGAATTTGGCGAATCTTGAAAGAGACCCGGTCCAAATGACAAATTGAATATGCGACCAACAATGAACCATTAACCAAAAGAAGAAACTGTCTTATTCATACAAGATAATCTCTACTACGAACTAAATTAAATACATTGATTAAGACTCAGAAGTATAAATTAGTGATAATCGTCGTATGTGTGGCCGAGATCTTAAAGCAAATCAGTAGATTATTTTAGATTCAACGTATTAGTTCTCATAAACTGAGACACAATCTGACGGAAATCACCCAAGTCAAATTTTCAAAGAGATACGAACGCTCTCGGACGCTAATACATCATACTATTAATATCATTTAAGATCTACACTTGAAAAAGAAATCCATAATTTTATTAAAACCGCTGTATTGTGTTAGGACATTTCACACACCCGACTCGAATTTATACCCTTGTCTAAATTTACGAACAAATGTTGGATTATTTTGCAGTCAGTACGCGAAATAAGAAACGACCAAAATCGACAAGTTTAGAGAGCTATCCTATGCTATGAAAGGACAGTGTTTCAGAAGAGAAAACTCTTCTGATGGCCTTGTCAGAAACTCGTGTCATACTGAACATTCTCAGCAGATAATACTAGGTGAACTAGCTATTGAAAAAAAAAAATTATCATCGGAATCCGGAAATCATTCATCATAAGTAGTAAGTGCTGCACCACTTACAATATTCATGGAAGGATGTGTAGGATTATGAATCAGTTACTCAACTGCTGAAGATTATTATTAATTGTGAAAATTGGTTGTTTCATTAGACTTTTTGCCCACAGCTATGGATTTTGTGCCTTTTCACTCTTCTTTTTAAAACTGAGCGGACGCACCTGTTCAGGAACATCAAGCGCCGCGTAGCTCATTTCGTCAGACGTAGAATTGCGAATGTGAAAAAATATTCATTCATCATATTGTCTCGTTCGCTTAGAGATCAGAACAACTGGCCGTAAACCAGAAGGTCCGTGTTCGAATCCCGTTAGGGGCGACCAATTCTTTGAACAAATTTAATTAATAACAAAAGTGTTTCAAAAAGGCAGTTTTAGTATTCAGTTTGAAAATACTCCATGGGACAGTCATACCAGAAAGAGACAAATCATCGGAATAGGAACGAATGTTTAATTTAATCAATGCGACCTCTTGACGGATTAAAGCAGGGCACACTGATTTTTTAAAAAATAGAATTAAATTCTTAGCAAATACAGCTTGTGTCAAAAAAAGATTATTTAGTTTTATGGACAATGTAGGTATAATTGGTGCAAAGAGCACTATTACAAGAATAAACCTGGCAACATTATTTTTTTCAATATGTGTTCTCTAGTACCATGAGACTCAACGTATGTTGATTAATGTTTCCGGGGACAAGTACTTTGCCATTACTTCTGTTTGTGTAGAAAATGTTTTATCGCGGGAGGTGGCGGTGTTATTCTCCGCGGGTAGTGAAATCCAGTACCTGCGTATACGTCAGTTTCCCTCTCCAAGTACCTCTACCAAAGGGGTTGTGCTGGAAATCATCTTCCAAAGAACATATGAACAAAATATCTGCAACTCTGCTCTGGGAAATTTTCTGTGGAACAGGTTCGTAAACGGAGCGAGAATGGAAAAATCCTCTCAATTTTCAAACACGGTGACCTTTGCATTCTATCATATCTACATTGAAAGTTTCAGTGGAAGCTCCAACTAATCCCAACTGTGTCACGTGCCAATGAATGCGGTGTACTCAATAGGGATCCAGGCGCAAAAAATAGCAGTCACACAATCTCTCACTAATCGTTTGGAGCGCGTCTTTCCGCAGGCGTAGCAACGGCATTTTCCCCTAAATAACAGCATTATTCTTTTGGTGAATTGATATTTTAATATCAAATATTTGCTTTGTTATATTGTAATTTATAGGAAAAATTACTGGTCAACAATCAATAAAATTTGAATTAATCCAAAAATCATTTCGACGGGCAGAAACTATAAAGTGATGTCTATGTGAATTGTATTTCAATGCTGTTATACTATAGTTTTCAGGTACGTTAAGTAATTAATTAAAAAACATTAAGTAATTTCCCTAAAGAATAATTTTCAAGAGTTATGGTCGAATGGTCAATTACCGAAACTTTTTTTTTCGGGTATGGCTATTTCATGCGAATAAACACGAATGTCTCTCCATCTTCACAATCGTTTAGTTCCTATATCGTTCAATGTTTCCATACTATTATATTATGTATTTGATCTACTTCATTGTGTTGCGTTTAGTAATTTTTTTCAAAATTTAGAGAATTGTATGACGTGACGTTCATGCCTAATTTTTGAATACTAAATTGATATTATTTTCTATCTTAAATAAAGCCTATTATGAGAACCTATTCCAGAATACTCGTCCTAACGTAGGAACTAAAACGAACGAAAGATCATTAAAAAAATTAACATTTTAAATTACGTTCAAACTATTGGTCATTGACGTGTGTTAACTTTAAGTAATCTCATACAGATTAATAGACACTTCTAGATACTCTGAAAAGGGTATGTTTAAATCCCTTGTAAACGGAGAAAGGGAAGTACTTTTCTCACCTTAAACAAATAAAAATAAACTTTACTAAAAATAAAATTAGACTTTTTAACAATAAAAACAATGTTTTTCTCTAGAATTATTTCTATAAATAAACTTTAAAGAATTATATTTTTTCAATATTAACTGAAAGTATTAGAAAGATTGTACCTTTGTTCAAAGATTCGTTCTATAATAATCAAGTATATACTTCGTACTCGTATTTCACATTTTTTCAAGAAAATTTCAGTTACCGATTGATGAAATAATTCTTTTTATGAGGAAAGCAAAAAAAAAAAAAAAAAAAGTATATGCAATCTCAATAATAAATACGTTAAAAACATTCAATTCAGATAAGGAAAATTCAACTTGTGCGTACTGCACAGTTTTTCAGTACTTGCCGTAGAGCCGACTAACCCGTTTTTGGTGTGCAAAATTCTAAACCCTATACCTCAGCAACAGGGTAATAAGATTCCACAAATCTGTTTATTACAACAAGACGAACTTGGAGCTATTCGAGGAAAACGAAAACACGCACGAAAAGACGCCAAGGAAAAGTCATTTGGGAGTACACGGAAGCTGCTCAGGGTCGCACAAAGATCATTTGACGCGCGCGCGCGCTGGCAGCTGACACGCACAGCTGGAGTCGTGGGGAAGGGGACGGTGCCCTGAGGCAGGCGGGCGAGGACGCCGGAAATATTCGCAGAGGACGCACAACGGGAACCCGGTAGGAGCAAGTGCCGTCCTCAGTACGGCCCGGATTCTCAATTCACGAGGAGATCAGAATAGGAAGCTCTTTTTTCCACAGCGTATGATATGATTTTCGTTAAAAGTAGCAACGTGATCTACATCGTTTGAAGCCTTCAAAGCATTTTCAGCGTTTTCGTACAAATAATATGATAAATGGAAGATATTTCTGAACTGTGTCGACAACTTGTATGTCTGTCTGATGTCGCATACCCTTGAATTTGAAACCAGTATTTTAATTTGGAGGGTAGTACTTTACATGAAGCCCCTGGGACATTTTCACAACTTTTCAAAAAATGGCTCCATTACTTTTGATTACATATTGTGGTTGGATAGTGTGAATGACGTATAAGAGAAATGGCGCAGGTCTCATTTTCGTTGAAAACACTGATTTTTCCAAAATTACAAAAGTTCAAATTTCTTTGGCATCATCATACAACTGCAATTATGAAGATTCAAATTTTTCCATCAATGAAATCTGTTCCTTAAACATAGATATTGAAATAAGGCATTGTACAGTTTTTGGGTAATTTAAGTACTTTTCGTGTAATTTTGCCTGAAATATAGGCAATTTTTAATTTTCTTTAAAAGTTTTTTTTCTCAAAAATCGTACCATCGTTTTCGACTAACTTTTGTTGTCGGAATGCGTGAAGAACGTTTAAGGGAATAGGTGCATGTCTCATGTTTGTTGAAATGTCTATTTTTTTGAAAATTGATAGAATTCAATTTTTTTCGGCATCTTCCTGCAAACACAAGCATGAATTTACATTTTTTCTTTCTCGTATGCATACGTATATACGGAGTGTCTTAGTATCTAGAAAGTTAGGTAATGCTGCGAAAATCGATTTCGAGATTTCAACGAAAATACACGTTTTGGTGTCCACTGATACAGAAAAAGTGTTGTTGTTTCTTTTAAAAGCGTCTGTTCGTCTGTAAACGCCACTAGCGCTGAACCATACAT
Source organism: Teleogryllus oceanicus (assembly GCA_964035755.1). Classification (NCBI taxonomy): domain Eukaryota; kingdom Metazoa; phylum Arthropoda; class Insecta; order Orthoptera; family Gryllidae; genus Teleogryllus; species Teleogryllus oceanicus. The sequence continues at coordinate 157,106,608 of CAXIVR010000003.1, read as the reverse complement.
ATGATTTTTTTCCAAAATGGATATTGCCCGGTCGATCTAGGTCGACTCGAGGCGCTGCGATTTTGAAAAGCTTTCTTCAAAATTTGGGATTTCTTTATAATGTCTTTAAAATTTGGCCCCTCGGACATTCTCAAAATTTTCTCAAAAATGGCCCCAAATTTTCCCTTTAAATTTCTTGTAAGAATATAGTAAAGTAAAATTATAAAGAGGGAATAGGACCTATTTTTGCGGTTAACTCTGAATTTTAGAAAATGGCAAAATTTCGGACATTTTTCGGCGTCTTCCTACAACTACAAAATTGAAGATAAAGATATTTACTTCATATGAAATATTTTGCCCGTAAATAGTTCTTTCATTAAGGTCAGGTACATTTTTTGAAAATTTTAGTAGTTTTCCAGCAATATTGCATACAATTTTTTGAAAATTTAAAAAAATAACAAAAACAAGGTTTTCTTAAAAACGACTCCAAATTGTTTAAACTTTTTGATAGAGATAGTGCTAAATGCATGATATAAGATCACATAAACGCTATTTGCTCTATTCTTTTGTTTTTTCAAAAATACAAAATTGTAATTTTTTGACTCGTGTTTCACGTCGGTAATATTTACATTAGCAGCAATTTGTAAACATTATTTATGAGTATTTATGAGTACATGTGCTTTAAATAATGTCATATAAGGTTTCTCGAAAACTCACCAATTTTCTATTAAAATGAGCTCAAAATTCCCCATTTTCGGAAACGCTCAAAGCAATTTTCTAAAAAAGGCTCCAATTTTTTTCTTCAAACGTTTCCCACAGGTAGTACTAATTGCAGTTAAAAATGACAAAGTTAATTTTGGTGTATTCTTTTGTTTTTTCAAAAGTTATACAAATGTTTTTTTGATATCTCTCCCGCCGTTCATATGCACATTTCCATCGATTTCTAAACACAATTGCATTTGCGAGTTAAAGTATTTCAAATGACTTTTACCAAGAAAGTCTGACCTGACTGAGAGCCTGCAATTGGTCGAGCAGGAAGACCTAAATAATTTCGCATGGGACCTGAATTTGTCGAAAAAAGAATCTGCACTGCTAGGATGAAGATTACAGTAATAGAAACTACTTGCTGCTGGTGCAAAAAATCCAATATTTAGAAACGCATATGAGTCTTTAAGGGGTTAATGCGTGAATTGTGTGTTCTGAACAATCCAGTTGAATGACAATTGTTTATAGATTCTTCAAAATTTAGTTTCAAAGCAGTAAAATAATTCTACAGATGAGTAATGAAAACTAGGAAGGAATTTTTATTAGCCCGCATATCATAAAACGTGTTGGACGAAATATTGCAATAAAAATTGCGAGATATTTGAGTTAGTAGTTTGAAAATCCTTTAAAAAAGTTGTGCAAGCCTTTCTCGGGAATAATTTAGTGAGCAATTATAAACCATTGTTCACAGAATGGTTAGAAAGCTACAAAAATATGAGAAATATAATGTCCCCAAAAAATCATTTTCTTCACTCCCATCTTCATTTTTCCCGTAGAATTTGGGTAATGTTAGTGAAGAACATGGGGAAGTTTTATCAAGAGATTGTTTCAATTGCGAATGTATAATAAATGTGTAAGGATCCCGTAATGTCAGAAGATTGTTGCTGTTGTTTTTTATCAGAGAGAATAAACTGGAATACAAGAGGAAGTAACAAAGCGCAAAAGCATTTTAAAACAATGAAATTGGAATATCTCCTTCCAATATGTTTCAATATTATTCCCCGAATATGTGTATTCCATTTTTCACTTGTTCTTACCTCACATGAAGCATGTGCAAAAGCTTTGTAGTAAAAGTATAACGGAGTGACAATGTAAAAGTGTGCTAATCCACTTCTTTATGGAAATTATAGCTGTTATTTTCGCAACGACATGTTTTATAGCATTACAAAACACCTTTTCAGTACAATAAAAATGAAGGTATCATTCATCAAACAATCGAACCAACTGATCTGCTGAAAAAACTTGACATTCCGGCTTAGCGAAGTAGTGGAGTATAGCGGTATGTTAGGTTACAGTTATTAGTAACTTAATGATTCTCATTTTTACTAGGAGCTAGCAATCACAGTTATCAATTGATTTCTCAGTTGTTAATTGCTTCAAGTAGTCTACATTTCTCGCATGTCAAAGAGAACATATCTGCCGTGAAACGTGCACAAACTAGAAAGATCTCTTGAAGAGAGAGGCCTTGGGTGAGTTTCTCAACGCCGCGCCACGGGGAGAACGTATCCTTCGGCGACGCCTCTTGCCTGGCGCAGGCGGAACCCACTTTGGCCTCTGAGGCCCTCAGAGGTCTTGCGGCTCGGTTTCAAACAAGAGGCGTTCGATATCAACAGCGCGGCCACTGTTTATGTGTATTAGTTCTGTGACGCAATGCTCTGCCAGTGAATCAGACTTTGCACAGCCTGAACTTACAAAGGCTTGTCTTTGAGGTGACAATTCAACCGATACTGAAATATCTAGATTTAGTGTAGAAGACAAATAATGGGTCTTTCACAATGGATGGAATTTTATAAACCGCTACTCTAAGATTCAATCTATGTCACATTTAAGACCGACTTCTTTGCTTTCTATTTTTCATAACAGGGAACAAATTTATAACAAATGTGTGAAACAATGTGTAAAATATTTCGAAACTGTGCAGTTGTCTATAAATAGCGGAAATCCAATCTTTCTTCTGGTATGCTGAAGTCCTGAAGAAAATTACTTTGTTCCTGCCTAGACAGAAGAGAAACTGTAGATGCTCCAAAAATGATTGATATTTGCTTTGCTTTACTTCCCACTCTCGCACGTAAAATTGATTTAGAAGATAGAATTTTAACCCTGACCTTAGGATAAATCTGTTACTAATCCCGACTGCAACAGTTTGGAAAACACAGCAATTCAATAATAGTGATTGGCATATCAGTCAGTAATCGCAAAGAACGTAATGTTTCACTTTTTGATCGTTTTTATTTAAAAATAAATAGAATGAAATGCAGCGTATTGACGTCATTTTGAGGACCAACTACAATCAAGATTACAATATAATTGAAGTTTCGGTAGAATATCCTCGTATTATGAGGTTATAGTTGGCGAAACAAAGGTAGCGATATTTTTCATTTCGAACTTTGTTTTTAAAGGCTAATATTTGACGATGAAATTTCAGTGATCGCATTTACATAATGCATTAAGTTTTGAAGTGGATATTATAGTGGATAGCAGGATATCCTGTACGTTCCAGAATGCTGGGTTATTCCATTAATTTTGGAAAATAACAACTGAACGTCATGAAACAATATTTTTTTGAATTTTCGATTTTTCGATAATGCTTATGTATAAAACTAAGTTGTCGTAACATTTCTACAGTTCTTCCTTTTGGCCAACTTAATCGCAGAGATTCGGCTTGAACTTGCGTATTTTATTATTAACTTATGTATTTTATAACTAAACAAAACAAAGGCAAATCAACACGCTCTGCAAATAAACAACAATGACCTTTGTTATATTCAACCTCGGGATCTTTTGAACTAAATAATATAACAACTAATTTTCTTTCTCAAGACGTGTCTCAGAAACCAACTTCTTTGATAAACTATGTTAATACACCACAATTAGGTGCCTTGGGAATCAGTAAGAAAAACTTCGTGTTTGTGTGTGTGTGTGTGTATGTGTGTGTGTGTGCGTGTGCGTACATCGTTTCCTACTTACAAAAAAAAAAAAGGTCGCTTTTAACACTCGCATCATAAATAATTATTTTCTTTGACTTACATAAATAAGAATATCACTATGTTGCTCTGCCTCCTTCAATTATTTTAAAAATCCAATTTTTTTATTGTTGCTAACTATGCAACATATTAGTTCACTATTTGATTCACGTAATACATGTCATCGTTATCAGTCTTGATCTACTCTTGAACATTTTCACGCTTAATGTGGAACTGGGGAAGGGAAGGCTGATAGAAGAATGTGACAGAGTGAAGAGTTGTTTCTTGCATTTTAAGCTGATATGTCTTCGACAGCTCTTTCATGTTATGAGTCAAAAGGAAGTCTTTTCGAAACCATTAATGTATTTCAACTGAATGAACTTAAGTTGAAAACATACTACCCGAAAATACCTCTTCACCAGATAATTTGATCCCTATTTTGAGGTGTTTTGAGAAAATTAACATTTAAATGAATTACGCATAGGAAGACATTAAAATAACATGTAATAATGAAGTAGTGCGAGTAAAATTAAAGACATCTGTTAAGTTCCTCCAATTAAAAAAGGAAAAAAATAATTCAGCAAACCATGAATTTAGAAACAATACTAAAAAAATCGAAGTCAACGCGTCCAGGAAAAGAGAATTTTCCTTACTAACACGGAAATTACAATCTAAATTCTGATCTCCACTTTCTTGGCACCCCCAGAAGAAGCATTTTTTCAGCTTTCAGCTGCTGCATCTATTTGAAGTTAGCTTGTCTTGATTTATTTGCTCAGGGAGCAAGTTCAGTGTTACGGCGCCCCGACTCGTTCGATTTGTTTGATTTGCGCGAAGTCTTTTATTTATAGCCGAAGCAGAGAATGAACATTGTTTGTGCGCAAGTGCTGTTCGTTCGAAGGACGGCCAACAGACTGGTTTGGCGGGATCGTAAAACGCTACGACCGGAACTGGAAGTCCGAGCGCGATCGGGGGGAAGGGGCCGAGACAATCGCGATGGTAAAGCTTTTCACGCATGCGCTATTGGACGACCATCCAGGAGTAACGTCCATTTTGTGTGATTACACAACGTAGAATATTTAGGCTCTAAAATCTCCAATCGCTTAAAATTTGATCGAAAATGGCAAACATATGTAATTTTATGAACAGAAAGATATAATAACATTTTAATATATATGTTTATAATGCATCAAACTGTGTTACTAAACACGTGACCACTCAAAATCATTTTTATTTGCCTGAAATTATCGGTTGTGTAAGATGTATATTTTAATGTTGGAATAATGGAAATCGCATTGACTCTTTTTTATTCCGAGCAGGGTAAATCATGGAGAGTAACTCGGAATATTTCTTTGATAAAGATTTAGCTTTAAATAGAAGTGCTTTTGGAATATTCTCTATATCTTCAATTCTGCATAACAAACATTCTCTAGGCTTTTGCGGAACAAATAGGCACTGTTAAGCTCCAAAGCTTCAATAAGCATTTTAGGCAATATAAATGTGGTTACATACATTAATGGTGCCAAATATCATAGAGGAATTAAATGTGGTCATTTTGAGAATGTAAGACAAAAACGTGAAATAGAAATTTGTTTAAAAATCCCAAGTGCAATGGCGGGTGCCATTCGATTCTGAACGTGTGGATGAGAGGGGGATTACACCTCGATGATCCCTTTTATTCAGTCAGAGACCACAGTACGTGTTGTTTCTGCCTTCCATCCAGCAAAAGACGAGAGTGAACTAGCGATAATTGATTAATTATTATTGAAGAAATTATTTGCAGATGGAATTCAAGAATGAAACAAGCAAATGGTGGAAACTTCCATGTCTTTAATGGGACTTAAGCCCCCTTAACATAACGGGATGCAACTGTTCATGAAGTTTGTATGGCTCTGTTTATCTCTACTAAATTTACATATGAGCTCAAATAATCGAAGTACACTGTTGAAAGGCGCACACAGAAAGTCAATTTTATTCTACAAATCACTTTATTAAACTAAGGTGCACTAAGTTCAGGTTCCACTCAGTGTAATGCCACTGACATATCACATTCTTTAGTTGAGGTGCTACTGCCAAACTAGAGCTTGCCATCCGTATGCTTTGCTTTCTATCGGAGTCTTTACTATAAATTTTCAACTTGAAATTGAGACATTTTTCATTCAGAATTAGGTACCGTACATTCATATTAAGAGCTATTATATTCAATTTAAGACTTAAAACAATTAAATTGAAGTTTAGAATGTAAATTGATAAAATAACATTCAGATTGAGATTTGATACATTCTAAATTGAGAACAATTCATTCAAATTGAGAATGAGAACAAGAAGAAGAGAATATTTAATTTAATTCATTAATTTATTTATTTATCGTCAAAAAAGTACAAATGGTACGGCGTACGGTTAATGAGGCACGGGAGATATCTATAACCTGCACACATTTTCTTGAGGTTCAGAATTCAGCTCCCTAATTTCACGTAGTTAAATTATGAATAAAGATACCTGAGATTGTGGTTGGCATCATTTTAATACTAGAAATGTTTGCTCCCGTGTTACAGAAAATCTATTTGCATCAGCTGATCTTAAGATTTGATTTTCTTGAACTGTAGACCAAATATTTACTCCCCTCCCTACACATCAAGCAAATTGCAACTGTTGGTACTAAAACAGTGCGGTTTTTCTCCCCCGTGCAAAATTCGGCAAAATATTCTCAAATTTTTGAAAAATTGTATGTGACCTTATTTAAAAATATATTTTTAAGGATCAAATTTCATTAAGGTAAATGTCACTATCCTTAATATTTTAGTTGTATGAAGACTCCAAACAATTTTGAACTTTTGCAATTTTCGAAAAATAAGGGTTTTCAACGAACATGAGACCTGCATCATTTTCTTAATCGTTCTTTACACTATTCAACACTATTCAAATTTAATTAAAAGTGATGGAGCCATTTTTTGAAAATTTTGAAATGTCCCAGAGGCTTCATGTAAAGTACCCCCAAAATTGAAAAATCGGTTTCAAATTCCCGGGACATCAGCCTGATCGATTCGGAAATATCAATTTTGGAGAAAATCTGCTGCACGGTTTAGCCGCTAGCGTTGTTCACAGATGGACAGACGCTTTGCCCTCATTCGATTTTTCGGTATGAAAGACCCACAAAACATGGATTCTGGCTACAGCATGTGTAAGATGATAATTTTTCTAAATGTATTAAGAGAATTTATCCACTTTTTCGTTACCAGGGCCGTATATAAGAGTTTTCTGCTGAAAATTCGCTGTCTTTAGGGCAGCATTACATCACTTTCTCTTTATTCCGTAGGAAGAAAGTAAAAAAGAGAGGTGAACAAAACGGACAAATAGTAAAGCTACAGGAGCAAAACAAGGATCATTACAGACTTTGTCAATGGAACAAAGGGAAAAAAAACAAATAGGATTGAAGAAGAAATGTTGAAAGAAGAAAACGAGCAAAGGTATGAACCTCTATGAGAGCTATTGCTAAATGCTATACAGAGTGCCAAAATCAAATTCATGTTACCTTGACACAAAATTGCAAATTCGGACGTTAATCAAACTCTTCAACAAAACAATTTCTTGTGGTTTCCGTGGGTTCTTGAAAGGACTGCAAAACTATGACAGCAGTAATAAAAACCTTGTAAATCTCGCTAGAGTCCGTCTGCCTTACGTTTTCTTGTAAAGAAAACATACGGGAGGTTTTTATTACTACAGCAGACCAAGTCAGGCTGAAAGTCAGACAAAAAATTTTAATACCTGCGAAGAACTTTTTAGAATTTTCTAAATAACTGGGAAACTTCTGACTCTCAAAATGTACAGCTGACAGGTTACTGAAACCTTTATGTCCAGAGCAAGTTCTTGGCCTCAGCTCCTCTATGCATATCTTCCGACACATCTGTGATACAAATGAACCTCACGTACGCAATGCAGTTTTGTGGAATTCCGTACAGATCAAATAAACTATTCACGGTAGAAAAAGAAAAGTACAAAAATAATTAGAACCATATTATATATTGGATAAGAAATAAAAATCACACATTCCTTACGATCAAGTCTGTATAGTAAACTCAACTGGATTTTGTAAATACATTTAAACAGTCTGTAAGATTCGTTATAAAGTCTTTCAGTGTAGAAAACAACTTGTTTCACATTCTTTGGGAACTATTATCATGGCTATATGACACAGAAAACGTAAGGACACTCCTACACGCCGTATGGAGCAACACTTTTCAAATAATAAGAAGCTAACATGTTTAAACACATTTAAAATGCGACTGCACGTTCTGCGATATGTAACGAATTGCCCAATAAGCAATCAAAGTCTTCAGAATGGTTTTGTTTTCGAAATCTCGTTTCGCTTAGGTGGGTGTCCCCGGGCGGTAATAATCAAAATGAGGCTCACGTTCCTCTATTAGAGCACAGTATTGGTAGATTGCGATAGGAAATAATAAAAACGAAGTTAATATTAAAGAGAATTTAGAATGCTAGACTCTAAAATACACAAACTCCTCAAATTTTCTCAATTCCATCAAATGTTTCAGTTACCATTAAGTATTGATAATCTTTGCATCCTTTTATCATTCAATATTAACTTCTCTACAGTTCAAATACTGAGAAATAACACATCTCTTCGCTTAAATACTGTAGTGAAATGGAATTTAAATTGTGAACAATTTCACATTACTTGAAACGGCTAATGCAAACTCGGAGTGTAAAAACATTAACAAAAAATTATAATGAAAGCTAGTAATATAAAAATATATCTTTATGTTCTATTATGAATTCTTTTCGTTCTTTTTTTCTTGAAGTCTAAATAATGCAAGCGCCTGCATAATAATACAATTTTGTAAAACTCGTTTGAAAATCCTAATATTTATATATAAAAATACCATTCTAGTTATATAAGAATCATAAAATAATTCATAAACCTAAAAATAAAATTACCAATCAATTTAATACATATTTATATTGTAAAATTCTAATAGAACTGATCATTTTTTTAATAATCATTAAAATTCTTTTGAATCGTTCACATCAAGATCGAGTTTTCCGTGATCGAATCAGAAAATTTTGAGTGAGCCCTTTCATTTGATTCTAGGGACTAAATTGCCTTTCCTTCCTTACTTCTTCCTTTTCTGCCTTTGTAATTACATGTTCACTTGCCCTTCGCTTTTTGATGTTAAATAAACTAATAAACAATTTAATGACGCTATTCTGAAGAGCAGTCGTAGTTAGTTTCTTCGTCGGAGAGCTGAGAGCGAAGCGGGCATGTGTGCGAAGGGATGCGACGCAATCTTGCGGCGAGTGCCGAAACAAGCAACGTGGCGGGGATTCCCCGACCTTACACGAGGAGGCCGCCCTACGAGATGCAGCGTCTGCGGGAGAGGCCAGACACTTAGCCTGACTGGACCAGCTGTGGACGTGGCCATTCATTCCATATTTGCCATTGATACAATCGACGGAGGAAGCAAAGTTACGGAGATACAGAATCTAGAGGTGCACAATCAAAAACATACTTTTTGGACCTTATTACAAAAAAATTGTATTGTTATACTTACAAATTCTATTTAATAATTTAAAATAAAATTTAATATTAATATAGAATTTATATTTACAAATATCGTGATATGTAGATATTCCAGTTGTTTTTACACTAGTTTCAGCTTCGAAGTCAAAACAATATAAGTCCACTTGAAAAGATACTGATTTTTCTAACACAGAAAACAAACATTTCTTCAACTCAAATTCATTCAAACAAATGTTCCTGAAATGATATATCCTGGGAGGTGGCGGTGTGCTTCCCGTTCTGCAAATATTCTGCCAGCGCTGATCTACCAGTCGTCTACGGATTTCCCCTCAGCAGGGACAATCTGGTCTGCCATACCTTTCCGACCCGCCGGGACAAGCTCTAAGCTCTCGACTGGTTTCCCGATACGAATGGTAGTGTAGTGTGTGTAAGAGTAAGTGAAGGCGTGAATGTAAGAGAGCGGACTAAAATGAAGAAAATCGCGAACGGCCCTTGGCGAGTTTGTTATTCCATTGCTATGGCATTCACCTTGTATTGATCGCAGAAACTACGGAAAACTATAGATCAGAACTGCCAATTTTTACTTCTAATTCAAGGGTTATCACTAGGTCGCTGAAGGTGAATTTTTCGCTTCTGTAGGTAGGTAGGTTGTAGACATTTTTTAAGCTTCAACAGACGAATGATTGAGACATTGTTCATATTTAAATCTCCAAATCTGTTGGTAATACATATACATTTTGCAATGATCCTGTTGAGTTTATTGCTCCACTTAATGTTGCACTACCTTGTGATGACCCTGATGAAAAATGCGTCGCACTTGCTGTTTCACTTTCACTCGCCGGTAAAGCATTTGAACGTTTGTTTTACTCGAGACTACTTTGTAATCGCATGCACGTTTGTTTTGTAGCACTGGTACCTGGGATTGAAGGTCTGCTGAGATAGATGTTCCCGTAGATTGATGCGAACCCGTCAGCTGATTCAGCTGCCTGGCTGGATGCATGGTGACGTTTTGCGTGTAGGGAGTTAAAATTTCTTCTGAAGTGATTCAGTCGGGGTTCTTTTAGTGTAAAACAGACAGAGCACTTGCGATAATTTGTCCTGTACTAGGACCTTTGTTGTGAAACATTCATTTTCTAAGTAAATGTGAAGCACACTGCGATCACTAACTACGACTGTGGCTGCGATGTGCACCGCTTGATTGCGCGGTAACAAATGGAGTGGACTTCCTGTTTCCTTTCCTGCAGTGGGGGATAGATCCCGCGAGATCTTACCTTCCCATTCCCTTCCCTTCCTACCTTCGCTCCCAATCTGGACTGGGAAGATGCTTGTATAGAAGAATATGCCGTACCTTTTACCCCATAACGGGTATTTCCAGTAGGGAAGAAACCAGCATGCTAAAAAGGATTGAAAATGACATAATAAAAAATCATATTTGTTGCGAACTTCACAATATAAAACTTTACTCTTATTATTAAAATGGCACAAAATATTCTTTTATGGAAACCTACGATGTGACAAATGGTGAGGAAACTGAGCTCTTAAGTGTGTATCTGAAGGTTTTTTTTATTGAGTGGATATTCTAACTTCTCTATACCGGTGCAATACTGACGTTTCAGTTTCATTATCACAACACTATCTCTCCACTTTTATGGATATCTTTTCTTTGTATACCGGAAACAAGAGATTTATTCTTGATATATTGAACTAATCGCAACGTCACTAGAATCAGGAATGAAAATGTTATGTAAGTGGACAGGGTGAAGTCAAATAATGAGTACTAACGAGTTCGTGTAGAAATTGGAGCAAGGAAGTAGGTTGACGCAGTCTCTCTGATGTTACGTAGCGAGTCACTTACGGGGGTAGTGATGTCAGATCTTTTCCTATGCAGTCTCTTCTGTCGGCCCAAAGGAATGCAAGGAACGTAACAAGTTCAAAATCTTGAAAAGAAAAGCTAGGAGGAAGTGAGAAACAAGTTACGTGATTCCAGATAGTAATTATTATATATTTTGAGTGTTTATTCTTATAGGAATAAGTTAGAAAAAGTAACCGTTGCCTCTAATTGCTTCAAAATTTGATAATAATGGCGTATTACTAATAAGCATCAGGGTTACTACAGCTATTTATTGATGTAATTGCATTAACCGTGCTTATGAAACTTTACAATGAAAATCCGTAGAATAATGAACCATTGTATTCCATACAGGAACATAAAATATTGATTACGTCATTCTTGTAGGAAATTGGCAAGAAATAGGGAAAATAGGGAAAAATTAAAAAAGTAAATAAAATTAAATTAATGTGAAACAAAAACTTAATACAAAGTGAATGATAAGAATTTGTGAGGTTTTATATCTTACGGTTACGTGAGCGGTTTTTTAACTGAAAAGACCGTAAACACTCTTTACAACTAAATTTCACCCGTGCCATTAAAGAAGCACCTTTGTTCCGAGACTGTTACGGAGTCAAAGGAGAGATGCAAGAGAGGTTAGAAAGGTTTGCGGATTGAACAAATTTTTTGAATATGGTGTGCGTGGTGTGTGAGGCGTATGAATGTAGTGTGCGTTGGATGTGTCGGGAATGCGGAGGACGTGAGGGTGGAGTACATTGGGCACGTATGTGGTGTGTTTCAAATGTGTATGAAATGTGATGTGCTTCGAGTATTTATGCAGTGTTCTTGAAGTATGTGTGTGTTTTGGTTGGTGTGCGTGCGTTGTAGTTGAAATGAGCATGTGGTGTGTTTGAAGTGTGCAATTGTAGTGCTTGGAGTGTACGTCATGTGGGTCTCGAGTGTGCGTGTACTGTGATTTAGGAGTGTACATAGTGCCACCGCGGAGCAGAGGAAGTGCGTGCGGGGGGCGTGGGAGCGCGAGCGGGGAGTTCCGTTCCCCGTTGGGAGGATCCAGTGAGCACCGCGCCGTGCGGAGCGGGGCGGAGCGGGCGGAGCGGGGCGGAGCGGGCGGAGCGGGCGGAGCGGGGCGGAGCGGGGCGGAGCGGGGCGGAGCGGGGCGGAGCGGGGCGGAGCGGGGCGGAGCGGGGCGGAGCGGGGCGGAGCGGGGCGGAGCGGGGCGGAGCGGGGCAAGTCGGGTGGAGAGGGGGTGGCGTGGCGGGGCGGGGAAAGTCGGGGGGAGACGGGGGCAGGGAGGGGCGGGGCGTGCCCGCGAGGGGCGTGGCGAGAGGGCAGTCGCTGGCAGGGGCGGTGCCAAGCGCGAAGACGGCTTCTGGGCTTCCTTCACCTTCCTTTACTTTCTCGCGCTTCATTCGTATGCCGCCATTAGCGGCAGGAAACATATCGGAACGCCGCGCGCTGTGCCGACCTGGCCGCGTCTTCGGGAAGCCCTCTGGGTTCTAGGTCGCGCCGTGACGTAACTCGCTCCGCGCCGAGGGAAGGCATCCAGCGCCCGCTTCAGCAGCTATGCGCCAACCGCGCGATCGCAGCGGTGAAGGCACCCGGATATTCTGGCAGCAGCCGCTTCAACGACGAAATCCCTCGACTGCTCGCGAAATTTCTCACCATCGCGACGTGGTCAATAGAGAGGTTTGGGACAGAGAATTTCCTAACCAGGCAATCGATTCATTATTTCTGTCGTCAAATGCGGTTAAGTAGTCGGTATGAATTCATTTTTTATTTACGTGACTTATAAGTGTTACGACTGGCTACAATTAATTCATTTCACATTCTGATGACATTCGAATATTTTTTTCTATATTCATCTATATTTTTTCGTGAAATGATTTATAAAAGAAATAAAAAGAAAGAATAAGACTTGAAACAATTGAAAATTGTAGTTATTTTTGTGGTTTATTTTTAAGCAATTCATAATTATTGTGATTTACATTTATATTTTTATTACAGAATAATATCATACTTTTAATTGAACACAGGGTGTGTGGTGAATATAAAATATCGAGCTGCAAATTCAAAAAAATAAGAAAATCACCATTTGTGTCTAAAAAAGCAATTTTCAACGTTCTAAAACAAAAAAAACATTTGTTCGCTGAAAATTCTAAAAAAAACATTTTTTTAATAAACTGGTGTTCCTACGTCTTTCAAAAACTAAAGTGTTCCAAAAATGGTCACGAGGTGGTACGAACAGCCCCTCCACAGCATTCCCACAGAAAGGTTATGCAGGAATCAATGACCTAAAAGGGATTAACAGTATATTTTTGCAATGGATCTGGCATCTACAGCACCTACATCTGGAAGGTAATATAGCACCCTGTCAGCTATATCATTCGCGGTACTACTGAGAAAAAGACTTGCGGTTTTGAAGCAAAAACAGACGACATCGTTCTTGGAGCAAATCACCGTAAAATAATAAACCTAACTGAAAGAAACGAATGAAGTAACACAGATTTCCGACACTGCGCTCTAAACAAAGAATAACTTCAGCCAAAGTGCATGACTAGTACTGTACGTGTCGTAAAACGAAAATGCTATTAAATAAGCTAGAGTTAACGGTTTAAAACGCAGCACAATGAAAACATCTATCAATGCACATTTATTCCCAAATAAATGTCACGCTTTCGCTGTTTGGAATCTCGTCTCGGAATCCGTTCTGAAATTCACTAAAACCATGCCAATATTATAAAAACTAAATCAAAATTTCAAAAATAAAAGTTTCTTTGGATTTTTTTTCAGCTAGCAGAGTTGGTAGAGGGCTGTTCGGTTCATGTGCTTGCGAAAGTACGATGTCCTATACTCATACTACCGTCCGACTAAAGCGTGATGTTTTCGTTCTTGCAGAAAATCTTATTATCTTCATTGAACAAAAACTAACAAGAACTACCGTAAACCAATTAATAGGTGTAGGGGGAATATTGTAACTTATCCAGTACCAAATGACTCACCTGAAGACTCAAAAGAGTTATTAACGCCATTAGATCGGTACCGAATCAATAAGTTGAGGTTTATACCGTCTGAGGTGGCTCAAGGCGTCAACTGACGTCACAGTAGTGCCTATGAATGGGATCTAATCCCGACAGCAGCTATGTAGATAGATCGAATTTAGCCGCTGTTTGAAGTAGGCTTCTAGCGGTCGGCTAGAAGATCGTTAGTTTTCCGTGGTTTCTCCGATCAACACCAAGTGAATGCCGGAGGAGTACTCTAACAAACGGGCCACGGACGAGTGCGATCTTTCCTTCTCCTTCCTTGTCCGATGCTCACCTCAAACATACACACATTTACACTTACATGCAATACACTGCCACACATATCGGGAGATCAGTCAGAAGTATAGAATTTGCCATGGCCTTGGTGGTGCCCCGCTGGTGGGAGATACCTGGTTCGGAAAAGCCCGCTAGCCGACGTGTAGATAGGCGCCGGATCTCCAACCAGCGGGGAAAGACCACCGCCACCTCCAGAGGAAAACATACGCACTACATTTACGGGTCTATTGACCTTCGAAGTTATCACGCACAGAATCACTAAACAATCAATCTTAGTTTATGAGCGTAGTTTTTTCCTTCTCCTTCCTTGTCCGAAACTCACCTCAAACATACACATACTTACGACCATACATGTCCTTTATTTGTGATAAATTGAAGTGAGAGGAAAATTCTTAGTTTCATGTCGAGATTTTAGCACATAAAATGCGCCACGTGAAATGCTGAAAAAATCAAATCCTCCATTCCCTGTCACAATCACGCCCCTTATTGACTCAGAAAACAAGGCAAGTAAGGAATGAAATGTGACTGAGGCCATTCTTACGTTCTCCCGTAGTGACTAACACGAAAGTCAAAACGCAATTGGTGGCGTTTTGGGAGTGTGTAAAGTCAAATTCGAAAATAGACAATTCTGCTCATTTCGGGGATGGCAACAGTTTCCAGAGTTCTTGCATTAGATTTCGTCCCATCAAGAATCTTAAAAATCATAATAAAACCTAATATTGTTGAAAGCATAAGTAACCTCAATCGGGAATCCAACGCGAGTCTTCTGGTTTATGCCCATTAGCTATAATCATTGCTAATCATTGTGCTTTCGAAACAACCTATGCTCCGAACTGGTGCTTTCAGATCATTGTCACTAGTATTGATATTGTCATCATTATGGCTATGCCAAATAACCAGTAACAAGGTAACGACATGTACATCAATTATTGAGAGAAACATCCCTTCGCATTTGAAACAGCTTAAGTGGTATTAATAAAAATCATGTCCAAAATGACTGTATTCGAAGTGATTTGTGGTTTGGCCCCCTTTGACTTTTTCTAATATATAGTAAGAAGAAAGTTTGTAAAAATGAAAAAAATGAAAAAAAAAAAGATTTTGAAGTGTTGATGAAAATACACGTTTTGAGGATCGTTGATACCAAGTTTTTCTTCAAAAGTATGTTCGTCCATCTTGCGATGAACAACATTAGAGCGTAAACCACGCGGAGGATGTTTACTAAAATATAAAATTTCTCAAAAGATTTGGCTGAACCCCAAGATCTCTGAATTTTAAATGAATCTTTTGAGTTTTGGGCCCTGAGCTCGTAAGATATTTCAATTCGTTTTCGAAAATGGTTCCAAACGTTATCGTTAATTTTTTGGTAAGAATAGAGAACAATTAAATGCTATGATAGCAGTGCCAAATAAAACCTTTGAATTTTCAAAAATTAAAGGAATGTATTTTTATCGAATCTTCCGCGATTTGTTTGGTAAAAATACTTTCAAGAGAAGGAATAAGTTTTAGGAAGGTAGCAGTTGCATTATTATTATTATTATTATTATTATTATTATTATTATTATTATTATTATTATTATTATTATTATTATTATTATTATCTGCTTCTAACTGACTGAGATAGCTCAGGACATGAACTGACGTCCCTGCAGTGAATCTGATCGTGAGGTCCTGGTGTTCGAATCCTCGCAGTGACAGAATTTTCGCCAATAAGCTTTATAGCTAGGTCGAATTCAGCTGCGAATTCAACCGAGGATAATTCTAGAGGCCACCTGCTCTGATCAGCAGTTTTCGGTGATTTCTCCAAACAACACCAAACGAATGCCGGTGTAGTAATCTAACAGATTGGTCATGGACCGCACGCGATCTTTCCCTCCTCTTCCTTGTCCCATCCCACCCCTTACTTACACGCGCTGACACTATCACACCTAGAACTTGAGTTTATTCTGGCTGGGTCGGTGCTTCGCTAGAGGGAGATACCTGGACGAGGGAAATCTCGCAAGCCGACGAGAAGGCCGATGCCAATTCTCACCATGAAGCCGGAGAAGAACACCGCCACCTCCCGCAATAAAACACGCACTCCACTAACGAACCTCATGACCATAACAGTAAACGCGCCCGAAACACACAATAAATTGACAGTTTTCAATCACACAATAAAATACATATTTGCTTTCGCTACATAGTTCGCCACTACAAATGCGTTTCTCGGAGGTCGTACGCACCGATTCCCGCTGCACCGCGCCATGGAGAGTCGACCCGCAGGGCAACGCACGCACGAGCGCTATGGAAACAGCTGCGGCGACAGACAAATACCAGAGCGCGCCGCGCGACTGTTTCTCTAGCGCTGCTCTCCCTCGCCGAGTCACCTGTTTGCTTGTGATCTTTGCATTATGTATCCGCTCCGACGACACTTTGGAAATGGGTGTGTGGTTGGCGAGCTTTTTTGAGAGAAATCGATTGTAGAGTGGAGAATGAGTTTCAGAGAGACATGGATTTACGGTTCGGTGTATGAGTGTGTAAAAGTGTGGAATCAGGTTAATTACCAGTCTCATATCAGTATCACTACAAGGCAAGATTACATGAAAAGTGCAATAGGTTCTGAAAATACCAAACAAATGCAGATAGAGCTCCTGCATCACTGCCTCAAAGGGTAATAGTTTTGTGGAGTGACAATGAATATGTTGCAAATAATGTGCCTCTAATATTTCAGCTATAATTTGCCAAGCTCTCGGACATACATTGTTTGAACCACATCACATTGTTTCTTCTAAAACTCACAAACAATAGTCTCAGTTTCTGTAGCTGTGTGATGAAAGAAAACGCTCAGGCAGGCCCAGAGAGTTAGAAACGAAGGGAATATATCATGCTCTTAAATGTTCCTAGTGTCTGGCGTAGATGGCATTTGTGTTATTTGCGCCATCTACGCCAGACTATGTTATATGCGTCAATATTATTATGTAATATGCAAATTTATTTTTAGAGAAGGAATAATAATTAAAGAAATATGATATTATGTCGTTATAACTTCTGATAAGAGGTCCACTTTTCGGCAATGTGATCAAGAATGTTGTCTTAAATATAACAATATGAAGACGAGGTAATGGAAAAGATAGAAACAATGTAATTTTGGTTTAATAAAAGATATATGAAAGATAGTTTTATCACATACTTCGTTTATTCACCTTTTTGCGAAATGTATGTACAAGTGAAGTGAATTGTCTTTCTTGTGAATTGAAGGGATCGCGGAAACGAACGCCTGTGGAATACTCTACTCGTCCTAAACTAAAAGTAGTGAGATTATTAAATGCACTGACGCAGGTTGGCTGACGCCAACTGCACAGCAGTGGAATGTGGAAAGAAATGTTACAGAAGTTCTCGGAGATGGTGGTTGAGCACTGAAAAACTCTTTGGCGAAGCTTTTGTTAGCCTTTCATCTATTTTTGATGGTCGTTCAAACACATCCTTGGATCATGATTGAGAATGGTAATATACGACTAGCAATGGTATTTATTTGCTAAATTCATTTTGTTTATTGACCTGCCGACGAAACTGTACAGAAAATTAAGAGAAAAAATCTATAGAAGAAAAGAAAGAGAAGAAAGGAAAAAGGGAAGGAAATAGAGGGAGAGAGAGGGAGAGAGGGAGAGGGAGAGGAGAAAGAAAGAAAGAAAGAAAGAAAGAAAGAAAGAAAGAAAGAAAGAAAGAAAGAAAGAAAGAAAGAAAGAAAGAAAGAAAGAAAGAAAGAAAGAAAGAAAGAAAGAAAGAAAGAAAGAAAGAAAGAAAGAAAGAAAGAAAGAAAGAAAGAAAGAAAGAAAGAAAGAAAGAAAGAAAGAAAGAAAGAAAGAAAGAAAGAAAGAAAGAAAGAAAGAAAGAAAGAAAGAAAGAAAGAAAGAAGGGAAAGCAAGCAAGAAAAAGCAAGTGAGCAGCAGCAGCAGCAGTGGCTGCATCGGTGAGCAGCGTGGGAGCCGTCGGCGGCAGCGGCCACCGCGGTGAAGTGTTCCGTTCGTGCGTGCGGTCGCTTCCGGGAGGCACTGGACGGGCGGCGTGCGATGCAAGGCAGACTCCACGGTGGCGGCGGCAATCACAGTTAATGTCCGTCACTATAACGAAGGTGGATACGGCTTCGCCGGCAGACACAACGGCAATGGCGATGTTGCCGATAACGATGACAACAGGTTGGTGATGGGAGACGTGGTTGGAGACAGAACGCATTGCCGGTTGCGACGGCGGAGACAATGACAATGTTGACTACAACCACGACTACAGCGGTTGGTGATGGAAGACACCGTTTCTTTCTTTCTTTATTATTACCTTTCTTCTCTCTCCCTCTATTCTGTTTCGCTTCCTTTCTTAACTCTCATTCCTTTTCTCTCTCTTTTATTCCCTCTCTTTCCTTCCTTCTTTCCTCTCTTCTCTTTCCTTTCTTCTCTCTATTTCCTTCCCTCTTTTCTTTCATACATTTTTCTCTTCATTTTCTTTTGAGTTAGACACGACGCATTGCCAAGAGCGGCGGCGGAGGCGGTGGCGGCGAGGGGGGTGGCGAGTGAGAGTCGCGGGCCGCGTTGACCCTGGCAAGCGCACATCTCGAGCCGTATAAAAGCGCGCTTGCCCTCTCGCTGGAATCAGTCTCTCCTGCAGCGAGAAGCCGACCACTCACACACACTACCGTCATGTTCAAGCTGGTGAGTATACCGTTCGTTCCAGTCTTAACTAGATTTGACGCGTTCTTAAAAAAATAATTGAATTACAAGTGTTAAAATACAGGTAGTTGTCAAGGATTTGGATTTATAACTATTATTTGCCTTCGTTAAGCTCTTTTTACTGTTGTGTCCAGGAAGTCACGTCTGATCACAAGTTTTTGTTGAATCCTTTAAATACTTCTTTATGCTACAAAAACCACTTTAATTTGATACTAGAATTGATATAAGATCAGAAAAGGTCTCAGAAGCCCGGCATTCATATAGTTTATCGAGTCCATATATCGTAGAGTTAAGGGAGTCATGAACGGCATTGAAGATTTCGTAGAGTTTTTTGAGGTTCAAGTCAAACAGACCTTTAATGTTTGTTCCGCCGAATCTTTAAATAATTAACAAGATTTGAGAAGGTTAGAAAGTAGAAGGTTCCAGGAGTAATGAGAAGAATACCTCTCTAAATCTGTCTCACACAGCATGTGATTTAATTGTATTTTTTTGTGAAAAAAAGAAAGAAAATCAGTTATTTTGCCAATAATTGACGGTATCTAAAAATCCTTCAATATATTAAGATCGTTTACTTTCAGTAGATGTTTATCGAATATATAAAGAAAAGACCAAGACTAGAGGATTTATAAATTTACCGATATGTGGAAGTACGGGTAGAGCTTGAATAAAGTGCCAATTTTTTCAATTGTGAGAGAAAAGAAATTACAGCACGTGCTCGAAATGTTTGGGGCAGAGATTTGTTTGCAGTACGAAGAATGTTGACCATGACGATAAAACTTGCAATTTGGAGTGATTACAGAAGAAAACCTGTGAAAAACTATCTCGACGTCATTTCGAGAGCAAAAATTGCTCATGAACTGTCTTTAATTTCCGGTACCTGAATATTAAAAAGTCTACGTGATATATTTTCTATTAAATTTTTTTCATACCCCCCGGAGTGTCAATTTAATGCTTGTGGAGGCAGATACGCTCAAAGTGAACTTTTCTCGTTGCACCTTGCGAATGATACAGGGACATCACTTTACATCTCAACTTGCTTTGCCGCTTTTACTTTACAAATGTATTCGCTACTTCACTCAGGCGATTACAAAGCGAGAAAACTACTTTCCTTGTTTAATTATTTTAGATAGAGATATACCAACTATTCCGTTTTTATAAATAATAATTTTAATCCCTTGAAGTTTAAAAGAACATTTGAGAATTTATGTATCGTTAAAAAATACTTCCAGAGCCAGAATAGCCAACATTGCTAAGGATTAATTGTTACAAATTGTGACTAATTATTTTAAAGGGTTGTAATGCACGAGAGTAAAATATAATTTGATTCACGAATTGAAAATTTCAATCCTTCGGGTGGCAAGTGTAGCCGAAGAGACTACACTGCGAGTGAATAAATTATTTGGCATTTTTAAATGATAAAATAGGATCGAAATTTAATCATCACAAAAGTGAAATAAGTATTTGTTAGCTTTAAGTTATTTTGACGTTTTGCACATTTCTGGAAAACTAAAAAATATAGGAAAAAAATGTATATACGAAGTATCTCGTTCATTTTGTTTGCGAAATAGTGAACAATTTGGAGATTAATTAATTGTGCATCGCATGTACAACAAGCCCAGTTTTTTTGAGATATAATTTTGGTGGATGTTAGGCGAATAGCATTGTTAGTTATTTTCATAGCAGTAACTGAAAATAAAATCTTTTGCTCGTTTTCCAATATCAACAGTGACTATTGCGCGGGTGAAAAAAGGTTGCCAATGTTGTTCGTTGCTTTTTTTATAATTCTACTACGTATAGAAGAAAGAGAGGGAAAAGAGGCTCTGGAGTTGAAGGCAGAATTAATGCCATGTTGATGCTACGACGCTTATTGTTCACATTTACAAGGAATTTAAACCTAGAGATTTTGCAAAATACGTTAGCGCGGGATTTATCTCAGAAGATATTGCGAAGGAACCTCCGCACTATTTCCCAGTGAAAACAGCCAACCTTCTCAAGGAACGCAACTGCAGATTTGCTCCCTCTTTTCCGCAAGAATGACATCAGTGTGGAAAAAGTCTGTGACGGTTATACTGTCTTTGTACCTGCAGTTTGACTGGAAGTTCCGTATATAAATGGGAGCATATTTTCTTAAGGCATTTCGGTTACGCATCATCAAATTTCGAAACCTTTGACATTGGTGGGAAGTGCTGATTAAGGCCGCTGGCAAGTGCGCTCCCCTCTCCCATTGAAAGTTGTGGCGAAGTCACGATGTAACCACGGTGGAGAAGTAGATCTACAGGAACAGGAAAAGCCGCATTGCTATTTTTTGCTCATGTGCATTATAGCAGATTTCTCAAAGTTATCGAGAAATAAATAGTCGTATGAAATGGCGATGGCTTTTCACGCCGTCAAGTAGCACAACTATATACCTGAGTATATAACCACAGGCCAAGCGTGTTAACTAGACTACGATGCTCAGTCGGTTCGAACGAGAAACGTAATGGATCGAACTATATTCCCACCACTGAAGGCACCGCATTATAAAAGAATAGAAGCCAATAGCATCACTGTGTCGTACTCATGCTTGCGCTATTGTTGCATACCCTGGCACATACTGTTATGTTCAGAATAATTGCACGCTTTACATACACAAACATTTATTGTAATTAACTGCCGAAAGTACAAAGGTTACAATTCCAAAGTCCAAAGAGCGTACCGAGTCACAAACCAAAATTTAGAAACCAAAAGTCCGGGAGATGTACCAATAACAAGCAATGTCGTAATCAGAAATCACACTGTACGATCTCCTCGCAGAATTCACTGGGCGCACGGTCACTAACGCTCTCACTCAACTCAATAGCCAATTACTCCGTGCTTCTCGGCTGGCGGCGCTCGCTCTTAAAGCGGGCGGCGCTGGAGACTCGCTGCTGCGAAGCTGGCTCTCCGACCAGCTCGCTTTTCGGGATTGGGCGGCGTCTTGTCGCTCCGCCTCCTCCGCTGCCTTCCCTGACCGCCGCTGAGCGCTGCTTTTTAGGCGCGCTCTTTAAACGTGTTTCACAGCCGCGACACATACCACTTAACGATGTATATCACCAGCCAGGCATATCCCCTTCTATTTCCCTTGTGTGTCCGCAGTGCCTGATCGCCGTGGTGCTGGCCGTGGCCGCCGCCGAGCCGGGCTTCCTGCCTACGCCGCGCCCGTGGCCTCGCCGCGCCGCTGCCCGTCGTCAAGGCGTACGCCGCGCCCGTCGTCGCGCCCGTGCTGCACGCGCCAGTGCTCAAGGCGTACGCCGCCCCCGCCCTCCTCAAGGCCCCGCTGCTGCACTACGGCCGCTGACGAGGGACATTCTAACACCCTGACGCACCTCATGTACATGTCGCCGCATTTATTTGTTCCATCCATGAATAAATTTTACATTTCGACGTAACCTTTGTGTTTTTGTTTACCCTAATTTTTCTGACCTGGAGGTTCGAGGGTTCGAGTCACGAAGGGGACAGATTTTCGAGACGAGCTAAGTAGCTAAGCCGAGTTCGGTTGGTGTTTTGAGGAGAATTCCAGTGGCCGGCTGCTCTGATGGGTAGTTTCTCCGGTCGATACCGGGTGAATGCGGGAGCAGTACTTTTAAAAACCGGTCCACGAACTGTGAGCGATCTTTCCTACCTCTCCTTGTCCTCTTGCTCAGCCTTTACTTACACACACACACACACACACACACACACACACACATACACACACACACATATCGGGAGTCCAGTCAGAGGCTTTGTGCTTGTCCCGTCTGGTGGTACATTGAAAGGGGTAATCTCGCAGACCGCCTTGACGGTCGGCATAAGTCCGTTCTAGCGACAGTGGAACACTGCAACCCCCATGAGTATTAAAAGCATTACACTTACATGACTAATGACTATATCAGTTGATGCGCCCAGAAAATTTAATAATTCACTTTAAAAAAAATAAAGTTTTTGACAAGGCTTTTGGTTCAGATGGCTGTTTTAGTGTATTCTTGCTTCCTCATTACAAATATTAAATTAGATTTTTATGTACCATGATTTTACAGAATTTATATGGAAAAATTTGTAGAGCTTATAATTTTATTTCCTGTAAAGATTAGGAAATTAAGAGAAAAAAGTATCTCTAGTAAATAAAACGAATCCAGAAAGTAGATTAATTTGTCAATTTATGAGAATTATTCCTATATATCACAAGTTCAACATACAGATTACAAAGCCCATTTAACTTCTTAACTCTTCTTACGCTTAAGTCTTAAACTCGATTCATTACGCTGCAGTAGTATGATAATGGCGGATTGTCTCGTGTGTGCGAATCGACACGAATTTCTCTTCAGAGACCAGCAATAGTACGCACTTATCACACTTTTTCGTATCCCTTGATAATACCTTTCTATATATTTCACGTTCTAGTAGAGACGCTCTTCATGTTCATCTCTAAAATCCCCAGTTTTCTGGAAAAAAGTCGAAATGACTATACAGGAAATCGAGCTTGATGCTAGTAGTACATTCTACGATTTTCATAGCAATCAGAATATCTTCTACAAAACACTTTAAATTACTACTGTTTTCCAAGAACAGATTATCACATTCTTAAACTCTGTCCAAACAGTCTTTCTTCACAGGTTCTCTAATTCCCAAAGCGGTGGTTTGTCATCAATATCCTTATCTGTGCTTTCAAAAATATTCTTTTTTAAAATTTTAGCAACACAGAGGAAAGAGAGTATGTTAAACCGGTCTCCAAGTTCGTCGAATCTAAAAAGAATAATTTTGAAGATTAAATATACTGTACATGTTTGCATTATACTTTCATTTACATTCATATTGCAATTTTGTTCACTAAAATATCAATAATGAAATAATGTAATTGTAATTATATTGTAATTACGTATTCAATTGTATGGCACTTTTTCAGTGAAAATCAACCATTTCATTGTTTTTGCATTTTTCAGTCTCTTTTCCTTCCAGTCTTTCAACGAAACTATTGACAATTTACACGGCAAGAAGTTGCATAGTTTTCCGTTTATTTATTCGTATATTCTAAACAAGTAATATAGATATAAAAAATGCCACCACAATAAAGGTAATAAAGGGTTTTGCTTATAAAAATCAAATATATTTTCCTATATACAGAGCGTAAGTAAATGTTTATTAAATATTTTTAAAAATTAACAAAGCCTTCCCATGAACAATGAAAATTTTGCCCATGTTGGTAACAACACTATTGAGTGAACCTTTCGTTACATCACTTGTTCCCCACAGTTGTGATATAACAAAATTGCAGATATGTACTTACGCACCAGCATGCTGTCTACAGAGATCTGTTGTTTTTTGTTTTGCAGCATTTATTGTCTTTTTCTTGTTTTACGTCTATACTATTTACAGTAATATCATGTTATTACCATGTAATATCTTTACAGTTCTGAAGAAGAGCAAATAAATAACAGAAACTTTGACATTGTAACAAAAAACAGGATATTCGTTGACCTTACCTCATGATCCACCAAATTGATTAAACTACGAGATCAAGATCAATATCAGCAATTTTTATTTTTCGATATTGCGCATTTTTTACAATATTATATTAATTATAGACTTCTCACCCTTAAGTTTATATAGAATTTTATTCCTGCACTGATATAATTTCACTGGTTGATTTTGATAATAAAAATCTTTAAGAAAATGCAAATTAACAGACAACAGTATTAAATAAAGAGGGAAAAACAAATCGAGATCCACAAATGTCATACACACGAGATACTTTAAATCAGACCAATGAAACCTAGAAATGCACTGATGCAGCTAACTGATATAAACCAGCATTTCCACATCATTGCGAGACTGAACAACAAACTCTCCAATTGAGGCTCAATTAGTGAGGGAACTGAAACTATGTCATTCCACTATTACACAATTCACATTACCTAGAATAATTCTGATATTTGACTGATATGAAATGCCCAAGGGATATAGGTGAAAACGACCTCTTCAAGTACTTTATTTACATCAGACTTTTTATCTACATTGCGTATCTCCATTAATCCTTAGAGGCACTAAAATGGATCGAAGAGCCTTAAAAGATTTAAAAATTCAACCGTTTTACATTCATTTTCAAACCTTCCTGTGCACTAATGCTTGGTTATGCAGATATAACAGGGATGTCCAACTTGCAAGGCGCCAAGAGCCACAAAATCTTAAATATGGTTGCGGGCCATATTCCCATTACTGTTTACCAGTATAACCGTCTTCTCCGTATTGTTGATCATGGCGCTTTTGCCGGTCGCTCTAAAACGGCGGGGGGATGATTAGGATGATTTTGAATTTCTCAATATACTAAAAAAAATATTAGGTTTAAACTTAACCTCATTTTACTTTGAGGGGATGTTGATACCGACAGCGCGCGTGCGCTGTGCTCGCAATGTTCTCGTCCGACATGGATGCAAACTTCTGACTTTACCTTTCGCGGGCCACAATAAATGGCACCGCGGACCGCCAGTTGGACAACCCTGAGATATAAAGCACTTTTATGCACCACATGGTCTCATAGACCCACGTGAACCTCTTTTTACTTTAAACGTATTTTAAAATTTATAGAACCGCTAATTACAGTATTGGATCATAGCAAAGTAATGGTTAGAGCACAAGTCTACTAACCTGAGGGAACCGAGCTCAAATCCCCCCAAAATTGGGGATTCTTACCGAACTATGTTTTATTCAGGGCGATCCTGAGATACACTTAGCCTTCTTTCAACATGAGTATCAATATTTAATGGCTTCATTAACACTGAATATTGGGGAAAACATGCACGTGGAGCTTGGCGCTTGCCACACCATCTCCCGCTTCCAGAAAAGCGCAAAGTATTTTCTATGACCCGTTAATTTACAGAGGGCCCTGGAAATGGGGAAACGAATGCCAAAAGGCTAGTAAAGGAAAAAGTAGTCTTAATCTCCAGTACCCCGAAGCAGGTGGTTCCTGCAGTGCATAATTGTGCAAAGGGTAAATAATAAAAATAACTACACAAATTTAAATTCAACCGAATATAAATATTCGTAATCAATTTATGAACAATGATGGATCTATTGTTTGTTAACGATATTCCTGTAAAACCTACTAAGATTATATCTGATTTTGTTTTTGATTGTTTTATTTCTATTGATAATACTTCTATTGATAGGACTTTTTAATTTTTTATTCCCTGTGAATTATACGAGTGCCAGTGAATATGAATAAGTAGCTGATTTTTTTAATTTGATGTAAAAGAGCACACATTATATACCTTTTACTTTCTCGTATACGTACGTAAATACGGAGTAATATAGGTAGTGTAGAGAAATGTATGTACTGGTGCGAAAAATCGATTTCGAGATTTCATTAAAAATACACATTTTGGAATTTTCTGATACCGATTTTTTTTTCAAAATGTCCATGCGTCCGTCTATCCGTCTGTCTGGGTCTCCGTCTGTCCGAATGTCCGTCTGTCTGTCATCTCTCCGTCCGTTGTCTTTCCCCCCCCGTCTGTCCGTCTACCTGTTTCTCCGTCTGTTCGTCTATGTATTTATCTCTGTCTGTCCGTCTGTGAACAACACTAGCGCCTAAACTATGCGAAGCATTTTTTCCAAATTGAATAAACCCCTGTCGAAAAATTTGTTCTTCATTATTAATTCTTTCATTAAAATCATGCACATTTTTTGAAAATTTTAATAGATTTTGCGCAATATTGCGTGCAATATGTGCAATATTAAAAAATAACAAAAACAAAATTTTCTCAAAAATGGCTCTAATTTTTTTATTTAAAAGTTTGGTAGGGATAGTGCTAAATGTTCTCTATCAGGAGACATAAACGCCATCTTTTTTTAAATTTTGTTTACTCCAAAATGATAAAAATGTATTTTTTTACTTTCGTTCATTAATACTTACATTAGCAGCAATTTGTTCACATTATTGCATTTGTGAGTACATGTGCTTTTAAATGGTGTTATTTGCACTATTTAAAATGACATGATTAGTTTTGCTGCATTATTTTGTTGTTTAAAAAATTACACTAATAATTTTTGTAATATCTCTCACGCCTTTAATATGCAGATGTCCAACGATTTGTATAAATTATTGCATTTGTGAGACGAAGTGCTTCAAATGACTTTCAATAAAGTTTCTCGAAAACTCAAAAGAGATTTGTGAAAAAGGAGCTTCAAATTTCACATTTGCAGTACTGCTTAAACGCCATTTTCTGAAAAAGTGCTTCAGAGTTTTCAAGGAAAATTTTCGAATAGGGCGAGATTTTACTTCTCTATAATATTCTTATAGAGTATTCTTATAAAGTATTATTTCGGTTCTACTATTTTTGAATAGGAATTAATAGTAGTTAACCGAAGTATTTAGAGAATTTAAAAAAATCTACTTAAGTCGGCGATATACGGCAGCTGGCGAAGAGTACGTTGTAAATCCATAAAGCTAACCATGATCAAAGAATTTAGAAAACTAACCAGTGTGAGAAAGAATGTGCCATTTTGTAGCAGTACTAGTTTCTATATAAGATAAGATAAATTTATTTAAAGCGCATTGGTTGCAACCCCGATGACAGTTAATTACATAAATAAGGTAATACATTTTATGCAAATAATATATAAATGGTAATAATGTTAAAATAATAATAATAAAAATATTAATAATAATAATATAAAGCTGATAATTTATAAAACATTAAATCACATGAATGAAGAAAAGGAAAGTCTATAATCTAAAACCTATATCATTCTCAGAGTTGGGCAAAATTCTTTAAATTTTGTATTTAAATACTTCGCGAAAATACTTCGCCAAAATACGTCGTAAATGAGTACTTAAATACATATTCAAAATACATTAGGATTTGAATAACTATATACATACGTATTTAAAATACTTCAAATACTCAAAATACCGTATATATAATATTGTTTATAATTTCATTTTTATTACAACAATTTATTGTAATTGTCAATTACAATAAATTACTAATTGACAGTCACAAATGTCTGCACAATACCTTATAATATAACTCAAATAAGTGGAATTTCCTTTCAAAGCGACCAGTTTTTCAAACAAATCATTAGACAATAAACCCCTAGTTGACGAATGTATTACACCCGCAAAGCAAAACGATCATTCAAGTGGCGAGGGTGAATGTAAACTAAGTAAAATAAGTAGAGCTCAGGCATGTAGGCACTAAAAAGGTTGAAAATAGGTAGGCATATAGGTATTTAAAAACGTAAAAATAGGCAGCGAAATAGGCATTATTAGTTGACAGTAGGTAAGCACTTAGGAAGTTAAAACTTATTAATAGACAGGGAAATGGGCATTATGATTGATAATATTAAAATTTATACGTAATATGTACAGCATAAATGTAAATCATAATTCTCCAAAATCAAATCGAATTTCTTCGATTGTCAAAAAATATTGCAGAGTTAGATAATATTTCCTAAGAGTTGACTCCTGTGGAATTGTATATTTTGTCTATTTTGTTGATTAAACTGGTTAAATGTAAGATTTTCAAGTTTTGAAACTGGAATATTTGCGGTATGGCACAAATGAGTATTGACATTCTTTCTTGTCTTCATCTTTTCACTGCACTTGTTGAAGCAGGTTTGAATAGTTTTTCTCATTTTTTTCGTTTTTTGCATGAATTACAGTGTTTTTTGTCGTAAGAAATACTTTTTGTACAATTTACCAACTTCTCAAAACACTGGCAAAAAAATACATTTCCAGTCCCCCGTGAATCTTCTCCGTTAATCCACTCGTTTAGCAATGCACTTCTGAAAAGAAATTTATTTTGACATTGTAGCAAGCATGCTTAACAGGAAATGCAAATTTACTGATCTGGTGCAAAAAAACTGCACAAACTTTAAAATCAATACAAAATTATCGAAGAAAACTCCTATCTTGTGTAATTCTACTCTCTAAAAGTAAAAGATACCATGAGCGCTATTTTTGAAGACAGGTGTGTTCTTGGTAAGGAACAGATAGCTCACTAATCACTGCGAATATCAGAAAGACGAAAGCAATTTCCTGTTCTCTGGAACACCTTGGCTGGTTTCGGCGAAGTAGATAAAGTTATCCGCACGATGTCAAATCGTCCGTCCCCAAGGTGTGTCTCTGCCCGACGTGTTACTGGCAAGAACACACAGGGCATTAAGGCTCATTCACAATGCAATTACAAACATAAGCATAACACATAGACATAGACATTAACATAAGCGAAGAGTTGGCGTATTCACAATGTCGAACATAAACATAGGCAAAATTTATATAAATAATTAATATATTATATTATTATAATATTATATTATATATTAATATGTTATATATTATTATAATATATTAATTAAATAAACATAGGCAAGTTTCTATTGGCTATGACAATATTCTAGTTTACTATTGGTTGGATATGAGAATCGATTTCGAGATTTCAAAACAAATACGACAAACACAACCACGCAGCACACGAATAGTTCGCCTATCGACTTCGATACTCGATTTTGAGTTATCGAACTGCGATTGGCTCATTCCTTATATCTGACATAAGCATAAGCACAGAAGCTTGAAGCTTGCAAGCTCTTAAGTCAACGTCTTACGTGTTATGCTTATGCGAGCGCATTGTGAATGAGTCCACTTGTAGGCGTAGTCCTAACTTTTATGTTAACGCCATGCTTATGCTTATGTTTGCATTGTGAATGGGCCTTTAAGCTTCTCGATCGGAGAACGCTCTGGTAGATTTGACGCGGTTGTTACTTGTTTGGTCAATAATTGTACATCAGTGATTTCTCAAAAAAAGATTGTAGAAAATAAAATAAAGTGAACTTTTGATATTGAGATATACCAAAATGACCAGCCATTTTTATTATGTCAATGTTATTTTATATGATATAGAGTTTAGGGATGCCAATAAACGATCGCGAGGGGGTCGCTATGTGACAAATAAACAACCGGCGTTGAGGATCATTTTCGTTAGGTTGAGACGACAGAGCAGGGGCGGAGCATTATTGTTTCGAGAGGCAAAAGAAAAAGATATAAAATTCTGATGTTTCCAAGTTTTTAGAAGAACATTCATTCGTTCGAGCAACGCGGAGATGAGCGGGTCGGCTCCTGATATATTTTACCAGGTCGAGGGAAGACTGTAATTGACAGTTGTATAAAATTAACTATCGTTTCTTGTATTAGGGTAGAGCGTTCTTGTAAGAAGTAAATACGTATCTAGGCGTCCACCCGAGACGCAAGTGAGGGAAGTCACGGATTACAATAGAATTGCCGGGTAAATTTGGAACCAGATGACGGGCATTAGGCGAGGACTTTATCCAGAAGCAAGATTCTGCTGCGTCGACGGAGATGGTTCTACGGGGAGTCATCGAACGAAGAAGTGAAGAGCGCGCGAAGACCCACGAATCCGCGATGAAACAAGGTTTTATAACTATGGTAATATAGAGAAAACTGGTCATGACCAAAGATCAATTCATAATATAATAAATTCTAATTTGTTAAGTTGAAGGAAAGCTGATTATCATTGTTCGTTACGTGCAATCCAGCATTTTAATAAGATATTCAGATTCCTCGCCACTCCAGATTGAATAATTGGTTGCAGAGTAAGTAGCAACAATTATGAACTTCGAACCTAAATTAACTGAGCTAGTACCACATAATTTTGGAATGAGAGATATTTAAATTACGTAGGAACTATTAGGTTTCAAGTGTAACTTTTTACTGGCGCCCAAATCATATTTATCAGTAATAATTATGTTTCAAAATGTCGCTCCAAGTGGGGCTTATTTTTAAATAGAAAGACTGGGCTTGTTTCAAATTGGCACCAGTCAACGTAGGGCATGTTTTAAATATTTAAACTGCGGAAAATTCAATTTAGACAATTATAGGCTCTTAACGCTCGATTAGGCAATTATCTCTAAAATAGACGTTTATAGGCATTATAAAACCCTCGCAAAAGCCATTTCTGAGGTAAACATTGATAATGGAGTGAGTTGCCTATAATATATTCAAAGAAATAAAATAGGAAAAAAAGGGCATTGTCGGGATTAGTTCTAAGGAATAAACACAGTTTTTGCTGTCGGATAATTATCCAGCATTTTTAAAGATTTGGATTAATAATTTAAAAATTAAGAGAATTCAAATTCAACAGCTGAAAGAGGCTTTTATTTTTGTTTCAATGAGGTTCATTCACTATCAGAATCAAACAAAAAGAAACTATCCTCGTTATCTTAATTTGTATTTGAAGTAATTGAAGTATTTCCGTTCTTAAATATACCTCATTTATGTATTTAAATACATCTCCGAAATACATGCCCCAAAACGCAAAAATACAGTTATTCAAATACAAAATGTTTTTAACATACGTATTTCAAATACAAGTATTTAAATATTGCCCAACCCTGATCATACTGATGATATATTTTCTTCAGTTACTGATCAGTGTGACCAATAGAGTTTTAAATAATATTCTTCTAATGGAAAATAATAGTTGTCAGTTGTGAGTCTTTGATTTTTTAAATTAAAAGTTCTACCCAGAGTCAACCATATTGAAAAATTTGAGATGCAGCTGTCATTCTTTAGTTTAATGTTCTTCGTGTTATGTCTCCGAAAAACGTTTGACGCATGTAATTGATTTGTGTGGCCTTTTACCTTCGTTATTTCTAATTATTTATATAAATGGAAAGTTGCAGTGTATTGTAAAATAAACTATTGATTCGTTTTAATCAAAGAATTGGCTTTTTCAATTTCATTTCCGAGGTGGGGACTCCTTTTCTGAAAACATTGATCACTCAGACAGAGTGATTTGTTCTTAAGTTGCTTCAATATTGCAAGTCCATTTGTAGGAAATTGAAATTGAGGTGTCTGTTAATTTTTTGTGATGTCTTATACTGTTATGGATCTATGTTAATAGAGCCATCCTGCATTTTAATGATTAATGTTTCCAGAAAGGATAGGCACTACGAAGAGAGAGAACGGTTATAGTAACTGGTTGGAGCTGGTCAGAATAGGGCGACTCCGGACGTGATAGATAGATAGATAGATATTTATTATTCTGCAGATAGGTATATACAACCTGGTGGCAGAACTCTACAATTAACATATTACTAATATTAACTTTAAATTACTTAACAACGTAACATTAAATTCTTTAAAGACATAATAATAATAATAACAATAATAATAATAATAATAATAATAATAATAATAATAATAATAATAATAATATGCTAACAATAATAGCATTAACTACATTTTATGGTTGACCTGCACAGTTATTTTAAACTATTAAATACAAGAATACACGACTTTTTAATTACACTTCACTTTCACTTCACTTCACTTCACTTCACTTCACTTCACTTCACTTCATGGAGAGGTACGGAACGGTGCGGAGAGGGATGGTTCATTATTTTGAGACTGGGCACGTAAACTGCTGTAATAATAAGTTCATTTGGTGTGCGAGTTATACTTCGGGAGGTGAGAGTGTTTCTGACGAGTAGGAACGTGATATGTGAGGATGACTTACGGGATTTATCCCTTTAAGACATGGCGATCAGAGGTGCACCACTCCCGGCAGAACAAGCTCTAGTAAGCGACTAGTAAGAGATGCCGTGGGGTCCTTTTGTACTGTTATCATATTCGCCGGGCTTTCATCGGAGAAACGACAGAAAATAACCGAGAGGAGCGGCCGACCGTTAGAAGTCTCTTCGAAATAGCCCCAGTGGGTTCGGAAGCTATTCGGGGACGACGAGCCGGTGTGGGTCGGTCCGGGATGGAAGGGCCAGGAGGAGGAGGGGCCGTGAGGACGGTTTGGTGGTGGGTCGGGATAGATTGGTCAGAATGAGGAGGGACGGGACGGGGCGGTAGGGGAGGGTCGTATCGCGATGCGAGGGCCAGGATAAAGAGGGGTAGTGAGGGGCAGCACGGTGGTGTGGTTCGATGTGAGGGGAAGGGTTAGAATGAGGGGGGGCGTGGGGGAACGGGTTGGCGGCCGGGATGGAACAGTCAGAGGGAAGGGAGCGATGCGGTGCGGGTGGATCGGGCCGGAATGGATCAAGACAAGAAGGGAAAAGAGCAGAGCGCAGTGGGGGTCTAGTCGGGAGCGAAGCTTCAAGATGAAGGAATGGTGGGGAGACGAGCGGGAATGGCGATGGAAGGGTGAGGATGAGATGGGGCGTGGGAGAGTGAGCATGTGGGTACGCGTTGGGCGTGGCTCCTGGAAATAGCCGCCCCTGGGGTTTCGCAACGGCTGCACTTGCGGGCCGCATCTCCACCGAGGCGCACGCCGATGCCTGCAGGTGCGCCCGCCCAGTTACGTGTGGCGCATCGGCGGCAGACAGCTCGCCCGAGGGTTGGAAATAACACTCATCAAAATAGATTAGACTCTGCGTGTTCCTGCGGAGTATTGCAAATTCTGGGGAAAATCGTTTATAAACACGATTTTTACTTTCATTTGTGTCAGTATGATGTAGTCAATACAATATTATTTTGCTGGACATTATTGCTGATGTTCAAACCACTGCTCTGTATGTTTTAGAATTTTATTTCTCACGATGCAAACACAATTCTCTTTATGGTTTTTCAATTCCATTAGAGCCCGTTACTTTTCTCAGTATAATACGAGTATATATCAAAAAGGGCTTTTCTTCTTATACAAGTATGATTTCATCACAGGTAGAAATGCGGGTAATGCAATAGTTGCTCTCAGAAACTGTCTCAGAGTCTGAGAAGAAAAAAACAATTCACACGACTGACGAATATTTTGAGTGCAGCAAATGACATCTCGGATTAATCAGATCACGGAACAAAAAGTATCAAACGATTATTAAATTTTGAGCTTAATATTTTGGTGTAAAAGATGGTTTTATGATATTGAAAAGAAACCATTGTACAAGATAAAAAGCAAATTAAATTTTTATATGTCTGTTTTATTTCATTGAGGTTACACTGGTCTCAAAACAAATGCAGTAGATACTTCAAAGCATTAAAATATTTTTAATTCTAAAACACACAAATTTTGTGGAATTATATTTAATTATAACAAGGAAAAATACTATAACAAATAATAAAATGATTTTACAACACTATTGCCACCGAAAATTGTCATAAACATTTAGAAAAACTTTGAGACAATACATTGCCTCTCTTTTGAGCAATAAACGGATAATTTTCATTTTCTCTCTACCGCTTTCGCAGATAAAAGGCACTGACTGACTGCGACGTGACGGGACTTGACAAAGAAAGTAAAGGGTGATTAGTCCACCCAACCGCTGAACCCCCAACAAGGGTTAAAGATACTAGTTGCGTCAATGACCCAACAATATACAGTATAATGCTGAACGAAAAAACCGGCGAATTTGCGGCCGATAAACTCTTATTACAGGGCGCTGGCAACGAAAAAGTAGATAAATCCAGAAGCTTGTGGTGTAGCCATAATCCATGAGATCCTTCCTTCCTAAAAATCGAATGACGGCAAGACGTCTGTCCGTATGTTGAACAACGCTAGTGGCTAAACCGTTCAGCCAATTTTCTCCAAAATTGATATTTCCCAATCGATCTGACTGATGTCGTGGTTCCTTGAATTTGAAATCGATATTTTAATTTTGGGGTACTTTACATAAGCCTTAGGGCCATTTTCAAAACAAAATGTCTCCACCGTTTTTTATTTAAACGTGTTATTGGATAATGAAAGAACGTTTAAGAGAATGGCGCAGGTCTCACGTTCGTTGAATACCCTGATTTTTCGAAAATTGAAAAAACACTTTTTTGGGGTCTCCCTACGTAATTATGAAGATATACATTTTTTAAATGAAATGTGTTCATGAAAAACACATCTAAAAGTAATGCGATGTTCAATTATTCAAAAACGTGAGAATTTTGGGCGAAATTCTGTATCAAACATAGCAATTTTCATTTTCTTTAAACCATTTTTTCTTAAAACGACACCTTTTTTAATTAAATCCTTAAAATGGTTAAATTTGACTTAGAAGCGTAAAGTACGCTTAAGAGAATGATGCAGGACTCATGTTTATTGAAATGCCTGGGTTTTTGAAAATTAAAAAAAAAGAAATGAAAATTTTTCGACAACTGAAATTACATTTACACTGAAATTACTTTCTACAACTGAAGATACATTTTTTCTTAATGAAATGTGTTCATCAAAAACAGATCTTCCAATAAGGCCAAGCTGAAATGTTCGAAAATATGAGTATTTATTTTAGTAATTTGGCGTTAAACTTAGTCGTCCACTCAGAATATCCTACGCTTCGTGAACGTAATATAAGAGGTGATTCCGTGCAGTTGGATGTTACGCAAGTTAGAATTCGAATATTATTTTATATTTATTTGATCTTTTCTTACATTCGAGCTTTTAGTATACGTTTACAAATGAATCTTTTAAGAAATTATTTAAACCCGATTTGAAATTTATGACATAAAAATTGCTAGCCTTCAGAGAATATCATATAGGAATGCAACATTAGCATTCCGAGTCGCGAGTGGCAAATTTCGGTGTATTTCCTCTCATTCCTCTCATGTTGTGCCATGTTTTGGCTTGAGGAAAAGCAGTTATAATTGTCTTTGTGTAGATATTTGCATTTCGCACGAATTTTTCTACGATTTGTAATGAGTTTTACAAAAACATTATGGCTGGAATGTGTTAATTCTGAGAGAAATCGTAGTTACATAGCCCTACAAGACCATTACTAAACGCGAGAGAGTACGTGCTGTTTTAGCATTCCTACTTCTTTCCTCGAGTATCAACGTCACGTGAAAAGAAATTTTCGCACAACAGAGACGAAAAATGTTAGACAAATAAATAGATGTGACGATAGACAGATACAGACTGTTTATGCCTGGATTTAAGTGAATTGTTTACGTGAGTAAGAGAGACAATAAGAGAGTAAGTGTGTGTGTATGTGGTGTGTGTATGTGGTGTGTGTATGTGTGTGTGTGTGTGTGTGTGTGTGTGTGTGAGAGAGAGAGTGAGTGTTATTACGCCGGGATGCGTTTATGCAGAGGATCAGGGAACTTGGATGTCACTGACACGTCAACGGTCTCAAATGCGTGGGGTGAGAGAGAGAGAGAGAGAGAGAGAGAGAGAGAGAGAGAGAGAGAGAGAGAGAGAGAGAGAGAGAGAGAGAGAAAAGTGATGAAAAATACAAAGGCGAAGAGGTAAAACATGAAAAGAAGATGAACAAAAAAATGGTCTAAAATAGTTTATCTATGGAGGTAACATAATTAAAGATTATTTTTCGACGATATAGAGTGAGAGAAGTGAATAAATAAATGTGACAACGGAGAGAATTGTGAATAGTGTTGGAGAGGAAATGGCAGACAGTGAAGGGGCGAAGAGGTACGAAAGTTGAGAGAAGAATCAAGAGACGAGTAGGGAGCAGAGAAGGAGGGAGAGATGGGAGAGACAGAGAGAGAGAGAGAGAGAGAGAGAGAGAGAGAGAGAGAGAGAGAGAGAGAGAGAGAGAATGTATAGAGCGAGGGACAGAAATAGACAAAAGAAATCTTTGCATCCAAGCGAAAGCTCTGTAGAGTTGGGACATGGTCACTTGCACACCATGTTTGGGTTACGCGGACAGATTCATAGCATTGGCAGACGAATTAACTGTAGTCTGTTGCGGTTTGGAGCTATAATTAACAGGAGTGAGAAGTGCGATGACATGCCGTTGCGCAATGGGGATGAGCCCGGTTTATGCAACCCCCAGTGCATTGGGCAATCTGCCCTCCCTCGCCGGGTGAAGTTGTGAAGGGCGTTGCGCAACAGTCAAGGGTGAGCTAACGAATGCAGAGTACATAGTTTTTCTCATAGAGCGCTTTGGGGTTGTTGGCCGAGAATGAACTCTTGACTCTCGAGTAATATGCTTATTGGTCGCAGTATCTTTACTGCTCATAAAAACAACGGGAGAGAATAATCTAAAAATAGACAATCACAAATAGAATAATACAGAGAAAATAAGTATAACATTGCAAGTTATACTTAGAAATAAATTACAAGAAAAGAATATTGCAGAATAAACATTTCACACATAAAATAATACGAGATTTTATTATTTTCTTCTAGGTTACGCACGTGACGTTACTTGTCCCTATTATATCTAAAATACGGAATATCAAGATGAATATTATTACCAAAATGAATCAGACAAATGAATGCAAAGGATCATTCACATTTCACTACATCCCAATCTTTTGCGAATTAATACTGAATAAATAGAGACTTATTTTTTCCCTTTATATTGAAACATACCCCTAACTGCTACAATTATTGGGCGATTCGTCGTAACCCGTTTCCAAATTTCTAATGACATGGGCGCCAGGAAAAAGGTTACGATCATATTTTAACTATTATTACTCTGATAAAAAACTGAATATTATCCCGCTAGCTGGGTCGATGAGTCACGTCAGAAATAATCGCTTTTATCTCTTAATAGCCGATTACCCGATCTGCCATCTATACAGAATGGCGAGGAATCTGAAAACAGAGATTTGATCTAGCTACTTATTAACTTGAATTGGCTAATGAAAATCTTTTTATCTTTCGTTCAAGAGAAACATAATGTTTATTTCTATCAATATAGCAAATAAAAATGTAAAAAAATTACATTGAGAACTTTCTTAGTCATATCCTGATTCGAACCTTTTACGGCGATTCTGGTCTTCGCATGCTCTTGTTTGGTGGTTCCTCGAAGAAACGCCATCCCTTCCTTTTTGAAACTCCGAAGTCCAGAAGTCCAATTACCACGAATCTTCTGCTCTTCTTTAAAACGAACACCCCCGATTCACCGCTTCGCACCGCTCAAATATTTGTTCCAGCTCCACTATATTATACCTGATGCCCGTTCTGACCGTATCCAGTGCTTTTATGATTACACCGCAAAACAAATCTCTCAGTTCTATCTTCCGTTATAGCAAGAAAATAGGCAAAGTCCCGTATCGTTTGTGAACCGCATACATTTATCAGTTCAAGAATAATTAGAAGTTCACTCGCGAAAAACTCCAAGTCTTATTTTGATGCACAGCGAAATATTGGGAACTCGACACGTTCCCCAAATCTTAGAAGTATCGCAAGTTCACTTCTGGTTCTGCTACGAAAATATTCAGAGTCCGAATATGTCCTTCAAGTCCGATTCTTGCTCTACCACACGAAAATATTTCAAAGTCCCAACATGCACAAATTAATCTATTCCCAAGCGAACTGCTCACCGTCACGACATGCGACCGAATGAATTTTTTCTCCCTTTTCAAACCCACAATTCCTCGCCTTTCTTTTATTTCGAGAAAATGTCCAAACTTCCATTTTACTAATCAGTCGACGCTTCTTCAACCAATCCCCAAATCTCTTATATTTTCTCCTACTCGCCGTCCATCCACGGTCAGATGAATGTTTGTTTATCCTGACAACAACCACGACGTCGTTACTAAGGCGCCATATTGCCTATTATTTGCCCTAACCATTTCGCCCATTTACGACAAATATTCTGTAAATAAACATGTCCCCATATTGGTATGTCACAATATAATCATAGTGTTCAAATAACTTAACAGTCACTAATATACTACCCACTATATTTTTTTCATTCAAATACAGGTTTATGCACCACTACTGAGTTCAGAGCAAATAGGAAGCACCGTAGAAACAACAGAATGATGGAGAATATGTGCAAGCTGTCATCGCTGATGTGTAAATACAAAAGTCCTGCATACCTTAAAAAGAGCGGGTCCTTCTACTTTCATAGAGTTGTTACGTAGTCCCACACGTGACTGCCACATCGGAAAAGAAAGCGAAAGTGTTTGGCAATACAAAGACTGATGTAACATTGCTTATCTTCACGGCGTATTTGATTTTCTGCCTATGTGTATGTGGGACGTAAGTCTACAACAGTGTTTCTGGCAGAAGCAATGAACCCTTCTCAACGCTGTCACTTTCTTTCCTAACATCATAAAATCACGTTCTTTTCTGCGTTTTGATGCTGACTCTAGCCTGAGTTGCGGACTTTGGAAATGACGCAGTCGACTCGGTAAATTTTGAGATACTTTTTAACACGCGTGTCATTTATTTGATCAGTCTACACAAAACTCGTGAGTGGCAGAAACGCAAGTATGGTTTGAGGAGCAGTGCTCCAAAATCTCGTTCAAAGTTGGCAGTGTTGTATTTATTGCCTGTAGGAAAGTATACCGAATTCTTCACCTTTTGTTCGAGTGCGCAATAAATTAGAAGAAATATTTCAGAAAAAAAGAACACTTTTTGTTTATACATTATATTTAATTTTATACTATTATATTACTTATATTCATTTATTGACTACTTTTTTCAATAATATCCTAAATTTAAGTGATTGTTTTCTTATTCATTTTAAAAATAATTTCATTATTTCATTCTATGGCCATAAAGGTTTTGTTTGTTATGATTACGTAGGCTTCCGCGGCCGGAGAATGTCTCTTGGCTGTCCGGGTCAGGCCGCGTTGATCTGCTCGTAGCTGACGTTTCGGCCAACATATTGTGGCTTTCCTCAGAGCGTACTGCTGTCACATGGCAAATTGGCCGATACCTGGACCAATCCTGGTCACCTCCTTGTCTTCCTTATAAGGCGCGAGCCATTTGACAGCAGTGCGCTCTGAGGAAGGCCACAATATGTTGGCCGAAACGTCAGCTACGAGCAGATCGACGCGGCTTGTCCCGGACAGCCAAGAGTCGTTTTGTTTGTTGTTCAGAAAAAGTAATCCTGTGAGAACTGGAGCTTTCAGGAAAGGGAGCTCATTGAGGTTTCTTGCAAGAAATTGATTCGTGAACCTCTTTGAAGTTAGTCGCACAATTCAAGGGAACGTGAAATTGAAAATTATAAAGAGATTACCAAGTATTATTGCCTGTAAATCATTTTTCGAATTCTGCTCCAATTGTTCGAGTGGAATCAGGTAGGAAGAGTGTTTCAAAAAAAGAAAATATTTTGTTTATGCTTTGTATTTACTTTTGTACACATACATAACCACACATTCCTGACGCAAGCAACGTGTTCCGGTGGCGCTCGTCACAAGCGACGAGTGGGGGATTGAGCGAAGGCGCCGACTCCATCCGAGCGGTGGACTTCGGCGGGCGGCCTACTTGAGCAGCAGGGGGGCGGCGGCGTAGTGCGCGGCGTAGGCGGCGGGGGCGGCGTAGGCGGCGGGGGCGGCGTAGGCGGCGAGCGCCGGGGCGGCG
Source organism: Teleogryllus oceanicus (assembly GCA_964035755.1). NCBI lineage: Eukaryota > Metazoa > Arthropoda > Insecta > Orthoptera > Gryllidae > Teleogryllus > Teleogryllus oceanicus. The sequence continues at coordinate 157,066,290 of CAXIVR010000003.1, read as the reverse complement.
GCGTAGGCGGCGAGCGGGCGGCCACGCCGTGGAAGTTCTGCGCCACCACCTGCGAGCTGTGCGCGGTGACGACGGCGGGCGCGACGGCGGGCGCGGCGTACGCCACGGGGCGACGGGGCGGTGTAGGCGACGGGCGCCGCGGCCACCAGAGGCGCCGCCACCGCGCCGGGCTTGGCCTGCGCCACGGCTGCCGCCGCCAGGACCACAAGGCACTGCAACACACCAAACGCACCGTCCAGCATCCACGGCGCAAATCCTACAGCTACGGCCACGAACGAGTACTCAGGAGGACTTCGCGTTAAGTTATCACGCGAAGTTTCGTTCATCACAACACTTTTGTTACGAGTTTGATAGGAAGAAGCGTTGTGAAGAGTGTCATATTAGGTTTGTTATTAAGAAGAGCTTGAGGCAGTAACACGATAATGTACAGCAACCACAGCTAGCCTGCCACTATTCGTTCATTTTAATATTCGATTTTGGTAAAAGCGTGACTCTCCTTGTTAGCATATTATGTCTTTTGTATTTTTAGAAAAGTTTGAGCCGTAACAATATCAGACACTCTTCGACTAAAAAGACAATCGGTTTTTAATTCCTGGTTTGTTGAAAGTGCCCACTGCGCAAATGATAAAGATCTAAGGCGAGAGTTGCCCTCAGGGTAAAAATTAAGTCAGTATTAATCAGTTATTGTCAAAGGATGGTACGTTTATGAAAATAACTTAATTATGGAATTTTTAGAGAGAAGAATCGGGAAGAGTGTTGTTCTTGGATTTGTCAATATGTGATGACAGGCAAAAATAAAAATGTGCAACTAACTTAATGTGATAATCACAAACACCGGCTAACCCTTTTGAATACAATTTTGTTTTTCAAAATAAAATCATATTAGTTTTAGGAATTTGAATAAATCTAATTTGAGCGTAACTCAAGTGAAAATATTCTAATAGTGAAATGAGATTAGACGGATTTATTTTACGACGTGAAATTGATGTTTTGAAATACACGAGAGCTCCCGAAGGATAAAATGGAAGATTTCAGCAATTTGTAGATATGTGGTTATTCTATTCTTTTTTATTCTGTGAGAAAGTAGTTTTTTCAATTTCTCAATTGTTTCCAGTAAAAGTGTTTTTTTAAAAATAAGTAGTCTATAATTTAATCGAAAATATTTGTTTCAGCCATGTAGAGTTTCGTAATTCGTGTTTCGCTCCGCAGGGCACATGTCCCACTCGCTCAAAGCGCGCACTTACCAGCTTGTACATGGTGGAGTGGGTTGGGGTGGTCTTCTGCGGTGCAAGAAGCGAGTGCCGGCGTCGAGGCAGCGCAGCTTTTTATATGCGCGCGGGGAGCGCTGGCGGGCCGGCAGCCAAGCGGCGGTGGGGCCATCGTCGACGCCACGCCCCGCCACGCCCCGCCACGCCCCGCCACGCCCCTCTTCGGGTGACGAAAAGTTTGCTGCTGCGTCGACGCATTGAAGATAATGCGTGACATGAAGGGGAAACATATCTGGTTGCGTCTTCTTGACGACCATAGGTATTAACGACGCCATGTGTACGGGTGGTGAGAGAAAATTTGGAGTTCTTACTAAAACAATCTTTATTAGAGAAGTTATCCACGATTTTTAGATGTAGGTGACGTGAGAATGTTTGCATTGAATTGCATTCAAACACACACACACACACACACACACACACACACACATATATATATATATATATATATATATATATATATATATATATATATATTTAGATATACCAAAATTTTCCTCTCTCTCTACATTTATATATGTGCTAAAGATCTTAGCGTCCGGCTTGCTGGGTCAATGGGTCACGATATATTATAATCCTTATTACCTCTATAATGGATTATAGGATCCGCCGACTATACAGCGCAGCTGGGAATCTGAAATAGAATGATTTTATTCCTAGTTCATTTCTGTTTGGATTGACTAAATGAAAGATCACTTTTTTTTCTAAAGAACAAAATTCAACAAAGTTTATTTTTACCTTTTTATCAAACAATTTAATGAATTTAAGTTAGGCCTTTGATCAAGATCTCTTTCAATTTACAATTTATACCGCGGTTAACTTATCTTTTCTTCGTTGATGTCCCTCGTAGACTTCTCAGTCGAAATATCTTGCGAGCTTGCCGTAGTCCAAAGTTCCACGAAATCCTCTTCTGCCCTATCCAAGCTGGTCTCAAACTATCAAAATTATCAGTCCCGATTACGTCCTATGACATAGTCCCGAACTCGATTACCACTCCCGACAAAGTTCCAATTTATACTTCAATATTGCTTCCACATGAAAATATCTACGATCAGTTCAGAAGCGCTTTCCGAGCAGAATGAAATCTTTCTGCATGATTCATCCTCGAAGACTTCGTATTAAAACTACCTTCATTTTTCATAACATTTGACCGTCCTTCTCTCACCCAGCCAATCCATACGTTCGTTATATTTTGGTGTAGCTGACCTTTGATCGTCTTTTGAACTTCTTCGCCCAATCCCAACTTTTCTACTTTCGGCATCCAGAAAACTCTTAATGCATTTAGAAAACAAAACTACATTGTTTATTCACGGTCGTTGCTAAGCTCTAGCTCGTGATATTTCGTAATGCATGTTCCACCATATTGTCTACAAATAAATGTTAGTTTATTTTAACGTGACATATCGGTATGTCACAGCTTCCCCTCTCCAAGCGTCATTTGGTTTGCTACAACCTAACTAAATGACAAGACTAAAATTGAACACTTTCTTCTTGCTTCTTCACACTAAACGACATTAACACTTTACACTTTGCACTGCACTAGGTCTTGTTACTTGCTGCCTTAAAACTATTTACATTTTCCTTTCGGAATGTGCTAACAATAACCATTTCATCAGGTATTCTAATAGCCGTATCTGCCTAATATTTGCTCCCCATTAACTTCATTGAATACACATACACTTTAAATTAAACTCCCTACACAAACTGAAAAAATACACATAATTACAAAACAATAACAAAAGAAAAACTATTACACCTAATATTTACAACTCTCTGTTACAACTCTCAATTTACAAATCTCTGTTATGACCAGTATATTTAATCATGCGTGTCGTCCCTCATATACGGCTTCATGTTCCTGTAGTTATATGTTCCCATTTGCCGTCCATTTTCATCATTCAAAATCGCGGCGTTCTTGCTTAATACTTTACAAATTCGGTAAGGTCCTTTATACAACGGGAAAAATTTATAGAATAGCTTCTTATCCACTGACGACACTTGAGGTACTCTAATTAACACTTCATCACCTTCCTTATACTCGCCTCGAAAGCATTGCTTCTGTTTTAGCTTTCTTTTGGCTGCTGCCTCCCTCAAATTGTCATAAATTATTCGCGTATCTCTCACATCATCTGGGTGTAGTCCAATTTGCCAGTACGACGCAGTAAAATCCAGTCCCGTGAATATCCGAGCTCCTTTTACCTTCCACATCATTTCATCTAATTTCGGCGGTTTTTCATGACGAGCGATGGTCTTGCTATTGAGTTTCCTAGCATCAACACAAAATCTGATCTTATTGTCTTTCTTACGAACTATCACTATTGGGCTTACATACGGTGTCATCGATTGTTTTATTCTACCATCCTCAAGCATCGTGTTTATTTGTTTACGTACTTCGCTTTTATATACCTGGGGGATCGGATATTGTTTCAGATTAAAAGGTTCCTCATCCATCAATTCAATTTTAAATTGATATCCCTTTACCGGCTTCCTTGAACTTTCAAAAATATCTCTAAATTCATTGACTAACATTTCAATAGCTTCACTAGCATCTATTCCGTTTTCGTCGACCGCGCCCTCTGCGCCGTGTGGATCTGGTCCCTTAATTTGTTCCAATTCGCAAATACACATATCTTCGCCCTCCTGGTCTTTGATCCCTAAACAATGTTGTTGCCCTTTGTCACCTCGTAACAATACACTCCTGTTACCTATGTCGACCTTGGCGTCACAATTTTAGGCCATCAATCCCCAAAATAATTGGACGAATCAAATTCTTCACTACAATTGCCGGAAACTGAATTGTGATCCCTTGAACTTCCACTTCCACCCAAATTTGCCGACTTCTCGTTTCGATGCGCCTTCCATTAGCTGTCCAAATATCCAAACTCCTGGTGGGTAGCTCATCATTTTTTTTTCCCTTTTCTTTAACTGCTCATACAATTTTTCCGACACTGCACAAACATTAGCACCTGTGTCAATTAAAATGTCTACAGGTATATTCCGAAATATCCCCTTCAAAATTAAACACGTGCTATTCTCCGCCCGTTCGTCCGTATCTTCCCTTAATAAATCTTCCGCCGATACTTCAATGCTATTCAACTCCTTAAGAACCATCACGCCCTCATTATCATCATGAAATTTTAGGTGGCTTGGTATTACAAGCGCCGATGTATGCATTGGTATATTTCCCTGTGAACGCATCATGAATTCATTTTCTAACTGTTCAATCTTGTCCTTAATGTCCGACATATATTTCCCAGATTCAGATTCTTGCACCATTTTAATGTTTCTAAGTCCCTCCTGTATTCGTTTTTCTAATTTACAATCCGAATTAACTAATTTAGATTCTCTGTTTTCAATCGCTCTTGTCCCCGAGTTCCACGTCGTTAAGTTGAAGGTGGAGGTTGTGTGGCGTTGTGGTAGCGAAGTAACACAGTCACAAGCTCTAATCTGTTTATGTGATGTTTGCCATCTACCTTCGTACTCCCACGGACACTGCTCCCCATCCACTGACTAGTGGATCATCCTCCCAGACGCTTTCCCGCACCGGTACACGGAAACCCAGTGCAAGGCACTTGCAGTGTCTCGAGGAGCACTCGTCCGATTCCCGGACTAGCAGTTGCGACCGCACGCGAGGCAATCCGAAAGCAAATCCCTCTGCCTGACATCTCTGCTCTCATATTTTTGGCTGTCACGTGATCGTTCACTGCCGCCCCTGGGGGTGAGGGTGGCCGCTTGGATGCTATTGCGTCCCGGCGGTCACTCTACTTCCCCCCAGCTGGCCCTTTGTTTGCGCCGCTCTTGGTTCCCCTATGGTCGCCAACATTCCAAAACCCGCTAGCACGTTTGGAAACCTGGCTGCCAGCCGATGAAGTTACAATAGTGAGTAGGTGGCTCGCCACCAACCTTTGGGATGGATTGGGTTGTGGATTGGATATATTTTGCTCGTGGGGTTCTTGGGGATCGTTAGACGACATCCTATGTGCATCAGGGCGGTGGACCTCAAAGCCACATATAAAGTCGAGACGGAGAGCATGAACCCCCCTGTCAGGGTTGCCTAGGTTCTGGCGGTACTCACGTCGATAGCTTCAAGGTGAAGGCAGTGAGTACGTGGCTTGCCACCTAACTTTGTGTGGGGTACATTAGCCGGCATCCTCTGAGCAGCTGGCGGCGGATCTCAAACCCACTATAAAAGCCCAGAAGGGGAGAACCTTGTCAGGTTTGTTAGGTTCCGACGGCTCTCACGTTGACAGCTTCAAGGTGGAGGCAATGGGGAGACGGGTAGAGGGTCCCGTGTCCCCCGCACCTTAACCCGCAGCACATTGCTCCCCGGGCCAGTTGGACACTTGGCTTCGCCGTAGCATTGGCCCGATATTCTGGGCAAAGAGGAGAGCAAACGGATATAACCATGGGGAAATGGGAGATTTTATGCAATTTCTAAATGTTTTGAATTCATTTTAAAAGTTGTCATATTTTTTAATTTTTCTGCTTCGGACTTCCGCAGGTGAGTCAAAGGGATTGCAACATTGATTACAGAGGCTGTTTTCTTTTCTTTGTCTATTATGAGAATGTCAGGGCGATTATGATCAAACCTTTTATCCGTCATAATAGGCCGATCACAGTATAAGATGTGCGTCTTCGTTTCGAGCACAGCATCAGGTTCATACTTGCAGTATGTAGGAGCATTATTCCCCAACATTCCTAGTTCTGGGTGAATGAGTTTTGCCACTGTGTTATGTCTGCCTAAATAGGCCCTCTCTGACAAAGTACTGCACCCAGCAATTATGTGCTCGATAGACTCTCCGTTTTATTATTATTATTATTATTATTATTATTATTATTATTATTATTATTATTATTATTATTATTATTATTATTATATTTCATATTTCAAAATTTCACGCTCTTCCGGAGTTTTCAAGTGTCACTCAAGGACAGAACGTCAACACATATGGTGAGACAGATGGTTCTTGCTCCAGTGCACTCAGGTTCCGCTTCAATCATTTAGGGAGAGAACCTTGCGCACAATTTTCGTGGTTGCCAACAACACGGCCTTCTGCATGGTTCTGAGGTGCCACTCATTTAGGTGGAGTTTTTCTTTCACACCCCTCCAATCTTCAGTCACAAGCCCATTAATTGAAATAACTACGGGTACAATATCTACCTCTATTAGTTTGTACAAGTTTTTCAGTTCAATTGAGAATGGCTTATATTTTCTTTTCTTTTCTGCAATAGTTGTCAGCAGATTATGATATAGTGGGACTGCGATATCTATTATTATTGCCCTCGAGTAGTTTTGTCGAATACGACAAAACTTTTTCAAAAATATTAGAGAGAATTTTTTACGTACGAATGGAAACCTTTCTCACTAAACACGACGCGCTTTCAAATTGCCAACATGGATTTTGAAAATCAAAATCAACGGAAACAGCTATATTTTCTTTTCTTAAAGATGTCGCCTCATCATTAGATCAAAACGAGGCACCTATTGGATTATTTTTAGATCTATCAAAAGCTTTTGACGTCATTGATCATGACATTTTACTTTCAAAATTACCTTCATATGGAATCCGTGGTATTGCTCCAGATATGTTCGTACCTTAAACAACGATCTCAGAGAGTTGAAATACCTTACTGGAATGATGGAACATTACGTACGCACCTTTCCGACTGTTTGTCCGTTGCATGTGGAGTTCCTCAAGGATCGATTTTAGGGCCTATACAGAATAGGTCCTACTTACGTAAACGATATGCCCTCGACGATTCGAAACGGAAGAACGGTTCTCTTTGCGGATGATACGAACATCCTTTGCAATAAAGAAACCGTAAATAGTACAATATCAGATGTTTCAAATTGGTTCCGAAATAACAAATTAACGAAAAGAAAACGGTTTTAATGCAGTTTTCCATTTCAAATAAACAATTCTGTGCTCCATTGAAAATGAACAGTGTACCATTGACTGATGTTAAGGCAACAAAATTTTTAGGTCTCTCAATTCAGTCAAACCTTAAATGGAACGACCATTTAAATGAATTGAACACAAAATTAAGTTCATTATGCTACGCGTTCAGAATTCTTGCAAATTCAGTCAGCCTTCATACTGCTCGTTGTGTATACTTCGCGAATGTTCATTCCCGCCTGAGATATGGCATAATATTCTGGGGAAATACATCTTATAGCTCCCAGACTTTTAGATTACAAAAACGAATTGTACGAATAATAACCAAATCCCACCCACGTGATTCATTTAAGCCTCTCTTCATTAATCTAGGAATTCTACCATTACCGTGTCTTTTTATTTACGAATCAGTGTTTTTGTAAAAATGACTTGCTCAAGGGCGGGAATATTTTTTCAGAAAATGCCGAAGTCTATTACTATAACACTCGACGTAGAAATCATATTCATCAGGTGACAGTATCAACAGCTCATTACAAAAAATTCACATATGTGTACATTATTTTACAACACTTTGTTCGATGACATTAAACGATTAAATTCGATAAAAAAGTTTAAATCCCAAGTGAAATCGTTTCTACTTCATAACTGTTTCTATACAATTAGAGACTATACTGAGCATCACAAGAAAAGTAACATTAATTTTAACAATGATACATAATGCACTATTTACCATTTGGACTGTATAAATGAGTATAAACAACCTGTAACAACTATTGTACTACAGCTTCCGGGTCAATGACCCCCATTTCGATCAGGTTTTTCGTCCAGTTTCCCTGATCCATTGAGCAAATGCTGAGATAGCCCCTTGTTTTGCTTCTGAACATAAATGTAACTTTATTTTCTGTGCACGTCTTCTAGAATTCAGTGGGAAATACAATTATTCAAATTATCGTTTTCATATTGTCGCGGCAGGAAGTAATAAGAGCCAAAATTTATTGCTTATTTATCCTTGAGAATTGATTTTATTACTTGGGAGTTTTCTTTTCTCCCTTTCAAAATTTCAAAATTCAAAATTTATTGTTTATTATCCTTGAAAATAAATTTTATTACATGGGAGTTTTTTTCTCCCTTTCAAAATTCAAAATTGTTTGCTTATTTATCCTTGAAAATAGATTTTATTACATGGGAGTTTTTTTCTCCCTTTCAAAATTCAAAATTTAAGTAGTATATGACTTAGTGTAGGGATCACAGAATTTTGAAAATGTGCACACAATTCACTTTTCCCCATAGCACGTCATAAGCAGTTTTTAACTGTTTTTTTGACGTAAAATAAATAAATACGACAATATCAGGCTTATTTGCTTCCACTGTTTTATCTGTAACAATGGGGGTATTCAACAGGATTTTTGTTCTCTCATTAGAAAAACTTGTTCTGGTAGATATTAGTAGTAAGGCAGGCTTTCCGTTATCAGGTCCGATCTTTTGGCAAGCGCTTGGTGGATGATTTTGGCTACATTATTATGATGTAATTAATGTTTGTGCCAACTGAGAGCATCCACTGCAGATATGTTGGATAGATTCGGTGGCCTTCTTACAAAGGCGACACTTGTCACTGATGTTATCTTTCATAATATATCGCCTGTAGTTATTAGTGGCTACTACCTGATCTTGAATGGCCAGTACAAATCCTTCCGTCTCTCCAAGAAGCCCAGCGGTTCTCAACTATTCAGTCGATCTCTTCACATCCATGGAGTTCATTTGATCTCCACTGCTCAATTCGGTTCACAGGTTTCGGAACTCTTGGATTGTGATCTTCCTGGAGCAGCTTCAGAGGTGTATAGCCTTGATCTTGTGCATAATGGCCGTCATGGCCGTCATGGATTCGTTGTTGATGAAATAATTTCTGAGCTGTTTTTCTTGCTGCGGCACATAACTTCGAGACTTAACAGTCCACGGCCCCATGATGTCTTGAAAGATACAGCCTTTCGGTGGAACTTCGAGGATGATGCATCCGATATTTTGATAGAAGTGTTCTGACTTTTCTATCGAAAGCTTGCAAAGATGTCTCAGACCACTTGACAACTTCAAATGTTTGTGATGCTGCTGAAAGAGTCCAGGAGTTAATTCCTGTAAATTTGTTTCTCGAATTAATACTGGACTTGCAGATTTTCGTCACACGAGAGAGAACCTTTCTTTTCACTTGTTTTCTTATTTTTTCATCTGCAGTTCCTAGGAGCTGCTTGAGGCTCAGATACTTATATTCATCGCCATTGAAGAGTTCTTGAATTCTCAAATCTTCCATCAAATGAGGTTCATTTTCTGTATTCTGGACGCTACCTCTCTTCACGTGAACAACTGTTCACTTCTCCAAACCAAGATCCATACAAACAGAGCTGCTGAAGCTTTCTACTAGTGTCATCATGCTGTGAAGTTGTTCTGACCCTTTAGCTTGAGATCATCCATATATAATTGGTGGTAAATGATCTTCTTGGGGTTCTTCAAAGCATACCCATAGCCGGAAGCATTCAACATCCTACTCAAAGGGTTCAATGCTAGGCAAAACCAGAGCGGACTTAGGCTAACTCCCTAAAAAATGCCTCTACAAATATTTAAAGTATCTGTCTGGAATCTGAATTTCCCGCGCATTACAAACAGTGTTGTTCGCCAGCTGTTCATACACGTTGTAGGAAATGTAATGATAGAAGGATGAACCTTGTAGAGTTGAAGGGTTCGCTGCTTATTATTATTATTATTATTATTATTATTATTATTATTATTATTATTACTATTTGTCTCGGCTGTGTAGCAACGTTTGAAGAGCGCGCCTAGGGGGCAGCGCTCAGCGGCGATCGAGGGAGTCGGCGGATGCGGCGGAGCAGAAAAGGCGCCGCCCAATCCCTGAAGACGAGCTGGCCGGAGAGCCAGCGGCGGGGCAGCGAGTCTGCAGCGCCGCCCGCTTTAAGAGCGGGCGCCGCCAGACAGAGAGAGAGAGCGTTAGTGTTTGGTTATTGAGTGAAGTTGAGCGAGGAGATTTGTGCCGTGTTAAAGAGATCGTTGGCCCGGCAATATTATTGTTTTTTTCTGTGATATTTATCGGTTGAACTCTGCTAGTTTTTGGTACATCTCCTGGACTCTTGGTTTTCGATTTTGGCTGTTTTTTTGGTACATTCTTTGGATTCTGGAAGTGTACCTGATGTACTTTCTGTGTTGTTAATAAATCTGTGTTTGTTTAAAGCGTGTATTATTCCGAACATTATTATTATTATTATTATTATTATTATTATTATTATTATTATTTTATTATTATTACTAATATTATCATTAAAAAGCAAGTTTTTTACCGTTCTATTGACCGTTTCTGGCACTCTACATCTTACTGTCGTATTTCGCCTGGTATATTCTATTATTTATAACCGTGTAGATGACGGCCATTCTAGATTTCCTCTGGCTTAGTCGTTTTTTTCTTTCAAAGGAATCCATTCAAAGACTATTTTTGGATCTCCTCAGCGTGCATTCTCATTAGATGGCCAACCATTGGAGTTGTTTGAATTTTTCATACTCAATCACTTGTCTATCAGCATATCTGTCTAATCTCTTCGTTAGGTATTCTATAAAATATGATATACTAACAGTATTGTCACCAAAAATGCATTTTGATAGAAGTTAACCGTGAGTTTATTGCGGCTTTTTTAATCAAAATTTCTGATTGATACGATCCGCACCCCCACGATTGTTTAGTATATTTGTCTCTTAGTTCGCTTTCTAATATTCTTGTTACATAAAATCTTATGAAGTCTGCTAGTACCTGCCCTTTCCTTGGTTATTTTTTAATAATGTCAGTAATAACACATCCTCTTTTGTGGTTATTTTTATTGTAAGCGTAGACCTGTTCAAGAGGACCTTCCTCAACTACTCGCTTCGTTTTCATTTCGAAAATTTCCCTATCCTAGTATCATTTGCAACAATGAAATATATCTTATTTTCAGGAATGTGTACTTTCTTGCTGTGAAATTATTAGCATATTCATCACTTTACTTCTTAATGCTATGTCCAAAAATTAAATTTTCAAAATGGGAAGTACGTTCTCATGAGATCAGTTCGTTTTTGGTTACAGTTCACAAACAGCAACAGCAATGACAACCCCATCGGTGGCAATAACACTGATAACAAATAATAATTGTAGCTCGAGATCCCACACACACTCGTTTACCTAACGACCTGAAATTACTGCGTTTTACTGCGCAAGAAAGCACTGCATGCACCCACTCGCTGCACACAGGGGACAATGCTTGTATGTATTGTGGAATTTTCTTCCGAGGCGGTCAACCTTTGCATAAAAGAGACTCGTTCACCAAATGCACATTTTGAACAAATATAAAAGTCAATAATTAACTGTTGTACTTCCAATAATGTGCCAATTCACAAAACTAAGAAACGTATCGCGATATCCAAACGAAGACACAAAACTGGTATTCTCCTCCGAGTCCTTGAAGGCCAGATAAGCCCAGCGCTCCAGTGCTTCGCGGTATAAGCATGTTCCTTTTTTTATGTCACGTTGCGGTATAAAAAGTTCCCAGACGCAAGGATTTGACACGTAGGTCGACACGGTGAATCCGAATCTGAAGACAGAATTGCACCATCACCCTCAAGTATTTTTTAATATCGAATACCACCGTGAAATCGTATTTTTTCGGAGGTTGTTACCGACCCTAACACTTGACACATGTTTCTCTGTGTCGATGATCTGAATCCGAAGCCCAAGCCAGAATTGCACCATTGCCCTCCAGTTGTTTTAAAACGCAAAAAAGCATGAAGTTGTAAATTATTAATCTCACGGTGCTTTTTCGCAAAAACTCTGGAAGTTGGTGGCGAAATTCTGACTTCGATTCTGATTAAGGGCGTTGACGTACACAGAGAACCATGCTTCAAGTCTTGGATCTGACAACTTTTGGCTTCTGTAAAGTATAACGCCACAATACACCAAAATGTAGTATTTGCGATTCAAAAATATAGAGGGTGGGGGCGCAATTCTGGCTTCAGATTAGGATTTAGTGCGTCGATCAACATAAAGAAACATGTGTGAACTCTTTGGGTCTACAACGTTTTTTAAAAATTTTGGGTGCATGTATAATCACTACCATCATTAGCACCAGTGTCAATACCATCACCATACAACTACTTTCGCCCAGCCTGACAAAAACATGGCCAATATATTATCTCCAAATTTATAACATTTTTAAATTATCATTGTACTACTGCGAAATGTATACTTTATGAAATGAAATATGCACATAGATTTTGAAGAAATTAACCGCTCGAAAGTAAAGACATATCTCATGTTTCACTTCTGGTTGGCTAAAATAAATGTTACAATGTATTTTGCATACGTTCCTAGCACAATATAAATGTATCAGACGCATTTTCTAAAGAGACATGCAAAGCACTTGGACAGTAGCGAGTACAATAAAAGAAAATTTCCATAACGGCAGTGTATTATAATATTTTAAGGCCTGTAGGGTGCAGCGCACACTCTTGGCAAACATTCAAAGGGTACATTTGATAAATTGCTTCAAAGGGAAGAAAAGAATACAACTTCTATGAAAATGCTTGGCCATTCTGGATACAGTAGATTTGCAAACATACAAAACGCTTTATATTTAATATTTATAAATTATTATAAATATAAAAATTAATTACACAAATAATAAATTACTTTTCAAAATGAGTTTTAATTATTAACATGCAGTCAAGTGTCTTTAGACAATTCACCTCACTGATTACAAGCTATTATGTTGAATACGTCAAAATTACGTTACCTATTTACAAAAGATTTTAGGAGTTCCAAAAATATACTTATTTAGTGATGCAGAGAATGTAATTAATATTTTTGTAAAATACATAACATTTAATCCCATAACTGTGTAAGACAAAGTATTTGACATAAATTAGATAATACGTAGATAATCACATGTTACCAACAACAGAATTAGGTTTTAATTTGGCTTTTTAATACTATAGATTCTAATACTCTTTCTGTTTAAAAATTTCCTAATTTCTCTTAGCATTTACAAAATATATATTACAAAAAAAAATTACAAAATATTTCATATAGAGCAGCAATAATACTTATACGCAGGGCTCGGACTCTGTTAACACGTCATCTTTTCATTGGTGCATTCTAGATGTAGCTAACTTGTAAATTAATGTTTATAACGACATTCAGGTGAGAGAAATGTATAGTTGTTGGTTGATTTTTTGCAATTTTTCATTTTTTACTTTTTGGGACTTTTGCGTCATGTTGTCAGGCATTTTGTTTCTTTATTGTGTTTTTGTTAGCGAATGTTTAATGATATTACAATGACAGAATAAAACAAAGTTTTTATTGTATCACCAGTTCATGATGAAATTCACTATTGCAGTGGACTCTGCTTTTAGAACTCTCAAAATTACACGAATCTTCGGTACCTTCCTCGAATTCCAAAATTGCCTGATAAGAGATCGATCTGATAAGAGCTAAGGGTTACAATTCCTCCTAAATTAAAGACTTTATATTAAATATAATTTGTAGCTTTCTAATGAAGCGTTTTGTTTCACTAGCTGGATAACGAAAGAAAAGTTGAGGTGGACCAAGTATGCAAGCAAGATACGGTGATGGTAACACGTCATACTCGCCACAGACCTTAGCCCGAGGCGTGGATAATGATTAAAACATGGCCAGGACTGAGAACACCGCTAGCTGGTAACAATTTGGATAATCAGAGCCTAAAATGCCAAATATGTACATTATATTATTATTATTATTATTATTATATTATATTATATTATTTTATTATTGTATTATTATATTATTCTTACTACTACTACTACTACTACTACTACTACTACTACTACTACTACTACTACTACTACTACTACTACTACTATTGTTAATTATTACAACTCTTGGCATGGAGAAACCCTTCCCTCAATCACAATCTCCCAAAGAGATTGTTTAAAATTAATATATATCAAACACAATGTGAATACGTGAAACTCAATGCCCAGGGGAAAAAATTCAGTTCCACAGAAACAAAGCAAACATTATTTTCACCTCAACAGGTTCCATTACCACATTACATTTGCCTAATTACACTTGAATTAACTTACCGAGACATAGTAATATATTTCCAGTTATGAGAAAAAATATTCAGGAATATTTCATTATTCAACTTCATATTTCAATACATGTAACATTTTCAGATACGTTTTCTTTTGGTTCCAACTTTTATACGTATTTATCTAAAAATCTCTGCTTTTAATGAAATTATAAAGAAAATATGCTTACACTCATTGCTCACTTAGTTCCTCAATTATGAACTTGAACGTGTTGCCGACATTAGGAATGAAGTGCAGAGTTATCGAGAATTTAATGATTTTATTTCATGGAACTTAGGTATCATCCAATATTGTCATATGTAAATACTAAAATTTGCAGATATTCAGGGTGCTTTGAGAAAAAGTAAGTGCACACTAGCAGACAGTAGAATTATACCCTACGTACAATTCAAAAGAACCTGCAAAAGGTTTCATTAGCTTGATCTGGATATAGGTTTCTTTTCAGTATTGGTGCGTCAAATGTCTGTACGTCATTAAAATTACTGTAAAGAACTACAACTCTCATGTAGATGGGTTTGAAAAACTATTACGTTATGTAATAGTTATCATGTTATTTTAGTTACCATGTATGACAGACCGAAAACAAAATATGGAGGCATCGCTTGTTCCTTACCCTATTTGTGATTACCTCCGTAGATGCAGATGTAATTTACCCAGAAAGGCACGGACATATTTCATATCTGGATTTTAAGAGAACCGTCACGCAGGGTCTTTTAACTTAAAAACCCATCTTCTAATGGGACGTGGACAACCTAGCCAGACAGAACTGCTTTGTTAGGAACAAGGAAAACAGAAAATACATTTTCTACGATATTCGCGTGCCGAATCTTGCATTGCATTGATACGTATTTGTAGTTAATAGGAAAAGGGAAGAAAGGTAATTTGTGCTCGTAAAAAACGTAATTTCAACCTCATTACAACGCAATAATTTCTCGGTTGTAATGAGAAAAATAAATGTTTTAAAGAATAACACTCAAAGCAAAATAATTATCATCGCATTATCATTTAAGTAAGTGGCAAATTATTAGGAAAAGTAATCCTTACGTAATTTCTGCTTTAAATAGTTTTTTAGAAAAGAATTTGGTTTTGATAATATTTGTAGTATTACTATTATCATTACAATTGTTAAATAATAATAATAATAATAATAATAATAATAATAATAATAATAATGACAATTTATTTATGTGATGAGATCGGGCCATCAGGCCCGCTCTTCCGCTTAACCACGTAATACATAAAGTTATAGATAAAAATTGAAACATTATCTGACAACACTGTACGCCTGCGCTGTTTAAGAAATAAGTGATGTCACTTCAGTTGAAATTTGTTCAATTGGTTGAAGTTTGTTGATGACTGCTGCTGTTGAGTTGAGGAAATTTAAATATTTTTTAGTTTTTTGGCAATTTTTTCCTTTCCAAAATAATCAAAGCGTATTATTTCTTACTGCGTTATGTTAACTCAATTTTATGAGTGAATTTCATTTTAGTATACATTGTAACATCACGACCTCGAAGATTTTAGTTTATATAATGGTAAGGCTTCAGACACGTCTGCAAGGAAAATTAAAGAAATACAAACACTATTACTTCACTTTACACATTCAAAGAGAGTATAATTATTATTGCAGATGTTTCGAAAACTGTCGTTAACAAAATAAAAACTGATCAGAAGAAACCCTTGGCAGCAGGCCATGTGTATAAATATGGCAGAAAAAAGATAAGCAGCCTTCGTACCGATCGTAGAATCAGAGATATCTTCCTCAAAAATCGTAAAACGGGTGTTGTCCGTTTGACTACAATGATAAACGCAGGGAGTAACAGTTTTCAAAAGACAGTTCAGAGACTGCTAAAAGAATAGAACCGGAACGGTTGTCGTTCTATCAAAAAACTACGCCTCGCCCTGGCCATGTAGAAGAAGC
The DNA here is from genome assembly GCA_964035755.1 of Teleogryllus oceanicus. NCBI lineage: Eukaryota > Metazoa > Arthropoda > Insecta > Orthoptera > Gryllidae > Teleogryllus > Teleogryllus oceanicus. Next base: position 157,050,052 of record CAXIVR010000003.1, on the reverse strand, counting down.
GAATGCAATGGGCCAGACCACACCGACTGGAGTCGAGTAATACAAATTTTTTGAAGCACTAGTAAAAATTTATTTAAAGCACTAGTAAATTTTATTATTTTGATTTTTTGTAATACAGTACAATCTGTCTAAATCGCAACCTGCACAAGCCGGAAACCTGCCTTAATCAGACAATTTCTCCAATGGCATTTTACACAGCATACAACGGAAACTCTCCAATGCGGAAAAGGAACGGTTTTTCATGTCTTGCAGGGGGAAACATCTTTATAAAACGGAATTGTTGTGACTTTAATGTAACTGGCTGAGAGATGTGAGATGTTGTTAATGAAATGAATTCATCTGCAAGCTTGTTTTAAATTCTTTATACTAATGAAATGCGATTTAGTCGTGGCAGCCGACATTGAAGGAGATTGTCTTCAGTTTCAGGTAGAACTCAACCTGGGGACCTTGTCTCTCTCAAGGAGTTAGTCGGAGGGGAATTCCCCTCTCCCGACTCTGAGTGGGGGAAGTGTACGGGAATGGCTTCTATTGACCCATCTCCATGCCCCACATTGAAAATTATAACCACTCGACCAGATACGAATTTCCCCAAGCCATGCGAAAGTATCAAAAAGTCATAGTACTACGTTCTGACGTGGAAAGAGCCAGCAGTCCGGATGCAGCCAGTAAGGTGTGTATTTTTCAACTCAGAAGCTGCCAGTAAGTGTTTAATATTCATTTTTTGGCGATTTATTCCATAAATAAGATATATGTTAATGTATTTTGACAATCTAAACAAAGTCTTGTAATTTACTACTTTCATGGCAGAAACTTCAATATCACAAGCGTCATACAATGAACAACCCTGCATAACTGGACGTAGCTGCATAGATGGGCAACCCTGCTCCCTAAACCGTAATTTTTTGTGTCCCGATCGATTCTGGCTTAGATAGATTTTACTGCATTTTACAGGAATGCTTCTCCGACAAATCAACATTTAACATTTTGATAGACTAATGTTTACTTGTCCGACGACGGTCTGGGGTTCAGTTTCATTCAAACCACCTAATGGAGAGGGTTAAACACCCGGTTAGTGTCATGGGCTGGTCTGTGATTTCAGCGAAGGGATATATTGGCCGCCTGTACATCGTAGAAGGGACCATGAGGCAAGACGAGTACAGGCAAGTACTAAAAACTGCTACTGCCACACATCGATTGATTGTCAGTTATTTCGAGCACGTTAACTACTGAGATGTAAGTGTAGTGCATGTTTTTCATCGGGAGTGGGCGGTGATCTTCACCCGTTAGTTGGAGAGATTCGGCGCCTACCGCCTAATGGACTTGATTAATGTTTTCCCCAAGTAGGTATTTCCTACAATCGGGACAACGCCCCAGTCGGGACAAGCTCTAAGCCCCTAACCTGTCTCCCGGGCATGTGTGGTAGTGTAGTACACGATAGTGTAAGTGTGTATGTAAGGGGTAAGGGCAGAACAAGGAAGAGGAAGGAAAGATCGCGCGCGGTACGGAGCCCGTTTGTTAGGCATTCATCTGATGTGGATCGGAGAAACCATGGAAAACTCACTGATCAGAGCAGCCGCAGCAATTCTTCAGACAGCGACGGAATTCGACCTAGTTGACAAGGTGGTGTTGAAAATCCTGCCGTCGTCGGGACTCGAACCTAGGACCTTCCGGTCAGAGGCGGTGCAGTGACATCAGCTGGTGCTCTGAGGTATCTCTCCCGGTCCAGAGGTCGAAGTTCGAAAAATGGTTCGTTGGTAATTAACATTATATGCCTAACACAAGATTCAGTACCGTGCCAAAAGCCACGAGTATTATTGCATTCCTGGAACATAAATATTACCTTATTTACCTGGCCAGGGAACTCATCAGTCATGAACCCTAAAGAGAACTCATGTGGGACTTATGCTGGGAACTCATCAAACGGCCGATCGCAAAGCAAGTGATCACGACCAGGAGCCTGTTAATTGAAATTATCAACAAAGAATGGCATCAGAACATTGAACTGCAATCAAATCCAAAGGTTTGGGTAAAGAGCGCATTGAAGCTATACATGCATTCATGGATTGATGGCATCCCTAAATACTAGTATTAATTTTACTTAAAAATAGCTTTTCCTAAATATCTCATTGCTTTTCTACGATTTGATAATACACTCTTATGAATAAAAATACATCTGAGACCAAAATCCAATAATTTGTTTAAAAAATACAGTTAAATTATCAAACCCAAAAATTCGAGTCCTGTCCCTAATAATTTGGCCACCTACTGTACACGGCTCTTAGATTTTGTCTGTGAGTCTGTAAGTCGTTATGATTTTTACAACAAATGTCAGAATAAAAATTGTTGTAGATGCCTTGTAGTTACATTAATGTTGTAGGTGGTACATTATGCGTTGCGATTGAACTTCATTATCACGTGGCAAAGAAATTTTGTTCACGAGTCCTGGAGCCACCCTTAAAGGTCTTCAATAGAAAATGGATTGAAGGGACAAACTCAAAACTCCCAACTTTTCTTACATGTGTGGTAATATAGTGCATGGGGTGAGGAGGAAACTAGAGGAGGAAAGAAATATCCAGTGCGATGAAGTAAAGATCGTAACCTGTTTGTTAAGGTGCTGCTCCGGCATTAGCCTGTTACTGATCGGAGAAACCACCAAACCATCCTGACAAGAGAAGTCGGTCTCTATGATTCTCTGCCAGTCAAAGATCTACGACCTAGCCGTATATTGTAATGCGATGTTTTTAACAACTACAATAAATGACTTACGACATATTTGCAAAATTTATAAAGATCTTAAATACAAAATGGAATGCCAAAATCTGCGATTGAGAGAATCTGATGAATAGGGAGAGCATTTTTGGGAAAGGAGTTCTTAAAAATATTGAAATATGCTTTTAAAAATATGCATTTATGTCATAAAACTTCTAAAACATGCCTTTGGTATGCAATAAAAATTAATAATATTTCATTTCTTACATAAACCTTTCTGATAAACTGCGGGAGAGGCAAATTTGAAATAGAAATTGTAACGGTACGTCCTCCGAGAAAATAATAATAATAAATAAAAAAAATAAATAAATAAAATATTGGTCACAATTGGGAGAGGGAAGGCGCGCCGCCCTACAACGCGACCAGCCGCCCGCGTCCGTTAACGCCCCCAGCGAGGCCAGGCCCTCCGCGTTCGGGACGACGCCAGCGCACCCCACCCCCGCAGCATAACTCGTTTTCTAAAGGGAGTCCCTTGTTTGCGACCGCCCGGCTCCAACAAAAGGTTCACCCAGCTCCACTCAAGTACTCGATAGCCTCTTCGCTGCGCGGCAATTATTGACGCCAGTTATGACACCGCTACATCCCACTTTCGGCTCCCTCCCGGCAAACTCGCGGACACATTTACGACTGCCAGGGCACTTTGTGTTATTGAGACGCCGGAGCGTGCGACGCCCGCGACTGCCGGAGACCCTGTAATTTCAATCCGCGTACGTGGTACTAAATAGGCTACCAAATTAGTTACGCACAAGTGTGCATACGTGAAAAGGACGAACCGGGCCCGGCACCCGTGATAAAAGAAGGAAAAATGTAACTGACAGGTCGTGCCGCGAGGAAAGGAACACCCATTAGTTACGCACAAGTGTCCATCCGCGGAGGGCGCGGCTTACCTTCAAACACACTGCTTATTGTAATATCAAACTCGCGGGCAATTGGCTCAAGCGTCGCCACGTAAGCAAAGGGCCAGCAAATGAGGAAGAGCCCCGCCGATCCTGGAGAGGGAAGGCGTGCCTTCGTCCGTGGGCGAGTGTGGCCCAAGAAAAAACTCGATTTTTGACACTCGAGCTAGGCACTTGGCGTTTGGCAGCCGGCTACTTCACTTAGCATTTGGCACTCGTGCAAGTCACCTGGCAGTTGGCACTCGACCACTCCAACTTGATTTTTTTGGCACTTGATCAACTCACTTGACATTTGCCAATCGACTAGTGCACTTGATTCTTTGGCCCGACGAGTTCATCATGGTCAGCCAAGACATGTGTTCGGGAACTTGCGTCAACCTAGAATTCGGCTCCGCATAACATGTCATGTTACGAGAACTATTAAGGTTCGATGCTGGAAGGAGTTCCCTGTCTAATTGATCACGAACTGTTGTGACCGGGGGGACGCGTGTCGAGGCATGTGCCCGACAACGAGCAACGGTGGACCTAGAGGAAGTGCGCTGCTGAGGATTCCCGCCCGTGAAAGCGCCAAACCGCTCGACGCCAGCTGCGGGGTATCATCCCCGCCACTGCAGACACCACGCAGCAGAAGCTTAAGATGAGTAAAATTTGCGCACCAAGCGACGCTCAGCCCAATTCCGCGTAAGTGCGGACAGACTTTAATTCAGGAGCTGCAGCGGACGTGCCGGTAACTAGGCACGAGGTAGCGGCCAGTGTTTGCCATTTTTGTGATTGTTAAGCAGTTAACGTAATCAAAGGCCGCAGTAAGCAACATGTTACCTCCATTGTCCTGTTGTATTGTACTGTTGCATGCTATCACCACCATCATCATCCATCATATTGTTTTTTAATTTTGATTAATTAAAGGTTAATTTGTTAAAAAACTGCATTCCATGAGTAATTATTGAACATGCATGAACCCAGAGAGACTGAGGGAGGTTACATAAATGGCGCCCAACGTGGGGCCTGAATGAGCTCAATTAAGGTTCACGAACCCAATTTCAAAATTTTATGAATATGGCCGGTGACGAATGAAAGGGGAATGCATGTTCGCTAATTACTTATGGTCTGTGTATGATGTTTTCTCTTTCAGCTTGTGTAGTGTTTACTGTGTTTGCGTGTGTTATATGTGCGGGTTTTTATTAAGAAATTTAAGTGTAAAGTAACTGTGAAAGAATTTAAAAATGGGGGGTCAAAATGAACCCCAGGGGGAAACCGACGGCAGCGCACAACCTCAGGCACCCACTGTTACAATGGCCGATCTGATGATGATGTTAAAGTCAATGTCCGAGCAGACAGATGCGAGATTCGATGAGCAAAAGGAACGAGATAAGATTTCTGAAATCAAATTCATGCAGATAAACGCGAAATTAGATGAGAGCATGGAGCAAGTGTCGAGGAAATTTTCAGAGCTCGCGAACTGTATCGAGGATCAGGGGGCAAAATCCGCAGCTGAAATTCGGAGACTAGAATCTCGTTTCGATAAGCACGTCGCGGTATGTAACGAATCAAACATGGCTCTGGCGCAGCGCATCGATGCCATTGCTATTAAATTAGATGCGTACAGCAATGCAACAAACGCAAATTTAACAGAAATGCAAAACGATCTTGAGGGACAGATCGCGGAGCAAGGCGGCCGTTTAACTGAATTCGAGGGTACAATCACGGCTACATTAAGGGAACAAAAGGAGAAAATGGATAGCATCCACGAGTCAGTAAAATCTTCGATTGCGGAAATAGGAAACAAGGGTGAAGTGGTCTGTAGGCGGTTATCAAAATTAGAAACAAAGGTGATTACCGATATGCAGAGTGTCACTAATGAAATATCAGAAATTAAAACGGGTGCCACAAACGCCAATAATGAAAGGGAAAAGCAGTTCAAACAAATGATCAGCGATTCGATGAACGTCTTGCGCGAGGAAAGGCGGCAAGAAATCGCGGATATTTGTGATCAAATACCACGACATCAACGAAAATCCATGTGAATTCATTCGCCGGGTTGAGGACTACATGGAGCTCACGAAAGCTATTCCGAACCAGTTAAAAACAAAATTTGTACAGCAATTGTTACGGGGGAGCGCAGCGAGCTGGCTCCTTGCCATACATCCATTTCCCGTGATTTCGCTGATTTCAGGTCCGATTCATGGAGCGCTATTGGGAGACAGGTCCGGTATGATTACGAAAGGAGAGTGATGGAAGGTAGATGGGAGGAAAGATGGGGCATTTCATTATTAGATTACGCGGTCGATAAGATTGCGGCACTGAAATTATGCGACCCGCAAATCTCAGATGCAAACTGATTTGGATGATTACTTCTACTTCCCTTTCAAATTCAAAACCTGTTGAATAGTGTAGACTCGCTCGATCTCGAAAAATGCAGTTACTTCTCGCCAGGTATGATAGAACACGCATGTGTCAGGGTCAGGGAAGTCGATCAAATAGGCAGGACAGAGGGGAGAAAATCAAGGACGCGGACAATGGCGGCGAGCATAATGAGTTCCCGCCAGAAAACGGTGGAAGCCTGCCATCGCATCAGGTAGCGAACCGGGCCCACCGCCGTCGGCGCCGCGTGATAGAGCACGGAGGAACGTACGGACAATCGGGGAGGTCCCGGTCCGTCAAACTAATGTCGTTCGGTGTCGGGCGCCGGGACGCCGAACGAGTGCAGGTGCGGAGCTACAGGTGCCTATAAGGGAAATGGCGAAGTGAACTTTGCCATCAATGAAGTAGAGGACGAGGGGCAGGACTTTCTCCGGGCGCGAAAATTCCCTATTATCAATTTTACCTGTGAAGGGATCGAGGCGAAAGGGGCGTCCTTGATTCAGGAAGCGAAGTTTCGGCCATTTCGGAAGAATACTACTTGAAATTAAAGAGCTGTCGTATTACTCTTCCCCGAACTTCCCATAAATAAATGTTTTGTTGTCGGCGTGGGCAAGAAGAAAAGCAACCCCATTACCAGGCAGGTCCTATTAACTTTATCGTTTAGCACAGATCAATTCAATGCCACATGTCTCATTGTGAAAGATTTAGGATATGACGTTGTTTTAGGTGTCGATTTTTTAAGAGAATATAGCGGTAAGATAGATTTCGAACGGGGAGCAATTATTCTGGATCCAGGAGATTGATGATGTTTGAGGAAGGTGATGCCGGCGTTCACGAGCCGAAAGAGGCTAGCATGTTTTCGATTACGCGGAAGAAGCTCTCGGTCTAATTAACGAGAAAATGCGGAAAATAGCAATCTCAAGCCGGAAGAGCACTACCGCCTGCAGGAATTGCTTCAAAATTATAAGGACGTTTTTATTAGGCCAACCGACCCCATCCCTGACTTTCAATTCCGAATCCAGGTCACAACCCCCGAATCTTTTAAGTGTAGAAGTTACCCTATACCACAGGCCCTTAAGGCGGACGTAGACCGCGTCATTTCAGAAATGATCAGAGACGGCATTATCGAAAGGAAACCGACCGCCTATATTAACCCCTTGTGATCGTAAGAAAAAGATGGAGGTGTTCGAATTTGCCTCGACGCCAGGAGATTAAATGAGATCACTGTGCCCGATTATGATGCGCCGATTGCAATAGATGAGATGTTGTGGAAGTTCCGGGAGACCAGCTTATTTTCGGCAGTAGATTTCACAGTCCCGTATGTGGTCACTAATAAACCACACCCAAATGTTTGTGAATTAAACGACGAGAACGGAGTTCCCATTGGAAAATTTAACCATTACAACATGGTTCCCTTTAATGAGTGATAACACTAATCACGGTTGTCGCACCTGCACTCATCGGAAGTTCCCAACTATTTGAATTATCTAGCACTAGGTTTCATTAGTTTTAACATAATGAATTGCCATTTACTTTACTGGTCTGTGTGCATTGTCTTATGGGTTTATTAGTTGTTAAGGGCAATTTGGTTTTTCTCGATTAATCATTGTTTATTGTCAAGGTTAATTTCATTGTCATTATGGGTTGTTGGATTAAGTAATTATTGCGATTACTGTTTCTGTTTTGTTGCTGTCGTGATCACGGAGGCCGTTTCCGTTGGTTAATCTTATAAGAAAATCCATCGCCATGCTCAGTATTTTCTTGGTGGGAGGGGATTGCCAATGTAACGGTACGTCCTCCGAGAAAATAATAATAATAAATAAAAAAATAAATAAATAAAATATTGGTCACAATTGGGAGAGGGAAGGCGCGCCGCCCTACAACGCGGCCAGCCGCCCGCGTCCCGTTAACGCCCCCCCAGCGCTGCCTGGCTCATCCGCGTTCGGGACGACGCCAGCGCACCCCACCCCGCAGCATAACTCGTTTTCTAAAGGAGTCCCTTGTTTGCGACCGCCCGGCTCCAACAAAAGGTTCACCCAGCTCCACTCAAGTACTCGATAGCCTTTCGCTGCGCGGCAATTATTGACGCCAGTTATGACACCGGCTACATCCCACTTTCGGCTCCCTCCCCCGGCAAACTCGCGGACACATTTACGACTGCCAGGGCACTTTGTGTTATTGAGACGCCCGGAGCGTGCGACGCCCGCGACTGCCGGAGACCCTGTAAATTTCAATCCGCGTACGTGGTACTAAATAGGCTACCAAAATTAGTTACGCACAAGTGTGCATACGTGAAAAGGACGAACCGGGCCCGGCACCCGTGATAAAAAGAAGGAAAAATGTAACTGACAGGTCGTGCCGCGAGGAAAGGAACACCCATTAGTTACGCACAAGTGTCCATCCGCGGAGGGCGCGGCTTACCTTCAAACACACTGCTTATTGTAATATCAAACTCGCGGGCAATTGGCTCAAGCGTCGCCACGTAAGCAAAGGGCCAGCAAATGAGGAAGAGCCCGCCGATCCTGGAGAGGGAAGGCGTGCCTTCGTCCGTGGGCGAGTGTGGCCCAAGAAAAAACTCGATTTTTGACACTCGAGCTAGGCACTTGGCGTTTGGCAGCCGGCTACTTCACTTAGCATTTGGCACTCGTGCAAGTCACCTGGCAGTTGGCACTCGACCACTCCAACTTGATTTTTTGGCACTTGATCAACTCACTTGACATTTGCCAATCGACTAGTGCACTTGATTCTTTGTGGCCCGACGAGTTCATCATGTCAGCCAAGACATGTGTTCGGGAACTTGTGCGTCAACCAGAATTCGGCTCCGCATAACATGTCATGTTACGAGAACTATTAGGTTCGATGCTGGAAGGAGTTCCTGTCTAATTGATCACGAACTGTTGTGACGGGGACGCGTGTCGAGGCATGTGCCCGACAACGAGCAACGGTGGACCTAGGGAAGTGCGCTGCTGAGGATTCCGCCCGTGAAAGCGCCAAACCGCTCGACGCCAGCTGCGGGTATCATCCCCGCCACTGCAGACACCACGCAGCAGAAGCTTAAGATGAGTAAAATTTGCGCACTAAGCGACGCTCAGCCCAATTGCCGCGTAAGTGCGGACAGACTTTAATTCAGGGAGCTGCAGCGGACGTGCCGGTAACTAGGCACGAGGGTAGCGGCCAAGTGTTTGCCACTTTTGTGATTGTTAAGCAGTTAACGTAATCAAAGGCCGCAGTAAGCAACATGTTAACTCCATTGTACTGTTGTATTGTACTGTTGCATGCTATCACCACCATCATCATCCATCATATTGTTTTTTTTTAATTTTTGATTAATTAAAGGTTAATTTGTTAAAAAACTGCATTCCATGAGTAATTATTGAACATGCATGAACCCAGAGAGACTGAGGGAGGTTACAAAATATATATTTTTGTGCAAACATTATATGATCTAGCTTTCTTCGCGAGAGAAATAATTGAAGTAAATATTCACGTTTGAAAGAGAATATTTGTAAATCTTATTGCATTCACACTGCCTGGTTTAAACAAATATACCAAGAAAGCAATATATCAATAAAAAGAAAATAATATATCCTATATTTGCACGAGTATTTTCTCATATATAGAAAAAAGCGCAAACTGTGACTAGATATTTGAAATCAATGAACTGACACAAATATATAGATTCTATGTAAAGATGAAACGTTTTAGAGAAAAATCTCTCTTTTAACGAAATATGCAAAATGTGCGCTTATAATTACACGAATATGCACCAGCAGGAAAAATTGGCCAAATTTACACTAACACATTAATCTACGTATCATCCAATTCTAACCAAATGTCCAGAAATTTCACTTAGATATTCCGTGAAGCAATGGAAAAAGTATGTAAAAACATAGAAATCCATTCCGTACTGCTGTTTTTTGAAATTCCTCATATTTTATTTATTTTTTGGAGCGATTGACTGCTACTAAATAAATAAAATATTATTATAGGCAATGCCATGAGCGCTTTGGAAATTGGCGATAAACCCCCAACTCGCGAAGCGCGGAGGGAATTTATCTGACAATTTCCAAAGCGCAGGCGGTGTTTAACTAATCCACGAATGAAGTTCCAACAGAATTCCAAAAAGCGCCAAATATTGAAAATAACTCAAAGCTATATTAAAATCAAAGAAGTTAGGTTATAGTACATACACCGTTTCTTGGACACAGCAATCCATGTAGACCGGCTCCTAAGATGAGTGACAGTTTATGTTTGGCCGAGCGGCAAGAAAAACCGGATAGGAAAAGTGATAAAGTTTTTAGCGACACACCGCCCTGATTGGGGTATTTTGTATGTATGGTAAAACACTATTGGTTATAATTTCACGAGTGGAATAGCCGCCATAAGAAGCAACTTGGATGTCGAGAGGTCCGCGTGCGGAGGTTGCGAGGCCCCATCGGCAGGGCATCCACGCGCGCCGCCCGTTGCGTCAGCCACGCCCACCGCTCATCGCCCATCGCCCGCCGCGCGCTTTCGCGTCGCCACGCCACGCCCTGTCTGCCGCTGGCGGTATAAAGCCCCGCGCAGCGCGGACACAGGCACACTGTTCCTCCGGCAACAGACGCACCTCCACACTACACAACATGTTCAAGCTGGTAAGCGCTTGGGGGTTTCTTTTCTAAATCTCTGTGCGACCCGTTTCCCAACATTTTCTTTTCTAGGGTACTGAATTATTTTTTTATACCGTTCGTGGGTGCTTTTTCAGGGTAAATTTTTAGTTAGATAAATAATGTGGTCGCTTACAAATTCACAGACGTCAAAGATACAAGTCTATTTTTAAAATAAACCGATCTATCTAACTATCTACCTATCTACTTATCTGTCTATCTAGATACGTAATTTGTTAAAAGATTAAGAAATTTCAATATACGCACGTTTGCAATAAAATAAATATATATATTGAGAAAATAGGTGAAGAAACATCACAAATTTTAGAATAACTTCCCATAAAATATTAATGCTATGAAACTTGTCAGATTTCTAATTTAATATTTGAAAAATCGGAGTATCTGCAGAACAATACAAATTGCTTTGCAACTGAAATATAGAAAAAAACAACTGAAAAATAGTCTAAATGTATATTTTCAGGAAGTAAAATTCTTTTACAACATTAAGTTAACATTTACGAAAAGCCGTAGTTTGCTTTGGCTGGTGTGCATTATCGTATTACGGTCCCTACTACTAAAACTCAGATACTCTTCACAACGCTTCTTCCTATCAAACTCGTAACAAAAGTGTTGTGATGAACGAAACTTCGCGTGATAACTTAACGCGAAGTCCTCCTGAGTATTCGTTCGTGGCCGTAGCTGTAGGATTTGCGCCGTGGATGCTGGACGGTGCGTTTGGTGTGTTGCAGTGCCTCGTGGTCCTGGCGGCGGCAGCCGTGGCGCAGGCCAAGCCCGGCGCGGTGGCGGCGCCTCTGGTGGCCGCGGCGGCGCCCGTCGCCTACACCGCCCCCGTCGCCCCCGTGGCGTACGCCGCGCCCGCCGTCGCGCCCGCCGTCGTCACCGCGCACAGCTCGCAGGTGGTGGCGCAGAACTTCCACGGCGTGGCCGCCCCGCTCGCCGCCTACGCCGCCGCCCCGGCGCTCGCCGCCTACGCCGCCCCCGCCGCCTACGCCGCCCCCGCCGCCTACGCCGCGCACTACGCCGCCGCCCCGCTGCTGCTCAAGTAGGCCGCCCGCCGAAGTCCACCGCCCCGGATGGAGTCGACGGCCGCCCCCGCCGAAGTCCACCGCTCGGATGGAGTCGGCGCCTTCGCTCAATTTCCCACTCGTCGCTTGTGACGAGCGCCACCGGAACACGTTGCTTGCGTCAGGAATGTGTGGTTATGTATGTGTACAAAAGTAAATACAAAGCATAAACAAAATATTCTCTTTTTTTCTGAAACACTTTCCTACCTGATTCCGCATCAACAATTGGAGCAGAATTCGAAAAATGATTTACAGGCAATAAATACACTAGTATCCTTTTCTTACACTTTTTGTTCTTGAATTGCGTAATGACTAACTGAAAAGAGTTTCACAAATCAATTTCATGCAAAAAACAAAACAAAAACAACAAGAACTCAATGTGCTGTAGTTCTTACAGTGCTTACTTTTCCTGGGCAATAATCAAAGAGTATATGGCGGTAGAATTAAATAAATTAATATCACTAAAATGAATAGAAAAACAATTATTTCATCAATAATACAATCTTACACCGTTTATATTGATTTCGGACAATTTAACAGAAAAAAAGAAAAATATGTTTCAATATACCTATATATTTTTGGCTAACATTTGGGAAAGCCACACTAAAGAAGTACAATGTTCTCTATTTAAATATATCATATTCTGTGCAGTCATTCACATTTTGTTAACCCTTTGGACAAGAGAAATATATTATAGAAACAGTTGTTACGATTCATAGATTGTCCCCATAACTTGAAATTATTATTATTTTATTAAAATTAATTTCCTTCTTCAGCAATAATTCGATAATTTTTGTTAAAATGCCGTAATAAACACATTTTTTAACATAACACATGGTAAAAATATGAATCATGTGTTAAAAAAAAAGCCATCTGTTCCAACATCTTACATCTAATTTATAAACACTTTTTAAACTTTTCAGGGCGCTGCCATAGCAGTACCTTAAACAACGAATCAAGTTTCACGCAAGATACTGCCTTCGCCACTAAGTCCTCATTCCTCTCATTAGGCCGGGTGATGAGACGATCTCCTCTCTTCATTTGTACTACTCTCCACTGATCGATACAATTCTCAACGTTTCTCGAAGACTCAACTCTAAGAGTCGATAAAATTCTCAACGTTTCTCGAAGACTCAACTCTAAGAGTTGAGTCTTCGAGAAACGTAGAGAATTTTATCGATCAGATTCCTCTTTATCGAGGAAGAGACTCACTGGTGACCGACGTATCACATAATGCTAATTTTTATAGTTCAGCAATATTTAATGTCTTCAGATAATGATTCAGGTTGTAATCACAAATCATAGTTCTGAGGTTCGAAATGAAACAAAATATTTTAAAAAAGTTTGTAAAATTGAATGTAAAATTCGTTAACTACTGCTATACAGTTAGATGAAATTAACACTTAAAAATGTATTTATTATCTACATACCTACTGTGGGTGGAACGATACAAACTTAACGAAAAATATAAAGGTTAATATAGAAAATTGTTAGGTGTATTTGGAATAAGAACACAGTCTAATCCACTTATGGATAACAATTAGTATGATTTTCAGAAATTTTTTTGTTCGTCAAATTTTCGCCAAATTCTGCGATGATAGAAAAAAGTTCAAAAAATTATATATTGATTTATAACTTATTTTCAACGTTCCTAAAAAATAAAACACATGAAAAGTAGAGAAAAGTCAATATTTGCTAGTTACAAATAAATTTTTTGGCGAAATGAACTTGTCATGTACACATCTAGAACAATTACTATGTGGTATACCGCTTAGAACTACAACTTCTTGTGCGTGAGAGGTAGAAAGTGCAAATTAGATTTAAAATATTATTATAGTCGGCAACATCACTCTTGTTCTAAGAAAAAATTAAAAAAATTACTAAACGTCTGTAATTTTTAAATTAATTAAAAAAAAAATATTTTCTTACAAACAAATCAAAAAATGGTGTGGAATTGTCTGGTTCAATATTCATTTTCATACCTACAATTTTCTCTATAGTTTTATTCATTTTGGCCAATTTATCACACATTGGCAAAACGTGTTGTTGGTGCAAATATTCGATGGATATATTGTATTATACACAATGTATTGATTCTTGTCTTTTCTTCTTTCAGTCATATTTTGGTTGTATAAAACTTGGTTTTACAGATACTTTACGCGTATCAGTACACACGTTCCTCCTGATTTCGCGAGTGTCGGAGTGTTAACCATTTAATGATGTCAATAATTTGTTTACAATGTTGATATTTGCAAACATGATAAAGTGAAAGTAGATGCGTTAGCGACCTAGGAGGGCAGGAGAGAGTAGACTTTCGATATGACCAGAGGTCAAAATGTCACATTTTTCAGCGCGCTGCAGTAACTGAACTGCTTTTTTAAATCTTAATGTTAGAATATGCATTTCGTAGGAACTTTTATTAATTTTAAATGTAAACGTATCATTTTGGAGAGATAAGACGCATCGTTTTGAAGACATAATCGAAAATTGAAATAATCAATTTTTTAGTGTGTGTGTGCATTTTCTATTGTCTCTGAAGATAATCTTTATTGTGACCACTCGTTTTTCCTAAGTGTAAGAAGCGAGTTACATTTTTCAGCGAAGTCAGGGGACTGTATTGAATGGAAAAGCTACGAGACGTTCTGTAATGATACTATACCACATGGTCGACCTAATTAGTTGTCTCATAAATATGCATTAATTAAGTGAGAGGAATTCATTATGAAACGGAGTCGGAGTAAGTTTACCATACGTTGCAAAGCAAGATGGTGAATGCATGCAGATATCGGTAGGATAGAATAGGAAGTCATGTATACATGTTAGTTCTCTCAGTTTGTAGTGTACTTATTTGGTGTTTGGGTACTTACGAAACCGTAAAGCGGAGATTCGGCATCATCATCATTCAAGGACTGATGCGGACGGAATAAGTACAAAATGGAGTTTTGAGGACAGGCATGAAGAAGACGCAGGAAACTGCAGTGGCCCGGACACATCAAATTTCTCTTCCTAGTGGAAAACAAATAATTCCGATACTATTAAAATTTTCAGCAGTTAAGGACTCTCGCCGGTTAAAGGAATGTATTCAGATGTTCGACTAGATAGGAAACAACTGAAAAAAAGCAAGCCAAGAATCAAAGTCTCTTTAACAGTGAAGTTAGAAAATAATTCTGCGCCGTGTTAGCGTAAATCAGTTAGGCAAAGTTATTGTAATAAAAGTGCAAATGAAAAGAGGTTAAAGAATAGACATTAAAGATGTTATTCAAATTTATGATTGTGATTTGGGGAAAAAATAATTGATTATATATAAAGGTTTATTTGCACTGTGAGAAATGGTAATTGTGAATTGTGTATAGGGATTGTACATGAAGTTATCGATTGTCAGATTCAATGATTCCATTTTTTTCTTGGCAAATGTTATTATTGGCTCAGAGAGATGAGTGTAAGTATAGTAAGTTCAATTTAAGAATTGAGGAATTAGAGAAGGACACAGAACTGTTTTGTTTCTTTTTACGATTAACTATTGTGTCCAAAGGTTACATACATTTTTTTTGGATTAAATTGATTTATTTTATTTGGAGTTGATATTATAGAATATATTGAAAGGTTATTTTCAGTAATTTGTTGTAAAGAGAGAGCAGAAAGTCCACGTCCCTGAATTTATCAAAAAGTAATATATAACCTCCGCTTTGCACTAGTGTTCCGGGTGAGCTAATAAACCAAAGGGAGTTAATATTACCGAGGTGGCAAACATTAAATTTGAATTCAGCAGTACAAAAATAAAACCATTGGTAAAATAAATCTTCCGGATTTTATTCCTGGATCGGGACATTTTTAACATCATGTGACTAGACTATAAGTAGATCCTAAGTGCAAAGGATGAGTACTGCAAAGCACCCTGGTACTTTCTCAACCCCCGATACTCCGTTGGTGACCTCCTAACCAACTCTGGGAACTCGTTCGCGGAGCAACACATGTCCGACTTCGCTTCGCGCCCCACTCACGCTCAACAGGGTCGTGCGGTGTCGCGCAACAAACTTTTCGGGAGGGGCCACTCCTTCGACAATCGACCGATTGCTATCAGAAGTCTCGAAACGATGTGTGGAAACGATTGCGAAGAGCGCGGTAGCTCTGCCAGGAAGACGAAGGCCCCCTCTGCCCAGCCGTGGCGTCGCCCGCGGGCGATGGAACTTCCGCCGCCCTTTTGCATGCGCGGCACGCCCACGCACGCCCCGCCCCGCCCAACCCCGCCCCGCCCCGCACCACCGCTTGGCTTATGTAAGGCGGCCCACAATGCGCGCCGGCAAACGGGATGCGCTCCTCCGCTGTTTAGTTACGTGGCGCTTATTCGGGTGATGACAGTTGGACGTTCTAAATAATGGCCTGTGAAAGTGCTCCACGGCCTCAATGGCGCTTCCACTTTCGATTTCTGCCTCGCTGCGCTGTTGACCAGCGGCGGCGTTTGAAGTGGCAACCAACTTAAAGGGCTCATGGAACGTAATCTACTCACAAGTGTTTTTTTTCTCTGTCGCGTCGTGACGATGCGGTCCTTAATTTTGCCAATAATAGTTGGGGGTCATATATTGTTGATACGCAAAGTTGTAGCTACAGAATGAAAACCAATGATCCTAAAATAACAAAGTATACAATTTTGCACACTCTAATGATGCCTGAAACGTTGAACACACCGGAATTGCCGTACTCTAAATCTAAGCACATTTTGGTGGCATAGGCGATGCAAAATGCTGAACTTTCGAGGACTATCTAATTCCTCACTATCAGAACCATCCAAAATAATCATGATACTGCTGATTTTTTTAGATTTTGACAATTTATTTCGCCAACTTATGAATTATATACGATCTTCCCTGCTTCTGGAAGCTAGTGGTACTTGAAAAGCACAAATGTTCCAGCATCTTTTACAGTTTTTGAAAATTCAGTAAGTTTATTAATTAAGTGAATTAGTAAATTAAGACATTTACTTAATTAATAAACTGAGATTAATAGACCTGCGCCGGTTTTAAGTGCCATTTATTCTATCCTAAAAAAATTGGAGCCGTTTTTGAGAAATTTTTATGAATTGCTGTAACTTCAAACAGAAATTACGCAAAAACTACGATTACTTTTTTAATATGTTGTGCATGCCTTTTCATTTTGTCGCTACGGAGACGAGAAAGTTATGTAATGCTGCGCAAAAAAACGGCGAATTTTCGGCAGAAAAATAGGGCTAGTTACAGGACCTTCATAACACAGAAGTAGATAAATCCAGTTGCTAAATTTAGAAAAGAAATCCTCTAACTCGTGGTGAAGCCATAATTCATATTTGGTGGGTCCTTGGTACCGAAAAATCGAGTGACTGCAAAACGTCTGTCTGTCTGTCCGTCCCAGTGAGTAACGCTAGCGGTTAATCGTTCAACCGATTTTCTCCAAAATTGATATTCCCTATTAATCTGGCTAATGTTGCGGCTCCGTCAATTTGACACCGATATTTTAATTTTGGAGGTTACTTTATACGAAGCCCCTGGGACATTTTCCAAATTTTCAAAAAAATGGCTCCCATAATTTTTTGTTACATATTCTTGTTGAGTAATACTTTGAAGAGAATAGAGCAGATCACATGTTCGTGGAAACCCTGACTTTTCGACAATTGAAAAGTTCCAAATTTCTTCAGAATCTTCCTACAGTTAAAATATTAAAGATAGAGTTTTTCTCTGAATGAAATCTGATCTTTAAAGATAATTTTGAAATAATGTATGTACAAGGTTTAGGAAATTTGAGTACTTTTAGAGTATGAAAATACGGGCCAGAAAGTACGTTCTGTCTATATGAAGTAAACTACATCATCTAATACGTACGGTAGTCAGAACCCACATTTTGTGAGTCTTTGATACCGATATAGTGATGTAAGGGAAAACGTCTCTTTGACCATCTGTTGACAACAGCAACCATTCAGACGATATTCTCCAAAAATGGTATTCCTGGATCGATCTAGCCTAACTCTAGGCCTTGCTAATTTGAAAAGCATATTTTGATTTTTGGGATATTTCACATGAAGCCTCAACGACGTTTTAAAAAATTTCTCAGACATGTCTTAAAATATTTCATGTCGAATAGAGAAAAGAACGCTTATTAAAATAGAACAGGTTCCATTTTCGTTGAAACCATTGAATTATCGAAAATTGAAAAAGTTCAAATATTTTCGACAACTAGAACTACAATATTGCTAGAATTGTTTTCTACAATGAAATTTATTCTTCAAAATTGGGTGTTTAGATTTTGGTTTGAATAATGGTTTAGGTAATGAATATTTTAATCTATGACTAGGTTTTGCATATTTTTACGTGAAATGAAGATAATTTTATAGAAATACGTAAACACAATTTTCTCAAAAACGGCTCCAATTTTTTCTTTAAATTTTTTCTCGGTGGAGAATGTACGTTTATATAAATGGTGCACGTCTCATTATCGTTGAATACTCTTTACTTCAAAATTAAATCTTTAAATAATGTATTGTAAAATTATTTGAAATTGTGTGTGTAACCTGTTTTTTGCGTAATTTTGAGTTATCATTACAAACAATGCGAGATAGTATGTTGTGTTGAAACACTAACAATTTCTTATCAAAATTAATTAAAATTCTATGTTAAATATTTTCTCCCTTGTAAGAGAACTCACGATACTTATCACAAGCAAAACACCCGAAATTACCAAAAGAACTGGGATTAGTGGAGGAAAGAGTCCTTTCCTCAATGCCTATACCACAGAGTAGATACTACACAGAAAGGAAAGAAGAGGGCGGATCCTTTGGTTTTCAGTGAACCTCGGCGCAGCGCGGGCCGCCATCTTGAAAGTGTGCAAAGGAACCGCAAGAGTCGGCTCAAACGGCACAAATTTTCTTCTTAAAACTTTTCTAACTTATAGTGCTAATTGCATTGTTTATTATGACACATTTTGGTATATTATATTGTTATGTTAAACATTATACAAACGTAATGTTTTAAATATCTCTCATACCTTTTTTTTCGATTCCAGCGATTTGTAAACACTATTATATTTGTGAGTTAAAGTACTTGAAATGGCTTTAAATAAAGTTTTCTGAAAACTTTAAAAAAAAAAAGTATTTTACGGAGTAGATGGCTATAGTATGTGGCAAGTCCGATAAACTAACCCAGACCAAAGGAAATAGAAAACTAATAAGAGGAAGTGTGTGCCATTCTGTAGCACTACTACTTATGTATTTATAATTCTTTACCTTTTATCTCTTTCTTTATTAATATTTGTCTTTATGTGATATTAATATTTGCCTATATGAAGCACATGTCCCCTCGGGTTATGTATGTTTTTGCTAGTTATACACACATCAAATGCAACGAGTAAAACGGACGGAAATAAAAGGCACCTTCACCACCGTTCACAACACAACAAATGCCGGGTCATACAGCAGTTGACATACTTTCAATATGGCGACCATGGGTATCGTATCGGCGCACGGATTGTGGGTAGCTTTACTTTCTGTGTAGAACCTATAATGTGTCTATATTGCTGCCACTGCCTAGAACAGCTGAGATAGATGAATGAGCGGTTCCGACCATTGGGATCCTTGACAGAGGTCTATGTATGGATTTCACGTGCAGATAAGGAGCGCGAGCGACCCTCGAGACCACGGAAGTTAGCCAACGAGAACGATTGATAATATAATGCGTTTTCTCCCGCTTTACCAATTACCTTAACATCAAAGCTCACTTAACGTTGGTGACCTGGGTAATAATGAGAGTTTTCCATAACTTTGGAAGGTCTTATCATGGCATACACTTGGTTTTGATGAAATGTTTCACTCAGATGATGAAAATTAGATAAAATATTCCGTTTCATAAAAAACAAATTTATTACAATAATTAGCTCTTCTTACTGAGGTCGACGCGAATCGATTCGTTCTCGTACAGTATAGAAGTTGCGTAATTTGAATAGAATTTTTATTTTTCCTTTCCATTCTGTCAATAAATAAACAATTACGCAAAAAACAAAATATGTACCATAACAATGTCAATCAATGTGAATATATTATAAAATGTTTTAAATACATTGTTTCGGGTAAAGAGAATGAAAAACAACGAATTGTACAATCGGTCCAAATTGGGATACGAGTTGCCTAATTTACACTAATACTCTTCTAATTTGGACCTCAAAAAAGAACGAAAATAAATAAAATGGTAGAGGAAGTCGCTTCCCTCAAGGTTTAAAATATTCCGAACCAAATGATGGAATTAATTTTAACTCGCCCAGTGTTAAATTTAATATTCATCACAGAATCACAATCACATCTTCATGCTTTTCCTTTCTACATATCGTACAGAACCAGCTGCAATAAATATCGTCGGGATGTTATGTGTAATCTTGTGAAAAAGAAGTGTCTATATTCTTTTTTTTTTTTTTTGTTTATTATAGTCGCATCAACCAAAGGTTCTTGGCGATTTTTCAGTATTTACATTTGCATTTAAATTTACATTATTTTCGTTACATTTTTTTACATTACATTCTAACATTACATTACATTTTTTTTTGAATATTTAATCTTCGGGAGAATCTTATTATTTCCTTTTGTTTGACTTAGAATATATAACTGCTTCTAATTGTTCCGGTGATAGGCCTCGTTCTTTGGAACTTAGGGCAAACGTTCAAAATATGAGATCCGTTAGTTCAACTTTACAAGAGTCACAGGGGGGCGAGGTATTTTTAAAAACATGTGCGTGTTTAAATTGTATGTCCGGGCGAAGTCTGGATGCACTACTTGTTCTCGCCTAGTCATCTGTTTTTTTATATACTGAAAAGAAATCTGATTGCTTTTTTATGGGTGGCTGGCTTTGTTTTGGTCCATTCTTGATTCCAGTTGTCAACATTCTTTTGTTAAAAATTTAAAGGGTGTCCGTTTTGGTGTTAACTAGGTTGTAACTTTTGTCTTGTTTCAGGTTTCCAAGAAAAAGCCCAGTGCTGAACTCTTGGTAACTTGTTTTAAGGATGTGGGGATCCCGACAAATGGAAAATCTTTTCCCGTTAATGATATCTGAATAGAGTTTTAAAAAGTTTTGAATTTCCCTTTCCCCCATGTTTTAAATGGGTAAGTGTGTAGTTATTACAATTGAGAAAAAGGGTCGTGAGGTCTTTGGTTTTTAAAACCCGCATGATTCCATATAAACCCGATTGTTAGGGTTCTGGGGTTTGAATGTATACAATGTGCGTCAAAGGGATACACATTGACTTCGGACCATCTGTCTTGAGAATGGGCTTTACCAATAACATTTTGACTTGTATTTCTCATAAAATCATTGAGAACAATTTCCTGTATTCTTCTGAGGATGAACTTTTCTCAAGTTTCAGTAAAGACAGGTCAATTTTGAATTCTTGTAACAGCCAAGGTTGAATTTTGCATGGGCGGTGTTTTTCAATCTGAGAGAGTTGAATATTAAGTATTTCAAGAGGTTCCTTGATTTTTAGATAAAAGGGAATGATTGATTTATGTTTCTTGAAGAGATCCCGAAGGTATGGTGAAACATTGTTGGTTATAATTGGATTGATAGACGATCCAGCTTTAATTGCATACTTCATGCCGAGCAATTGACGTCGGAAGTGTAGAGATGGCTCCTTGGCTTCAGTAAGTAGGCTACCAATAGGCGTGGTGCGGAGGCATCCTGTACATAAGCGGAGGGCTTGATTGTGTAGAGTGTCTAGCTTGCTAGAACACTTAGGCTAGCTGAGTTGTAAATGATAGATCCATAGTCAATCTTACTTCTGATAATTGTTTTATAAGTAAGAAGCAAGATGTCTATATTCGCTCCCCAGTTGTTGTGGTTAAGATATTTGAGAATATTAAGCCGTTTTTTACAGTTGTCGATCAGCTTCTGAATATGTTGTTTCCAGCTCAATTTGTTATCAAAGTATAGGCCTAGGATTTTAGTACAGCGGACCACAGGTAGTACGTTGGACACCAGTGAGAGATGCGGCAAGTATGGTGCCTCTTCCTTGAAAATAGGATACATTCAGATTTTTAGTGGAGAATTTAAATCCTGACTTCAGGGAAAATTCGGAGAGTTTGTCGAGAGCTTCTTGCATGTACTTTTGAGTGTTCAGCAGATTATTGCCTTTACATAGAACAATGATGTCATCCGCGTATTTCCTTATTGTAACAGGTAAGGCAATATCCTTGTCCACGTCGTTGATTGCGATAAGGAAAAGTGTTACACTCAAAACTGACCCATTGTGGAAGACCATTTTCAAGCATCCTAGGTTGAGATATTTGGTTATTAATTCTGACTTGAAGCTGTCTATTTAGTGTAAAATTGCGGATGAACTCGAACATATTTCCATGAACACCGATGTTGTGAAGAATTCTAAGTACTCTATAGGTCCAGACCATATCATAAGCCTTTTCTATGTCTAAGTTGACTGCAAGTACGTGTTGTTGATTGATGAATGCTTCTTGGATGAATGTGCAGTATTCAGTAGGTGAGATTTGTGGAATGTCCTTGACGGAAACCAAACTGGTTGTTAGTCAAAATTTGTTGGGAATCCAGAAACCAACGTAGTCTATTGTTGATGATCCGCTCAAGAATTTTGCACATATTAGATGTTAGAGATATTGGACGGTAGTTATCAGTTATAACCGGGTCTTTACCGGGCTTAGGACAGGAAAACAGGCCAGTCTCCAGGTGCTTTTTGGACGGTAGTTATCAGTTATAACCGGGTCTTTACCGGGCTTGGGAAGGTCTTTTCTCTCCATATAGAATTGTAGATGCGTAATAGAATAGATTTTCCTTTAGGGGTAGCTTTTAAGGAGAATATTTGGAATATTGTCAGGCCAGGAGAAGAATTGTTGGACGCTTCAATAACTTCATCAAGTTCATGTGGTGAGATATCCACGTTAAGTTGGAATTTATTTACTAAAATTTCATTCCCTTTAGGAATTAGTTTGGTTTCTTGTTCATTTTTATGTGAAAGAAATTCGTGCATGTAGTTGTTGGAACTCGAGTTATTGGAGAATGTCTTGGCAAATTGGTTAGCAATATCAGATGGGGCAGTAAGTATTTTATCGTTGCTTTTAATAAAGTGGATACAAGTTGATTTTTTATTTCCCTGAATAGCTTTGATTGTTCTCCATGTATCATTGATGTTACAGTTACCGTTTAATGATGATAAGTATTTAGACCAAGGTGATAGCTCTGGTCCTTTTGTATTCAAGTCTGTTCTCAGTTGATTTATGTTTCTTATAACGGTTAAATGCATGTTTTGAATTCCTTATTGCTTCTTTACAGTCGCTATTCCACCATGGTGTGTTTGCTCTTTTAATTTTGAAAAATAACTTAGGAATAGCCAAGTTTGCTGCAGTAATAATCAAATTACAGAAGGCTCGATGGTAGCATCAATATTGTTAAATTTAAAGGAGTATATTATCGCCTATTGGGGATGCAGAAAGAGTTCTGATATTCTTCCCATGGCTTTATTGAAGTTCCATCTGTTTACTTGAACTGAAGGAGCAGGTGTAATATTTATGTTGTTAATACCAATAAAATGGAAATGATCGCTATCATATGGGTAGTCTGAACGTTCCAAGAGCATTTGTGTGCGAGGGATGCTGATGATATAGATAAATCTATGGCGCTAAAATTATTGTTGTTGATGTTGACATGTGTAGATTCTCCAGTGTTTAATACAATGCAGTCGTGGTATTCCAAGATGTCTTCAAGTACAAGACCTCTGTTATCTGTTTTATGAGACCCCCATACAGTGTTATGACTGTTGAAATCCCCTAAAATGAGGAAAGGCTTTTCCAGTTTATTAATTATGTCGATTAATTCTTGTGCGTCAAAATTGTAGCTGTTTGGTAAGTATAAATTACATATAGTAATTGAAGTTGGTGAGAGTATCTTGATGGCATTTGTTTCAATATTAGATGGCAAGTTCAGTTCTTCATATGGGATGTGGTCTTTAATATGTGAGAGTATCTTGATGGCATTTGTTTCAATATTAGATGGCAAGTTCAGTTTCAGATAACATCTGGCTGGGTAAGGTCACTAAATGCTGTAAACTTTCTAGTCTAGGATAGAAACCCGTTGACATTCCATTGGAGAATATTCATTAGTTGGAGCTGATATCTGCACTGGAGTCTGATTCAGTACATGATTCTTCAGAGGGTGGTAGAACAGACTTCATTTTTTTACAAAGTCTGGTAAATCTTCTTTTTATTGTTGCATTTGGAAGATGTTGGTACAGATTAGACATCATTTCAAGGAGAGCTGATATATCAGGTGAGTAATCTTTGGCAATGAGGATGGGGTCAACAGCATTAAAAGAATTTTCCAGAAGGATTTAAATTGATGGTAGGTAAGAGGATATTTGCCTTCATTGTCTTCAATAATTGATTTTAGAGGACATATTTGTTCCTCTAGAGATCTACTTTAGTTAATTCAGATTTCTTTGGCTCATTTGTTTGTTCTACTTTTGTTAATTCTACTTTTTCAGTTTCAGGTCTACTTTTAGTAATTACAGATTTCCCTGATTCATTTAATTGTTCTTTTTTCTTCTTTTTCCTTTTAGGTTGTTTCAGGGTTTCATCTGTATTTGCTTTTCTGGTGGTACTTGAGGATTCAGGAACATGAGAGGAGTCAGATTGTGGGCCTCTTTTGTTTAGTTTATATACACAATTATTGTCATTATCAGATTCCTGTTGATTAATGGAATGTTCAGATTGATTATCAGTTGTAGGTGATTTTGTTTGGGGGATTTCTTCATGGAGATTAGGGGTAGTTATGTCATTATTTGGGAGGACAGGAGTGGAAGATTTCTGTTGATTGATAGTGGGGCCAGATGTGTTTTCAATTGTAGGGGAATCAGTTTGGAGGGTTTTTTGGTGAAGGTTAGGAAAATTCTCATTGTCATTAACTGGAGGCCCAGTGATTAAAGACTTCTGTGCATTACTAGAAGGTGCAGATTGATTTCCATAAGCAGAGAAATCACTGTTATTGGTTTGATTTTGGTTAGAGGGACAGTGGTTAGCAATGTGGCCTTCCTGCTTGCATAGAAAACATACCACATTGTCAGTGGAAAAGTAAATACGGTATGTTGTGTCTTGATGGCATACCAGTGCAGAATCTGGTAACTTGTTAATATCATCCGGATCTATATAAATCTGCCTTCTAAAGCTCATAATATGAGAGAATCCAGGTTCCGAATATTCCGAATCCAGGTTCTATATTCTTATTCTATTGGAATCTCTTGCTTTACCTTTTTGGTTGTTATTGTTGTTGTTGTTGTTTGTTCTTTCCACATTTTTCCAAAAAGTGATATCTCGGATACTTTTGAAAAACACGTTAAACATTTTAATTTCATTGTTTCTTGAGTTTATAGATAGAATAACCAAGATAATTTTGATTTTGTCCAATGTTGCTAAAACTAAATTTGTTTGTTGTCCATTATTTCTACTGCCAGGGCATCAGATGGCGCACCATATCACTTTTAATATTATAGTCTTCATTCCAAAGTGTTTTGTTAAATTGAAAGAAAAATATAAACGTAATGGATACGAACCTCCTCAGATGGATCGGTTCAATCAAGCCAACCTTCTCTGAACTAATTTCGGCATCTCGTCAAAACATAATAAATAGATAACTCTCCATATTACTTCAAGGGCAATATAATTATTACTAGGAGTATTTGGAAGCTAATTTACGTGATCGCGTCTACATTTGGAAATACATTTAATACTCGGAATATTAACAACTCCCCCAGTGTCTCAAGTATCTGGTATCGCGATCACGCGAGCATCTATGAAAGCAGTTCAACTCGTCAACTTTTTGTCCCTCCAAAGAGTTTCATACGAAAATGTTTTTGTCTTTCTCTCTGGAAGCAAACGCGCCGTTTTTGAGAAAAAAATATTAAAGCCGACCGGGACGTTGAAAATGCATGCTCTTTGCTGTTAATTAGCGCCAAGGAATTGTTATAAATGATAGATTTGAAAGTACGGCGCCATATTTGAATCAATTTTGGCCGTTGGTGTGCCAACAAAAGGCTTAGAGGGAACTTGTATGATCCAGATGCATTTATGATTAGATCGATTCAAATTT
The DNA here is from genome assembly GCA_964035755.1 of Teleogryllus oceanicus. NCBI lineage: Eukaryota > Metazoa > Arthropoda > Insecta > Orthoptera > Gryllidae > Teleogryllus > Teleogryllus oceanicus. Next base: position 157,024,184 of record CAXIVR010000003.1, on the reverse strand, counting down.
GGCAACTTTCTCCCGTATCTTTTGAAAATTCGGAAGAATTTCACTCGTTTCATGTCGAACTCCCTAAATGCTAGCCGTATATTCTAGAATTAATAAACACAATTTACCATACATAAATATTACAGAGAAAAGAAAATTAAATCATTGCGTTAATTTAAACGATCTGTAAATCTTATATACTCCAACATACAAGAATACGCAGTATAATTGCATACAGTACTGTATTTAATTTTGATAAAATGATTGATTAATTGATTAATTAATTAATTAATGGAAGATGGAAAGTTGTGAAACTAAAGAAAATTTTGTTGAAATTGTTGCTGTGAGAACTAGTGGTGTAGAATGTCATTGATCTAAATAGATTCAAAGAAGTAAACACAGTTAAATTTCACTTATTATTATTATTATTATTATTATTATTATTATTATTATTATTATTATTATTATTATTATTATATTATTATTATTGGTATTATTATTATTATTATTATTATTATTATTATTATTATTATGAGCCCGTCACAATCCCGTAAGTGCTAGGGCCTCCTGGTTTCCCAGGGAAGTTCTACACGGGCTTATGCCCGTGCAGTTTGGTTGAGCACAACTATACAAATGAATAAATTTCACACAGTAAACTGATATTGATTACCACTAATTAAACAATTGTCATGTAATTTGGCTGTTAATACAATTTGTCTTTTAATATTGCTATTGTTTCTACAACACTTCACTGTTTTCACTTTTTATTTCCACGATTCAGCTTGTTTGAAGGGAAATCCTTAACGTTCTGCATGCAGCCAGTCTCATACAATTTCTGCCGATTGACTCCTTAAAGTTGTCCTCCCATCTTTTTCGTTGTCTTCCTGGATTACGCCATCCGATTCTTGGTTCCCTTACGGTTTTAACATATGTCCATCTGTTATCCTGTTGTCTTATGCCGCCTCCCCCTTTGATTTTTTAATCACTGCTTTTTCTATTACGTCTTTTATTTTTGTTCTGCTTATTTCCATACATGTAACGTGGTCTTTAAGAGAGATGTTAAGAATTTTCTCCTTCATATTTCTCTGGCATCTAGATAATTGCATCTTTTTTGTTGTTGTTGTTAGCGACCAAGTCTTACTCTCATAGACTAATGTTGATAAAATGCAAGAATCTAACATATCTCCTTAGACCGAGTTTTTTGTCCAATACGATAAAAGACAGACTCGAAAAGTTTTGCCGTGCAGGAGTGATACGTCCGTTAATTTCACTGTTGAGTCTGTTGTTAAAAGATATCAATTGACCTATGTATAGATATATATTCCGAGAGATACTCTATCCGGCTTGTTTCCATCATTATTGATAGTTATTTGCAATTTGTCGTGAGATTTTTTGTTGTCTTATTTAGGTTTGTTTTAAGTCCCTTTGGCTTTCTTCGTTTAGTTCTTCTAACATTCGTTGAAGTTTATGATGCGAGTTCGCTAGTAGTGCTATATCATCTGCAAACTTCATGTTGTTTAACATTCGTTTGTTTTTTCTGATGCCGATTTTCTTCCACTTCAGTTTTTTGAAAACGTCTTCTAACAAGCTGCTAAATATTTTGGGTGGAATGGGGTCGCTTTGTTCGACTTCTTTCTTTATTTTAAATACTTCTCCTATGATATCTGTCGTCACTCCAGCTGAGGTGTTCTTGTAAATTTTCTTTAGGATTCTAACATATTTAATCGGGACGTCCTTTTTCAGCGCGTTGAATCTTGGCTCATATTTTACTGTATCAAATGCTTTATAAAAGTCCACAAGAGTAGTGTATAAATTTAGAGTGTATTATTGAACTTTTTCCAAAATTTGATTTAGATCTTGAATGCGGTCTATCTGTTTCTAAAACCTGCCTGTTCTGATGATAACTGTTCGTCAAGTGTAGGTGTTCTTCTTCTTCTTATAATTTTAATAAAAATATTATAAAAGTTGAACATCAGACGTAGTGGGCGATATTTGTTGAGTTCATTTCTCGGACTTGGATAAGTGATATTGTGCTCAGTAGCCAATGAAAAGGAATTTCTTCGTTTTCAGAATTTCATTGAAGATTTCTGTGATTGTCTAGTCAATTTGTGGTGAACCGTATTTCAAAAGTTCGTTAGTAATGCCGTCTTCGCCTTCGCCTGTTTTTAGGCACGGATTTACTGATCTCACTTCGCTCATTAATATGTGAGGTACTACTTCTTCTGATTGATATATATATATATATATATATATATATATATATATAATATATATATCCTCTTGGAACTCTTTTGCTGTTTTATTAATTTCTGTTCCTTAAACGAGCTTTTTGCTCTGTTGATATGATCTCCTAATATGTGAGCTTGTCAGTAAATAGTTCTTTCTTTGATTTTTTCTCCAATTTTCTCTCAGTTATTATTTGCTTAATCTTATCTGCATTGTATTGTCTTAGGTCATCTCTAATTGCTCGTTTGACTCGTTTAATAAAGCATATCCTGATTTCATTTTCGGACCAGTTCTGTATGGTAAAAATTTCCTTCTTTTTTCATAGTATCTATGTATCTGCACTTATTGGGCTATTTCTTGTTCTGCTGTGAATTGACCTAATATTTGCTTCTTACTCTGCTCTTAGTAGACAGTCTTGAAGTGAATCATATCTTTCTTGAATATTTAGATGTGAGTTATTCTTAATACAGTGGATGTTATTTAACAGTTACATATTCAGTCTGTATTTCTGGGAATTTAATTGCTGTGGTTAGGATGATAGAACCTTGTATACCTCTTTAAATTAAGTTCTGCAAACACCATTCTATGGTCTGAGTTAAAATTAAAATGTCGTGTAATGAGGATTATATATATAGTTAATGTTTTCTAATTTTTTAATATATATATATATATATATATATATATATATATTATATATATATATATATGATAGAGATGATATGATGATATATATATATATATATATATATATATATATATATATATGTATATTGTTTTCTAAATTATTATAATTTTTTATAATTGTTCGAAATAGAATGTTAAGTCAACCTACCTTGCGACACTGGAGCTTAGGAGTAAGTGCACCGAACCATTCGGACACGAATGCTATGAGCTCGACAATCGTGTATATTTTCAGATATGTTTCTGTCATGGCATTTTCCTCGAGTATCCCATCAAGATCCTTGAATACTCCCTTGTTCCTTCTTGTTTGTGAGACTACGCAATCTGTCTGTATGCGTAATTGACATCTGAAAGAGACCTTCATTGGGAATGATTCCTCGGGAAGCGGTAATTAACATGGAAGATACTGGTAAGTTTCTTAGGAGTCGGTAGACAGCATCTGTAAATGGGGTGGCGGGAAAATAGAATAGGTAAAGACTGAAAACAAGGGAGAACTAACTACTACGAAAAAATCTATCATTCTGTACCACCTTCCTGCATCATAATTAAATTCTCAATTACATACTACATACAAGAAAGTAAACTACAGTAACGCAGAGAGGTCGCGACATTTTCCAGCTTCAATTTTTTACGCCAAAAACAGTTAAAACAGCGTATGACGTGCTATTGGGGGAAGTGAATTGTGTGCACATTTTCAAAATTCTGCGACCCTACACGAAGTCATAAACTACTTGAATTTTGAATGAATGAAGAGGAAAAAAAGAAGCAAGCTCCAAGTCATAAAAATCTATTTCCAAGGGCAAATAAGCAATAAATTTGGGGCTTTTATCCATGTTGTCTTTCGGAATAATACTTCCTGTCGCGACAACATGGAAACGATAATTTGAATAACTATATTTCCCACTGAATTCTAGAAGTCGTGCACAGATAATGAAGTTACATTTATGTCCAGAAGCAAAACAAAGGGCCATCGCAGCATTTGCTCAATGGATCAGGGAAACTGGACGAAAAACCTGATCGAGATGGGAATCATTGGCCCAGAAGCTGCGATACAATACTTGTTACATATTGTTTAGAATTATACATTCCAATGGTAAATAATACATTAAATATCAGTGTTAAAATTAATGTTACTTTCCTTGTGATGCTCAGTATAGTCTCTAATTGTATAGAAATAGTTATGCAGAAGACTTGGATTTAAACTTTCACTTTGGATTTAAACTTTCCTATCGAATTTGATTGTTTAATGTCATCTGGCAAAATGTTGTAAAATAATGTACATGTATTGTATGTGAATTTTTTGTAATGAGCAAATGATACTTCACCTGATAATATGATTTCTATGTCGAGTGTTATAGTAATAATATCGGCATTTTCTGAAAATATATTCCCGCCCTTCAGCAAGTCATTTTTGACAAAAATACACTGATTCATAAATCAACAGCAAGGTAATGGTAAAACTTCTAGATTAATGAAGAGAGGCTTACAAGAATCACGTGGGTGGGATTTGGTTATTATTCGTACAATTCGTTTTTGTTAAGTCTCGGAGCTATAAGATGTATTTCCCCAGAATAGTATGCCATATCTCAGGCGGGAATAAACATTCGCGAAATATACACATCTAGCCGTATGAAGGCTGAATGAATTTGAAAGAATTCTGAACGCGTAGCGTTATGGACCTAATTTTGTGTTCAATTCATTTAAATGGACATTCTATTTTGTTGCCTGAACTTCAGTCAATGGTACACCGTTCATTTTCAATGGAGCACAGAATTGTTTATTTGAAATAGAAAACTGCATTAAGACCGTTTTCTTTTCGTTGACTATTAATTTGTTATTTCGGAACCAATTTGAAACATCTGATATTGTACTTAATTTTTTATTGCAACGAATGTTCGTATCTTCGCAAAGAGAACCCGTCGAGGCATATCGTTTACGTAAAGTAGGAACAGAATAGGGCCTAAAATCGATCCTTGAGGAACTCCACATGCAACGGGCAAAGAGTCGGAAAGGTGCGTACGTAATGTTCCATCATTCCAGTAAGGTATTTCAACTCTCTGAGATCGTTGTTTAAGGTACGAACATAACCAATCTAGAGCAATACCACGGATTCCATATGAAGGTAATTTTTGAAAGTAAAATGTCATGAATACCCAAGTTTGCGGATTCAAACCCGATCGAAGCCGTGGATTTTAAGGGCGAAAAATCCTTCGTACGCCTTCCTTCGGAGGGGAAGTAAAGCCGGCTGTCCCATGTTAGTAGATTTACTGCATGTAAAAGATCCTCAAGCCTAAATGACGCCTCTGAGCTAAATTCAAATCGCCTGTTTCGTCGCCCAAGTAATACCTTCTTTCTCCCATGATTGGTGAAAGGATTGTAACAAAATTTGCGTGGTCAGACGGAAGAGCAGTCCTCATGGCCTGAGTCTCGCCACGTAAAATAAGGCAAATTCAATTCAATGATCAATGACGTCTTTTGGCTTGCTTTTGAAAGCTTTTGAGAGATCTAAAAATAATCATATAGGTACCTCGTTTTGATCCAATGATGAGGCGACATCTTTAAGAAAAGAAAATATAGCTGTTTCCGTTAATTTTGATTTTCTAAATCCATGTTGACAATCTGAAAGCGCGTCGTGTTTACTGAGAAAGGTTTCCATTTGTACGTAAAAAAGACTCTAATATTTTTGAAAAACGATAGAAGAGAAATGGCCGATTATTTTGAATTTCATTTTTGTTGCCTTTTTTGAAGAGCGGCTTAATTTTAGCTGTTTTGAAAATATCTGGAAACGTTTCGGTGGATAAGTATTCATTAAATATGTGAGTTAACGGGTGTATAATAACATGCGCACAGGTCTTTAACAAAGAATACGGGAATTCATCTAAACCAGACGAATATTTATTTTTTTAGTTTACGGATTATTTTGAGAATTTCATAGGAAGAAGTTTCGGAAGCAAACATCGTGTATAAAATTTTGGGTGAACTGTCTGTTATTTAATTTTGTGACTGAAGACCCTTAGTGAGATCGGCAGCAATTCTCGAAAAGTATTGGTTAAAAAGACTAGCCACTCTTGCCGGATCGTTCACATTTATATCGTTATATTTCAAAACTACATTCTCTACAAGGTTGTTAGTTGATTTGGTCGTATTTTTTATTATATTCCACATTGCATTTGTTTTGATATTTGAGTAGTAGTTTTGTTAATTATAATTTGATCAATTGCCTTCATCGAATTTTGTGTGATCCGTGTAGGTACATTAATTGTTTAGGTACATTAATTACGGATTAATACATGAATCCGTGTAGGTACATTAACAGTTTCAGCGAAGAATATCAGTTTTAGAATGTATACAAGATGCGCTAGCTAGTTCATAAGCAGATGAACGAGAGGGATATATGGATGAAACCGAAAGAATGAAACAAAAAAAAGAGAAAAAGGTAAAAGCAGAATAAATGGTAAGAAATATAAATAAATGGAAGAAACTAGAGAAAAAAACTTAAGAAATAGTGAGGAGGAAAATGCGAGACGAATCTAAAGAAAGAACTCAGAGAGAAATAGTGAATGATTTCGCTATATTTGTAGTCATATTCTTTTTAACTCAATCTTTCTACACAATGAAGTGCAAATACATTGCGCCTCCGACTACCCCGTGCAAAATGGCCTATTCCCCTGGAATTGCGGGAATGTTGATGAGGTCCTGTTGTCATTATTCAAGGATGAAACACTGGAAGTCATCTCTGTCGATTTAGCTTCATTATTACATCTTTTTCTATTTCTTTCTGGGGCTTCTTCCAGCCTCACGGGATGCCGATTTCGGCTATCCGCGCCAGGTACCCACTATGTAGCTCATGGAGACACGTATTAAACTTTAGGCTATACACAAATGCGGGCCCGTTGTCTGTGGTCAGCAGACGCACAAGGCCTTCCGCGACAGCAAATGAAAGACTGGGGACAAACAGCCCACGGCGGATCTGGAATCCGCCACCCTTTGCTAAGTCGGCGCATGTAGTCACCTCAGGAATTAAGGTCGACAGATTTATTAATAACCCTAATTGGATAAATCTATGTGAATAAATTTAAAGTGTAGATCTAAGTGAATTGTTCTAAGCGAATATATTTGATTGATTGATTGTTAGTGTTTCCGGGAGCGTCAACTACTAAGGTGATTAGTCCGATAAGTGTATTGCATGTTTTTATCGGGAGGTGGTGGTGTTCGTCCCGATCTGAATACCGATATGCGGGACCAACCTACCTTTGTAAAGCGGAATTTTCCTCAACCATGTATCTAACTACCAAAAATCTAAGCGTCTAAGTCTTAGCGTCTAAATCTTGGCGTCTAAATCTTGGCGTCTAAATCTTTGCGTCTAAATCTTTGCGTATAAATCTTTGCGTATAAATCTTTGCACATAAATCTTTGCGTATAAATATTTGCGTATGAATCTTAACTTATAAATCTTAGTGAATGAATCTTAGCAAATAAATCGTAGCGTATAAATTCTACCGTATAAATCTTAGCGGATAAAACTTAGCGGATAAACCTTTGCGGGTAAGCCTTAGTGGATAAACCTTAGCGGATAAACCTTAACGGATCAACCTCAGCGGATAAACCTGAGTGGATAAACTAGCAAATAAGCCTTAGCGGGTAAACCTTAATAATAATGAACCTAGGTTAACAAACCTAGATTAACAAAGCTAGGTTAACAAACCTAAGTGAACAAACCTAAGTGAACAAACATATGTGAACAAACCTATGTGAACAAACCTATGTGAACAAACCTATGTAAACAAACCTAGTGAACAAACCTATGTGAACAAACCTAAGTTAACGAACCTAAGTTAACAAACCTAAGTTAACAAACCTAAGTTAACAACTCTAAGTTAACAAATCTAAGTTAACAAATCTAAGTTAACAAATCTAAGTTAACAAATCTAATACAAGAAATCTAAGTTACCGAATCGAAGTTGCCAAAGATGACTTCCATTGTTTCTTCCCGTTCCCCGGGCCAGGCCGCCGCGCCGCTTCGTTCCGCTTACCGCCTCCTCCGCTGCCGAATGCTGGGCACGCGTCGTAAGCGCTGCAGGGGATGGCGGAGGCACCGGGGCCCGCTACGCACCACTTACGTAAGGCAGCGACATCGCTTTCGCACTTGGCAGCGGAGGCGGTCGGCGCGGCGCTGCGTCGCGACGGGAAGAGTATAAAACGGCGGCGAAGGAGGTTACGGGCACCCACTGCCTTCCAGCAGCTCAGGCCGACCCCTCCTCCAACGACATGTTCAAGCTGGTAAGCCCGCGCCTTGCGATCCGACAGACCGTTGCTAGCTTTTCAGAGAGCTGCTTAAAAATGTTATCTCGTTTCATATTCACTTTTATTTATTTATTTATTTATTATAGTTTGCTGGACCTCGTTTAAATTAGTTTAATTAATTTGATTTAGTCGCAGAATACCGTTACAAAGTGTGATTATTAAAATGTTTCAGATTCATTTCCAGAGTATTCTGTAATACCTTTTTTACATAAAAATTTAATATATTTAAATTTTAAGAATGTAACAAAGTTTTATTTTGTCACTTTATGATTTGACATAGTATTTTATTATCTAGATTCGTCAATTTTACAGCCATGAATTGCGTCACACATACTGTATATGATATAGATCGTGAACTTGATATAGAGTTTAAGGGTATAGTCTCAGTTCCATGTAGAAGCACACACAGGTATAAGTAGAGAAAGATTCAGAGCGATACAAGATGAGGTTTTTGCTCAGAGGCATCACTAGGCTTGAAGCCTTTTGACATGCCAGAAAACTGTGGTATAAGGGACCCAACTTTCCTTCGGAATAAGTTTTTCGCCCTTGAAACCTAATATTTCAACCTCCAACTCATGTATTCTAACAGGTACACCAGTAAAACTGTGTGAAGAGCAGCTTAATTTTACGAGCATAATACCCATTTCGTGAGCATAATAGTTTTTAATTTAGATGCGTCATTACATGGCAAATTGAAGATCTCAGTATATTTGAGTTCTCGAAGTGTCCTCTTCTCAGGGTGGCAAACCAAGAAGTTTTTTCAATGCAAGTCACGCTACCTAGCAGGTAACGTGGACCTAGCGCTACCTAGCAGGAGACCGTTGCCCAGATTTTAATGTCTATCAATAATAATAATAATAATAATAATAATAATAACAACAACAATAACAATAATAATAATAACAATAATAATAATAATAATAATAATAATAATTTATTTAAATTCTTAAGGATAAGGAAAGGAGTGTAGTTAGAAAACGTAGGGATCCAGAATGAGATTCATATGATACACGATCGCCAACTCGTGAACCAAGCAGGCGGAAAGGCGTTGCTCGCGCAACGGCCGGAGACAAAACCGTGTGAATGCACGAGTGCGGGCCATCTGTGTGCGCCAAAACAAAGCGGAGGCGCCTTGGCTGCAGGGCACCGGAAGCAGCGCGGGGCGCTACGCATTTGTCTCCCGCTCGCTCCGTCCGCTCTCCAGCGCGCCTTCTTGCGAGCCAAATCGTGCAGCTCCGCCGCTGGCAGGGTGCGTTCGAGCGGAATCGCTGCTTCATGTCCCACGCGCACGCGCTCTTTCAAACGGAACCGTTTGGCGCAAGACGTACTTCTGGTTTAATCTTCTGTACGTATAATACGCTAAAATGTTGGCGCCTTGGTACGATTTATAAGACGTTGTCCACACAACATTCTACAAGTATAGTACAGTAAAATAGGAAATTACCATCTCCTAGCGCTGCATCTAAAAGATTGGAGAAGAAAAATGTAGAATTTTTTAGATTACGCTAAAAAGAAATCAGCAGGTGGACATACTACGCAAAACATAGGTTAGGCGGCAACATTCATTACCATTGTTGGTAACTCAAAAACGACGCATTCAACGCCGATACCTCACTTTTAGGCAGACTAGCCCTTCTGGATATGTGTTTCGTAGCACGAGTGGGTAAAAACATGCGCAACCTTGAAATATACCTAAATTAAAATGTTTTTCTCTGTACTTTAATCATATGAGCCTTTTTATTTTGTTAATAATATTCTAAGCAGTATTAAGACGTTTACCTGCGCAATATACCGGGTCTGAAGATGACACGCACATTATATTCAGTGTCTTGCCGCTCAAAGAAGTGTTTCAGTTTGAAAATATTTTCACTTTAAAAACAATGGATTGCAGAGGCGGAATGTTGGTACGTGTTCAACTAGTACATACAATTTGAGCTACATGTTGACATCAGGAAGTTTTATATCTTTTATCTCCGGCGAATTAGCTGATAACACATGAAAAGTAAATTTTTCAGAAGAATTCGAGGTGTACTTATCCCCTTCCCAAAGTTGACACATAACTTTGAATCAGGGAATCAGGGTCAAATAAACAAAGACTAAAGGAAAAAGATAGACGTATCTCAATAACATCCAAAAATTAGCGGAATTAGTCTGAATTCACTTGATAATAAAATTATTTTTTCCTTGATACGTCTGCTTCATTTAAATTGTTTTCTCATATTTCTATTTTCAGATAACCCAGACCGTCAAATTATGCTCGAAGCTAAGTGTTAGAATAAATACCACTGAATATTTGCAATATACTTTCCAGGAAGTAAAATGAGTATAATGAAAAAAATGAAGATTCTGAGGCAGTTCGAATGAAGAAGTAGATATCTTTTTAATTAAATGTGCTGTTCACTAGAAAAAACGGAATTTCGGATAAGCTTTCGGATAAACGTATTTTCAGGCGACCATAAAAACAAAGTACAAATTTTAAGATTGATTTTACCATGGAATATTTCATTGTAAAACAGCATGAAGAAACTGTGGTCAACGGAATAATTTCTCAGAACTAATTTTGAACCGTATAACGCTGTGTCGTGCTGACTGTTCTGATTCTCCGAAGAAAATAAATTAATTTCTGATTTTAGAATAGGGATCTCGTGTTTATCGTATTCACCCCTTTTCCACAAGAACGTTTCAGAGATTTTGAAAAGTCAAATATTTTTTAAACCGTTATTATGGACTTCAAAAAAATCTTACGAAGAAAAATAAATATGGACGAAACTCCACCTTGAAACAAAGTAATTATTAATATACCATAAAAATCCTAATATACTTTTCTTAGGAACGGACATATGAAAAAGTGGGTATGATAGGGAATCTTAATCTGAATACACAGCTGTCGGTAGAATCCAAACACCACGTATATGAATCGTGTCAATAGAAAAAGGAAGAAGGATGAGATGGGCGTAGTCCGCTTTCCTCCATTTCACTCGAATGCAACTGTATGTGATCCAACTTATTGAGCGAACTGTAGACGGTCAGTATTCGACCCACGCTTTCCTCCTCCGATGAGGAAGGTAACAGAAGCTTATTGGATGGATCTGACCATCCAATTGCAGGTATGAAGATAGTGTAGAGTTCAGACTGTGCCCTTTGGGGACGAAATTCAAATCCCGGTGTCAATGAGATGTGATAGACTTCATGGTCTCCGTCCCATGCCTCTCTTGTGCCATTGCTCAAATTTGTGGTATAAATTGTGTCGTATAAATATCATTACCTCAAAAACATTACGTTTCTCATTCCATGTTTGTCATACGGAATCATCTGAATGGTAATAATGATTATTCTCATCATCACTAATTTTACGCTCCTTGAACCTTTACGTTCTCTCCCTTTTTATTATTTATCTCAAAATGTGCTATTTTAAATTCTATTTCCTCCATTATATTGCCACCAATTAAATTGCACCTCATTTTTCTAGTAAGTATACCAAAACTTTGTAATAAACACGCATTCTCGGCTTTTCAGTCACTTGGTTATGCCGTGACCAGTAAGAATTAGCTTTGGCATGCAGTTGATAACAGTGAATTGTCAGGGTTGGGCTGTTGTTTGCGGCGATCGCCATTCACAGTTTCATAAGCACAAAGTGGCACTCATGAGATGACGTAACGGATATTGTGTGAGTGCGATAAGATAGCCGTGTCCCGTTCTCAATCTGCAGACGGCTACGGTTAATACTCGGGAACGGTTTGATTAACAGGGCCTCAGTAGCAATGCTTTCCCATCTTCCCCGGTGACAGTTCTGCGAGACGCCCAATTCATTGCACTAATTGTCGCACAATTGATATATGCTTTGGGTATTTGGAGTGAATGAAAGCATTGTGAATTAGGAAGAGTTGATAATTTCTTTGTTAATAAGTCCGTTTGACTGACTAGGAATCCACTGTATTTTTATCTCTCACCCAAGGTTTAGGAGATATAGGTTCATTCAGTACCAGTAGTCTGCTTGCGAATAATTAAAATCGGAATCACCATAATATTAAGTGTAGTACAATATAAATAATCTCTGAGCCCGAATTCTTCTAATTTCCATCGCTACATCCGTAGCCCAGTGATCAGATCATTACTCTCTCCGTCCCTCCCTCTTTCCGTCGTTCCATCTGTCCCTCATTGCCCCCTCCATTCCTCCGTCCATTCGTCCCTCCCACCATTCGTTTCTCCTTGCCTCCCTCCGTCTATCCGTCCCTCACTCCATCCGTTCCTGGCCTCCATCATCTGCCGTCTGGCCGTCCCTCCCTCCATCCACTAGTCCTTCATGCGACCTTCCTCCTTCCGTCCGTCCGTCAGTCCTCCTTCCATCAATATCCCCATAATGTTAGTGAGCCGGTGCCCTGTTGCAGTGCCTGCTCGTCCTGGCGCTGGTGGCGGCGCGCGTGCACGCCAAGCCGGGCGTGCTGGCGGCTGCCCCGTGGCGTACGCCGCGGCGCCCGTCGTCGCTCCGGCCGTCGTCACGGCGCACAGCTCGCAGGTGATCGCGCAGAACTTCCACGGGCTGGCGGCGCCGCTCGCCGTGGCCGCCCCCGTGGCCCACGCCGCCTACGCCGCGCCTGTCGCCTATGCCGCCCCTTGGCGCACGCCGCCTACTCCGCTCCCCTGCTGTACGGGAAGTAGGCAACCCGCCACGCGCCGAGACCGAGGGCCGCAGTCGAAGTCCATCGCCCGGCGATGGAGTCGATTCGGGCACTCCCAGAGCACATGTTGATGACTCGCACAGCACCCGCAATTCTATGGATTGGGGATAATAAAATTATGTTGATGTCTATTTAAAATTTGTGCTTTCATTCATCCTACCACAATACTCCTTCCGTTGTTCTTACAATTATTGTTATTGTGACAATAACAATCAGCGTCCCGTTGGAGAGAAAGTTGGCAACCCGGTGAGATCTCCTCCAACTGCTTTCCATTCCTAAATGTCGACGTACCCCAACGATGGAGTCGATATGGGCATATGGAGAAGTGCAGCCGTAGAGAAGAGGACGCCTCTCACACTCTCTGCAATTCTCTGGATTGAGACAATGAAAAATCATTTAAAAACTTATTTTTATTGCAACTTCCTCCCACATTACTCCTCCCGTCGCACATGTTGAGCAACAAGATGTGCATGAGAAATTCTATTGCTACACAATACAATGTTTCAACATCATTTCTTATATCCCCAATATTAGGAATTACTTTGTTTCACTATCAATTTTTTCTCTCTCCTTCTCTCTCTCTCTCTCTCTCTCTCTCTCTCTCTCTCTCTATATATATATATATATATATATATATATATATATATATATATATATATATATATATAGAAGAGAGAGAGAGAGAGAGAGAGAGGGAGAGAGAGAGAAAAAATTGATAGTGAAACAAAGTAATTCCTAATATATATATATATATATTGTATTGAACCGTCGTCCTCTTATAAAACAACTATAATCGCCCCTCGTTAGGCGCACGAAAATATGTAATGAACCACTACCTGCTCTAGATCAACTATAATCTTTATAATCGCCCGGCGTTACAACGCCAATATAGTAACCAAAACCCGCTCTTATCAGTTGTCCTGGTTATACTCAGCTTCCACCTCCAAGGTTGCCTGTCGACTAGCTGCTCCAACAGAACACCCGATATTTTCTTACTTACACATAAAATATGGGTGTGAGGTTGTGGCTGACCCGTACAGGATCTAACAACTATTCGGGCACGTGGGCGTAGGTCATTAACTAGCTACATTCAACAATTAAACTACGTTCGTTTAATTTAATTTCGAACCAAGTGATGTTCGCCGTTATTTATTTTCTTTAATTCCTGTGCTAGTTCGTTATTTCAGTTGAAATATGTACCAACTGGGGTCGTTGCTCTCCCATGACTCACATAAAACACTTAACGACAAACAAAATAAACACACAAACACATCAACGATATAATACAATTAACTTACATGACACAAAATCCAAAATATTTCCATTCATACTGACAATTATAAATACACTCATTCACACCCGCCTGCGCATTCTGCCTGTATATCTATTGAATCTATTTTTACGTTAAGACAGAACTTGATCTTGTACAGAAGCTAATTTTAATCTTTCTTCTCCTTCAAAATGTGAATTTCATAACAAAAAAAACAACAACAAAGTTTCATGAACTTCCCTTTTGCCGAAAACGCTGTAATCCGCAGCAAACCATTGTTGCGCGCCGTCCTCGCTGTATATTACGCAGCATCCTCCAAATCCATCCTCCCGCAGCATTTCTCCATCACCCCACACATTATCAAAAATTTCTTGAACTCGCTAATATCTTCTTAGCATGTCCTTTCATTCCCCTATCATCCTATTTTCATTACGCAACTAGTAACGCGATTATCTGTCTATCGCGTGCTATATTTCCTCCAAAATGTCCTATTATTGAATATACTGCGACACAAAATATTTCCGCGTTACGCATTATTATTACGAACATCATTGCCTAAACTCACTATATCCATTCATGTTCACCGTGTTTCTCGCACAATTGCATACTAAAATTTTATCTTTTTTCGGAGCGTTGTTCCCCACGTCTGACTTAGAGCTCGCTACACATCATCCTCCCGGTCATTGTTGCGTTGTGTCTTCAACTTTTTTTCTGGAACATTTACCGATCGCTTACGCGTCTTTACCAAAAATATCATACCATTTTACTTAATTCTGTCCTTTCCAGGCTATTTCTCTTTATTACTACTTTTAATTATCAATTTACATCTTATTACTATTTCTTTACGATTTCCTAATGTTTATTAAAGCCAAAATTGCTTAATTTCCGTCGCTCGGCGCCTTAACGTAGTTGTGACGTAAGCGCGACGCATCATTGTTCTCTCGTAAAAATTCCAAATATACAATTTCAATTTGCTTCTCTACTGCAGCTCCTCGATATTTTTCAGATTTGCGCGTAATGTCATAATTTTCCGCGTGATTTCCTTTCTTAATCCCGAAAGTTTCATGTCAATCGCTTTACGTGTTCTCTTAATTTTTAGGAAAAAACTGCTCCTTTACATTACCTTTCTAACGATAACAATGGCTGTAAATTTCTAGTTATATCGTCAAAAGTGTACTTACAAAATCACTCATATCTTTTAAACCCCTGATGCGATTTGCTTCGGATAACTTTTGAAATGTTCCTCTAAATGAATGCTATTGATTCGTACTGTCCAAATCGGGATTTTGTCGCGTCTTCTTCAATTTATAAAAAAATTATTAGTGCGCGACACCGCTTTCTTCTGTTTTTCCATCTCCTACTCATGCCATTCCTTGTTATGTTTGTTCTTTGCATCTAAATTGTTCGTGGGGATCTTAGATTGTTACAATATATATATATATATATATATATATATATATATATATATATTGTAACGCCCCGTCCAAGTATGGGCTACAGCGATGCCTGGCTGTGAGGAGCGAGCAGCGGAGCAGTTTGAAATGCGCGCTCCAGGCCGGGGCCTTAAGTCTCGAGGTCCAAGCAGAGTGCGCTGGGGTAGACGACAATGTCGGTGCTTTGCGTGAGCAAAAAGCTCTGGGCTCTTTATGATGTGGGCAAGCGACCGGAGAAGACGTTAGATGGTGAGAGGTCGGGAGTCTGGAGTGTGCTGTGTTGGTCTTCGGTGGGATGTAGCTCTCCATTTCGATTATGAGAAGAGGTAAATGTGATGATCTAATGTACTTGAGTTTGTTGTGAAACATTTAATTCATGAGGAGAGGTGGTGTAGTGTTCGAGGTGCGTTGTAGGATGAAGGGACGGATGCGTGCAAATGTAATTGGATGGGAGAGTGGGAATGTACGTGAACTGGTGTCTTAACTGTTTAATGTGAGTGCGGGAAAAGCATTTGATTCACGGTTGTATAGATGAATTGCGTAGGTTTGAGGTTAGAGAATCAATCTCTCCTTAATCTGAGATGCGATATTCCAACTGCAAGTGACTTTTTTACAGTAATTTTGTTAGATGGGCAATATTCTTTTAAATACAAGACGTTCTGTTGCATTATTTTAAGTTGAGGACTTAAAGAGACTAATAAATGAATTTTTGCATATTATTGTATCAATTTTCAATCACCAATATGCATATGTGGATTGTGAACCAATCATTTATTAATGGGAAAAGAGCTTGAAGAAAGGTGAACTTTCACTTTCATTAACTGGTACTGTTGACAATTATGTGCTTTCTGTTTGTAACTTATATTGCAATTTACTACTATAAGGAAGAAGTCAAGAGTTGTCAATTTCTGTCAAGTTGGGGGGTGAGATTCTGAAGTTTCTCTATGGTAGTGCAATATTTTATTGAAGTTTGTTCAATATCACAGATTGTGAAAGAAATAGCTGAGAGGAAGGAGGACAGTTACACTGCTATTTCTACTGCCATAACGTTCAGAAAAATGTTTATTCATGAACTTCTTCTGACTACAATTTGTATGGTGTAATTTCATGGCATGTAAAATTAGCATGTAACAGGATTTCTATGTGATCATGCAGTATAAAGTGGAAGGAAAATGTTGCACTGAAAACTTATGGTAATGAACCAATATTATCATTTAGATAAGGAATAGGTCAAGAGTTGTTAATTTTGGTCAATTTGGGAGTAAGACCTTGCAATTTCTGTGGTAATGTAGTATCTTAGTGGAGATTGTCTAATACCACAGATTCTGAAAAATATTAGCTCAGTGGGAGGGCAGTTAGTTATTTTACTGCTGTCTGTAACGTTCATTACAATGTTATTCATGATTTCCTTCTGGTCATAATTAATAGGGTGTGATTTCATGGCAGGTAGAATTAGTATGGGGCAGGAATGCTATGTGACCATGCAGGATAAAGAGAAAGAAAATGTTGCAATGATTACTTGTATGGTAATGAACTAGTATTATCATTAAAACTTTGGGTAATGTTACACCCTACTTGCTTGAGTATTTATCAAAGGTATAAGAAACTTTGTCAGTCATGAATAATTTTTTATATACAATTTCTGGAGAAGTGGTGTAGGATGTTTATTCTAAAGTTTATATTGTAAATTAAATTTCTATTGCTGTGTTGATCAAAATGGGATGTGAAATTATTATTGAAAAATAAGTGGAATGTTTATTCTAAAGTTTGTATTGTAAATTACATTTCTATTAATGTGTGGTGATCATAGTATGGAATGTTTATTCTAGAGTTTACATTGGAAATCAAATAATTAAAAAAATTTTTTTCCATTTGTTTTAAAAGGATGTTAAATGGTTATAATTCTCAGAATAGTTCAAGAAACAGTACTTCTTTGTTGATTTGCCTGTTGTTTTTTGTTCTTGTATTTGGGTACAGGCAGCCAGACAATTGTACACTGTTGTGATATTATTTCTGTGCTGTTGCTTTGTGTTTGTTTAGCAACTTGCAGATGTCTGTGTACTACAGTTTCATTAAATGCCATTGTTTGTTTTTCGTAACATTGCACTTTCTTTTCTTTTTCGTGGGAAAGGTGTGGAGCAACGCAGGCAAGAACCCTCCTTTGGTCCTCGATTTCCTATTAAGGAAATTTAAATTACCAATATTATTATTCTTATTATTATTATTGCATTTCGATGACCAACCGCGGGCGGCCCCTACCCACGCCGCCGCCGTCCGTTTGATAAAAGCGTTGCGTCACAATATATATATATATATATATATATATATATATATATATATATATATATGTGTGTGTGTGTGTGTGTGTGTGTGTGTGTGTGTGTGCGTGCGTGCGTGTTGAAACGCTCTCCGTTTGTGTCAAATTATTTCTGCAACCGGTTTCCGAATGTATATAATTTTTGGGGGGCGCCAGGAAAGGGTTGCGATTTGAAATTTCCCGCAAACACATCTAAACGGAAATAATTATCCTACTAGCTCTGCCGGTTGGGTTCTTACGAAAATAATCGTCGCCGGTACTTACTTTCATCCTAGCAAACGATCATTCGATCCGCTCTCCATACGGAAGAAGCGAGGAATCTGAAATTTGTCTCTGGAAAGAAATTATTAAACTGTGGATTGCACAAGATGCTAAAGAAATGATAATCAGCTTTTCTTTTTCAGAATGAGTACGTTATAAGTTTATTTATCGATTAATTCTTTTTAAAATGAAATGTCACCTTGGTCATGACCGATCGTAAAAATTGTCTATAGCACTTTTATTCTTACTATTTTAGATATCCATGCGCTCTTGAACGATGAGACCAGGAAGAATCCACCGCTGCGACCAATCTTCTCTCTTGTATCTTGTTCTCCTCAACTCTCCGCTGCCGGGTCGGTGTCCTCTTCAACTTATTGTTTCACTTACTTCCCTATTCTTTGCCACGGATGGGCACTAACTCCAAGACTGTCACGTTTTACTTAATCCATGATACACGAAAGTCTATTTCTTCTAATTAATTCCTCCAACTTCGATAAAATGTGTTATTATTACCTAACATTAACCAGTTACAATCTATCCCTCCCTCTTTGAATATTTGTGATTGTTCATCGTTCATGTCCTCTTCCCACATTGCACTCTCTGAAGCGTATGATTGCAATAATTCAACCCGACTTCCACGAATATTACGAACTTCGTTACTTATCTGAGTATCCCGCATTCCTGTCCTGGGAATAGAGCCGCCTCTTCTAGCGTCCTTGACGTCGCCGAGCCGTGGTAGCCACTCGTCCCGCCGACTGCGTGTTGTCCTCGTGGTCGCCGCGCCGTACCCAGCGTTCTGCTATTTAACCATTCACTTCCCAAGTCCGAGCACGAATTCGGTCTTCTTATGGCGATGTACTTGCTCGGAGCAGTTGATTTCTCCTTACACTAATAGTTCATGGCCCACTTACACCGCTGCTCCACGTGCTTTCACATCACTTGATTATTCTTGTTCCGTGGCGTTCAGAACATAATACTTTCAATTCATGCTTTTGTCTAATACTCAGAGTTCTCGTCTGATCACATGGCAACACTCATACGCGTTTTTTTGTCTTTTTTTTCTCTCATGGCCCGTACATATTGCTGCACCACATGCTTTCACTTCACTTAATAGTTTCTTGTTCATTGACGCTCGGAACACAATACCTTTTAGTTTTATGCTTTTGTCCATGCTCCGAGTGCTCGTATACTCACATATTAACACTTCCACGCACCTTCACCCCTCGATGTTGCCCGATTTCACTCTCTCGCCTCACACACGCCACACAGCCCCGTGCGCGCCATTCGTCATGTCTCTTGCCCTCCTCTGAACCGCGTGCCTCTTCCCACCGGCCGTGAGTCGTTCCCAGAATCGTTTCCCTAAAAGATCGACTTGCGATCTTATATTCGCGCCAGATTTGAATTGTCAATCTCCGTTGCTTTTCTGTTTGACGGCCCAATGACCGTTAGGTCATTATATATATACATACATATATATATATATATATATATATATATATATATAATATGTATACACACACACTTAATAATATTATTAAATACTTGTTCGCAGGTTCTATTCGAAAAACTATTCTAGAAATTATTGTTTATATGGATCAACTATTTTGAAAATAAAAAATAAAAAATAAAATGAATACCTACCAGAATATTGATGACCATCAAGGATACTCAAATTAGATAAAATAAGACGAAATTCTGAAAAAAGAAACATTGAAATAGTTTCGTCATGTAATAACGATGAAGGCAAATAGAATTACAAACATTATTTTAGGAGCTTCTGGAGGGTAGGCAGAAAAGAAGCAGGATGAAACAAAGGTGATTTATGTGATTAACACAAATTAAACAACAATTTAATCAAACAATAACGGACGAACATGATAACTGGCAGAAGAAACTGAAAATGATTTAATGGAGATTGCTGGAAACAGAAAATGTTTTTAATAACTCGTGAAACAAAAAATAGTAAACTTAGGAATCGATTATTTTCACTATTAATATCAAGACATTTTCACAAACAATTGCCTATCGCAACTTATTTTAGGAAATTCTTTCTAGACTCTCCTCTTTCACAGTAAAAAGTCTTCAATATTGAAGAGCATATTATTTTCTCTTTATCATTGCATTTTCTTCTTCTTCATCGGTATAATAATAATAATAATAATAATAATAATAATAATAATAATAATTATTATTATTATTATTATTATTATTATTATTATTAAACTCATCTCATCTTACATTTGCAAAATATATATTTAGCTATTTTTTCATCCTTTTAGATGTTCAACTGATTACTTTATTGTCCACCGTTTTGAAGTATTATCATTACATTTAGTGCATCACTGAAGAAATTACACATTTCTATATACATATCACTCTTTCTACATGGACATTGATGAATCCTGGTTCAGAGAATTTCAAAAGTTCCATTCAAAATCCTAACAATCGGAATCGTGAAATTAAATTTGTTACAAAAGTTTCTTCTCAACTGTCTGAACTCTGCAAACATATTATAAAGTAGTCTTATGCTCTGTTCTCAAGGCTTTACTTCCTTAAAATCAGAAATGGACAGAAATCATTACACCATTCTTAGAACAATTTGTTCGTACCATTAGAACTATTTTAAGACCATACAAAAGTCAACAGCAGCGGAAGTTAGCTTTGCCGAAGTTTCTGTATCATCTTCTAAGGAAGTAAGTTCTCGTACGTAAATGCTCGTTGACGAGGAAAACGAATTACCTCTGCCAATAATTGGCTTGCCAATAATTGAAAGACTAAACAGAAATTATTTCTGTTTAATCTTTTGACCCGGCAAAGATGGTGGAGAAGTTTCAGTCCGACAACAGTTACCTTGAATTCTCATCTCCCGCTGACTTTGCAAGGTCTATCCGAGAACTAATTAAGTCTCAAAGAGCTCCACGCGCCCCGCCCATCTCCATCTCGTCTCCAAAGCTTCCGGTTCCTTCGGCGTCCTTCGCAGCTCCCTCGCCCAACTCCTATGCGCCGGAAGTCATCTTGCATCGTTCTTCCCAGCGCACGTTACTATAGCTACGGAGTCGCATTAAAAACAGATTCTTTGCTGCCCGAGAGACGGCGCGACTTAGAAACAGTTGCAAGTCGTGACATAACTTAAAATTGAAGAATTGCAGATCAATGTTTAATCGATATTAATTTTAATCCACACATGGGGTAATAATTGACCTTTGCATAGAATTCGTCAATTATTGCATTATTCTTTATGATCGGTTTTTAACGACTTATAAATGAAGTATGACAATGAGTTGATTATGTGTGAGGTCCAGGGGCAGGTGTCGGAAATTTGAAATTTGTGATAAACATCAGCTACAACTGGACCATTGTCTGGTTTAATCCTTAGAGAAGAAAACCTCTCACACGTATTGACAGAATTGTGAATACAGCTGGAAGAAACGAAAACACGAGATACCACTGGGTAAATTAACCGAATAAGTAAATTTTCTAAAAGTAAATAATAAATAAACAATTATATAAATAACAATCACCATTGTTTCAATAATTTATTCTTGCCAATCATAAGGGGATAAAAACTGGTCACCTTGTCAACATTCAATCTGTTACTACATTTTATAATATACTAATGTACCCAGCAATGCTTCGCTGTTGCAGTATATTACACTTCTCAGGATACTGGTCACATGATTGTTAATCCCGTTTTGCGTTACTCTGCAAAAATTCGAATAGATAAAAGACTTTCTCGCGAGTATTGGTTTATTCTATGACCTGGTTTGGACATGGTTGTCAAGTAGCCTATTGATAAAACGGTTTCAGTCAAGTTTAACATGTGTTCGTTAAGACATGCTTGAAAAAAATTGATTTATTTGTCCGAGAAAACGTTCTAGTAATAATTCCGCAAAATTCCATAATCGCAGGGGCAGATTATGCAACTACAAACGCGCTGAATACCTTGTCGGTGCGTCGGGTTGCCTGGAGTACGGGGGGTGGCTTGAGTCATAAATGCATAAATAATCCACAACGCCCCCACATGTTCGATTTAATGCAAACCACTCGTTAAACATTCTACATAGTAATAAAAACAAGTATGAATATTTCAGTAAAATCAGTCATGTAGTTTTTACGTATATATGCTACAGACATACGTCCATCACTTTTTATTTATATACAGCTTCTTTTATGTATCCCTTTGTCCGCATTACTCTCCCTCTCAGTAAGACTTGTTCCGTGTTTCCAATTCCCTTCTCCCCTTCGTTTCCATCCATGGAGATTGCTGAGCCCTGGTCGCCGGCGGTGGTCGCCCACAATCTAAGCAGCGGTCGATCGCGGGCGCGGACGCGACGCTAGGCGCTTCGCAGGGTCTCTTCCGCGATACCGCGGATTTCGCAGGGTCAGGGCCAGGAAGGAGATTCGGTTGCCGCGGAGACGGAGCCAATGACCTCGCCCGTGACCCGCCTTAGTGCTCAGTGGGCGGACGGCGCGGCGACGGACGAAACGCGCGATGCAACGTGCACCTTCGCACCAATTTTAGATTAATTTTTCCGATAATCTCAAGATTCTGATGTGTCTCTATTTCACTCTAGGAATGATCGATCAAGTTCTTTTGTATTTTTCTGGCGCTTTATTGCTTCATATTACCTTCCGTTCTGAGCTCAATGCACACTGTATAACTTACCTGGATCCACAGGTTTATGGTTACGAGGAGAAAATGGAAACCGTAAATGACGCTCATGTTCTCTTACAGGGACTTGTGAAAGGGAACTACTAGAGCAAAATGTGAAAAGATAAATGAAAATCAATATAGTAAAAATCGAACGAATGAATTAATAAATAAGTAAAACTTAATTCATTAAAATTTGATAAAAATTAAATCTGGTATACACTATGACCGTTAAGTTGTTCTAGAACTCTTACAATGCCCTTGGCGCGTTAATAACGTACGCATACACGAATTATTTACTCATGGTCAGTATGAGTGCTGTATAAAATATGGATTCTTGTTAAGAATGACAAGACTCGGTCCCCCAGTGTTAGGAAGTAGGCTTATTCTTTACCCACATCGCTATCTACAGCAGATGACTCCGGTTATTTGATATTGTCTTCCAATTGTCCATTCCATATTGACTCCGGTTAGTTGTAGGTACGAGTTCAGTCTGATCATCTGGGGGTAAGGGTTGAAAATAGATTAATAATAAGATTAATCATTGTCCACATATGATACATTGAGACATGAGAAACCAATCAAACAAAAACGACATGGTAGCCCCCTTTACTTTACGCAGGACTCGAACCTCAATCTTCTGTTCCATTACTGGGACGCTGTTCCATTCCCTTCGCTACCAAGAGAAGTGTTTACGATTTTAAGTCATTTATATAAGAATTAAATCAAACAACAAGCAAATAATAGGATGTAATGAGGAATATACTTTTATCACTTGAAAAGGATTTAATAATAACAGAGCATGTTTTTATTTCATCAGAAACTTGTTGCGACCGCATTGCTTGTTAATGCTACAAACAAATATAAGACTACATAACCCAAATCATTAGCTTCAGACCTCTATGCAATATTTCTATGCTAGGGTATATTGGTTCCAGGAATTACCATGGGAGCGCCTGAAATACACCCCCCTACTTCAACCCCTTTTATTCAAACGTTTCTGATCCCTTTGAACAATTATACAAGTTGGTAAATTAATAAATTGAATAATCCATTCATTTCCACGCTTACTCATTTAAACAAAAATCTTTCATTTTCAAGTTCTGTAATGGGAAAAAAATCGCGACAAATTTTTATTTAATATTAATCACAAAATCTACTAGGGTATATTCTTAAAGACGGATGTATTTTCCAAACATAACAATATAATGTGTACAAATAAACTGTATGTTTCTAAGACTTAAAATACAACAGGTAATTCCAAAATTTAATGCGAATAAGCAATTTTCGAAGGAACAGTCCCGAATTATTTCATCCACAGCCAAAATACGTGGTAACAACTCAATTTCTAAGAAATACTTTCAAAAACATTACTCCATATTTTCATCATAAAGCTACACATAAACAATATAAATAATTTTCAGTTTTCTAGAAAATAAAACGTACCAAAAAACACAAGCAAACATCGGTGGACCGTGCATATTCCCTGGTAATATCGAATCTTCATATATTGTATCCGCACTTTGAACTAATGTTTTTGGTAAACTTAAATGTTGCATTTTCTTTATTTAAACTTCATATTTATCTTAATGTTTAGCATTGATGATCTCTGTGCGATCAAAATAGCTTGTGCTGAGATAAGTTTACTAAATGATGGAAACATGCCTTATTCTTGAACATTTAACGCTAAGAGCAAAAATAAATATTCTTATATGTATTCATATATTAACTTCTTAATATGTGTTAAGATCAACAGTTTTTAAAACATGACGTTCATATGAACAGCACTTCACCAGAATATGAGAATTATGATGCGGGAATTTGTATTATTCCTGCACTACTCACGTTGTTTTGAATAACTCGTTTAACACAAAAAAATTCACATTGCATCGTACATTTAACAAATACACAAGGTCATATATCAATTCATCCAGGTTGCATCATACATCAATACATAAATGTAAATCTATTTTGAATTTTTCAGCTCTCGATTTTAAAGAAAACCTGAAACTTGTATTTGTTTCAAAATTGAGAAAATATGCGCAACAGTCAACGGACAAGAAAGTATTTAAACCTTTTAATAAATGAATACGGAAACAAATTCGTTGCATTGTTTCCTAGTTCAATAACATCGTGTGCGATCAAGGACCCCCGGAGAATAAACGGATCTGGAAGAGAACTGCAAATTAAAAGTAATTGATATTTATCACAAAATTAGATCTGTACTGTGACAAAATGCGTAAAGTTCTGACCTTCAGAACGCCTTTCACTCGTTTTCTGCCAATTTAAAAGGCACACAAAGTGAAGACGTTGTGCAATCAAAAGACACGCACATTCAAAAGACATGCCACACTAAAAACATGCTCACACAAAACGCATCGCAATAATCTGATTCCAGTTTCTACCCACTAATAAATATTGGCAGCATAAATTAAAAGAAAATGTGAGCGCATTGAGGATCCGAAGGGCAGCAGATGTGGAGGCGGCTGGCGCGCGGGCGGCGGCAGAGGCCATTGTGCGCGTGGGGGGAGCCAGCGGAGCCAGCGGAGCCAGCGGAGCGGAAGGCGCGGCCCACCCGGAAGCGGCGCCGCGCGACAACTCGGAAAAGCGGCGGACAACGCGCGTGTTATATCCCAACGTACAGGGAGTACGCAGTACTTCATGTACTTCGGAAGATAGGGCTTACGCCTTCAATTAGCTCGAAGGAAGGAGCGCCCTCTGTGACCCCCATAAAAGATATTTCAAAACACAGCTCTCATCCCTCACCCAGATAGGGCGTATAGATTCCAATAATTGACATGTGCCCCTCTGACCTTCACATAAAAATATCATAAACGCTGCCTCCCTTGTTGTCACCAAAAACTTCCTCGCGCGCAGCGCTCGGCGTCTCTGATAAGGGCCAGCGGGTTTTCATCCCTCACCCAGATAGGGCGTATAGATTCCAATAATAAGTGTTCACTACCAGTTTAGACTTCATACTAGAAATTTGTATCAGTTTGTATCAATTTGTATATGTTAATTTCAGAATAAAACTCAGTTTATTCTTACTCTCTGAGTTTGATTTCATCGAGCCTGTCTGAAGAACTTGTCGACTAGCCATCGACATTATTTAACTCGCGAATTAGCCGCGTCAAAGGACGCACAGCCGCTAACGAGCACTGGGATTGCAAACCCTTCAACTGTATTTTCAGCACCTTTTCCTCGCTTTACACAGAGCGCGAAAGAGGGTTGGTACAAACACATACAAGGGGGCGGTACAACAGATACATTCAAGAGCTCTCAGATTGGCAGTCGGTAGTGGTCTGTGAGGTTGAGAAAGCCGAGTCAAATACATTATCACTGAAATTTAGTCAACTCTGTCGGCAGTAATGCGATCTTCGTGACAGATTTGACGATTTACTGTAAAATGTCGTAAATGAAGAGGGGTTATAAAACAAATTTTAATTATCAGAGAAAGTATCTTGGCTGGTAGGCCATCGTTCAGTTGGCGTTAAAGGGCCAAACGTTTCATCCACGACAAATATGAAACCCCCCCCCCCGGCCCGACCCACTAAGGAAAACCAACTTCAGTGCCTCTGGCACAGAAAGAAGCAATGGGTATTTTTCTCAGACAAGCGAGAGAAATGTCGCTTATCAAAAGTATCTGAATTGAGGTCGCGTCCTGAGCAGGTGCTATGCTAGGTATCTTTATCTGAACATTGACGAGAGGGCTCCAAAACCCGCTGTCAACGCTAACGAGGATACACATTGTGGAAGCGGGGGTGTATCGGATCTTATGAGAAAGTGATCTCTAAAGGGAAAAAGTGCTCGGACAATAAGGTCTGTTTATTGCTTCCAAGACATGTAGAGTTCACATGAAAGTGACGTAATGAACCCATAAATTTCCGTTTTCTACATAAGGATCCTCTAGCGTAGATAACGGACAGACTTTTTTATTAAACTTATTTGCATACTTCATCGTTCTTGGTCTCCGTGCTTGAAACCTCGCTCACCATCACACTCCTCCACGGACCTTGTCTTCCCTGAGAACTCAATATTTTGCATCCTATACTGGAAGCATTGCCTCCAATCACTGCTAGTAGCACAACACCTGCGGCGAATATATATATATATATATATATATATATATATATATATATATATATAATTTGGTTGCTTGTGTTGGCATAACATAATGATTGGTTGGCATAACATCATTATGTTAATCATTCACATGAGTGTTCCATTGATGAATATTGTATATTTTACATTGTGCAAACTCCAGTTGACACGTCCTCTGATTGGTACCATAAAATTTTTAATTAAAATAAATAAAAAATGAAAAACAAAAAACTGACCCTATGAATTCAAATAATATAAAATATCAACGCACATTCACGGAAGTACTAAAATTTACTTATTTACATTTTCTCTCATTACTCAAGATATCTATTCAGGGTAGTTTAATAATAATTTAGTAATAGAAATAATTGTTAACAATTGTTTTTCCATAACACGTGGTCGGAGAGAAAATAAAAAAGGATAATAATTAAATAAATGAATAATAAAAATAAAACCGGATAGCATGGTTCCGGCATGGAGCTTTTCAGCACGTGGTCCTGACAATGCACTGTTTATCAATTACTTACTTTCGGGCCGTGGCTCTGATCGGATTTGCAATGGACTTGTTGTGCTTCAGCACCTCTATATTGGAGTTGGGCTGTAGGCGAATGACGTTTGACCATTTTGTGTTCCGTACCAAGGTGTGTACCGTTTATATTACCGTGGCTTTATATATATATATATATATATATATATATATATATATATATATATATATATAATTTTATATAATACATATATTTATATAATACATAATTTATTTATTTTTCTTCACGTATGTTGATTCATGGCATATATTGTGTGATTTCTAATGTTGTTGTTCAGACAAGTTGTCTTTATTCCATGTGATTGTGTTTATTGTAGCCCTGATGAAGGAATTAAATATTCCGAAACGTTGGCAATTTAATGTGTTTCATTAATTGACCGATCCTGTGATCTATATCCTACAACTTATTAACGGTCGTGAATTCTACAATGGTGAATTCTAGTTTTACCTAAAAAATGCAGGTGTGAACCTTTATTAAAATCACTTGAAGACAGGGATGTGCACTGGTTTGAGTTTAGATTCCTATCCATGAACCTTTAAAGACTCCATTTATAAAGTTTTCGTGTGAGCACCGCCAAAAGTATGTATATTACAGAAATAATAACGGAGCCGATTTATAATAACAAAGTACGCAATCTACATTATTTTTTTGATAACACTTATGTTGGTGCATATAATAAACTATACTTTACCACGAAAATATATATATATATATATATATATATATATATATATATATATATATAGGATGAAAATGTGTTTATTAAAATTTTAGTAATTTTATCCACTTAGATCTGAAAAGGAATATTACAAACAGCGATATGAATAAGCTATTTCGGTCTAAACACCGAAACTATAATGAGCAGAAAGAAGTATTTCTCTTCGGAACCGAACTTCTCTGATCGAAATGAACAAGTGGGGTATTTCAGAATCAAATGCTTCTCCCGGAATCGAAATTGGAGAATAAGAGAACGGCCTGGGCCGTTTTACACGATGCAGTGTCAGTACATGGACCAGAACTGAATATGAAATCGGTCCATCTCCTTGCCTGAAAATTGCACACCTGACTTTTCCCGGATGCTGAAACTAGTAGACATTTTATGCAGCTGATGGATTTACAGGTCACGACTCTCAAGAGAGCGATCCGCTTATACTAGTATTTCTGAGATCGCAATGCAACGATTAGAGAACGTTAAGTACATCCGTTTGTCTCCATATCACGATTACACAGCACCTACACGATACTATCAGTACGTATTGTTGTCATAATTCGCATGAATTACACAGTGCTAAACGGTTGCGAGCCTGTCATAAATTTAAAGTTTTGCGTTCAATATTACCTGTCGAACCTTTTGACATTTTAATTCTAGAGGCGTACACAGCGATTAATAGCGACCAGAAATGATAAATTACTTTTGTAATTGTTTTTAATATTGATGAATGATGGAAGAATAAAGTTCATAATGCATAATTTTTATTCGTTTTGAATTTGAACAATAAGTGCTGTATTCAAATTAGACAACCCAGCCTTGCACATACATACTTATTTTATGTTACAGATCTGGGATATTGGTATATTTGAATTTTGAAAAATTTGGATAGGATGTTTGATTTGTAAAATAAAACGGCATCTTTGCAATTTTTTCCATTTATGTATTTTGGAAGATTTTACTGATATCATTGTAAAAGTATTTCATTAAATAACTTTACATAATTAACAACGTAAAGAATACATTGTATAAAAGAGAAATTTGTCACAAACGTAATATTTTTAAATACTTTAGTTTGCTCTCTTGTAAGCAAAATCTTAAACCTGAACACTGAAAGGCATCCTTCCCCATCTGCAATACAAACACGGGTAGAATTCTAACACCACAAATATTTCACTTTTTTGCTCAATTCTCAGTGAAATCAGATAGTGGACAAACATCAGTGAGCAATTATAAACAGGTCAGTTGAATTTGTAGCATTGTTTGTTTCTACAGGTGCCTTAATTTCAGTGTTACTCTATTTGCCTTCAACATTTACCGACCCAACTCAATTATTCCAAACAAATCAGAATAAATTAAAAGTGACACATTCAATATTGTGAAAAACCGAATCACATAAACATGCATGAAATCTCAAGTGCTTTTGAAAATCCATGTGATTTTAAACGGTATGACTATTGATTTAAACCTGTAGATTACAAAACACTCACCGACTATGATAGCTCAGCCGCAATAACGTTGTCTCTGTAACATCTTTGACCGAAAAGCCCAAGGTTTGGAGTGCTAAGGCGTACATTGTTTTTTACACCAACTACATAGCTGGGTCGAATTTAACGAGTGAAGAAGAGAACTTCGCTCGTTCAAGAGAGCTTCTTTGGTAGCTTTACTCGCGTTTCTGGAATCAATTCCAAGCGAATGCAAGAGCAAATATTCTAACATAAGGGACAAGGACCGCGCGCGAAATTTCCTTCCTGATCCTTGTTCTCTCGTTCCTCTCCTCTGTTCGCCCACTGGAGGAGAGACCTGAAGCGGGAAAACTCCGAGCTGACGTAGAGGTCGGTGCTCGATCTCAAGTTCCAGCGGGGGTTGGAGGCTGCAATCCCTCTTCCTCCCGATATCAAATACCCAACATTTACGAGGCTTGTGATCTCAAAAGCTGCCGCGACCGTAATGAATATTCTCGTTCACTCAATGAATTAACAGGGCCGAATAAAGTTTGTGGTTTGTCGTAATAAATATACGTGAATACGAACAATGGAATTGAGTAAGTACATTGAGACACACGAAAGCGAAATTTAGATTTTGTAATTACATATAAAATATATTTTTAACACGTCGAGCGCGAAACGTGGATTCTCTTTCTTGTTTTCCGTGAGTAAAACAGCTAATTTTTTCACAATGCGCGAATCATGGTAAAGCTTGGGGGAAATATTGGTATTTCTTGTTATTTGATATTTAATTTATATTCCTTTACTTGACGCATTGCGATTCCCTCACGGTGTGTTAAAAAATAAAAAACGCAACAATCAATAACGCAAGTTGATTTTCGCACTCGTCATTTTCTCATCGAGTGTAGCGAGGAGACAAATTCGACTCGTGAGTGAATGACTTGTTTCGCGCCGTTGTTACCTTACCTATTATTTGAATTTTCGTTATCATGATTCTTCGTATAACGACTACTTTCTATTTCCAAATATCTGGTTCCGCTTACTATACGAAAAGAATGAATTATCAATTTCTAAGCTGAATAAAATGCTGCCACCATCCCTAACATCTACACGCACACACAAATTTATTGCTCGGATAACGGCAATCTTAACTCGGAAAATCTCAAAAAGACGGGATAGACGCAGATGATAAAATAGGGTCCAACTATTCTAGAGTTTCCGGAAACAATGTGGACGTGATTAATGGAGAAAACTGAAACAACCTCACCTCCACTATTTCCATTGTATGCTTAAATGTTTAACACACTAAACTGACATGAAAGAGCGCAAAGCGTGTTTTCGCCTAATTCGGCCAAATATCGGCAGCTGATTTGCCCATGAGTGGATGAGCGTGCGAGTGTCAATGGGTCTTGGCCGCAGCACCGACCGCAGCGGCGGTGGGCGCGTCGTGTCCGATCGGGTCGAATCGGATCGGATCGGATCGGATCGGATCGGATCGGATCGGATCGGGTCGGATCGGGTCGGACCGGGTCGGGCGGCGCCGCGTGCGGCAGGTCGCGCTCGCGAGCAGCCCGCCGGCCGCTGCCCCGGCGCGCTCGCTCCCTCGCCTCGCCTCGCCTCGCCTGCCAGCGTGCTTCGTGCGCTGCTTCGCAGCCAATATCTCTCTCACACTATGACTGCCCTTTTGGAATACACACACGAATTGCTCACGCCCATCCACCCTACTCTTATATTTCTTAATTCCAATACACCCGGAATTATTTCATCCTTTACACATCGCTATTCCACCATTACATTCTATTAATTCCTATATTTCTACATTCTTCAATTTCACTATACCTCTCACTAGTGCTTTCTCTCCACACTCAGCTCGCCCTTTCGGAACACGGACAGAAATATTCACCCCTAGGCGGTGGATGTTTTTAGGATATCTCTATTCCTTCCTCTGATCCTTCATCAGTTTCTGCATTCCTCAAATATACTGTACCCCGCACTATTCCTTCATCCCACACTTTCTTAAACCCCCTCACATACCCCACAACATTTCTTCCCGTTACATTCTCTACCGTTACCTTTCCTTGCGCTCTTCCAACATTCCCTAAACACCTGGCACTTCTCGTTGCATTATTCTTCCACTACGCATTATTCCTCACTCCGCTTTCTTCACGTTAAAATAGATTGAAGTGAATTTGTATCAGAAATGTAATACGGTAATATGTTGAGACCTAACACTAAGACCTACCAGGTAACTAGTTAAATATTTATTTCTGTACATTTTTATAATGAAATTATTTGAAGTATTTGCAAAATACATTTATTGGGAGAATTCAAGAATACGCAGATAATACAAAATAGCTTCTAGAGGATTAAAATAAGTATGCATATAGTTAAAATGAAGTTTTGATCTGATTGAATAGTGAACTAAAGCAGCCCTTGAAACTTATACTCCATTCCCTCACAAATCATTACACCGTCTCCCTCACTATTTCTTCCCTGTCACATTATTCCTCCTTTTTCAAAAACAATCACACTACGCCTTCTCTCCACATTCACCTTCCTCGGACCCGAAACCTTTCCTTCGAAGCGTCTAGAACATACCCTTCCAGCAACTCCCTCTCCTTTCCTCTCACTCTCTTTTTCATGTTCCACATCCGTGCGCCCCTCGTCCTCACATACATAGCCCCATCGTGCCACACCTATTTTCCCCTCGATTTTCTCGAGTCTCTCCTCCCTGACGCACTCTTTACAGCCAGGTTGTTCTCATCCTCTCTCACGTCTCTCTGCCCGCGCTCTTTTCCTGCTCTCACTACGCCGTCGCTGGCCACTACTCACCTACTCTACCTACTCTCACCAGCCTGCCGACCGCCCCCGCCGCCGGCGACTATTTAACCAGATGAAAACTTCTTCGTTTTAACTTGTTAAATACTTCTTTTAATACTTTGGAAGTTATTTTACATCATCTGTGTACTCTTGAATTCCCCAAATATATGTTCTTTTGCAGATACTTTCTGCAAATAATTTAATTAAAAAAATTAAAGAAGTAATAATTTAACTGGTTACCTGTTAGGTCTCAACATATTATTCTGTATTAATCTGGTCTGAGGGGAAGTAAAGCCGGCTGTTCCATGTAGCAGATTTACTGCATGTAAAATGTCAAGTCTAAGAAGCCTCTGAGCAAAATGTGATCCGCCTGTTTTGTTGCCCAAGATAATACATTTTTTCTCCGCTAGATGGTGAAAGGAGAGTAGCGAAATTTGCGGGGTCTGACCGAAGAGACGGTCCGAGTCTCGCCACGTAAAATAAAGCATTAACTAATTAACTCTCCCTATCTCTATCGCTATCTGTTTATCTACGTATCTATCTCTCTTTCTCACTCTCTCTAACAATGTCTGTTGCTTTGGCGTCAGCCCTCTCCCAAAGCCGTCTTACCGTACATCAAAATTCTACTACGGAGCCTAGAATTCTTGGGCAACATTAAGTATTATTTGCACCAATGTAGTATTTACATTTTTGTTACATTACAGAAGCATGAAGGGTGTGCGGAGAACGAAGAGAGTGGAAAAGGCGAAGTGAGTGCGGAGAATAAGAGGACACGAAAAATGCGGGATGTTTAAAGCGGGAGGAGCGCAAGAAAAATGTCCGCGGATTGATAGGTAAGGTATATTGCTGAGGATGGGGGGGAAGAGTATTACGAGGAATGATGTGGCGGAATGAAGGATTTAAGAGAATGTGTAAATGAAGGAATAGTGTGGGGAGATAATGGAATTGAGAATGTACGAATACAGGAAGGAATAGAGTGAAGGGAGAGGAAGGAATAGTGCGAAGAACAGTGGAATTGAAGAATGCAGAAATAGCGGGAGGAACAGAGGAAGAAATATCAGTATCCTAATAAACATCCGCTGCCGCCGTCTGGTGAATATTTCTGTCTTCCTTTTGCTGGACGCGCCGTGAGATCTCATGCCCGACCAGGTCCAAAGGATTTATTACACGCCCACCGAGTATAGTCGAGCGAGTTTGCTCCGGTGCTGATATACTCGTACCAAGTCCGCCTGCACACCATGTTACGTGAAGGAATGGAGGGTTCATTTGTTCCACGGTGAGTACTAGTCATCTATCTGAGATCTAGTGGAACTGTGCAGATGTGTGGGAAGATTGTTGATCTCCTAGAAGTAGCAGTAGGTTGGGAGTGGGGAGAAGAAGAAAACGTCAATGAGGAAAATTAAATATTTAAAGTCAGTTTAAGACTGAAAAGTATTTGAGTAACTAGAACACTTTAGAATATTCTAAACAAATTTAAGTTATTTTATAAGATAAAATTTCTAAGAAAAATATAATATATGTAACTAATGAAAATAGTGGATAAAGACGGGTATAATTTTACTAGCGTGAAAACGAGCGACGATAGTGAGTTTTCTAATTTACCCATTTATCCACGTGTTACGGCCAATGTTTTTTCAGTTCAATTTAAGAGTAATTTTAATTTTCAGATAAACAAGCATGTCTTTACCATTCGAGGCATACATTAGATGACGTCACATTTGCTCTGAACGTGGCGAACGATCTGAACAAGGTCCTTTTCAGTGATTCTTTCATTGTGTACTTATGGTTATCGTAGTAACTTGGAAAATTTAAAAAAAAAACAGTAAAATGGAAGATATGAATTAATTTCCAGATAAAACATTTAAAAAAGCTAAAAAAACAATGCCAACAATACTTTCTAGTAAAATGAAAGATACATACGAGAGATTAGAAAACGTATACATTTTGGAAAATGGACAAGCAAGTCGCTTCTGACTCAGAAGATATTTATTTTTGGCTATGTGGTTTCTCATTTTTAATAAGCGTAAATCAACGTGCTTATGGCCGTACGTAGTATGAAGAAGATGCTGCTTGTGAGAGACATACTGTTATTTCACATTCTTGTTAACGGGTACTCACTCTCTGTTTCACGGGTACTCACTCTCGTCAGGCGTATCTCGTCGGTGGGCAACTCCGGGATTCCGCTACTATTTCAGGCGGCGTGCTCGCAGGGTCGGAGTCGGAGTCGGGGTCGTGTCGTGGTGATGGCCTCACAGGTTCGCACCGGGGCGTAAGGCTCCGTCCACTCGTACTGAAGCGACGGCCCGGCGGTGGGCTCGTATGGCTCGCGGCGTTCCCCTGACGCAGCTCTCCTCCTCACGGTGCCCTAATTCTCATACCACCTTCTCGGATGCACACAGAGTCGAGTTCCACTCACGTTCGGATTAACCGTGACAAATTATAACGTTGGTCGACTTCTCCTTTCTTGAATATATACACAGACGGCATTTCTTGGCGGCGTGCGGTTTGTACTGGAGATCTGGCAGTTCTTTTCTAGTGTGCAGCACACGTTTTCGCAATTATTAACAAACCGAGCATCTTTCGACAACGAGTTTTTTCTCCGCTCCGGCTCGAGCCTACTGAATGTAATATTCACTGTTAGGGTCAGTCTTTGTGCGACAATTACAGTTCAACTCGTCGTAACGCACAAACTGCACAGCTCTCGGGAAGACTAGTTATCGTCACGAAATGGAAACATTCCTCGCCACTGACGAATTCTGTAGCACTGTCTGTCTAGACTTTCCTAATAGAAAATTCTTCTCGCAGACTCATCTAGTGAAAAGAATTCGTCCTACATCAACGACTTTTGAAAGAGAAGTATCTGTCTTACTTCCTCGACGTTTGAAAGAGAAGTGTTCCTTTCGCGAACGTTCGAGATGACCGTTTTCAGCCACCTCGCTTGATTGATGCCGACCAATGGCAATTTAGGGTCTTATCGGCCTTTGCCTAATTGGCTAACATCATACTGGTCACAGGTTTGAAACCAAGAGTCGCTGTGCGTTATCCCCAGACGTCATCCGCGCGTGGTCTTCAAATGTCATGATGGCTACACATAAGGTGTAGCCATCTCTCGGTTGACATATGAGGGAAATGGGCTACGTCCGTTTCGTCTCAATACATTAGTATGAAACACAACTTCCAGGAGTTCCCGCTTTTTCAATATCCTCATGTTTTATTATAAACACATGTTTAGACGGAAGTACCCTTTTCCATCGCAAATTAAGGAGCGCATGGCATCAAATTCCATTTAAAATGAAAGCATATTTAATTGCTATATAATCTAAATATGAGAAGAAACAGACACAACAAAAAAACCGTACTAAAATCTCTTAGTATTAGTATCACTAGAGTTAGTAGGGAAATGAAGATGGCGACCAAAAATACAGAGCTAATCCTTTTGAAACATTTTCTGATTGTGAATGATTGTTTTCGGAGATTACATTGTAGCTGGTAGCCTCAGCCTTCACCACACCAAAGTAGCAAAGAGAAAATATTCAAATGATGCTTGAACGCGAGATTCAAAGCTGAAAACATCCATATCTTATATCTGGATGAGAGCCCACGACTGCAGTGCAGAGCTGATGCCATCAGTATAGACAAGGACGCATCACAGCTTTAAAATAAATCAGAAGTGCTGTTATACTGTTTATTATTTCAGCTGCAGTGCGCAAACATGCCTGTTTTCCACTTGGAATCAACATTGCCATCCTCTCTCCCCAAACCCGAAATAGAGTTGTTTTCCTTATTCCCTCGAATACCCTCCCGGGCGCCGAAATTTCGTTTCCGCGATGTTTCCCTTGACCGTCAGGTGAACGCCCCCTGTGACCGGCCGTCGCCTCGCCCGTGCAATCCGATTGCCGTCCCCGCCCCGTCCCTCCCGCCTTCCCCTCTCAATCCCGCCCCGTCACACATACTTCCTACAACGCCTCACTCTCGCTCCGTCCAATATCATCCTCCGCTCGGCTTGCCCTTGCAATCCTCTCCACCCGCACCCGTCCCTTCTCAAGGTGACGGTGGTATTGGCGATGGTGTGTGTGTGTGTGTTTACGATGGTTCTGGCGATGGTAGTGGTTATGGCGTGGGGTTTGGTGGCGGTAATGGTGGTTCCGGGGGTAGCAAAGTGTGTGAATGTGGTGGTGAGTGAGGCTGTGACAGTGATTGTGACTGTGGCGGTAGAGGCGACGGTGGCAGTGGAACTGGCGTTGGGTTAGTGTGTGTCTGGGGGTGGCGGTATCGTAGGGTAGGGTAGGGAATGAAGTCGACAATAATGGGGGCGGGTGATGTGGAGGTGGTAATAGGGGTGTCTGTGGATGTGGCGGCGGCATCTGCAGGGGGTAGAGATGGTGGTGGAGACGGAAGAGGCTAAGAATGTTGGCGGATGGGGGGGAGCGGCAGGGGGTGGAGATGTGAATGGAATGGCCAAAGAGTGGGTTGGGGTTGTGGTGTCTGCGGGGCTGGCGGGGGCGTGGCAGGCCGTAATTCGATTGTCTGGTGCTGAGGCGAGCGAGCAGCTCAGGTGGCCCTTGCGCCGCGACCCTGCGCCGCCTCCCACGCGCCCTAACTTCGCGCGGATTCGCCGCTTCGACTCACTTCAATTGACAGACACGTCAATTGAAAGCTGAGTCAAGACCTTTACTTTTTCAAGCTTTGTAGCCTGTCAGGGGGTAAATGAAAAAAAAAAAGACGTTCAAACGAAAGAACGTTCATGCATGAACCTGAGTTTATTTAAACATTCAAAGTTGTATTTGGAATACACAGTATAGAACACTGATACGTTTATAATTGATCTCTATTTTGCAATACAGGCTTTATTTGTCACGAAACTTAAACTTTCACTTCTGAAAAGAATGAAGAAGGACTTACTCTTAGTTAAGTTCAAAATATTGTTTACCGATTTCAACAAGAGAAATATGATTAGGAAAAAATACTTTTATGTTGATCTCAATTATCTCCATATAAAAACATTTTGCTTTGAATGAATGTTTTGAATCACAAACGTTTCGGGGTTGATGGTAAAATAAAAATAAAGGTACGAAAATTAAATATGAAGGGAAAAATCAAACATCTCATATTATGACTAAACATCCAAAAGTAATAATATACAATAGAATTAAGTGTTAACTTCACAGTAGTTAAACATTGTTACATATCTTCTTCATACAAAATTATACAACGCTAAATTGTTATATTATTTAAGTCTTCCGATGTTTTTCAATGCAGATTCCTTTTCGAATGAAATTGCTTTTAGAATGCAAATTGTTTTGAAATATCTGAGCCAAATGTAGAACAAAATCTCGCCCAGGGGTAGTGTTCGCTACCGATAGTTGTTTAAGTATTAAACCAGAGCGATATATCCACTGCGGGTGCGGCGAGGAAAGTTCCGCCCTGGACGCGGAATTAGCGGGTGTGTTCATACCGGAGCGACAATTACGAGTCAGCGTTTGGTGAAGGTTTTCATCCAAAATAGAGGAGACGCTCGCTTCTATTCATGCAGGGCTAGAGTCATGTCAAGTTATTCATAGTACGTTTTCTGAGCACATGCAGTATGTTAAGTATTTTTCTTTATTTATTTACGGTTTTCTCTCCAATTGATAAGATCACTTTTGAAAATGTGGAAATGGGGGTCCATAATTTTGACCTAGAAGGAAAAAGTACGGAGAATTTCACATGTTGATGTCACAAAGATGAGAAATTTTAATTTACTACAATGACCAGTGCCTGTTTGATGAAATTTTTAACAAATTGTTGGGAAAATAAAGGTCAAAATGTTGTAGATATTGCAAATGACGTGGGTTCCTATAGTGCAGATACGCAGATGACACGGAAACAACGAGTTGGTTTGGAAGCATGCGCAGAATACACCGTAGCAACACGAAAAAACAATAGAGAGAAAAACACAGCGAGCTTTGAAGGGTGAACCAGATTGGGAATTAGGGAATTCCGACTCGTGTCGTTGTGGTGAGAGGATCGCTTGTGCGGTTTTTCTTGAGGTTAATTATGAAATCGAGACTTGTGATATTTCGTGAGAGTAAACATTGAACTTGAACTTAGAATATTCCCGCATTAGGTGTGCAACTGGAACTTCTAAAATTTACGTGTTGTACCATTGCAAACTCGGACTTGTAATATTTTCATGAGTGAACTGGAAGTGAACTTTCACACTACAAAATTTGACTTAGACATTTTACCAGTGAATTGTGAATTGCCAGGTTAGGTGATAGAAAGTAATATTAAAGGGATATTGTTCCGACCGGGAAAGTAATCAGCTGAAATAGGAGCCCACCTGAGGGCAAGATAAAGAGTATAGGCAGTGTTGGTGAAGTGGTTGGAGGAAGTTTCGACTTGGTCGCTGATCATCGTGGACTTCGATAAGAAGGAAGATTGGTTTACTCTATGTGGCGGCATCGAACGACGTGGGAGCGAAGAGGCAAGAAAGGATGGCAAAGAGGCAAGAAAGGTTCCATAACGCTGTTATTGCAATAACGAGATAAATGGTCATGACTTAACGATAAATTGTAATAATCAATGATAGTTGATAACCTTGGCATGCACAATAGATTATAATTCATAGTTTGAAATAAATCTGATTCTCATATGCCATTGCATGCAAAATATGTAATTAATAAAAATCCGGTCTCCATTTATCAATGATTGATCTATCAGTCGAATGGTTCTAATATTTTTCAACAAATGAAAACACGTATGCTGTATACATGTAGTGTAAATACATACCATCACTTTCATACATCATAATGTGTATGTAAAATATCATAAACTACGCATCAAAATAATTTAATACAAAATAAAAAATATGCCAAATATAAATTTTTAAGCAGAAAATCAATCAAAATCAATGTTTCTAGAGACCCAATATGTAGATTCTCAAATAGTCATCTCATTCGCAACGAGTGCTCGTCGTTCACTAGATATTTGGCGAATTAATACGAATGTTCTGAATGTCTGCAACTCACTACAGTTGCAATCCTACCAACCCCTACGAATAACTAAACGACGTCATTCTCATTTTTCCGCCTAGCAATTGACAAACGCATCGGATTATATGGTTTCGACAAAAGTGGCTGTCCTCGGTTGCACCCTTCAAGGGCCCATCTGCCCTGCGCACACGGCCGTACGTCGATGGCCGCCCGCTGTGCCGCCGCCCACGCCCGCGCCCACGCAACGCCCAGACCAGCTGCCCCCGGCGCGGCGAGATCTGCGGGCGAAGCGTTGGACTGAGAAGGCCTTTAGAGCGGTGTTTTACGCAAACGGAGATCCTAGCCGGATCCAAGAAGAGTGAAAGGGATTGGAAATTCTCGTTTCCGTGAACTTAGACAAGGAGAGCCTCAAGGTTTAGCTACGATACTGAACTTATTTAATGCTTTTCTTACAGTTTCCCCCCTTTATTCAAATCCAGCATACATGAATATATATCAGCAATACATTCAAATATTTTATTAAAAATATATGGTTAAAGGGAACATTGGGTATAATTTGTGTGGTTATCACAAATGATAAAACGTGGACAAACAAAATAAAGGGTGCAAAAAATTCATATTCCGTCCATAAATGCCTATTATCTTAAAAAATGTTTAATTTTTAATTGACAGAAGATGCAATTTGCAAGTCTCCCCAGAAACAAAACATAAAAAATCGCTCAGAATATACTACACCATCAAACTATAACACATGACTGAATACAGATTGTTCTTCCCTAATTTCTGAAAGTATCAGGCGATCATCTCATTCAGTCTTATTAAAAGGAGATCAAACATACAAAAAATCGCGTTTTCATGAGTCATACCCAGGCAACATTCCTCCTAAAATATACCAGGCGTGTTGTTTATTTCATGTAGGAAATATTAGATGCACTAAAATGTCACAGGACATCAGAACAAATGTTTAAAATAATTCATCTCATAATTAATAAATCCATAATTTATTCTCAACTCACCTTCCGATTTCGGATGAAATCGAGCATCCTCAAAAATACACAGAAAATTAAATTTATAAAAGCACTACTCGATAAAGTATATCCCTTAAATTCAGAGGATGGTATATAGCAATCGTGATTATTTTTTATTACGAGTTCTCATCTTACGTTCGTAATTATTATAAAACTGTTTAGAGTCATAAGAAAATATCAAAATCAGAAAATTAAAAATTAAAAGCATATTATAACATATGCATGGAGTGTACTACATATACTACGCATATCAGAACATCTCAGATCATTTATTATACTTTATACAGCCGTTCAGACTTTATTTTCTTTGACTTCTTAAGGTCTCTCGTTTTTCACCTCATTACTACATCTCGCCTCCATCATCAACTTACTTTTTAAGAAGTCTTGTATAATTTCATTGGCTTAAAATTCTTATCACACACTCATACACATGCATATATGGGTAATACGTTATTGGTGTTTGAACTGAATTGTGTTTACTGATAATTGAAATATAATAATTAAAATCGCAAAAAATACAATATAAAAATAACACTATAAAAGAATATGCAATGTCTGAAATTATAGTTATTCTTTTGTAAATCATTTCAAGGATATCCAAAATATA
This sequence comes from Teleogryllus oceanicus, assembly GCA_964035755.1. NCBI lineage: Eukaryota > Metazoa > Arthropoda > Insecta > Orthoptera > Gryllidae > Teleogryllus > Teleogryllus oceanicus. The sequence goes on along the minus strand of CAXIVR010000003.1, from coordinate 156,983,148 downwards.
TTTATCATTCTTTTAAAACTCTGAAAAAAGTATGTACTTACGTAATTTTTTGTTTGTGCAGTATATCCACCCTCGATAGAAAGTGGTATGATTGTTTTCATGCGACGGATTGGCACAGCTTTACATGAAGCGAGGCAGTTTCAGAGGGATCAAACAAGTGAGCAAGAGACTGATCATCGACTTCGACGTCTGTGCCGGAAGAGTTCACCGACTCCTATCATGAAATGCATTAGCAGGGTCTGCACGTTATTGACATTCCTTTTGAGCAACTGGGATAACGTAATATTCAGAACGCTTTAACAGAATCTGACGAGACTCTCGATTTTGAATGAGGCCGAAGTACAAACAAATCAAGTCTTAATAATTCTCTTCCACCAGCTGAACTATTTCTCCGCATATACTGGTTTTCAAGCAAGTTGTCCTTCGCAGCTAAAGCATGTTTGACCTTAAAGTAGGACAAAAGAGTAATTTGGAAGACCAGAATGATTCAGATTTACTCAGAATCGAAACTTGGAAGATCACACAAATTACGAAAAATATACTACTTTAATTCGTAAAAAAAACAAGATAATAACAGTTTCTTTCATACAAAATCAATAAAATACAATGAAAATAACCTAGAATTTCATTCTTATTTAACTACATAATTTCAACACAAAATGTTTTTTATATATTTTTGATAGTGTTTTTGTGTGAGCGAGATGGCCTGAGTGCTTTTTAAGAGGGTAGGTGCAATTCTTCAAAAGTCGCTGGGCATTCGCTACCCAGCGAATGATATTTTTACAAACTAAAACAAACTTCCCTTCTCCTCCGTCCTCCCCGAGAAACCGACAATAGCATTACAATGCGTGGAGTGTAATAGTGACTCAGTCATATTACATCTATTCTACAACCTGGATGTTTCAATTGAAAACATGCAAAGAACTTCTTCTCAATAGATAGTGACGTATTTTAATGCTCAAGATCTTCTCTCGTATCTTGTGTTGTGCACTTTTTATGTTTAATGAATTCAAAGCAGCCACTTACTACTGAAAATTATTGTGTGCGCGTTAGAAAAAGTTACTGCTCGTTTAGGCGCAATCATGACTGACTGGGCAAGTATATACTAGGATACATGGGCCGCGACTCTAGCACTCAGTGCTACCTTCACCCAACCACACCCTTTCGCCAGCTCAACAAGCTCTCTATCCCTGCCCATTGCCGCCTCGCGAAATTTTCGAAGGGCGGAAAATCTAGAGTAGCCATGTCCCTTGTGTCGTGTAAAAGAACCCTGGCGTATGCCCGGCAAAATTAAATCCCTCCAACAACATCCCGGCCTAACGAGATCCCACTCTCTCTCGACCAGATAGTTCGGATATAGTTAAGGGAGACCGACATCAGGCGGAGAAAGTGAGAGTCAAATCCCAGGCACATTTAGTGGACCGCCTGCGAGGTGTACCTGCTCGATAACCCGCTTCGGATGTAGGATTCCAAGGAAACCTAGATCGAAAATCGGGTGCGGAACACTGTCTAAGGGCAGTCTCTCCGCTAATAATCCCATACAACAAATAAAATAAATACTCTACACATTTGGTCTACTGAGAAAAATATCCGTTCCTACTTACTCTGGGCATGCTGAGTAAGCTAATCATGCCTCAGACATAACCACAATCGAACCTCTGTGTCGAATTCAGGATACGCGTTGCGGAAATTTATTCTATGAGATAAGATACTTACTGGAGCTTTCCAGTGCTGTGAACCATGACATTATTCATTAAGCAGACGATGATTCGAAGTAGATTTCGTGGGTGAGGCATGAAAACATAAAAATTCTGTAGTTTTAAGACATGAATAATAATATAATTAGAGGCCGTGGAGCCTCTATTTTGATTTATTTCGTCTCATTCACAACTAGAGAGAAGGTCATTGGACAACTGTGAAGTTTGTTTGAATACTAATATCTGAAGAAATAAAAGAAGTCATCTTCGTCAACATATCATGATATGTTGACGAAGATGACTTCTTTTATTTCTTCTTATAAGAACGTCAACAATATCCAATCAGAATTCCTACAATACTAATATCTACAGAACGTTATGTAATAGACTCGTGTACCTCGCTCTGTAATTCTGTTTTAAGATGGCAAAATTCTATGTCACTTTTTCATGCAAACAATTTTAAACATCAAGTTATAAACATGAAACAGAAGTCTGGGGCATTTATTTTATTTTTATTTATTTTAGTCAAAAAAAAAAAAAAAAATTCCAAAAAAAGTTATCATGTAATAAAATCTATTTTCAAGGATAAATAAGCAATACATTTTGAATTTTGAAAGGGAGAAAAAAAACTCCCATGTATTAAAATCTATTTTCAAAGATAAATAAGCAATAAATATTGGCTCTTATTACTTCCTGCCGCGACAACATGGAAACGATAATTTGAATCCCACTGAATTCTAGAAGACGTGCACAGAAAATGAAGTTACATTTATGTCCAGAAGCAAAACAAGGGGCCATCTCAGCATTTGCTCAATGGATCAGGGAAACGACGAAAAACCTGATCGAGATGGGGCATTGACCCGGAAGCTGTAGTACAATAGTTGTTACAGGTTGTTTATACTCATTTATACAGTCCAAATGGTAAATAATGCATTATGTATCATTGTTAAAATTAATGTTACTTTTCTTGTGATGCTCAGTATAGTCTCTTATTGTATAGAAACAGTTATGCAGCAGAAACGACTTCACTTGGGATTTAAACTTTTCTATTGAATTTAATCCCTTAATGTCATCTGGCAAAGTGTTGTAAAATAATGTACATGTATTGTATGTGAATTTTTTGTAATGAGCTGTTGATACTGTCACCTGATGAATATGATTTCTACGTAGAGTGTTATAGTAATAGACTTCGGCATTTTCTGAAAATATATTCCCACCCTTGAGCAAGTCATTTTTTACAAAAACCACTGATTCGTAAATAAAAAGACACGGTAATGGTAGAATTCCTAGATTAATGAAGAGAGGCTTACATGAATCACGTGGGTGGGATTTGGTTATTATTCGTACAATTCGTTTTTGTAATCTAAAAGTCTGGGAGCTATAAGATGTATTTCCCCAGAATATTATGCCATATCTCAGGCGGGAATGAACATTCGCGAAGTATACACAACGAACAGTATGAAGGCTGACTGAAGTTGCAAGAATTCTGAACGCGTAGCATAATGAACTTAATTTTGTGTTCAATTCATTTAAATGGGCGTTCCATTTAAGGTTTGACTGAATTGAGATACCTAAAAATTTTGTTACCTTAACATCAGTCAATGGTACACTGTTCATTTTCAATGGAGCACAGAATTGTTTATTTGAAATGGAAAACTGCATTAAAACCGTTTTCTTTTCGTTTACTATTAATTTGTTATTTCGGAACCAATTTGAAACATCTGATATTGTACTATTTAAGGTTTGTTTATTGCAAAGGATGTTCGTATCATCCGCAATGAGAACCGTTCTTCCGTTTCGAATCGTCAAGGGCATATCGTTTACGTAAAGTAGGAACAGAATAGGGCCTAAAATCGATCCTTGAGGAACTCCACATGCAACGGGCAAAGAGTCGGAAAGGTGCGTACGTAATGTTCCATCATTCCAGTAAGGTATTTCAACTCTCTGAGATCGTTGTTTAAGGTACGAACATAACCAATCTAGAGCAATACCACGGATTCCATATGAAGGTAATTTTGAAAGTAAAATGTAATGATCAATGACGTCAAAAGCTTTTGAGAGATCTAAAAATAATCCAATAGGTGCCTCGTTTTGATCCAATGATGAGGTGACATCTTTAAGAAAAGAAAATATAGCTGTTTCCGTTGATTTTGATTTTCTAAAGCCATGTTGGCAATCTGATAGCGCGTCGTGTTTAGTGAGAAAGGTTTCCATTCGTACGTAAAAAAGTCTCTCTAATATTTTTGAAAAAACTGATAGAAGAGAAATGGGCCGATAATTTTAAATTTCATTTTTGTTGCATTTTTTGAAAAGCGGCTTAATTTTAGCTGTTTTGAAAATATCTGGATACGTTCCTGTGCATAAAGAAGCATTAAATATGTGAGTTAACGGGTGTATAATGGCATACGCACAAGTCTTTAACAAAGAATCCGGGAATTCATCTAAACCGGACGAATATTTATTTTTTAGTTTACCGATTATTTTAGTTTACCGATTATTTAGTGGCTTTTGTGTTATTGCAATTTGCCACCACCGCTTTTTCATAAACTATATGAGAAATGCACTTTTTGCCTCCTAAACGTTGACAAACTAGAGTGACTTACGTCATTTTGAGTCTCGTGTCATGACTTTATTATTATTTTGCTATCAAAGCACAGAATTATTCTAAGTGGTGCATTTACATGTACACTTTAAATAATTTTTAAAATTTGCATATTTCAAAATTCAAAAATATTCAGTTCAAAATAACAAAAATTGACAAACGTTTCCTGGTTCAATTAGATTAGTAGGGAACGGATTTCCATGAATTACATGTTTTTACAGGAACTAGATACTTGCATTCAATTATATTTTTTAGAGTCTACAAGACATTCTGAATGAATTAGAACTATTTTTATTTTACATATTTTGGTTTAATTACATAATTCTACATATTTTACCTATTACGACATATTTCTTACAATTTCGCTACATTTTTATATCTTTATATGTCAAAACGGAATATTCCAGATGCCTGTTTGCAATGTTTGTATGGAATTATCTTTCTTACAAATCAAATGTGATGCTTTTATTACCAGCATATCTCCTCCATGATTTGTCAAAATTACCTCCCCCCCCCCATTACTGTGTCCTTGCGGGTCAATGATGAGCGGATTTTTATGAACGAAATTATTTTCAACCACGTGCTTGCTCATGTTTCAAATAGCAAATTGGTTACTTGATTGAAAATTAACAAATATTTTTACAGAAAATGGTCGCGTAGCTCAATTTGGAGGGTAGGGTATATAAATTTAACACTCCCCCCGTCCCGCGGTATCCATTACTTGCTACACGGTACTACTATTCGCTTGTAAACCGGCTCCTCTTAAACATCGTAATATACACTATGAACGTATTTTATATTTCGAATAAAATTCTTATATGTGGTGAAGTCTAGTGTACAATTACTTCAGTACAGATAGAACCTACTTTCAGCCACTCCAAATACATTTTAAGAACTGATCGGCGACGTTCAGTGGTCGGAAAATGCTTGTTGAAAACAATTTTAAACACAATAATGAAATTTTATTTTACATATTTTATATTTTTCCTTACATATTTTGGAAAAAATAAGTACATATATATATATATATATATATATATATATATAATTTTATATATATATATTCACATATTTTCATTTTTTATTACAATAAATTCCGTTCCGTAATGATTAGTAGTCTGAAAAAAACAAACAAAATCCTTTGCATTAAAATTTCAGAGACGACATTAAACAATTCAGTCATTACAATAAGGTAAGTATTTTCTGTTATAGGCTGAAACAATATCCATGTATACAGTGTAAAGATATTGGTAAATATAAAATACGTAAATATTCATGAAAATGCAGTATTTTCTTATCTATGTTTTTTCACAGCTTTCTGGTACATGTTTTAGGAGTCTCACTGATATTTCTATCAGTCTGATTTCCATAGTACAATATTTTCAACAAGTATATTTTTATTTTAAGAACTATTTAGGGGGTAAAGAATTTTACAATATAAATTTAAACACTTAATTTAATTTATAAATTAAACAGTAAATAATTCAGGATGCTCAAGATCACAGCTTTCTGTAGACTGATGATAATGTCCTTCTCGATCCCCAGTTTATTCACAGAGTGCTTCAGGCAGGGTATCACACCTGTTGCTAGAGAACGATTGGCACAATCTTCACGTCCAATACATGCCGTTGCTTCTTTAAAGTTTGTGCTAGTTCTCTGTAGGTTTGAATTTTCTTGTTGTGTGGGTTGTGTAGAGGCTGGTGGTATCTACAACTATACTATATAGTCATACTTTTCTATAGATATATGCCAGAGTATCACATACGGTGTGTTGTGTGATGGACTGTTCTGTGTGTTGTGTGATGGCTATACGCTTCAGTACCAGTGCAGCTTATAGATGTTCTCAATCGCAATTTGTGACTGGTAATAATGTATTAAATTTACTAGTAATTCCACATTTCCTTGCAAGTTTTGCGTTATGTTTCTTGCTACTATATCGGGCCAGTTTATGATGCGCTGGGGCCAGCATACTGCAACCCATAGTGATGTGCTGGATCGTTTCTTGGTCTACACCACAAGCAAGAAAGATATCAGAAGAACTGAGGGGTCTTTCATTATGTACTTGAGATAATTTCTTGTCGCAATTACCTGCTCCTGGTTTGCTATCCTTCAGTCTCGGGATACAGATATCCTATTTTAAGTCACTTGTATGACAAGCAGGCGTCGACATTTGATTTGGCTATTCTGTAGGATATCTACCATGAAGTGCTTTTTGTTTCCATTGTTCTAACTCCTAAGCTTGTTTTGATTGTTTGCTGTTTAAGGTTGAGGGATGTACAGTTCTCGCCTACTTGGTATATTGCTCTCTGTAGCAAAGATGACAAGCTTTCTCATTGAAATACTCTCTTCGGTCCGTCATCAGTTTTACATGGAGATTACCATCTTTAAGATACTCCTACCACCTAGTTCCCTTGGTAGTGTTATTCTTTGGATATAACTTTATTATTATTATTATTATTATTATTATTATTATTATTATTATTATTATTATTATACATTGTTTTTCTCGGTATTCACGGATTTTATTTGACTTTGTGTCGGGTTAATAACAAGACACAGGTCAATTCATGTTTCGTCGCAATTTAGGAATTTTCGAACAATCCTGCATGTGTTTAAGATTATCGATTTTTGCATAATTTTATAGGTATATTTTGGTATTTGAATAAGTTCCAGATTTTTATGGATGTTATTTGGTATAACTCCTGTGCACGAAATGACCAGAGGAACAATATGAACTTTTTGGAGATGCCATAGTGCCTTGACTTCAGTTGCTAGTTCTGTATACTTTGTTATTTTTTCTGCATGTGCTGTTTGGAGATTAGCTGTTTGTGGAACAGTTATGTCAATCAGGAAGCCAATCTTTTGCCGTTTGTCTACAAAAGTTATGTCTGGTCTGTTATGGTGAATAGTTTTATCTGTAATAATTTCTCTGTCATAGTACAACTTAAAGTTTGAATTTTCAAGTACAGTTACGGGAACATATTTGTAATATGGGCCGGTCATTTCTTGTAGGTTGGATTTCGCTGCCAGTTTCTGGTGAATGATATTTGCAACTTGATTGTGCCTATAGGTGTAATCTGTATGAGCCATTAATTTGCATCCTGATGTGATGTGCTGTATGCTCTCAACTGTTGTATGGCATTTTCTACATTTGTCATCTATTGTTTGTTTGAGGATATGCTTCCTGTAACTTTTAGTGTTGATCACTTGATCCTGTATGGCGACCATGAACCCCTCTGTTTCGCCAAACAGATTACCGTATTTTAGCCAAGTGTTTGAGGCTTTTGAGTCTACATGAGGTTGCTTGAGATCATTTGCATGTTGAGATTTCCTTAGTGAATGGATTTGTTTGTAGACAAGTTCTTTAGATCTATTAGGCCTCTTCCTCCTCACTTCGTGGAGTGTCACTGTTCTATTGCGCTATTTGGATGGTGATGTCTGAATTTTGTCAAAATTGTGCGGGTAAGTCTCTGGATGTCTTCGAGGTCTGTGTCGCTCCATGGTATAATTCCAAATGAGTACGTGTATACTGGTACTGCAAATGTGTTGATTGCTTTTATCATGTTATTACTTGTTAATTTGGTTTTCAGGAGTGCAGTGATTCTTGATTTGTACAGTTTTGTTAGAGATTGTTTGTTTGCCTTGTTGTCTGTGATTGCTGCTTGATCGAATCCTAAATACTTATATATTTCTTCGTCGCCCATTGCCTGAATTGTCGTTTGATCACTGAGTGTACTGTCTATCTTCTATAACTTTCCAGTTTTGTCTACGTGAAGGGTCTTACATTTTTCAATACCAAAACTCATATGAATGTCTTCAGAAAAAGTTCGTGTTATTTCAAGGAGATGTTGAAGCTGTCTTTCTGTTGAGCTGTAAAGTTTAATGTCATCCATATACATCAGATGTGATATGGTGTGGATAGTCATCTTATTTTTACGAATTTGGAAGCCATAGTGAGTACTGTTAAGTTGTGTTGATAGGGGATTTAGAGCCAGACAGACCAACAATGGGCTTAAAGAATCTCCTTGGAAGATTCCCGCATAATTCTGATCTCTTTTGTTGAGATTGTTAACTCTTGCTGCCTTAAGGACAATGTTGTTCTCCAATGAGTCATGATATGTTCCAGAAAGTTGATGATGGTTTCGTTAATTTTGTATATGCGGAGAACTTCAATTAGCCAACTGTGAGGAACGCTATCAAATGCTTTCTTGTAGTCAATGTATGCCAGGTGCAAGTTTCTATGGTTTTTATGTGCTTGTTGGAGAATGACCATATCTGTTAGAAGTTGTTCTTTACATCCTTTATGTAATCGACTGCAACCTTTCTGTTGTTCTGCCATTATTTCTCTGTCCTCAATATAATCTTGGATTTTACTTGTAATGCATGAAGTCAAAAGTTTGTACATTGTGGGAAGGCAAGTGATTGGGCGGTATTGAGATGGGTTCTGTGTGTCTCTACTTTTGGGTTTCATGTATGTAATGCCTTTGGTTAGAAATAAAGGCATGTCTTCTGGGCTGTTAATGACTTGTGTGAAGCACTGAGCCAACTTATGGTGAAGCGTTGTAAACTGCTTGTACCAGAAATTGTGAATATGTTCTGGACCCGGAGCTTTCCAGTTGTGGGTTTTTGCAATTGCAGTGCTGACGTCCTTTACTGTGATCTCTTGATATAACATTGGATCTATATTTTGAACATTATTAATTTCGTCCTTAATCCAGTGTGCCTCACTATTGTGATGACTAGTTTCTGACCAAATGTTTGACCAGAACTGTTCTAAATTTTGTTGATCTGGTGCACCGTTGTTCTCTTGTTGGAAATTGCAATTTTGTCTGAGTTGTTGATAGAACACTTTTTCATTCTGATGAAACACTGAATTTTGTTGTTTACGTTTTGTTGCTTCTTTGTATCGTCTCAGTCTTTCTGATTTTTGCAAGTGTTTTCTTAATTTTCTTGGCTAATTTCTTGTTGTTTGGTTGGTTCAAATATTGCGTTACTCGACCTGTTTCCTGTCTGAGATACTGAATTTAATTTTCGAGTCTTTGCTGCCATGGTGGTTTCGTATTTTTCTTATATTATTATTATTATTATTATTATTATTATTATTTATATTATTATTATTATTATAACTTGGAACTTATTATGTACACAATATATATATATATATATATATATATATATATATATATATATATATTTGTATATTGCGATGTAAATTTCTTTCCGATGAGTGCTGAAAGTATTGCTAGGGCAAAGGGAAAATTTGCTTGCGCAAATTGTTTTCATTTGAGGTTGGCTAGAATCTCTCTTCCGCACTACTGGCTCAACGCACATCTCTTGACCTATTTGACTAACGTGGCGTTTGAAACATTTCAATATTGAATTTCAGTGCAAAACTCTGCTAGTGAGCTTCCAAACAAAGTGCTTGGTGATTCATGGCACATTGTACATACGTATATACACGAGTATCATAAAATTTGTAGTGACCTATAGCAGCAAACATTGCTCAACTATTGAGCTATAATTGAATTTTCGAAAACTATTATATTACACCTCCGATACACGCATGCAGACAGACTCTACACTATTATTGTCAGTTATCAGGAGGTATTGAGTTGCGGTTTCCTGCATCTTCCTCAGCCGTGATGACTTATTGATCGGGGTTGGAAAAAACATTTCAGAATTGTTGCAAAAGTTGACCACATTTAGCGGTGAGAAGCGCCATTTCGTACGCGTGTTTGTGTTAATTGTTCTTGACCTTATTTTAAGGTGTCTTTGAACAATAGAGTTCTTTAAAGAAAATATATCTATCTTTAATATTGTAGTTGCAGGAAAACTATCGAGAAAATTGGAATCAATATTTATCAATGCTATTTTAACCTAAAATAGATTTAAAATAAATAAGATAAGCTGATGTACCTGAGGAAGCAGACACATTGGTCTATGTTGTTCAATGTAATGTAATTAATAATAATATTACAAATTTAGCTAAATTAAAAGATACTGTAACCCAAAAAAGTGGACAGACGGTCACACAAAATAACCTCATATATAATCTCTAACATTAAAAGTATCCGTTTCAAACTTGCGGAGCCTCGAGTTCCTTCAAGTTGCTCAAAGAATATCAATTTTGTGGCAAATCGTGTGGTTTAGACGCCAGCGTTGACCACAGAGAAAAGGACTGGCAAAGTTTAGTCGTTAATCAATTTTTCTGTCACAAAGATTCAAAAAACATGTATGATGACGTCACAACGTATTAGAAGAAGTAATTTACATTATAGAATCAAGATTTATCCATTTTTCGTTACCATTTATTTCAAGTGATATAAAATGTAACAACTTCACTACAGAATTCAAGAATATAAATATTAGAATCCAATTTCAGACAGTGGCCGATTTCCGAAAAGCGGTTAAATATCTCCCACTAGAAGACTATTTCGTAGGTATTCTGTTAGAATGAGCAAAAAATACTCAATAGTGACAGAAATATTTATCCATCAATCTCAAAGAACGAATTACTAGCTCAAATGAATAACAAATTCAATTTTGTAACAAAAGTTACTAGACGATATATAAAAATAACTCTCATACCAGTGGTGAGAGTAGACTTTACACCCAAAACAATATAAGATGAGTTAGAAAAAAACAAGGTCCCCTTCAATGCTACCGAGATTTAGATTCAGACACAGCAAAAATAACTAATCATACAATACCTTGGGTGTTTTGTGGAGGTGATCATCCTTCAGCAAACATTATCAAGGAAACCATAGCTGACCTCAGATAAGTGGAATGCCCATACTTTCAAAACACTTTAGGAAGTGAAAGAAGTAGTCCAAATGTCAGACGTAGCAACTTTCCTTGGTGACAATTATACTTAACCTTCCTTGAAAACAATTATACTTAACATAAAACATTCTTACAATATTTTTCATTCATCTCAATACACAAAATTACCACAATAATTGATTGTACACATACAATTAAAAACCTTTTTAATTTTTTTTAAAAAATACAATTACCAATTTGTTATTAGAATAATAATGTAAGAAATCATCAAAGCAATATATCTCTTAGACTTGAATGCATCTTCTACGACGATGCGACGGAACTATTATTTGTGACTCGAGGAGTGGAATCATTTGTCGGTAGATGCTCATCGCAGAAAGGGAACGCAAATAGGTTCCCTTCTTGTGTCGATGGTCGTGACATTTGACTCTCTAAAATGCTTCACTGGATATCTAGGTCACCGCGTTTTCCTTTCGAATGCGGAAATTGAAAATGCAATCAATACTCATTTGGATAAGGAGAAAAAGATATCAGTGTAATAACAGTATTCGAATTAAAAGTCACTTTTTGGGGGGTAAAGCGTGTTTATTCAAAAAAATTAATATAATTTTACACAACAATATTCCTAAATTTGTTTCGGATAATTCACGTTTGGTGAATCAAAATGGTTTCGGATAATTCACATCGTGGTAATTCACATAATACACATTGGAGGTGGATAACAGAAGACAAGAATAAATCCCTTTTCAATTTATTCAATATTTTGTAAATATTTCAAATAATTCTTTGAACAACAAGATAAAACGATATTATTTACTCGGTATAGGAACTAGAAATACTGAAGAAGAGAGAAGCGACAGGTACAGAACTATTTAATAATTTTTGATACGTTTTTAAAGTTTAAAAGCCTCCCGAACCAAACGATATGGTGCATTTAGGGTTTATAAAATTCAGTAGTGAATTACGAACATTATTTTTAAATTTGTAACAAATACATAGCATCGTAAGCTTTCACAGTCAGAGTCAATAACAGAGAGTGTTTTCGGGCTGGTAGGCCGACGAGCAGTTGGCGTTAAAATGCCAAAGGTTTTGTCCACTAATGCGGGGGACACCTTCAGTAGCGTCTGGGTCGACTGGTCGTAACAAATATTGTTTTACTTTTTTTTCAGCTACATTAATAGCATGGTCCAGGTATTTTTAATTTTAACCAGAAATCCAGAGATAACATCTTGAACGCTGAGTCTTCGGAATAGTCCCTAAAAGAGGTGGCGCAAGCGTCCGTCCAATCGTATCCGTCCAATGGGCTTCTCTCAGGCATGTTGATCAGTTTTTAAAGGAAATATTCCTTCTGACTTGTTTTCGTATTATTAAATATCGGATAATGTACACAAGGTCTATTTCTAGCCATCCAATATTACTTTTATTTATATTGGTTTACTTTTTACTTTCTCGTATACACACGTATATACGGGAGTAATACACGTAATATAGTGAAAGTTATGTAATGCTGCGGAAAATCGATTTCGAGATTTCAACGGAAATACACGTTTTGCGGTCCCATAATACCGAAAAAGGGTTTTTTCAAAACGTCCGTCCGTCAGGCCGTCCGTCCGTCAGGCGTCCGTCCGTCCCTCCGTCCCTCCGTCCCTCCGTCCCTCCGTCCCTCCGTCCTCCGTTCCTCTGTCCTCCGTCCTCCGTTCCTCCGTCTCTCCTGTCTCTCTGTCCTCTCTCTGTCCTCTCTCCGTCTCCGTTCGTCCTGTCTCTTCGTTCCTTCTGTTCTCTCTCTCTCTGTCTCTCTGTCTCTTCGTTCCTTCGTCTCCTCGTTCCCTCTGTCCGTCTCGTCTCTCTGTCGTCTCGTCTTCTGTCCCTTCCTGTCCTCGTCTCCGTCCTTCCGTCTCTCCGTTCTCCGTTCCTTCTCCGTCCTTCCGTCCTCCGTCCTTCCGTCTCCCTCCTGTCTCTCCGTCCTCGTCCTCGTCCGTCCGTCTCGTCTGTCCTGTCTGTTCCGTCTCGTCCTCCGTCCTCCTCTGTCCTCCGTCCTCCGTCCTCCGTCCTCGTCCCTCCCGTCCTCGTTCCTCGTCCTCCTGTCTCCTCTCCTCCGTCCCCCGTCCTCCGTCCTCGTCCCTCCGTCTCCGTCCTCCGTCTCCGTCCTCTCGTCCTCTGTCTCGTCCTCCGTCCTCCGTCCTCCGTCTGTCCCTCCTCTCTCCGTCCGTCCCACCCTCCCTCCGTCCCACCCCTCCCTCCGTCCCCGTCCTCGTCCCACCCTCCTCCGTCCCACCTCCTCCGTCCCACCCTCCCTCCGTCCCACCCTCCCTCCTCCGTCCGTCCGTCGGTCGGACAGACTCCGGCAATACTCCAGCAATACTCCGGAAATTCTCTGGACTAAAACATCGTAAATCCGCCTCGTCCTGGTGTCGTCTGTTGCGAACGCCAAGCATTCAGGCGCCTTAGAATGGCATGAGCACTCTGCATATTCTTTATGGAATGTAGTACATTGAACGTGAATAGGATGCGCGGTGCCAGAAGGGACGGGAAACGGGCGTCTGTCAGCGAACGGTCTATAACGCTCTGCAACGATGTGCTGAAGCATGCGGGTAACAAATTGAATCGCGAAGGGATGATAAGTCTTATATCGAACCTAAATTACATTGAAAAAAATTGCATTTCTGAAGCATGTTCCTCGGTTTCTAGAGTAGTTAGAAGTAAATTCTCAAAAGTCGTGTGTTCTAGCCCAACTACAATCATGGTCAACACTTATTATTCGTAGACATGAGCATATCATTAAAGTTCAAGTTTGATCAGAATGAGATTGAAATAATAAACGAAATACAATGAACTCCAGAAAGAGAAAAACTCAAGAAGTAGAGAGTAATGTTTGTTCAAGTAGTAATTAGGACTATAAGATGACGTGACCTGACCTGACGAAACATCTTGGCACCCTGAGTTTTAATGCAAGTTAACTGCAATTGCATTACAGGAATTACATCAACAGGAATCGCACCCACTAAGAGACATTGCTCACATCCTGCGTGGATACAGCCTTAGCACATTTAGAAAACGAGACCTGAAGACTAACAGATTTAAGAGCGGCGGAATACGGTAATGAAGTACATCACAAAATAAACGTAACTCTATTGAAGCAATGTCTCTAAGTTGTAACAGGTAAGATGAAAGCACTGATTGAAATCAACATAAAATTCACATACTCCCGCAAATTAGACAAATCGTCTACATGGTAGTTCACGTGTTATAGATTACTTTTTATATTAAACGCAGCTCACGTACTAGGTCGATCAGATGAAAAGAGTCAGAGAACTGTGATGCAGTGATAGTTGACAATGGATAGTTGTGAGGGGGTATGTGTAAATATAGATTGCGTAGAGGATGAAGGGCGATAGAAGCAACGTAACAAGGTGATGATAAAATATGTTAATCCCTAATCAGTATTAGGATATTTACGGGTTTTGTAGCTTATCAATCATTAAAAATCATCCTTCCTTACATGTATACACGTATATTTTGAAGAAGTAGTGGAGTTTTGAAGAACGTAGTGGAAGTCACTGAAAAAGTAATGAAATAGCGTTTTACAGAATTACAAAACATTTTAGTTATAGGCGCTTGAAACGTCTGTTTGTACAGCCCCGTTCAGCCATCAAAGGAGATAAGCCGACTTCGGCTGTGAGGTGTGCGGCGAACCAGGAATATAATTTGGAGACTGTCGAACTCACTCTGAATGTGGCACTCGAAATTATTACTAACTCACGGAACCTGAGACAATTCACACCTTTTGAAAAGGTATAATTGGGACCCCAGTTGTTTTTTTGTTTTTCTCTGATTATTTTAACTTTAAATTTATTCTAATACCTCTTATTCAATATTTATGTAATATTATTGGCATTAGGTTAATAATTTGTTACAAGGCTGTGTTTAAACTTACATTTATTGGAAACTTAACAAGAGTCTTCATAAATCGTAATACATTTTCTGTTTAACAGTTTTAGAATGGGTAGATAACTGTTTTCTTGGCATGCTTACTGCACAAACAATTTTTACATACATAGCGTTTATTATTTCAAGGTAATCACTATTAAAAATAAGAACCTTGCCAAAACATTCAACAGAACACAATTTGCTATAACAATGTATTTATTTAGCACATTCGTGTGAACCCACGTTAATAAGCTACGATTAATGAATCAGTATGTGATATATTGGAGAACGACACAACTACAAGGGATATCATGGAAATTTAAACCGCTCCCTTAACGATTCGCCAGAAAAATGTTAGAATGACTGCGATATAAGACACGGAGTACTAAAGGGGTACATTTTGGACCCCATGGTGGGAAAAATGTATATCCAGAAAAAAATAGTTATTGATTTTTTCTAATGAGCGCATTTTTGATGTATTAAGGAAAAATATTTAGCAAGAAAAAAACTGTCATAGAGATAGCAACACTAACTGAAATACACGAAAAAAACATCATGGAGTACAAAATGTACTCCCTTAGGCTTCCTAGGGTTAAATATTTTACAGAATCTTCTAGTTTTTTTGTCATCTTTAACTTCACATATGAACCTCAGGTAGCCCCAGTCATTATTACAAAAGAGATCAAGGCGGACTTTTTATACATAACACGAAAAGTCGTTCCTTTGTAAGAAAATGACGTGAATCAATTCTGCGTTAATTTCCTGTTCTGTGGAGTTCTGGAGATGTAGGTCAGGGAGGGCGGCGGCGCGGGGCGACGTGCGGGAGCCAGCGCGTCAGGTGCAGGCGGCGTTGATAAGATGGCGCCGCGCCTTCCCTCTTTGGACGCGCCGGCAACCACTCGTCGCCATCGACCGCCCGCGCCGTGTAAGGTGAACGCCTCCAACGTTTCGGTTTGTAGGAATTTGATATATGAAACCCAAAGTTTATTCGTGAAATCCTACAATTTTATTCGTGAAATCTTACAATGTTACTGGTGAAATCCTACAATGTTATTCGTTAAATCCTACAATTTATTCGTGAAATTCCTACAATTCTATTCGTGAAATTCTTACTATTTTATTCGCGAATTCTTACTATTTTATTCGTGAATTCTTACTATTTTATTCACGAATTACTGTTTTATTCGTGAATTCCTACATTTTAATTTCCCTTCTTCGATTACAAAATCTGGGCAAACTTTAAAAAGGATGGTACGGTTAAAATTTATTAGTTTAAATATTTTATGATAATACGACATTTTTTCACTTACTCAGATTTTCATATATACTCAATTTTCACTCATTGTTTCTTCCATAAATGTGAAACCGACGGTAGGTCGGCGCCGGATCTCGTCATAGAGTAGGGGAAGACCACCGCCACCTCCCGAGCAAAAACGCGCATTGCACGCATGGGACTAATGACCATAGAAGTTGACGCGCCCAAAATCACTAAGAATCAATCAATCAATTGAAATTTAAGGAATGCTACCAATCTATACAAATCCAGGAATTCACACGGTATTAAATCTCGAATATTGTAAAAAAAAAAGGGGTAGTATTTTGCAGGATTACAGCGGACAGCGACTCAGGTGGGCCAATCACCTCCCGGCGCGACATCCGGCACCGTGCGTCACTAACGCCCGCGGACCGGCTCCCGGCGCTCCACAATGGGACGTTGGGCGAGAGACTGCCCGCCGCTCCAGCTAAAAATACATACTCGCATTTGAAGGGTCGACCATCCAGGTTAATTGACTTGTCTCACCGTTCTGACCAAATTCTATCTTGGGGAAAGCAAAACCCAAATGCGGGATTCGTTACGTAAGAGTCGCATTGTCGACATAGGAGAACTTCGTTGAATATTAGTAAAATTCACCAAACTTATTCAATATTTGCATAGTTAATTGTTCGGTAGTATATTAAATGAAAGGATAGAAAAAACATTTTAAAGTAGTCAGGAGGTCGTTCATGAAGATTACTTTTATTGGTATTCTTGGTAAGTAGAGAACAATTCGAATATGGAATACCAAGATGTTGCAGTATTCGTGAAAATTGGTTTTGTTCAAATATTTAATTTATTGAAATGTCATAGGACAGTATTTATTAATGGTTCTTGAGCAGTGGGCATGGGCAAACCATTGAAAAAACATTTCGTATGGATTCTTGAGCATTTTTTGGCTAATGCAGGACCTCTAGTCAATATTACTATCAATATTACTAATCACACTACATTTTACTAAAATATTTTCTTGGTAAATATATTTATCGTAAAGGGTAATATAAATATAATTATGAAGATATAAATTGACAAATTATAAAGCACTAAATATAACACAAATTATATAGTATTAAATTACAGTTATTTAATTATTCAGCCCCAAATATATTTTGAAGATCTTTCAGTATCTTTAGTAGTTTCACAACAAAAAAAGAACCTCGAGTATGCAAAATGCCCGAATGTAGAATATATTTTACATTCTCGTCTATTGCTTCAAAAATAAGTCTTACTTTTAAGACTAGTATGGGTAATAGTATTCATTTAAATCTTTTAGAATATCACTACATTTCGTAATTGAAAAAGTTCAACCCGCACATTCGAAACGTATTCCAAGTTAGGGGAACTTTACTACACAGTCAAGAAGATTCTAAAGCAGTACTAAAGTGGAAAGAAAAATGCTTTTGCTAAAACTTAATAATTAACGTCAGTTTCATAGACATTGTAAAACTATCAACAAAAAAAACGTGTATAATGGGTTAAGAAGCTGACTAAAAAGTATTGTACCTTCTATTAAGAAAGTACGAAATTGGGTTGTCGAAATTTCCTGGAAAAACTTTACGTCCTGCCCATTTTCTCCGTTCCGCCTACTCCTTCGTTTCGTCTTTCCCTTCGTGAGAGATGGGAGCTAAGGGGATGACACTCACCATGTGCCCTCTCTCCCAGCCATCCGACACCACCTCTTCTTTCCCTTCACCCCACACCCTTCATCACCGCCAGCCGCTTCCCCCGCCGCGCCTTCAGAGCACCCTAGCCAAAGCTAATAACTCCTTTGCCGACCGACTTGCTTCCGCCTTACAACTTTGCGAACGCCGCCACCGCTCTTCTGACGCCTTCGCCTTCTCCACTGCACGCCCTCCCCCCGCGCCACGACATCCTCCCCCGCCTCCCCTGCCACCCCCATCCTACACCGCCCTTACCCCCGCCGCCCCCTCCTCCACCACTGTCCCCGACCCCTTCACCGCCCCCACCGCCATCTCTTCCTTCTCCTCCACTGCCCCACCTCCTCCACTGCATGCGCCCCCGCCGCCCCCCTCCTTCACCGCCCCTGCGTCCCCCATCGCCCTCACCTTTTCCACAATCCTCTTTCCTCCGCCACCCACGTCTCCGCCGCGTCACCACTTTCTTTGTCGCCACCTCCATCTCTCTTCCACCCCCTTCCTATTGCCCCTCCACGTTCTTTCCCACCACCGCCTCCTTTGCCGCTGTCTCATCCCGGCTCCCACGCCCCCGACTGCAGCGCAGTCTTGCGTCATTTCCTGGTACGAAAGGCGAAAAAAAAAGGAGGCGAACCCCATCACTTACAACCTCCCTCCCTTCTGCTCGCCTTTCTGCCACCGGTGCGACGCGAAAAATTTATGGGCGTGCCTATAGCATCCCGGCAGTAGAACTCGGGAAGACTCTGTCACTGGGTTAGGTCAGTGATCCCTCGCCCTGGAGGCGTGAGGGATCGACCAGAGGGCGAAGACTGCTGACCCGCAAGGCTGCAATCCACGCGACGGCTCTACGTCCCATGGCATGCCTCCTGACCTGAGCCTCTTAGGATTCAGCAGGCGACACGGGTTGTTTCTGTACTTCATTTTTAAACAAATAAAATGCGAGAACGATAAGAATTTTATTGATCTGCGTTACATATTTGTTATACATTTGTTAATAAAGTGGTATTCATTAATATTAAATTAAAGTACATAATGTGCAAATACAGGGTCTGTCATTTCAAGAGAAAAAAATCACCAGCATCTCTTCTCAACATGATAAACGAGGTAAGCATCGTTTCTTCTCACGATATTCTTTAAAACAATGTTCCAAAAGGTTGTGCTTACAGCCAGCCATTCCTCTGACGATAGTTAAGTACTGCTGAAGAAAAAATACTTGTTTATGTTACATACGAAGAAAAACAAAAATAATAATTGTGAATTAAGGAAGTGTGATGCACATTTCACCAGCCTCGTGCACGGCTTTTTGATTTCGGCGGCACTTCGAATTCGAAACCAAAAGGTGTGGACATTTTTTTTGCTTGAAAACACTTTTGTAGGTTCATGTAGTGTTATTACGTATATTGCGTAGCAGTTAAGAATAAGGCTAGAACGTATTTGTTGTTGCAGCACCATGCAGTTTGACTAATAAAGGACGACAAACAATTTTTGTGCCCAGCATTTATAGTTTCACGGTTTGAATGCTGTGGTTGATTGATTGATTGGTTGTTAGTGGTTGCGAGCGCGTCAACTACTGAGGTCCCGTACGTGCAGTGCGTGTTTTTGCTAGGGAGGTGGCGGTGATCTTCCCCTGCTGGATGGCCAGATCCGATGCCGACCTACCGTCGTCTAACGGGGTTTCCCCAACCAGGTATCTCCCACCAGCAGGGCATCGTTCCAACCGGGACAAATTGTAAGTCTTCGATCGGTCTCCCGGCATGCGTTGTAGTGTAGTGCATGTTAGTATAAGTGTGTGTGCGTGTAAGGGGTAAGTACAGGACAAGGAAGAGGAAGGAAAGATCGCGCGAGGTCAGTGGCCCGTTTGTTAAGGTACTTGCTCCGGCATTCGCCTGGTATTGTTCGGAGAAACCACGGAAAACTACCGATCAGTGCAGCTTGCCGCTAGAATTCTCTTCTTGAAGCGAGTGAATTCGACCTCGCTGAAAAGCTAGTGCCGAAATTCCTGCCACCGTCGGGACTCGAACGTAGGACGTCCTGATTAGAGGCATTGCAGTGACATTAATTGATGCAGTAAGCCACGGCTCCCGGTTGAATGCTGTCTAACACTTAAAAGATCATGTTTGTAATATGTTATTATCAAAGTATTTTCTAGTTCTTACTAGAAATAAATAAATAGAATATTATAATATATAAATAAATAAATAATATTAGAATATATAAATAGAATATTAGAATAAATTATAATAAAACCATTGGATCTACTTGAAAACATTTCAAAGGAGTTCCCCGTGGTACAGAAGACCTTGTTTAAAGGGGCTCGTCAAACGTTACGTTGCTGGAACTCAAACCGCACGTGACGCTAATGATTATCTCTCCAATATCTTAATTTTTTAAATGTGTATGTATATTTGTTACATAGTAACTTTTTAATCTTTGGATGGGATGCTCTTAAATTTTGCATGGCCACCTTTGAGCAGTCGAGAAAAACAATTGTTGATGTTCTGTTGCTCTTGCCTTTTTATTCCATTATCATTAATCATCAGAACTTCCATATCTCCCAACAACCAAAACTCATAAATTTGCGAAATAATTAGGGACAGAGGCTTAAAATAAAATGTTGTTTGAACCCTTGTAAATATTCCTCACTTTTTAATCATGTTTTTAAAAGTGAATATAGTGTAATACAAAATCCAACTTCAGTCGTCTGACAATCCTTGTTAGCGAGTAGAGGTACTATTGAAAAATAAAACCGTGCTTAAAGCTCTCATTTTATAGAGACACAAGAAACACGTATCACCCGGAAACACAAAACTTGGGATTTAAGGGCTTGATACTCATCGCTAGCGTTATTCACGGAGGTAAAGAGTGTTACCGCACAATGTGTGTTGCGGGTTGCAAGTTCATCAATATCAGCAAACTTCTAAATTACCCCTCTTAAATCTGTTTGAAGTTCTGTAAGATTATAACCTCTCCAGAAGTAGCACACTAACGATCTTTTTGTCAATTATGTCGTTTATATCATACGAAACAAGAGGTGCACCCAAGAGGGGGGGTCTTCACTCTCCCCCACAAGCCAACGATATACAGAGTGAGTCACGTAACTTCAGCACCTCTGTAACTTATGAATGGTTGAAGGTATTGCAATAGTTTTCACGAAAGCGCATGAGGGTATGAGGCTTATTGATATGAGTATTTATTTATATTTTACGAAGTATTTGAGATATCTTTGTTTTTTCAAATGAAATTATACATTTCTTCAGTCTATCGTGGCGAGCTTAAAAAGACTAATTCAATGATATACATATTTTCTTATATTAGATAAGCATTTTTTTGAGTAATTTTGATTTGTTTGCAACGATATTTTTAATGTAACAGTCCGCCACACAGGTTACGCAGCACTCCACCAGAAAACGCGCGCTCGGGGAAGAGAAGCTGATTTTAGTATTTGATGATACGCAACATATTCCAAATTTTCACAAAACTTATGCAATTTTTTCCTGAAGTCTGATTTCCACACTCAGCATTTTCAGATTTTTTGCCTTTCTTTGATGGAAGGAATTTAAAGATTGAAAATAAAGATTTGTGATAAGTATGTATTGTAACAAAATGGTTTACTACTCTTACTCCATTTAATAGGGTTTTATATCACAGGATATTAATGGGATCTTGAAGCAAAACACAATAGGAATACATTTTGATCAAACAGTTTTAATGTTAATAAGCATATGATAATAACTTAGGGATAGAACATAGGGATAGTTTTTGTCATTATCTACCTGCGCTTTTGCTTTTCATCAGGCATTATTAATGTATGTATTTGGCGTTTGTGTATCAGTAGTCCGACTTTGCTTGCCGACACCACTACTTTTACCTCGACCGGGACCCGAATCGAGGGCCACAGCACGGGCAGCTAGTACGCTGCGAACGAGCCATCCCAGAGGCCTACATTCTCATTAACAATAGCAACTGCATTTGACTTCTTGGATGACCGCGTGACGCCACCTAGTGGGACGAGAGGCCTCTCAGCTCACTTCGCGGTCAAGGCATTGACTTGAGCCGCGAAAGCTTACGGGTACAAAACACTAGTTGCTGAAAATAAGAAATCTTTTTTGTGCAATGACAATTTATTCTAATGGTGTTTAGTTTCCAAGATCCCATTAATATCCTACCGTATGACACCCCTTTAAATGCAGTTGAAATAACTATCTTTATTTCAATACATACTACTCATACATACAATACATAATACTACTAATACGTATTTTCAATCCTTCAATAAATAAGTAATGCAAAAAATCTGAAAATGCAGAAGGATAGAAAGCAGAGTTTAGGGTGGGAAACTGCAACAGTTTTGTGAATATTCGGAATATGCTTCGTATCTTGAAATACTAAAATACCTTCTCTTACCCGAGCGCGTTTCGGGTGGAGCGCCGCGTGACCTTGTGTGGTGGACTGTTTCATCAAAAAATATCCATTAAATATGAGTCACAAAAAATCAAAATTACTAAAAAAATGCTTATATAACATATGACAGTATGTATATAATTGAATTGGTCTTTTTATATTAGTCATACTAGACTGAAAAGATATGTATAATTCAATTTGAAAAAAGTTATTTCAAATATCTCGTAAAATACAAGTGATAAAATATAAATTAATACATATATGAATTATCTCTATTCACTCATGCATTTTCGTGGAAACCTTCAACTTTTCAACAATTACAGAAGGTTCTAAAGTTACGTGAATCACCTGTATATAAAATATAGAATTTAGTAATTTTCTTATAACGATTGCTATCAATAGTTAACTTTATAAACATTAACTATATATTAACAAATAAAATTACATTCACCATTCACCATACATGAAACATTATTTCTAAGAAAACACCAAGCCATATAGAAACTACGGCTGTATCCCTCCCTTTTTCCAGAGAAAAATCCTGGGTGGATCTCTCTACAAAACGTTATTCACTTCGGGTATAGAGAGAAGATAGATGGAAAAATGCGTTGGGGGAAAGATGATAGATGGGAAAATATAGGGAGAAATACGTTGTCGGAAGATCGCGAGGCCGCAAAATAACAAAGGTTTCTAGTTTTAACGGGCATTTTGACAGCGTGCCCTTAGACTTCATAATGGTGGGATATGACATTCCGCCCTTTCAAAATTCACAGTCTTCAGCCGAGATCGAAACTGCGAACGTGTGTGCTAGATGTCAGTGTAAGAGCATTCACACGCACATCTTCGGAGCCAATGCCACGAGTGCGGCTTCTCCCACGAGCGCCACGAGAGAGGCGCTAGGCGACAGCGGCTTACGTCAGCGGAGCGCACACGGAAGCTGCCCACGAAGCACTCTCCTCAACACAACATCAACAGCCTACGACTTCCTGTGGTATTTCATGTATTTCAGAATCGCTAAAATGAAATGTGAGGGTCAAAACTTCGTATTCGAAATGAAGAATTATAAGCAGGTTTTATGAATGGAAATAGTTATTAAGTTTAAACAATTGACTATTCTCTGCCGATGAATTAGAATAATTATAAAATTCTAATATTCAAAATTGCTAATCGAATAGTCTGAATAAAATGAATGGTATATGCACTTAAAGTGAGTTAATTTACAATACGGATTTTCTGCTTTGCGATAAAAAATGTTTGGGTGAACCACCATTTAGAACCAAGAGATATGATTTTTGACTGACCAAAGAGCTGGGGTAAAGTTGATAATAACTAGGAGGAGAAACCTGAAGCCCGGCTGTTCTGATCTGTTTTCAGTATTTTCATGTGATAAACTCTTTCTGTTACCTTCTATTGCTCGGGGAGGATGTGTGAGCAGCACACTTTTTCTTTACAACTGGCCACAATCGGCGTGCTACGCTTCCTTCCCCATTCAGCCATTCCCTTCCTTAGGGTCGGCAGGATACCAAGCTAACGTCACATCCTCGTACGATTCATCCAATATTTACTTATTGAGATAGCTTTCGATGTTCATGAGCGATTAGCGGAAGCGAAGAGTGGAGGAAATATGTGTTGTTAATGAGACAACAGACATCAAAAAAATACAGAATCGTATACAAGATAGAGAGATACAAGATCTACAATAGAGATCATAAATAAAAATGTATAGTACTAAAATTTGCATAGAGCAGGAATTTAGAGACACCCGAAACAATAATAACAACTTGATTCTTATCTAAATGAGAGTGTTGAAGGAAGCGTATTTTCGTTCAAACTTAAGAGTGGATTTTATTGTGAGGTGCTCTGTTTACGCCACTTTACCAGAAAGAGGTCCGATGGCAGAGACAACAAAGACAACGCAGAGGGTAGAGCCACCGAGCAACTCCAGAGTGTGCATTTTCGAGCGACTTCCTTCCTCAATTGCTCGGCAATTGACGGACTAGTTTAACTGCATTAGTCGTTACGTAACTTTCTTTTAGGGGATGTAGGATAATTTAGTTTTGTATGCAGAACAGTGGTTTTGTGATATTAAATATGTAAATGAATATAAATAATATTAAATATTATTTATTAATTATATATATATATATATATATATATATATAATAACGCACCGCGTTTCTGAACATAGGCGCGGGTGCCAGCATGGTTTGGGCAGCGCGGTGGAGACGGCCGTCCGGACGGACTCGGCCTAGCGGGAGAGTGTCCCGCGGTAAGCGAGGCGCGAAGTTGGGGGGGAAGGCGAGAGGGGCAGCGGAAGGGAGAG
This sequence comes from Teleogryllus oceanicus, assembly GCA_964035755.1. Taxonomy (NCBI): domain Eukaryota; kingdom Metazoa; phylum Arthropoda; class Insecta; order Orthoptera; family Gryllidae; genus Teleogryllus; species Teleogryllus oceanicus. Next base: position 156,958,445 of record CAXIVR010000003.1, on the reverse strand, counting down.
TCGGTGCGAAGAGGTAACGGACGGTAGTGCGGAAAAGCTAATGATGGCGGCGATGAAATATAGTTGATAGGAATCCGATGACATCGAGCAGAAATCGAAGCGTAGGACAATGATAAACAGCGAGAACTATTAAGTGATTTCGAGTTAAGTGATGTACAGTAAAGATTAAACGGCGTGAGGTGAGGAAAGTGATGAGTGTATAGACACGTGTGCGACAAAGGCAGCGTGAGTGAAACGAACATAGCAATACAGCATCGGCGGGCTTAACAAACGAATTTGGAAGAATTGGAAACAAGGACGGCTGCGGATCTGGCGGCGAGTGGACATCGCCGTGCCCGGCGAAGCACGACTACTGCGTGGGATTTGCATCGGCGGCGGGGACAAGCGCCGTGGCCACGTGGCGGGCAAGACGGCCCCGGCTCGTCACATCGCGCCGGCGCATTCGGAGTTGGTGAGCTCGAAGGAATTCCAGACGCAGCAAAACCAGTAAGACTGTTACTAGAAGAAACTCATTATTAGGCGGTAAAAGAATCCCGTGATTTGGAAAGGGGGTAGACGATTGTGAGAGGGGACATTAGCTGAGGGAATTTGCCATGTAATAATGAATAATCTAATTTGATGTGAAGAATAGAAAGGGTGTTTGGAAGAGTGCACATTGTCTGTAAATAGTTTAAGCATTGAAATAACGGGGTGATTGTAAATCAATGCCTGCAAAGGGAGCTCCCAATTACAGTATGAAGTGTAAAGTTAAAGCAGAAAGAAAGTGTTCATTAGCAATATTTACGTAGTTAGTAAGAAAATTGTTCATGTTTATCAGTATCATGAGAAAGTTATCAATGCTAACCATTATTTTGTTTACCTTCTACACATCCAATGGAACGATGTTTTTGTAATATCTATTATCTTTCCTGGGAATAAATCATTCTGTGTTTTTACATTAAAAGTAATTGTTTCATTGTTGGTGCATGCACTCAGAGCCCATTCGCAAGAAAGAATACCTGACCCCTTTTACAAATTTACTGTAGAACAGGACCGAATCGCCGGTCCGTCACAATATATATATATATATATATAATTAAGTACGATACGATAAGTAAATACGATTAAAATAGCGCGGCAAATAACGGACAGAAGATTGTGATATAAGGGCATGTAGGATTGGTGGTAAACTGGTAAAGGGGTATGATGTAGAAGGAAACTCGAGATTGTTTTGTAAAACAAGAGAAAGAATGTATGAAAGTTATCGAGGGTTGAATTTTGTAATAATGGAGATATGTGCTTTAGACCGTGTACCGTACACATCGTACTGCAGAGGTTATTATAAATGATAATGCGGGTTGGGGAATTTTGCGGGAAATAATTGAGCAGTAAGGACTTATAAATATTTTGTGGGCGTAATTCTATTTGGGACTTTTGAATAATTCTGGCACCGGGAGTGCGCAAATCGGACTTGAAGAAAATAGGACGTGAGAGCAGGGAAGAGAGGCTCGAGACATAGCTTGTAGTTTAGGGGATTAACTTTATATTTTATCGAAGTTGGAGGACTTAATTAGAAGATATAGACTTCGTGTATCGTGGATTATGTAAAACGTGACAGTCTTGGAGTGCCTATCCGTGGCAAAGAATAGGGAAGTAAGTGAAACAAGTTGAGGAGGACACCGACCCGGCAGCGGAGAGTTAAGGAGAACAAGTTACAAGAGAGAAGATTGGTCGGAGGGTGGATTATTCCTGGCCTCATCGTTCAAGAGCGCATGGATATCTAAAATAGTAAGAATAAAAGTGTAGACAATTTTTACGATCGGTCATGACCAAGGTGACATTTCATTTTAAAAAGAATTAATCGATAAATAAACTTATAACGTACTCATTCTGAAAACGAAAAGCTGATTATCATTTTTTTATCATCTTGTGCAATCCACAGTTTAATAATTTCTTTCCAGAGACAAATTTCAGATTCCTCGCTTCTTCCGTATGGAGAGCGGATCGAATGATCATTTGCTAGGAAGAAAGTAAGTATCGGCGACGATTATTTTCGTAATAACCCAACCGGCAGAGCTAGTAGGATAATTATTTTCCTTTAGATGTGTTTGCGAGAAATTTAAAATCGCAACACCTTCCTGACGCCCCGAAAGAATTATATACATTCGGAAACCGGTTAACAATATATATATATATATATATATATATATATATATATATATATATATTAAAATATATACCAGATTGTCACCAATATGAAATTCAGCGAATTTCATTAAAAATAATAGTTATTAGCAAAAAGACGCTGAATGCCAGGGTACCGGAGTGCAACATATAAACAATGCTCATTAGTTCAAGAGCGGACGATAAGTAGATCTCATAATTTTGTTTGAAACAAGAGAGTAAAAGATAAAAAAAAGTTGAGAAGGTTATAAGAATATTCATTCGAGCTCTCGACACGATAGCGGTCGGATCAAGATGCTAGATATATGGCAATTTATTTAAACATGGAAAATTTACGCGAGTTGTTGTTACGTGGTGATATGTCGTTGTTGGTATTTAAAAGATGTAACTCGGAAATTGTTTTGTACGAGGTGAACGGTGAATGCCAAAAGTGGGACTTATAAATTTTATTAAGCGGACAATAATAATCTATCTTAGTCTCCGATGAAAGGAACCCGATGATAACTTGGTGAGCTTATATGCTAATGTTTTGGCAGCACTTAATATTTTTCTTAGGTAATGAACAATGGGAAGTATTGGAACTTGTAGCAATTCAAGCAGGTGAATGAGGAGGGAAAGCCAATGAATAAACAATCTACATAGTTGTTTGTGCAAAGAAACGACAATATACAGATGTGGTCGGTGGCAAGAAGAAAGATAGAGATTTCCAACATATATTTCCTCCCCACTTTCCACCAAGGATATTCCGATATAACACCTAGAAGATTTCGAGTTAATATGTCGTGTTTAAGCATCGGTTAAACCGTTTATTCCAATCACATTTAGGCCAAATTTCAAATTTTTAAACTGAAAAAATTGGTTTTAATTATTTTTACTAGTACCGTTCACATTGTTTAAAAATCTGAAAAAATTATGTGTAAGACAATGTTATAAGACCCATTTTAAGGGGAAAAATAGACAGTACTTCCAAGTTATCACGTCAAAAATGAATTTCAATTTTTTTCTATATGAATTTGGCATCAAAATTCATTAAAAAAATACCTTGAAATTAACCTACGTTTCCTCGTCTCTGTAATGTTTTCAGCCTGATACACGTAATAGATGCTGAAAAAAATAAAACATGCAAAACATGTTTCTCGTATCTCTGCAATATATTGCCCTAGGAGGCTGATTTTTTGTGAAGCTACGTCATTTTGTATTCTCGTTTAAGTGAGCATCGCGATTATCGATTTGGTTTGGGAGCACTTAGCCGTATAAGACGCTGGTCTCATACCCTTTGGGCGCGGAAGTTGAAAGACTAATTTTTGTGCTTTGAATGGTGGCTAGTGATGTAGGTGCATGCAGAAATTCTGTTACCAATAATCTAGGATGAACAGTAATGGTTTTATGCACACAGTGTGATGAAAGTTATAAAGGAATCGCATTATAATGGCAAAGCTTTAGCGACAAATGAACTGATTTTTTTCTTGGTTGGAAGGTAACAGTGAACCAATGCGAGTTGGTAGAGACGCGGTTTTGTACGTTTAGTTTTGAAGACGGGTATTGTGTGTAACTATGGTCACATGTCACCAGATTACGGTCATCAGTTGACGGTCAAACAGCATGTCCCAGTAATATTAATAATTGCATGACTATTGTTATGATGTTTAAAACAATTTTGATAATTTATACATTGCAAACATTTCGTGACCTATTTTTTTTTGTTTTCTTTCCATCTTGAGTTTTTCCTCCGAAATCCATTTTAAACATTTATACAGTAAAAATTTTACTATTTTTCTAGTGATGAAGCGTCCAAAGTAATTTTTAAAAGATTCGCGCGGTGTAATCACCAATGCTGAGATACCTGACTCTTCTATAATTAACAGTAATTGAATGTGAATATTTATTATTTCAATTTTAAATCAATTACAATAAATTGACTGTTTTAATTTGTAGGGAGTAAAAACACATATAAAAGTCTTCATGGCTAGCGCATACTCCTTTCGCCAGAGGGGTTCGATCCCCACCCACTTCATATGGAATTTGAAGTGCAGGTTTAATCGAGGTACTCCCTTTCTCCTTTCCTTCCTCGCCATTGCTTTCAACATCATTGATATCTTCTACACAACATATTGCTTATCATTCATTAGCATCAATGACCTCAGAAGCTGAAGAACTTGTTAACTCCAGTAAATAAATGGAAGGAATCATAAAAAGCTGATGAAAAAGAGAATGACATTAATAACACATTGATAGGCGTGAGAGTAACAGTCGTTTGAATCAAATACTATTTTGCCAAAGTTACATTTACGAAATAATGATTTCTACAAACTCTTGCGAACACTCGAGTCATGTCCTTTTCTTTCAATTTTAGACTCTATCTTCAAGTAAAAAAAGTATTCTACTCTCAAGTACGAATATTTAAACCCGAAGAGTCCACATCTGCTTGCGCAGCGCAACCCGGAAACACCATTACGTCCAGCGCCGGCTGGCCTGTGTCCACTTCCGGGTCCTCGAGGGGAAGCAGAAGGAAGCTGCGGGAGCGAGCGGCGTTTACCAGCACTCGGTCCTCCCGCAAACACCTCCCACGAAAAATCCGCCAGGAGCGCGCGAGGAAGGTGCGGGGTGGGGCACTCAATAATCCACTGCTCCCTCGTCCGCGCCAAGGGAGTGGGTGGGTGGGGAGGGGAGGGCGCGAAAAACAACGCGGCGCTCGCGAGCACAGCGGCGGGGGCGGGGCGCCTGTTTGCTCGGGTAGCGGGGCGCGCCACTGACCGGGGTGCACTCGGCCAGCAGTGCGAACGGCGGCGGAGGAGGGGATGGCGGAAAAGAGAGAAGGCAGAAAGAGACGCGGGGCAGGGACATGAAGAGAAGGGGGCAGCGCGAGTGGGCATTAAAACACGAGGCGGGAATGCATTGTCGCATGGCGAGACGGGGAGGAGCGAGGTTTTGCAAGTCGTGGAAGGGAAAGAATACGGCCGGGGAGATGCTAGGCGGGTGGTCGAAATTGGAAGAGGGAGGGTGAGGCTAGGGGGGGGGGGGGGAAGCGGGGGGGGGAGCGGGAAGTTTCAGGATGGGAAAGGAAAGGGCGGGAAGCCAAAAAAGGGAAGAAGAACGGGAAGCCCCTGGTAGGGTGGCAGAGAGAGAAGGGAAGGAGAGAAGAGGAGAAGTGGAGAAGGAGAAAAGGGAAGAGGAGAAGGGGAGAAAGGGGAAAGGAGAAGGAAGGGAGAAATGTAAAAAAGGGGGGCAAGCAAAGGAATGAGGAGCAGGGAAATGTAGGGCGAATGACAGAAGTGATGGATCGAGGAGGCTGGAGGTTAGGAAGCGGGAGGCGGGAATGCGTGGTCGAGGAGGCACTGGACGGCAGTGGGGGTTCGCGTGGTTGGGTAAGAGAGGGGGAGCGCAACGCCGCGGAGCGGAGTGGAATGGACAGTTGAGCCAGTGATAGAAAAAGCGGGGGAGAGGAACTGAATTTGTTGCAAAGCAAGTGAGAGGAACCGGATACAAGGTACAAGTTGAAGAAGTATGCCGTGGATTTGTGGGAAAGGGAGGGTTGACTGTTGCAAGGAACGCCAGGGTGGGACGTAGATCCATGGAACGAGTAGTTGCGGGGTGGGATAGGGAACGGATGAGAAATAGTAGGGCGGGGGAGGAACTGGCGAAAGTAGTGATGGGCAGTATGGGGCAAAAAAGTAAGATATCGGGAAAAGAAGAATGCTTTGATTGCGAAAGTATCTGACGGAATACCTTAGGGAGTGCCAGAGGGTGTCCCAAAGGCGTGCAGGAAGAACAACACTAGGGAAACCTTGTTGTTTGTTCGAAAGAATTACTTAGCAATGTAATATTTGGAATGGCTTTCGCCAACGTCTATGCTCTTTTTAGAGGTGGTAAGTACGTTTTTCTAGTAGAGAGAAGATTCCCACGTGATGTCAAATATACTCTTCCTGGAATTCCCCAACGCGTAAGAGTCCGTGTATTTCGGAAGGCTAAAGTTTTGCAGAGGAAGTTGATGCTAAAGTTTTTCAAAAATAAATTAATTACAAAAGTATTAAAATTCATTTTCTCTATTCTTCAAAAATAATATTTATAAAATTCAACTTCCTATCGATATTGAAAACAACATATATAACAGAGTATCAAGAATGTATACGTTACTTTATTTTGGTTTATCTTTTTCACGCGAGTACATTGTAAGGATTACCACCCACCGAAATAAAAAGAAAATAATATGCCGAGGAAAAGAGCGCTAAAAATCAATACTGTACCCATCCAACTGCATGTAGGGAAAATCTTAAAAATGCCGTTCTCTCTAGAACTAAAATCTTACTGCACATATCTATACGAATGATCTGAAGTCCACAGAACACTTCTCCCGTGGTTTCCGGGAATCGAAAAGAGTCTCCGGCACACAGGTCGGGGTTCCATTAGTGAGCCACTACGTCGGTTGTGAGGCGGTAATGGGTGGAGGTGGTTGCATCGCGGCAAGAGATGCAGTTTAGGGAGGCCAAGGGAACTCTCCATGTGGGATTGAAGGCCGAAGGGGCAGCGGGAGGGGGGGAGGAACGGGGAACGAGACCCCGTGTGAATTTGGGGCAATCGACCGACGCACCCCCCTGTTTCCCAGAATTAAAAGTGAAACGACGTTCGCAGTGAGCCAAAACATCATTCACGAAGAGCGCAATTTCATTTTTCATGGACAACAATTAAAAAAGATGTAAAAAGATGAAATACATATATCTCATTTATCTAAAATATTTTCAAAGCGGGGGAGAGGCGCTTGGCTTCAATTTTATAATAATGAAAAATAGACGCAATGAGCATCATAAAATATACAGTTATTATGATAATTCAAATAATAATAATAATAATTATTATTATTTTATTATTATTATTATTATTATTATTATTATTATTATTATTATTATTATTAACGACTAAACCATTCATTTAGTAGCTTGGGTGGTTGGATTTATTTTTGTGTTCGTGCAAGGACCACTAAAATCATGAAACATTTCGTAATTACATTGGTGTTTCTTGCACCTTGTGGCAGATTTGCAGGCAGTTTCCAACATAAAAATGTATCATAACTGCATATTTTGTGACTGGTTTGTAATTGTACACCTTGTCAGAGAAAAAAGGCCTGAATGTTAGGAGTTAAAAAATAACGCAAGAAACGATATAATATTTTTGTAAGTTATAGAAAACTGATTAAGACCCTTTTTAACGTTTACTTCAAATTTATTATATGAGCGTCTCTTGATATGTGATGTCAAGAGTATTCCTATGCTTTTAATACTGATTTGTGATATCTACCTTTCTAAAAAATTCCACAAAAACAGTCCACTTTAGAATAATATCATGCCCGATAAATGAAATCAAACAAAATGTTTTGAACGTAAACATTCGAATTTGTATTATTGAATTACTGTATCTATCATAGTAGATGACAGATACATTCTCATCATTTGTTCCATAACAAACACAACTTAGTAAGAAATTACACTATTTTATCAGTCGTAAAATATTGAATACATCATAAAAGGAAATGTATTCAATCAATATTAGCAAATTCAGTCACCATACCAATATATTCATCTAATGAAACGTCGCATTTCAATGGTTGCTAATTCAATTTTATTGAATTAGCAGAATTTTAATATCTCAAATATTACTTTAATATTTATTTATTCAATCGTTTTCATCGGTTAAAATTAATTCCTTATATTTAATCAGTAAATTAACTGAATTCACAGAATTTGCTTTTTTACACAATTTTTAAACTCGTTTTTCCCTTTTTATTATTTTTTGCACCTTGCGGTACCCTCTAAGCATTATTTATGTGTTGTTTCATATGTTTATTTAGTACTATTTCTTATGTATCACTTCATTAACTTAGTTCTTTATTAACCCACAATATGGGAAGGCCTCAGCTACAGTAGGTATTATAAATAGAAACTAACAAAAATAAATATAAATCCCAAAGAAGAAGGAAGACAATGAAGGATATTTAAACAAAAATAATGCAAATTGAAGATACAAAAATGAATAAATGGTGTTTCAAACAAGAAAATCATACACGATGAAAAGATTAACACACCAGGAAAGCAGTAAAAAGGCAATAGAGAGCAATAATAATATATTTCATTAAAAAAAAAGTGATTCAAATATATCTTGCAATAGCTGTGTATTTGTGATGGGAGTGCAGAAGGACCCCTTTTTGCTCAGCGCAGACGCACGTCCCGCCCAGTGCGTGGCGGCGGGTGGGATGGGGGGGGTGGGGTGGCGTGGCCGGCTGGGCGGCCGGGCGCTGGCCCAATTCGGTGAAAGCGCCGCGCCGCGCCGCCGCTTCGATTGATGGGCCTGTCGCGTCGCGTGGCGTGGCGTGGCGTCGCGTGGCGGGCGTCCTGTGGTGTCGCCCGTGGCGGCGCCGCCACCGCCGCCGCCGCCGGGGCTTCCGCCATGCGCTGACCCGATTTTTGCTCCGCTGCGCCACATGCGTTTGCTGGCCACCGCCCCATTCGCAGCCCTTCCGGGGGGAGGGGGCTGCACTCTGGCGAGTGAATGCGCGCGCCGCCCGGGGAGGAAAGGGCGGGTGGGCGACGAAGGGCTAATTGCTTGATTACTACTGCTCGGATGTTGCCCTTTTCACCTATTTCAGTCCTTTCTAGACCACTGGACTGAACTCGCTCTGGACGTGATAGGTTGTTTGTGAGACTATTCGGGGATTCCGTTTTTTTTTTTTGTTTTTTTTTCGATTTTGAACAATTGCTTATTGTAACGAAAAGACTACTGACGCCAGTGAAAATAAATCTAAAATCTTTTGTTTCAAAAAAATTACATTTCGGTCATTGTGAATAGTTCTTTACTTATGACAAATACCATTTACAAAATCTATCACGAAGAATACTCCAACAAATTTGTTAATTAAGTTACGGGAGTGTCTAATTGCTATATTTATATTTTGGGAAGGGATGTCTAAATATATTTTTATAGAATGGTTTTTGGATTGATTTTTGAGTGTCATTCTACTAAATATTAACTATCAAGTCATAATATTGCAAAATTTACGTATTTAAAGAATGGCATCACAGTTTTGAATGATTTATAAAATCAAAATAAATATTTTCTGAGGTGATATAGAAGTAATTGTAGATGTAACAAATTTTAAAATTAGAAAATATGTTTAAAATAAAGGAAGAGAAATTGGAGATTTTAAAGTGCTTAGAGGCAAAGAGCATAGAGCATCGAGGAAGCGTAGCCAGTCAAAAGACATTATTATTTGTCGGACATGTTAGGTTTCTCATTTCTCGGAATATTCAATTGAAAACAGAATATGTATAATCGAAAATTAGTACAGCAATAAACGCAGAGTTTGATTTTATGTATTAAACAATAAATAATTCTAAATATGCAATTAAAATTGTGACACGTGTTACGGGATGCTTTTGTAATATTCTTATTACCTGCCTCTTACCTTTTAAATATTTATTTTACCGATTTTTTAGTGCCCTCATATTCACGCTCCAGCGTTTACTACAAAACGTATCTAAAATACTTTTTAAAAAATGCAGTGTCAACTGTAATTAAGATTCAGCAGAGTACTTTCTTTTGTTACAGTTTACCTTATTTGGAGACAGGCTAGCCAATAATGCTGGAGTGCAAAGTAAACCCATCTAAGTGCAGCAATTTGTCCGGTGTTTTTCAGATAAGGAAATTCAATAATGAAAATTTACATAGCTATGAACACTGATTTTATTACATAGATTTCACCAATAATCCATTTCATCAGAATTTACTCTCAGCACAACAAATCACCACCAGAGTATGAATCCGTAAAATCACCAATTTCTATTTACAGAAAACACTCGTAGAGAATATTGAAAATGGAGCTTGAGGGCATACTTTCTTTAGAAGAATTTTAAAGTAACAAAATGTTTTAGAAGTTAAGGAAGGTGAAAGCGGCTAAAGAACGTAAAAGTTACTGCAAGAACTACTGATAATTTTAAAACTGTTCCCAAGAAAAACGGTGTTAATATTCTTTGTCACATTCACTTCTAAGTCAATGATTAGTCATTTCGAATGCGTCAACAGCTAAGTGCATTTGTCTCTTAACATTAGTGCATGTTTTCATCGCGAGGGGTTGGCGGTGATCTTCCCACGCTGGCTGGCGAGATCCGGCGTCGGCCTACGTCGACTTTCGGCGATTTTCCCCAACCAGTCGAATTGTGTAAATTTGCTGCTTTCTTATTTCTGGGTTAATTTTTCTTTCTGAACAAATGTATTAATTTTCTTCGTAAAAAATAAAAAAAAACATGTTTCGGAAGTTTCTATGCTTCTGCAAAGCAATTTTGGCCTAAAAACGCTTTTTCAAACGTTTTTAGTGCTTATTGCGGCTCAGCTATTCAGAATATTTAAGTAGTTTATTAGACAAAATGTGCTTTTTTCACGGAAGCACATAACGGAATGGGGCTAATTAATGTATGTATTCGTTTCAATTGCATCACTTGTATTTCACGAGATATTGAGGTATTTTTTTTTCAAATGGAACTATACAAACTTTTTTATTCTATCGTGACGAGCGTAAAAGGATGAATACAATGATATACATATTACATATGTTAGATAAACATTTTTAGCAATTTTTTGACACTATTTACGATAATTTGAACGTAACAGTCCACCACTTAAGGCTAGGTCTCTCTGGGCGTTGCAATTCAGTGTGTGTGTGTTTGTGTGTGTGTGTGCGCGCGTGCGTGTTACTCTAGTGCACATTTTTAGCTAAAAAAGTTTATTGCCCACTTTCACTTTCCCTGGCATTAAAAAAAGCGATGGAAATGGGGTTACTACTGCCAGAACAAACACCGATCAATTGGCGGCTGACGAAACGCACACCTTTGTTTCGGAGAGCTCATCACGATCTTTTGTTCCATCCACCCTGTGTGCACTATAGAGGCCAGATTTTTCCAAATAACTAGCAGTGTTTGACCAACAGACAATAGAAAATGCGGCAAATATGAGACGACGGACGTTAAAAATGTGTGATGGAATTTCGCGGCAAAGTTTATTTGGGACGCAGTGGATGAGTTCTGCAATATTTTATCTTCCCATCCTTAAAGCAAAGCTTGCTTGCGTGATTCCTATAATAGTTCCAACTCCGATGATCAGATAAGTGTAATTTTAAAATCAATAAGACATAGTAAACATTCCATTTAACAAAAGCACTCAATTTTGAAGCAAATATTGAAGGTAAAGTTGAATTTAATGACAGAAGGAGAATAATTAAAGATAAAGGAGAGTGCTCAAGGGAAGACTAACGAAGAACTTTGTAAAAAATTTAATATGCCAGCATTGACCATTAAATAAATTTTCACTTGCAGTTTAAAATAGAAATAACATCCTAAGCACGTTATTCATACGTAATGTTTCTTGTAAAGGATTGCATATTTTTAATATTTATCTTTGCAGTTAAATAATGTGATTTATATCTCATAAGAAAATTCTTCTATTATGAGACAGGCATTTTGGACTTGGATAAGTGATAAACTTATAAGTGATACCTCTTTCGCAAGGAATAAAATATACCGCTTGAAATCCCACTATTCCATATTCAGCCGTTATACACATTTGTTCGTTATTTATACTATAATCAATAAAAATTGGAAATCTTTTAAAACATTATTATTCAAGTCCCAATTAACGCTCTGAACCAGATCAATTATACGAAAACATTAAATAAACCCATTGTCTCTTTGGGAAATTTCTTCCATATAACAGAAAACATGTGCTTCAAGAAAATTGCAATCAAAGAGCAGGTGATATCCGTTAACCATCTTCTGCTTTGGTGTTTAGGTCGTATAGTTGGAGCCAGTATCAAGTGTCGTTGTGCTGGATCATCACAGTACCAGAAAGATATGGATTTTTTATTTTTTTTTATTTTTTATAAATTTCCAACCTATTTTTTACAAAATAATAAGTAAATGTAATGTCTATTGTAGAGTTATTATGACAATGATTAGTAGTGAAGGTATTCCATCGGTACTCTTCATATTCTTCTTCGTACTATGACAAAAATCAATTATTATTATTATTTTAGGTTGACTGCAATTGGAATTGATAATTTGGTGGCGATAATGTTTCAGTTACTTGTTGAGTATCTGTTGGGAATTGTATAGGTGAGGTTCTGGTTATATGATGGATATTTGCACTAATGTCAATGAGGTTGAAGGCTAAGTGATTTCTCAGGGTAAAAGTTATATAGACTGATTTGTTTTCGTTGATTTTTATTTTCACTTCTTGGCCCATGTTTCAATCATTGTAAGATGTTCTTGTAAATGTCTTGATACGATTTTTGGTCGTCATCCGAAGCTAGTATGGCCGTATCATCTGCAAAAGTGCTATGGTTGTTTTATCTGTTTCTGGTATATCAGTTGTGTAGAGTGGGTACACAATAGGGCAGAGTACACTACCTTGTGGTACTCCGGCCTTGATTGAATGGAATTCAGATAATTCAATTTGATATTTGATTTGGAAAGTGCGGTGAAATAGATAAGAACTGAAGATATTGATGAAGGGAAATGATTTAGTTTAAATAGGAGTCCTTCGTGACAGACTTTCAAACGCTTGGTCGATGTCTAGAAAGGCGGCTGAATAATATTTCTTTCCTTGGAAACAATTCTCAAGGTAGCTGATGATTCTATTAACTCGTTAAATGGTAGAATGCTGTTGTCTAAAGACAAATTGATGATCTGGGACTAGGCTATTGTTTGCTATGTGAGGACGTAGTCTTGATAGAAGAGGGTTTTCAAACACTTTGGATATAATTGGAAGTATACTGATAGGACGGTAAGAGGAGGGTTCATGTGGAGGTTTCCCAGGCATGAGAAAATCTTAAATTTTTGGATACTCTCCATTGCTACAGGTAGTGCCTGTTCGTAAAATACTGTTGAATAGTGCAGTAATTATAGTCTTGCCTTTTCGTGGTAGTTCTTTGAGAAAAGATGTGATTAGGTCATACTCAGGAGCTTTTTTGTTTGCCAAGGCATTAATGGTTCTGGTAATTTCTCTGGGAGAAAAGTGGATTTGTTCATCTTGTTTGTATTTGAAAAGTGATGAGTGAGGAATAATTAGCGAAGAATTTGGCAAAGGTAGATGCTTTCTCTGGGGGTTTCTCGCCCAGCACTATTTTCATCCTGATTGGGGGATTTGTTTTGGTCAGTTGTTTCAGCTTCTTGGTGACTTTAAATGGAGAGTAATTAGTATCTTCTGTTGGGTTGAGATTGGTTATGAAATGTTGAAACATGTTGCTGTTGAAATCTTTTAGGAGGCACCTTAGTTGCCTAGTTGCTCTATTGTAGTTGGTACGGTCTGCACGATATTTTGAAGTTTGCCAGATCCTTCTTAGTATTCTTTCCTCAGCTATTTTGTTTAAAAGAAAGTTTGGGTATTTCAGGCAGCTGTGGGTGTAGTGGAGTTGCTGTGTAGCGAACCAAGCTGCTTCTTGAATATTTTGGGTTATATAATTAGTCGATCCATCTATATGGTCTTCTGTTTTTAATGGTAAACGGATGTTTGTTTTCATGGATATCTGGTTTCTGTACGAGGCCCAGTTTGTCTTTCTGTTCATTAGCGACACGGGAGAGGGGTGTAGGATAATTTTGTTACCAACGGTGATAATTATTGGAGTGGGGTCTGAGGACAGTTCGAGGGAAGATTCAATGATACATGGGAATCCTTTTGTTGTGAATATATCAATCAGGTCTGGAATTTTATTTTGGTCGTTAGGCCAAAGTAGGTTCTCCTGTAGAAATGGTTTCTAGTTGTAGTGAAGTAACTGCTTTTTGCAGTTCTCTCCCTCTAGGGGTGATGAGCCTGGAGCCCCATTGCGTATGTTTGGCATTGGAGTCTCCTCCTACCATGTACCTATTTCCTAGTGACTTAAAATGTATCAAATCTTGCTTATCTATTTTGAATCTGGGAGGGCAGTATATGGCGCTGATGGTGATTGGTATATTCTAGTCCGTAATTTGTACAGACGTTGCTTGAATATCTTGTTTAAGTACGGCTTCCTGTTCTTGATGTTTAATGGTGCTTTTTATTAATATTGCAGTGTCACCGTGAACATTGCCACTAGGATGTTTAGTATCGTATAATGTGAATGTGTTAATTTTGAACACTTCTTTGTTGTTAGATTTGGGCTCAATGTGTACAAAAAATATAGACATAGGTAACTTAGTTAACATATGGCGGACATTTATTATGTTTATAACTTTATGGTCCTTTTCCAAAAGGGCAACCTTGATATCTTTTACATTTACCGTATGATGTATGTGCCGCAAGACAACTCTATACGCACTTTCGTGTTTCAACTGGTATGTATAATATATGTAGTTGTTGTCTGATAAATGTTTTACTATTTCCCTGTAAGCATCTGAAGTTTTTGGTGCTATTTTAATTTTGTCGTTTGCCAGAGATTTTGAAGTCTTCGGATTTTAAAGCTTCCTTCATAAACTTAATCATGGCTGGAATATTATTTACATTTGGCACAAAAATGGGAGGTACTGTGGATTTTGGAGAAGTTTCCTCATTGTTTTCTGTTGCATCTTCTGTATTGAGAGCACTAAACTGATGCTTGGTGGGAACTGTATAAGTACTATTATCGCAAGACGCTGTCTTTTGACTTACCCTTCTATTTACATCAGGGTCGAGGACGTTTGGGTTCGGTCTTTTTGACCGGGCTGGTTTCCCATGCATTCTGTGTCAGGTTCACGGGATCAGATGAATCAAGATCCATGCTGTGCCTACCGCTGCTTGCTGATTCTTCTCATGGCATTTGTTGAAATACGTAATATTCCGGGTATTGATAGCTATTGCGTTCGCACTACATGCTGCCGAGCCTACCGGAATACCACCGGAAACCACGGAAACCACGGAAAACTACCGATCAAAGCAGCCGGCAGCTACAATTCTCCTCCAGACAGCGGCTGAATTCGACCTAGCTGAAAAGCTAGTATCGAAAATCCTGCCGCCGTCGAGACTCGAACCTAGGATCTCCCGGTCAGAGGCACTGCAGTTGCTCCACTGAGCCGCAACTCGCGGTCCGTAGAGTACGAGCTACACGCGCTCACACAGCACTCCCTGTACAAGTTACCCGACGCATGGCGTGGCGTTGCGTGGCGTCGCGCAAGGGACGTCATAAGCGCCCGCGAGGCGTCGCTTATGCGGCGCCTAACGCCCGGTTTCCCGCCGCCGCCGCCCCCCCGGCCCTCGCGCTGCCAAAAGCCCGCCCGGCCGCCCGCCTATAAAAGCCCGCGCCGCCCTCTCGCTGCACATTCGAGCCCCAGCAGCAGCCCGAAGCCCTTCCTCCAGTCATGTTCGCCTGCAAGATGGTAAGCACCAGCGAGGAGCCCTCCCATCGGGGTTGCCGTCTCTACGGCGGGAAACGATCCCACTCTCGGTTCTAAAGATTTGGTTCACTAGCGAGGAACATATTTTGTATTACATACCTAATTTGATGCTAAATTGTTGATAGATATGAGTAACAATATTTTAAAACTGATAAGTTAAGGAATTGAAGTAAATCTCAGATCTCAGATCAGTGTCTTAAATTATGACAAAGTGCATCCAAGTAATTATTCAAGACTGCCACCAATTTACGAATCTTGTGTCTTGAGTTACAATTGTCTTGAATTAAATTGATATTTTGTATTGAAATAGTATGAAGCGAACGAGGTACATTTTAATTCGGCTCATATTTAGAAAAAAATATAAAACTTTGTTCATACTTTTGGAAGTATATTCAAATCGTATTAACTTTGTTTTCAATCCTTAGTGATTGCGGCATGGAAATGAGGTTCAATAAAATGTAAAGTACCATAATTTATACAAATAACTCGTACTTTTAGAGAAAAAGTATCATTTATTCATAATAGGACATAATTCTTTGTAGTTATGGAACGGAGAAGTTAAAATACTTGGAGTAGGTTGAATGAAAAATAAGTATGCTGAAATAATGTGCAGGATATTCTTTGTAATTCAATAATTGCTCTAAGCATTTTTAAGATTTTGAGAACTTAGAGTTTGACTGCCCGAAAGAAACGACGAGCTCTTCCAATTGAACAGTCGCTCTCTAACGCCAAAGACCATAAGGTGAACAATTTTCATCTTAAAAGTAGTTCCCAGAAGGTTGAAACGGTAACTACCGTAACAGCTTTACCAATAATCCATTTCATGTTTGAAAGGTCGGTTTCTGGAAAATGAAATCGCACAACCCCGACGAAACGCCGGCTAACTCTGGACCGTGAACGTCGAGCGCTTGGTGGATGTATTGACCCAGCTCCGATTGCCTTCGCCTTTGGCTTCACCTCCACCCCTGCCTCCATCCCCTCTACCTTCACGTCCGCCATTTCCTCTGCCACTACCTCCATCATTCTCTAAACTAGGCGTCTGCCTCTGTTTCCACTCTAACTTCTCTTCCGTCTTTGCCTTATCTCTACCTATCATCCACTACCTCCGCCTCATTCCCGTCTTCACTATTCCTCTCCCCTTCTTCCCTCCTTCTTTGCCTCCTCTCTTTCCTACCTCTGCGCTTCTTCCTGCGTTTTTTCTATGCCACCATCACCATCACCACCACCACCCACAACTTCGTCTCCAACTCTGCCTCACGTCCGCCATCTTCCCTTCCACTACCTTCGCCTTCGCAAAGATCTGCGCATGCGCCTCCCCCCGCTACCCCATCCCCCGTATTTCCTCCTTCACCCCATCCCCTACTACCTCTGCCTCCATCCTCCCTTCATCTTCACACGTATCTGCGCCTTCACCTCTACCTCCGCTTATGCTTTCACGTCCGACAACTCTGCTACGACACCTCCCCCCAAACCAATGCCTCCACAACTACCCCCGCTTCCACATATACTCCACCACAGCCTCCACCACCACAGCCTCCACCACCACAGCCTCCACCACCACAGCCTCCACCACCACAGCCTCCACCACCACAGCCTCCACCACCACAGCCTCCACCACCACAGCCTCCATCACCACAGCCTCCATCACCGCAGCCTCCATTACCACAGCCTCCACCACCACAGCCTCCACCATCACATCCTCCACCACAGCCTTCATCACCGCCTGTACCTCATCATTGCCTCCCGCGTCGTCGCTTCGGTGTCTGCCCTCCACGCAACAAGCACCTTCTTCGCCCCGTCCCCTCCGCGCCGTCGCGGCCACTGCCCGTCGCCGTCGCCCGGACGCACGAGCTCGGGGCCATGCATATTCATTGCTCTTCCGGAAACCCCGTCCGCGCGCCGCCCCCCCCAACTCTACTCGACCGTCGCGTGCGTCGATTTAGCCCACGATCGAAACGGCTGACGCAAGTATTCGGGTCAAGAGGTTACCTCTTCACTATCTCTTCGGCACTGGCTGAGAAATTTTCGGCTTCATTACAGGATAAAATCAGACAAAACGCGCCAAAATCCTCCAATGACTTGTTACCCAGTCATATTACATTATTTTTCAAATATCACTAATGTTCAGTATTATAATTCATGTATAATCTTAGTATCATAATTGGATAAATCTTTTAACACTGGTCATTTGAACTGAAGCATTTTCCTGTAATATTGGACCACTATCTTCATAAAGAACAATTGATGAATTTATTCTTGAATCAATGTCATGGCACCAAGTTAACACGTAAAGTTTCAGCAGAAATATTGCAAAATTCTTTTAGCATACGAACGCAACCCGCAACACCAAACTTTCTCTGAAGCGAAATATATCGAGTAATACAATAGAACACGTACGAGTATTGCACTGAAATGTGTCTGGAGTTTCAGATTTGTAAAATACACTTAAAAAGTAAATCTGAATATAGAATGAAACCAGAAGTTCTGTCACCTTTTTTTTTAAACTACCATGTGTCTTTTTTCCAAGGATTTTATTCAGATACAATGAAACATAGTGTTGTTTGCGTATTAAATCGCTATGTGCAAACGCTTATCCACTCAGAGAACGTATTCGAAGGAGGAAATAACGATAATTATTTTGATGAGTAGGTTATGAGATTATTCAATTGATATTGGAGTAACACGGTGTTACAACGAGGACTGGAGGATGTGCTCAATGTCAGTACTTTATATACGTGTGTTTTGGTTGTCGGCAAGGAACATTCTGGTAAAGGAACTTACTGTTAGGTAACAGAAAGGGGAAATCAAGACAAGGGGCTACGAACAGTAAATGGGGCAGCAATATAAATGAACACTTGAAGATTAAGTGACTTCTTCCGGGATGCTACCTAGCAGCTTTTTTTCAAATGAATGAGGCACGTAATGCGAATATAGTCGTCAACGACTTCCTACTTTTAAGAAACCGCCACATTGTGTGTTGGGTCGTTCAACTTTCAACTGGAAAAGGGCTCACTGAACCTAAGAGATAGGACGGTAGGATTGTAAACAAAGATAAAACGTTGCAATTGTTCTCTGGACGGTTAATGCCTCGCCGTTTAGACTAGTGGAACGCGCCGCAAAGAGATGTATCTTAATTCGTAGCGGAGAAAACCTGCAGCACACCGCCTTTTGTCATTTGCAGTTTCGAGACTTTCTGAAAAGTTATTCTCTGCGGAATATATTTACGTAATTAGAAATGCGAGAGAATGAGTGGATTAAATAAACAGTGCTACTTCCGTAGAATCTTTGCCCTCATCGTGATTACCAACATGTCTGGAATGGTGATTATATTAAAATATGAAAAAGACTTGTTAATAACTTTGTGATTATTTATATTATAAATAATGTACTGAGCATTGCCATAGTTTAAAAGTTAAACAAACAAGGCAAAAGAAAATGTGTTTCGTTTGAAACCTGGAATGAAGTGCAATTGAGGGTCGTCTCAGAACAAAGAAAAATAAAGTAACGTAGTCTCTTTTAATTGTCTGAAACTACGAGGTTTAGTTTGAATTTCATTACTTTACTCGCTTCTTCGTGAAGATCTTAAAGTAGGTTTTCAATGTTCTACACATTTTTGTTGAGTGTGTAGCATTCCGACCTAGAATCAATGTAAATGCTAACTCTCGAATGACGTGTGTTTTTCTACTTTCGATATACATCAACTGCTTTAAGAATGAAGGGTTGTGGAACAGCGTCAGATCTGAAATCCCTTTACGTCCGCATAAAGCTGTTGCAAAGTTTAAAAAATGATTTTCTTGACAATTTTTTATGCCAAAGTATTTTTCGCTAATTTGTTCTGATAATATGACATACTTTTGACTGAGATGTTGCGGAATAGTAAAAGTAACAAGTTTTTTATTGTGTTAAGTTCAATATTCGTATGAAAATTAGTTGTATACATTGCAGAGCCTTAAAAACAGCATTTTTACTTCTTGCTGCAGTCGCATTTTTATTTTATCAAGTCTATATAAATCAGGCTATTAAATGCGTCATGCTCTGTAATTTGAAGTAGTAATTTAGTTGTTTTAATGTTTTAAGATTAGAAAATTTAAAATCTGTATAATATTTAATTGAAACCAATTATTTTCTCAAAGTTAATTGCAGCCTTTAAAATTTGTCGTATCTCTCAGGAAAGTGAAAATCAAAAATATTTCGATGTCATGAACCGATATTACATTGAACTTTTTTACTGTTCCTGAAAAATAGTTATTTTAAGATTCACTAGTCAGCATTTCTATTGACGATAAAGCCAATAACTACCTTCTCAAGAGTCTGTCGTTACCAGTACAAAGCTAGCAGCAGAAGGCAAGATTCGTTAACAAATACTCAGGAACCTCGTCACTGACTGCAGAGAAGTTCTTTAGCGCTGTGTTTAGGAAAGGTGCGTGGGTGGCAAAAGCTCAAAGAAACTTCATTTCGCTAACGAAGTTTACTTCATTAAGGTTAATCAAGAGGTCGTCACGTGATTCCAAAAACACGTGAGTCGTGATGCGAGAAAGAAAGCAGAAATTCAGAACGTGAAAAGTGAAACAGAGGTAGGAGAAAAATATTGAGGGTAACGGCGTACGAACATTTTACAAAAGTTTTTGACGGGCACGATTTGGGGGAAACACATGGTTCATATTGGGGTTGCACGTGTAGTCAATAAAATATGCCAAAATGATTGCAATGGTCCACATTCAGCAAATGGGACACAACAGTTCTGAATTCCGAGCATTTGTAGAGAAAATAAAGAGATTATCTCTTTGAAGCATTCTTTAAACAAAGGAGGCAAAGTGATTAATGAATGAGAACTGAAATTTTTTAATTGTTAAAAAACTTAAAATATTATTTCCTGATTTCAAACAAAAAAGGTAAAAAGTAAATAATGAAAAAAGGACAGATATTTGGTGTAATTGAGTTTCTGCAATTTGCGTACCTGTATTAGGACAACTTATTTTGGCTAATGAAAGTTGATAGAAAAAACTAATATATTCATTTCCATAACTTGAACACCGGGAAATTTCCGCATACTTCAATCCGTAAAGACATGTCAGGCGAAAAGGAGAAAAATCAGAAATAAATATTAGTAAATATAGAATCCATTATTACTGAATGTTAAAAACAAAAGATAAATTAATTTATAAACAATAATTGGTTAATTGCTTTGAAAAAAAAGTTGCTCACTTGCCTGAGAATGTTGTGTCTGAGATTCATAGGTGCATTATGGACAAGATATTTCTTTGAATTAATTTATACGGTTCAGTTCTCACATTTCACATTAATGTACTACTACGTATACGTGTGAATCATTTGCAAAATGATTATCTTCCTTTAGTGGAGTTAACAGATAAAGCTTGTCAAAGATTTAACTTCTACCACTAATACTAGCATATGTCTTTAGCATTTAAGCTACGAAGTCCTACAGCTCGTGCTGGGCCATGTGTGCTGGTGAGCTTGTGCCAGTGCGCTTGCGCTAAGTGGTCAGTTTGTGTGCGCGCAGTGAGCGCCGGTGAGTTTGTGTCGGACGGTTTTGTTGGTGACTAGAGCAGAACGATGTGTGCTGCAGCTGAGTAGCGTGTACTTGTACCGGTGCTCTTGTGACGAGCAGAGTGCGCTTCTGCTAAGCAGTGTGGTGGGCAGCGCAGTGTGCTAATGTCCTTGGTAGACATGTGCTTGTGTAGTGCACACGTGCGGAGCGAAGTTCGCTTCAGATGAGCGGTGTGCACTGAGCGGTGTGGTGGTTAGCGCAATATGCTAATGCGCTTGTACGGGTGCGCTTGTACGGGTGCGCTTGTACGGGTGCGCTTGACGGGTTCGGGTGGTGTGGTGCGCTTGTACGGGTGCGCTTGTACGGGTGCGCTTGTACGGGTGCGCTTGTACGGGTGCGCTTGTACGGGTGCGCTTGTACGGGTGCGCTTGTACGGGTGCGCTTGTACGGGTGCGCTTGTACGGGTGCGCTTGTACCGGCGTGGTGGGCGCGCCCGCCGCCCTCGCCGCCGCCCCGCTCGCCGCCCCAGTGGCCGCCCCGCTGGCCGTGCCGGCCGTGGCCGCGTACGCGCGCGCGGTGCCGTACAACGTGCCGCCCTTCGCCAGCGCCATCAACATCCAGACCCGCGCGCTCGCCGCCCCGCTGCTCGCCGCCCCGCCGCCTACGCCGCCCCGTCGCCGCCCCGCTGGCTCGCCGCCCCGTCGCGCCGGCCGCCTACGCCGCCGCCCCCGTCGCGCCGGCCGCCTACGCTGCCGCCCCCGTCGCGGCCTACGCCGCCGCCCCCGCGCTCAGCGTGCACCCACCCTCCCTGCACGCCGCGCGACTCCTCTAAAAACCCTCTCCCAACCCGCTCTGCCCACCACACCCTCTCCTTCCCCCAACCACGCACATCGTTGCCAGAAGGCGGCGTGCAACTGTACAAACTGCACTTCTCTTCATTTTTTTTATCTCGCATGAGCGTGAAATAAAATTCTAAAGCATTGCATCTCTGTTCTGTTACTTCGTTTCAACAATTCCTTTACTTACTCCTTCATCTGATATTCCTGTATTTTCGTAAGAATTTAAATATATGATGATTTGATTTGAATTTAAGTATTTGGTTGGGAGTAACGCAATAGGTTTTCAGAACATACGTGACATGACGTTTGCTTATCAATATGGTGGGTAGCAAAAGACGAATAGAGCAAACATGAAAAAATGTCCATGCAGGTAATTTCACTTCAGAAGAGCATGTTAAAAAAATTGATAGTTACAAATTGAAGTATTATTCCCGTAACATTATTCCAATTTGACTGCAGAAAAAATAGAGTGAATTTTATAGAAACGTGTAGTAATCTATTACAAAATGAGAATTTATAGACTACACCAGCTTCAAAGCCTAGAACCTAACTTTTGTAGGCCTAAAGCCTAAAGAGATTATTTAAAATATGAAGTATTTATTCGAGATAGGCATAATATTGATACGTAAACGCAGAAAAAATGTTCTAAAATTGTACCTCATCTCCCTTATTGCATATTAATTCATCCCAATTTTTTAAACTAGAAACAAATCCTTAGTTTTGAAGATCAATCACAGAAAGTCTGAAATTTTTACTCTACATTCAACTAAATGTCTTGCCAATTTGTACAGACTATGTACGAGAGAAAACAAAAATTCTCGTTCTAGACTCAAAAGATGAGTACTGGGTGAGTCATTTTTCCTGAGAAAAAAGGCATCAGCGTGTTACTCATAATATTAGCAATAAATAATTATTTTACAGTTTTGATGAGTTTTCTGTAAAATGTGATAAAAATGGCTTTGAGCGCATTTTGACGTCTATTGTAAACATTACAAGTTATTTGCGATATTTTCAAAGAGTAAATAATATACTGCAATTTTAAGTGCTGGCTCGTAACATCGGGCTCAAAACAAAACTCTCGTAATGATACCCAATTTCAATTCACAGATTCGCGTTTTTCATCGATTGTAATTGAAAAAATTAAATTTTTTCTTCGTCAATATTTAGAAATATGTCAGTCTCTTTAGGTACTGCACTTTAAGGCGCAATTATTAAACCGCACTTTAGGCACAATTTTCTGCACGTTATGGGATAAAAGAAATATTGCGAAACAACTATGTGTGTATTAACAAAATGACAGAAACAATTGTTCATCTCATTTAGTAGAAGACGGTGGGGTGTTTTTGTCTCACCTGAAATGACTCAACATAAAAAAAACAGATTAACTAACATTTCGGAAGTATATCTAAAAAAATTATTAATTAAGTTTCGAGCCCCTTCGACTGCTGAGGTTATTGAGACGCACGTGTGATCTAATGAGTAGATGATAGTTGTAGTGATCATAATAAAGATAAAATTTCAATGGTGAGAGGAATGAGAAACAAGGGAATCGGAACTACTCGGAGGAAGTCTGCCGACAGCTCGCTTCTACCACCACAAATTCTATGTGATTTACCGGGGGTTGAGCGCCGGGTCAATCAGTGAGAACAAAATGCAATGCGATAGACCTAGAGCTTCTCAGGTATCTAAACAAGCGTCCACAATATTCCTTTGCTGCCGTCCACGCAATTTATGTCATACTCACATTCAAACTACGTTACATAACACATGACAGCAGCAAATTACTAACATGTCAATTCCAAATTGCTCTCCCGCAGTTAGTGTTATTTTTGGTCATGTCAATTCTCAAGTGCCATCCACTACGAAAGGCATGCAGTCATCAGCCGCATTAGGACATCAACATGAATAGCTCTCATCTTCACTTTCAAAGAACCGTCTGAATGGCACAGAGAGAAAGAGAGAGAGAGAGAGACATCGGTCATCAACCGCGTAAGATCTCAGCTGGAAGAGATGCATATCTGCAGGCGGCCGGAGCGCGGAAGAAGTAGTAAAAACACGCCCTCCTCCGCCGCACTCGTCAGTCTTATATCGTCCTACCTTCACCCCACCCCTTCCCGCCTCTACCCCTAACCCTACCCCCCCTCAACGGCGACGCCTCCTCAACGCCTCCGCCCCCACGCCCTGCCTCGCACCCCGCCTACGCCCTTATCAGCTAACCCCCCCACACTGACGTTGTGCACTCGCCCAAACACACTCACTCACCCGCTCCCCCACTCCCAACACCCCCCACCTTGCCAGTCTGCTCCTTCCCTTGCCCTACCTGCCCCCACTGCCCGCCGTGGCCCAAAACAACCTACTTCCACAACCCCACCCCCACAACCCATCCTCACAACCCCTCCCCAATGCCATCCACACAACCCCACACCCCCCCCACCCCCATTCGTACCCACTCTTCCTACTCCATCTCTGTTGTTGTTGGCTCACCCTAAACGGCTCGTTGTGCCCTCTGTCCCTCACCACCCGATTGTTCACACTGCCCTCCGCCTCACAATCTCCACCGCTACTCTTCGCTCGCCGTCCCCAGCCGCCCCTCCGCCCCAGGCTCACTCAATGCGGTTCGTTAGGAGGGCGAGCGCCCGCGGGCCGCAG
The DNA here is from genome assembly GCA_964035755.1 of Teleogryllus oceanicus. Classification (NCBI taxonomy): domain Eukaryota; kingdom Metazoa; phylum Arthropoda; class Insecta; order Orthoptera; family Gryllidae; genus Teleogryllus; species Teleogryllus oceanicus. Next base: position 156,933,903 of record CAXIVR010000003.1, on the reverse strand, counting down.
GAAGCGCCCTCTGGCGGGCGGCGCGGGCGTCAACCCGCCCCACCCTCCGCCGCCCGCGACCTCGCCCACGGCGGACGACCGTGCACCCCGCAGTCGCAGACTCCGCGAATTCCCAGACGGCTGCGCAGTGTTGGCGAGCAAACGACTTTCTTTAAGGCATCACACAAGGACCTCCTTTGGTGCCTACGCCCAGTTGCATCTCCCCGCTAAATGCATGCGCTGCCCAATTTGTCATGAGAGGCTGTTATTATGGCGCAGACGTCACAGCGAAATTGCCGACCGCACAACCACATTTTCAACAAAATCTTTCAGCAACACTGACCTTGAGCACAATATATGAGAAAACAATGTTTCAGACATGTTTATTTTCATTGCTCGTACATACGAATGCCCAATTCTGACTCATGTTGACAGAAGTAATGCCATATGCTGAATCACATGCAGATCAGCACAATATTTATCAAAAATCACAAGAGAAACCTATTAGATGTGAAAGTTAAGAAAAGAACCTGAAAAGGAGATCATTGAAAACAGTCTTAAAGTGACGAGTGTGGATCCACGTGAGGGTGGTTAACTTGTATGGCAGAACGAACGTATTTAAATAAATTAATGTTTTTCACTTTTCATTAAGAGTTTTATTGCTTAAAGCCCACAATCAAGAGCAAAGAGTCTAGACTAGTACATCCACCGGCGACGAGCAGACTACTCCCCAACAGTGGAAACTCGAAGCCTTGCCACAATTGTCGCTTCTGCCCCTGCATTCGTCGTTCAGCAGCGGTAGTGTACGGACGTGCCCAGCTCCGCTGTGCTTACCTTGCTAGCACTCAGACCCGACTAGTTCGTCTACCACGGAACTTTGTGCCTCGTGTTTGTGTTCCCGCAGTGCGTAGTATCAAAGACTGGTGCTCGCAGTGAACGTTCCGCGCAAACGAGTGACCAATCTATGTCATGCGACACTCATCAACAGGGCATGTTATTAGTCAAGCCCTGCTAACGCTTCACAATAGTGACATCTACACTTTCATCAACGGTGACGAAAATTCGACGCCGCAAGTTCCATCATCAGAGGAAGCCATGGACGTAGTACCCGGTATGGCCCCGCCCCTTACCAACACTCAAGTAAGCTCGGACGCTACCCAGTCAACAGGAGCTACAAGAAACACGGAGCAACAACCTCCAACGTCAGATGCGGTGATAAAAAGGTCATTCTGTGAACTTGATGACTTTCATAGTATAAAAAGAAGAGCGGAATCCAGCAATTACAGTGATCCATCTGCCCATGACAGTGACGTTCAATATCACGTGCCAGTAGATAACAGATATCGTCTGCTTGCTAGTAAAGACCCCATGCCCGAGGACACAAGGTTCGAGTATCTAAAAAATCATCCGCAACATCAAATTAGTGTATAAAATAGAATACCACTAATATTTGTAGTCCACATCGAGTTAATAACTATGTCAAGTTAATAATTATGTCAAGGAATTAAAAATTAATGTAACCCAAAATTTCGTAGCAGATATAAAAATAACAAAGTTAAAATCAGTGCCAACACATCTACAGACTTTCGTAGCATAATTTAATATTTAATACAACCTCAGAGAACTTTTCACTTGTTTAAAGATCCATTTAACAAAAAATATTCAGTTGTGTTTAAAAACGTACATCAGTCAATTACGAAAGTCTAAATCTTCTCAGATTTAAAACAGCGTCACCCATCAACAAAGTTACAACACTACTAAAAGACAATAATCCAATTCCTGTTGTTGCCGCCGATTTTAACAGAGCTGAACCAATAGAAACAATCTTATCGATCAACGCAAATATAGAATCATCGAGTGAAAACAGAAAGGCATAGACAACCTCAAGGCCCCTTGCAGTGTCAGAGATGTTTCGATTACGGTCATACGAAGAATAATTGCAATCATGTTATCAATTGTGCTTTTTGTGCCAAAATCACTATTCTGTGACGTGCCCCAACAAAAATAAAACCCCTCTCTGTGCGAACTGCAACGTAAATCATCGAGCGGGCACAAGAAACCAAAATTGTTCTTATTTTTAAGAAATCCTTGAAAGAAAAAACAATGATCGCAACAAAACTAACAGAAATGAAAACCCTCAAAACTCTCAATACCCTCCCCCACCCTCTCCTCCAAATCAATCCGGAGAAAATTTTCCCAAAATTACCCCAAACCAGAACTCTCCGAAACTTCACCCACATATCAAATTCCAGAAATCAAATCCAATCCAATTCACAAAATTCTCACACACATTCCCAGTCCTCTTCCCATCCAAATGCTTCTGAACCTAATAATCCCATTATCAACACAATAATCAACTCAATCACCTCATGTATCATTAATTTCATAAATTCTTTAATCCCTTCCGTCATCATTAAAAACCTATCTAAGCAATAACAATGTCAACTCAACCCAGTAATAATACATTATCATAAACACACCTCAATAAAAAAAACTATCTATCTCAGGTTACAGCACTTATAGAACAGATCGAACGGAAAATAAAGGAGGAGGGGTACTTATCGCGGTCAACAATTATCTTAATCACCACCAAATTAATCTACCCGACATACCAGGAATCGAAACTGTCGCTATCCAAATATATATAAATAGCCAACTATGCAAAATTATAACAGCTTATAAGCCCCCCACAGCCAAAATTATAAATGCAAACTTTCCTAATTTATTTTAACCTACCGACAAAACTTTGCTCTTGGGTGACTTTAATTCAAAACACATAAGCTGGGGATGTCAAAATAATAATCACAACGGGAAATTTCTAGCTCAACTAATAAACATTTCAAATCTAAAAATTCTCACCTCCTCGGAGCCAACAGATCACCCTCTTCGTAGTCATAAATCGGACATCCTTGACATAGGCATCACAAATACTAATATTAAATTCTACTCTACACCTACTTTCGAACTTGACTCTGATCATATCCCAGTAATAATTACTACACACCAACTTATACCGCAACACGCCCCGCCCCTAAACGAAACTCAATAAAAATTAATTGGCACAAATTTCAAAAAACAGTAATAAATTCCTTACCAAAATTTCTTCTTCTTGCGAGTTGTCTACAGCTCCTGCGGCCGTCTCTCGCATCCCAATCTCCAAGCCTCTCTATCATTCCAATCGTCTTCTTCAAGGCCTCTTTTCTGCATGTTCTTTATAACTTGCTATTGCCATTCTTCTCTGGGTCTACCTCTTTTTCTTCTGTCTAAGGGGAGCCACTCAGAGATTTTTCTGGGCCATCTCTCATAACCGAGCCTTTTCACGTGACCAAACCATTTTAATCTTCGTGTTTCCATTTCCTCTAAAATTGATTTCTGTATTTGCATTCTTTTCAAAATTTCATCATTTCTTACATGGTCCATTTTAGACAGTTTACAACTTCTTCTCATGAAATCCATTTGCAGGCTTTTTAATTTGTCTTTTTCTCGTTTTCTTATTTCCCACGTTTCTGATCCATACAGCACTACATTTTGTACGATGGTTTCAAACAGTCTTTTCTTAGTTGATTTGGATATTTCATTTCCCCAAAGTAGAGAGTTTAACTTTCGAGTGACTTGTCTCCCTTGTGTGATCTTTGAGATAGTGTCTTTTCTGGAGTCTTCTTCTTTACTGATGATTCCTCCTAAATATTTAAATTCCTCACATGCTTCTATCTGCTCTCCATTTATTGGTATGCTGCAACCTGCATTTTCGCCTACCACCAAATATTTTGGAAAAATTGATCTTCAGTCCTGCTCTCTCGTACGTTTCCTTCAGTTTTCGCATCATATATTCTACATCAAAATCGTCATTAGCTAAAATAACCTGATCATCAGCGAATAGTAAGGTATGCAAGTAATCTTCATTGATACATATACCCATACCTCTGCATTTATTTTGCCAATCTTTCAGTATTTCATTCAGGTATTACCAAAACCACCTTACCAAAAATAAAAATATTAAAAACCACGTTGGATAACGACCAATCCATCTCTCATTTCAACGAATTAGTACACTCTACACTAAAAAGTACACAATTAACCACTCCACCCAACTCAAATACAACCAGACATAATACTACCCGAAGAAATATTAAAAGAAATATCGATAAAAAATAAAACTAGAAGACTTTGGTACCGATGAAGAACACCTGAACTTACAATAATAATAATAATAATAATAATAATAATAATAATAATAATAATAATAATAATAATAATAAATTGTCTTTATTTGTGGCGAGGCTCAGACCTGAAGGCCTGCTCTTCCGCCTAACCACTTTACTTAATTTACAATTTTAAAAATTACAGTTGAGGCGTTCGGATGAAATTAATATTAACTGACTTTTCATGTCGTAGACAAAAAAATCAATTTGTGACTACGATCTACATTAATTTATCAGTATGAGACAAATAAATTTATTGTCATTTTTTGTTTATTCTTGAAATTTTGCAAAGTGGAAAGACATGATGTAAGGAACATTCTTAAAAAATGAAATAAAAATGAGATAAAAAATTATGTAAAAACTTATTCCACTTTCAATCAATAATTCATAATTGAAAATGTCAGTTTTCATTACCCGACATGCCTCAAGTGTGAAACAATAAACAAAAAAGGGAGGTTTACTTTACATTTACGTCTGAGATGCAATACTAGGGACCTTACACCTTAAGCGATTGAGTAAACCCAGAAAAAACCTCAATCAGGATGGCGGCTTAAGGCCGAAACATTGAGAGGAAAAAATATCAGGGTTGAGAGTAAAAACAAAAGAAAAGGGGAAGAAAAGAAAATTGAGGTGGACAAGAGGAGAGAATAAAGAAATGATCATGAAAAGGATACGGGGGGATCAGATGGGAAAACATATAATATTTTGGTTGATCAAAAACATAAAATAACATTATCATTAGGTAAAGGCACTTACAAAAGGATATCTTATAGTATAAAATACAGAAAGTGTCAGTAAAATAATGGTGTGACAGTACTGATTTTCTTTGTAACAATAATTGCAAGAAATAATAATCAAAGTGACATACATCATAATTTCAGAAAGATTTATAAGCTGTTGATTTACATAATATTTTCTTATTTTTTTTATAGTAACAAAGTTTATTTTAGATATTATTATGTATTTTCTCTAATTTTAAACATTGTATCAGCAGTAATAGGATTAGCTTTAACTGTATCCTGAAGTAGGAAAGGAGGAAGATGGCCAGGAGGAAAGGAGTGGGAAGAAATACTTTCGAATATATGTCTTCAAAAAAAACAACAAACAATCTAACATGGAGGATGATATGTAATAAAGGGATCATGGTCATTGTTTCAGAAAATAATTAAGATAAAATTGCGGATGAAAGAGAGAGCATGTGTAAACTACATTTCTTTGTTTTTATCCAGACACCAAGTTGAGTTTTTGAATTTTCTAAAGTTGCTAATTCTCTTGAGATGTGTTGGTAGTGAGTTCCAGTTTCGAATTCCTGTGACAGTGTGAGATTTACTGTATGACAGTGTTGGGTCGAGGTATCCAGAGCAATAATGCCGAACGTGATCGCTCTAGTGTTAGCATTTTGAAGTTTTTAGACATGTGTGTTTGAAGGCCGTTGTACATGATTTTATGGAGAAGCAAGAGGCTATGCAATATTCTTCTTTTTTCGATAGAGCTAATTTTTTTCTGTCTGCAGTACGCAGATACGTGATGGTACTTACGAAGATCGAATATGAACTTAAGAGAGAACTAAGCCTATTAAGAAATATCGTAAAAAGACTTATAACTAACTTCAATATCCAAAAGTATCATAACTTAATCCAGTCGCTCAGCGTCAGTAATAACACTCTGTGGCAATTCACACGAAAAATTCTTAAGAAGAAAAACATGATACCTCCTATCAACTCAACAACAGATAATGCGTACACATCCTACCTTAAGTCAGAAAAACTAGCAAAATATTTTGCTTCAACTTTCATTGTCAACAACAATAATTTTCATCCTGGACTCATCACTATAACCAAATCAGCATCCGAACAAGAATATGGGCCTTACCAAAAATTGCCCTACACTTCACACTCTGAAATAAAAAAATGTAAACTGTCCCTTAAAAAATTACCCTGGCACGACAGTATAAATAATATATTATTAAAACGTTTACCTGTACCAGCAATAGCTACCCTCACAAACATATATAATACGTGTTTCAGAACAAATTACTTTCCGCATATCTGGAAACATGCTATCATCATTCCCATTTGTAAACAAAACAAAAATCCAGCAAACGTTGACAGTTATCGTCCGATCAGTTTATTGCCATCCTTGTCAAATATATTCCAGAAAAGTATACTTTAAAGATTACCTACACAGTCAGATTACCTACAAGATTACCACAACAGTCACCTACACATAATGAAAATAATTCCTAAAGAACAATTTGGATTTACCGAAAAATTGTCTACTCAACACCAGTTACAAAAAATATCGGAACATATATACAGAGTATTCCAGAAAAAAATCACACAATAGGCGCATTCATAGATATCACTCAGGCGTTTGATCGGACATGGCACCAAGTCTTAATGTACAAGATCAAGAAAATTGGCACCCCATAATACATAAAACCAATTACCAGTAGCTTTCTCAACAATAGAACTTTTTCCGTTAACGTAAATAATCATCATTCCAACTCTAGACTAATTAACGGAGGATTCCCCCGAGGCTCACCACTTTCATCCACATTATTCAACTTACACGTTGCAGATCATCTTAAATTAACGGACATTTACATAGCCCAATTTGCGGACGATACAGCAATATTCTCTTTTGGCAACTCTATCATTGACATCAGAAATAGAACACAGCTATACTTCAACTTGCTCGATAGCTGGGCATCCAAACTTAAAATACAACTGAAGCCATCCAAAATCGCAGCAAAAATATTTACATTAAGACACTATACCTTCCCCACCCCCTAGCAATAAATAACAATAGACTAAAATGGTACCCCCTAACAAACTTACTAAATACCTCGGATTAAACTTAGATACTAAACTGAATTAAAAACAGCACATAGACGAAAAATAAAACAACCTATAATAAAACTACTACAATTAAAACCTTTACTCTAAAGAAACAGTCCATTACCATATCATTCCTCAATTGCAATATACAAAACCATTCTAAGACCGTTACTGCTGTATGCTTTTCCCATCTGGATAAATTCCGCAAAAACCAATCTAAAAAAGTTATAAATCTTTCCGAACCAATTTCTCAGAATCATAGCCAATGCAACGTGGTTTGTCACCAATCACCACCTTTATAAAGAACTCAACTTACAACTTATTTAACATCACATCACATACTTCGCCACCAACTTTTATTATTATTCACCTCAAATCCCTTCCCTTGAAACCTTTAGACTTGCAAAAAATCCGAACCATACCAGAATAAAAAACAGATATCTCTACAACATACTCCTCAAAACCTTCTTCGAATTTGAACCAGAGTAGAGGACCCAATTGGGCATCGTCAACCTCATGTTAGATTTAAATCTTAGAAATAAGTTTTAAATATAAGTTAGCACGTAGGCCTATCAAACATATGTAAAGTTTAGACTGACCTATGTACAAGCAACAAAATCAATAAAAAAATTTAAAAATCTGCTTCTGCGTTGGCTACCGATCCGAGTGATCTTATTGGCAGTGTTTGTTAAGTACGATATAATATTGAATATAAATTACACCTCGATGAAATTCTGAGACATTCCTGCACTCACACCTTTAGGATGAATACAAGTAATACTCTATTAAAATATGTAATATAAAATTGTTACATATTCTAACATATTGTTACATATGTTAGTTTCTTCCTTCAAATAATATTTTAAATTAAAGCAATTATGCAAATTATCAATCATTAATTATCTTAAATATTATGTATTTTTGTCCCGAGCTTTTACGCATATATTCTGATTCAATTTTGTAAAATAAAAAATGTAAACAGATAAATTTTGTAATAAATATTGAATTTTTTAAAATTGTTCTCTACAACCATAGAACGTCGGCAATCAGTTCTTAAGGATTTGAAGTGGCTGAAATCAGGTTCTATCTCTTCTGAAGTAATTGTACACTACGTAAAAGAATTTTATTCCAAATATAAAATACGTTCGTAGAATATATTATAATGTTTGCGAGGAGCCGGTGTACAAGTGAATAGAATACCGTATTACGAATGATAGATCTAAGGGGATGGAGTTAAAGGGTATATATCCCATCCCCCAAATTCAGCAACACGGTAAGACAATTTTCTATACAAATATTTGTTAGTTTTTGATCGAGTAACGAATCTGCTGTTTGAAACATTGAGCAAGCACGTGTTTGAAATTAATTTTGTTCATAAAAATCCGCTCATCCTTGACTCGCAAGTAGGGGTAAGCGGGGGTAGGAGGAGGGGTACGTTTGACAATTCATGGCGGATATATGGCGGTAATAGAAGCGCCATCACAGTTGATTTGTAAGAAAGATGATTCGGTGCCAAATATTGCAAACGCACATCTGAAATGTTCCGTTTCGATGTATAAATATTTTAAATAGCGAATTATGTAAGTAATGTGTCGTAATAGGTAAAATATGTACAAAAATATGTAATTATACCAAAATATGTAAAAATATGTAAAATAAAAATAGTTCTAATCCATTCAGAATGTCTTGTTAACTCTAGAAAATATAATTGAATGCGGGTATCTGGTTCCTATAAAAATGTAATTATATGTAAATCTCTTCCATAGTAATAATTATACAATTAAATTTATACAGCTAAAATTAAATTATTTCTATTGTGTCTATTGAATTGTTACAATTAACATTTGTTAAAGATAGAAAAAATGCACTCACTTCCAATCTTTAACAATGAACATACATTAAAGATAGAAATGAGTGACGAAGATACTGCTTCACTTATTTCCTTGCGTTTCTAAGTCTATTGAAAACAAAGTTCTTGCTTGTTCATCTATTAAACGCCAACAAGTTTGACGATACAACGAATCTCAATTATAAGCGAGAAACTTTTTTAACGTATCTTATTTTTCTCTCAGAAATTCATAACTTGGATTCTATGCACTGTAAATAAGCCATTTTGAACGAATAGAAAATGTGTTCCTGGGTACTTTTGAACAAAAACTTAAAAACGTAGACGAAACAGACCTACAATCGCAATTGAGAAGTACATGTGTGCAGTAAAGGTGCATTTCACTACAGGAAATAAACTTCCAGTTCCCGAGTTTTCCTCCATTTCAAAATCCTTTTCATCCCAAACATCTATTTTGTGTCGCGGGTTGCCTTCTTCAGCGCCCCGACGGAGGAAGCCACTGACTTTGAGCAGCCGCCGTGCCCCGCCTTGGGCCCTGCCCTTCCTTCCCTTCCGCCCGGGGCGTTGCATATCGCGGTGCCTCGCCTCGGCACGCGGAAGTCGTTTCAGGCGCTTGCGCCGAGAGGCGGCGCTGGGGGTGGAGGGGGAGGAGGAGACGGGGTGACCTAGGCGACGGTGACGATGCAAGTGTTGGAGGTGGAAGATAAAATGGAGATGACGATTGAAGCGAGGGAAGCAGGAGTGGAAGTGGAGGTGGAGGTTTTAGATGGTAACAGAGGTAGAGGGTGATAATGGGTGTTCGTGGTCGCGACGAAACTGGGGTTTAAAAGATTCGACTCCGAAATGTGATTTGTTTAGTTCCCCCCTCCAATTAAAATAGAATACAGCTTGTCTCAATTGTATTGTAAGTATTTGTCTCGGCTGTTCGAATTTTTAACCAGCTATTTAAATTTAATGAAGCCTTCGGTCATCGTTACGAAAGTATAATAACAATATTAGGATCAGAATCGTTGTGAACGTGTAGCTTGGCCAGAAAATAAGCATTTTACTTTTCGTTAGGGTCCCATGACACAATGTGACGCCTTACTCTAGCGCGACGAAAAACATTTCTCTTCTAAAACTTGAGATATGTGTTTAATTGATGAGCCTATTCTCAAAGAAACTTGTCTCAATTTCCGTCCTTTGTCGAGTTTTATGTATCAATATATTTTTACGACAGTTCTCCATGATGAAGCGAAATATTGTGTTCAAAATTGCACTTTTCTTCCGTTCAACAGTAGCCAAAAAGCGTTGAATACTATCTTGATATAGATCAAGATAGCCTTATAGAAGCCTTATAGAATGCTGAATGTTAATTCTTACCCTTGCTGAAAAATTACGTTTCATTGAGATATGCCATTGAAACTAAGCACTTCAATTCCATGCCGTTCGCGGCCGAAGTGCTGGGCGATTAGAATTGCGCACGAGGCGGGGCAGGAGCGGGGAGCTTTCGCGCGAGCAAGCGAGTGAGCGAGCGGCGCCTGGCGCAACGACGGTGGCCGTGACCAGCAGCCCAAGCGCCGGGCCCGAGGTGTCGCGACGCCGTGCGGCGCCGTGCCGTGCGCCAGTGCCCGCCGCCCGCCTCGCCTCTTCCGCTTGGCGGCACGTGCGCTCCTCGCGCCCTTGCCCAACTGGCCGCGATTCCCCAGCAACTGCGAGCGTCTTCTTGCTTTGTGATTGAGGATCTTGGAGGTGTCAACCACAAAGTTTATTTAAAAATATATTAATATTATACAAAACTAGTGAATCCGGCAGTGGTAATGCTTTGCTATTGCAATGTATTACACATCACATGCTACTGATCATGTGATTGTTAATCACATTTTACGCTACGCTCTGGAAAAATTGGAATAGATGAGACATCCTCGCGAGTTTGGGATGTTCTGTCCTCGCGAGTATGAGATGTTTTATGTCCTGGTTTGGACTTGGTTGTCAATTATCCTATTGTTAAAATATCTTCCCTCAAGTTTGGGCACGCATTCGCTATGACACTATCTTGCAGAAATTTTATTTTCTTGTCCGAGATAACGTTAAATATTATAATTCCGGCCGATATTTAACAACCATAGGAGCAGAATATGCAACGAAGTCGCGCTTAATACTTGAGAGCGCGGCGGGTTGCGTAGAGCTTCTGTTCAGGGGCTCTTGAGTGAGCATTAAAGCATAAAATAATCAACAACTCCCCAATTTTGCGTCAATGTGCGACAGACATACGCCCATTTCCATTGTACTGTGCCTATATTCTTCGCGCAAATGCAAGCAATAAGTTGCCAAAGTTTTAACGCATACGGATGGACTGTACGGCAGCGCATAAAATACGAACAAAAAACATTGATTTTTTTTATATCTTAGATTAATCAGAAAGATGTTTCGGGAAACTTATTCCATCTAATGTGGCTTTACAGCGAAGAAAATAGGTAATAGAATTTAATTAATGTATGAAATCAAACTAGTTTAAATAGACCATTAGGAATTTATGACATACGAAAACGAACACTGTAAAATCTTTAAACCTGCTATTCTGGAGGCAGTGGTGCAAAAGTCGTATTTGTGTATTTAAATTAGTATCTTTTCATTATATAATCATATATTAAATTAGATTATATATATTAAAACAAATGCCCACACACCAACTGCTTAAAAATTTATTGGGCGTTTCGATGTAACTCGTTCCGAATTTATGGTTTAAATCAATATCCCGCTAGCTGGGTCGATGGGTTTCGTTAGAAATAATCGCTATAACCTACTAATAGCCGATTATCCGATCTGCCATCTATCCACAGTGGCGAGGAATCTGAAAACAAATATATATATATATATATATATATATATATATATATATATATATATATATATATTTGATAACCTATTTCTTCTCTGCACGAGCACTGAAGATGGGATAAGATTCCTGCAACATGTGTTTGGTTAATTATTTTCGTTAAATATATTTTTAAATAAACTTTGTGATACATAAGCCAATGGATCATTAATCACCGTGCATTACCACAGTATCTGTGCTGCTGCCACCACAGATTTTATCATTCTTGCTTTCTTGTGTATTTCTGAGAGAGAATTCTCCTATCGAGAAGATTATCCAACGCTTCAAATAATCAATTTCTATATTTTGTGGGATATACATACTTTGGAAGTCTCTTACTTAAAACGTCTGTCATGGGAATGCGATGAACTGTCTTTAAGCAGAATCTTTGCCTTGGCATACGAGTTACAGGAAACTCAAGTTTTCCAGGAGTGAAGAAGACAACTGGAGGAATTCTGACTACAAGGATATTCAGAGAAGTTAGCACTTCTTTCTTCAGCAGTGTCCGGCGAGCGATCTGATCGGTGATGTAGGCGTCGAACTATTGCCAATATACGCCAAGGTTACTATAGAAATTATTTTTCCTACTAGAAAAAGTTACGCCACACCACTGGCACGTATTTTATGTAGGAATGTGTAGATAACAATGCCATTCATATAAATCGGTAGACGCGGTAAATCATCACACAAGTATAAGTAGTGCATAAATCAACATCAATATCATTATCACCAGCAGCAGCGTCACTGATGAGCTTGTGCCGAACAATCCCCATGTTAGTTTAAGTTATAGTTTTTTCGTTTAGTTGTACCAGATACTGTGCGACATGTGCATGTATTGTACGTCACCAACTGTAATCCAATCCAATCAAGAACTAAAGTAACTATTATTTTCAGCAACTATAACTGATTAAAATTTTGCTCAGAGGAGTGTTTTAAACTAGTGTTTCTTACACGAACATATTGTAAACGAACGGCAGGACTGCTTTGTTTTCCATGCTTTTAAATGAAGGGTTTTCTGCTACCAGATACGGAAGTGGAAAGTTACTCGTGTTTTATCATTTGTTACTAATTTTTCTTCTAGGCTGTGCCCAATATATACTATCGGACCACACACACACACATAATTCTGAAAGAAAGGACCTATCCAATATAAATATTCATATCTCACTATTAACAAATATTATGACAGGTGAAAATAACGAACTTTCTCTGTTACAGATGACTAATTCAATACTACAAATAAACTATTACAGATTAACATTTTAGTTAGCATTTATTAGAATTATGAAGAAATCGAATAACAGAAAAAATACTGCACATCGACGTCCTATTTTAACCGGCATTCACAATTTACTGCACATCTACAAACAGAAGACTTCAAAAATATTGGGAAGAATACCACACTAAACTTTATCGTAATTTATTCTCGTATTTTTGTAGTCGGATTACGCAGTACTTTATTGCTTCATTGAAAGTGAGAAAGGCGGACTAAATTCCACCTTTGCATTCTTTCGAACAAGAGGAACAAAAGTTCGACATTTTAAAAACTTAAATACCATTTATCATAACCTAAAACAATACTAAAGAGAATGGAAATGAAACGCATAAGTTTAGCAGCGCGAAGCAAATGTGCAAACAGATAAATACAAAGAAGTAACAATATTATTTGTGGAAAGCATCTTTCGCAAAATCAAGAAACCTTTTGTTTATCGTTACGGAAGATGTTCTTGCTTTATATTTTTTATATGGTCTGGAAGTGCCGAAACTTATCAATTACATAATTGCTGGATCAATCCAGTAATAAGTTTTCTACCTTTTTGAAGCAAACTATTTATAGGCTTGCCTACACGTCCACTTGCGGGGGTATCTACACTTCGGCTTGCGGGTATTTATCCATCTAGGCATCTCTCAGCAGCGGGGCACTGCCTCCAGCCAGAGCAAGTTCTAACACGCAACACTCTCCGTCCTGGATACCCAAAGTGACATGAAATATTTCTAGTTTGTCCAGCCCCTTGTAAAATGCTTATAAGTAAATTTTTAATTGCTACGACTGGTGTTCGACTGGTGTTTTGTGTCAATTACCATTGGGCTTTCCGTGACATTCACGCCAGCCGGTGCACAGAAATCGCCAGCCATGCTGCCGTTACACCCGCGCTGTCAGCCCATTTGCCGTCAGGGTCTCCATGGCGTCGGAGGTCAAATGTCTCTTGTCACTCCAAATGTAGGGTGACAAGAATGGTTGTTTTGGAACGGTTCGGAAAGTCGCTAAAGTCCAACACATGCTTCAATGATTCAATACAATTGTTGTAAAGATACAAGTTACTTGAAAATATCCTCTTTATGGAAGAAAATTATTGTAGTGTGGTTTAAATGACTATAATAAAATAAGTAAATGAATAAATGTAACAATGAATATAAGAAAATGAAAAATAAAACGAATTCAAAAAAAATCTATTTCATATTTGCAGTGGAAACAGTATTTTTACAATAATGGTATCTAGCAAAAATGTACGTAACTAAATCATAATGTGAAAACGTCTATTTCACCGTATGTAAGATACTTTTTCAAATCAAAACAATATTTATTTAGGAGGTCCTGAAAACAGACTTTAGAAAGAAGGAAACGTGTGCAGCACATAACGTCTAGAAAAGAATCAGCGACAATGACCTTTGCCTCGAACGAACGAACGAGCTCTCGAACCTTAACGCCGGAGAGATGTCTCATTATACCAGACTGTTTTTAGTCCTTTATATGACAGACAACGTTTTTAGGGTAACTGTTTTATATCAATATATTACATGTGATGTAAAAACGGATTCTGTCTTTAAAATAAAGGACTAAAAGCTGTCTGATGTGTTGAAAAATCTATAGACAAGAAAATAAATAATAATTTTAGGTTTCATTACTTTCAACGCGTTGCCCATGCAATGGTTCAGTCGCTGAAGTCGCGGAGGTCACATACCGTCCTGATGCAAAATGTCTAAATAAAAGCATATTTCTAATACCCTACAGGACTTCAAAATTTATAAATGGGTTTGGGGTTACACCAGTCAATGAAGTATGTAATCCCGAGTATCCAACCCCCATCCTCAACCAGTCATTTAGTGCCAAGAATGTTTTCTTCAATTGTTATTCAATTTTAGTTTATTCCCGTTGCTATCTGAAATATACAATAGTTCTAGATAATAGAGAAGCAGATGTGCTGGCGATGGTAAAAGAAGCTCAGACATCCCATCAAGAAAGTGATCGAGGGCCCTAATTACTAAGTAACGTCGCACCATTAAGCATCATGGTATCCTTTTAACACAGATTGAGTTAATACAAAGGCATTGAAGTAAGGGAGACAATCTGCTATAACTTGCATATAAAATCGTTCAGTACTCTGAATCACTGCCTCAAACTAAAAGTCCTAAATAAAACTTCCAGCATCTTCTATCTCAATTTGGTAATCTACTTCCGATTTAATAAATGTATCATTTCTCTCTGCTGGAAAAACCTTCCTCGTACTTCAACATATTCTGCAGTAAAACAATACATTATGCGATGAAGCAAGCACATACACATTCACCTGCTACAGATAGTAAATAAGAAAGATACATCTATAGATTTTTCAAGTTGACTCCGTAGTTTTGTAGAAATTGCTAGGAATCTTTTTGTAAAGTTTAATATATATCTTCGGACACTCTTAGTACACTGAAATTGCGACATTAGTTATGGGTATATAAAAGAGGATAAAGCATTCTAAACGCTTGTCCTACTCGTCACATATTTGGGGGTGTCGTGTGTACTATCAATGAAATTGTTACTTAACACACAATTTTTTTGTGAAACTTTAACACGATATTAATATTGGTAGACTCTCTTTTAGGCAATGACAAATTGAAAAAAGGCAAGCATGCAGTAACGCGGGCTAGCGCATCTTAGAATTCACTCATTGAAGCAATCACATAAAAATTTTGAAAGATAAATAATGAATATTTATTCCATGAACACTACACTTCAGTGGTATTATAAACATCAAATTACACCTTTTCCAGTTTACAAACTGAATGCGCACAAAAATTAATGCATCCCTTCCTTTGGACATTTCTCAAGAAAACGCTAAATACTTATTTTAGAATTGTAAAAATGTAGAATGATAATAAATAGGATTTGTAACTTAAAGTCAGAGCAAAATCACCATCAATCAAATGTAGCAAATAACTTGAGTGTGGAACAAGCAATTGCGACGGTGTTGCTGAACTTTTAGGTAAAGAATCAGAAGTTTTTCCAATTGAAATTTAGTAAAGAAATGCGAGTATCAATACTTGGAAATATCGTGAATTTCAAACTAAGATTTTTATCCTGTTTCTTTTCAGAGTACAATTATAGTAAAGAAAAGTTTCAATGTTTCAGTAACGTCAAACAAGTGTCTTTATTTAAAATAACTCTTATTTGTAAAACATATGTTATTCTCAAAATATAAATTCATCCGCAAAATAAAACTGCAGCAGAAACTTTTAAATGACGCAGTGTAATTTGTAGATTCAGTTCTACCTGGAACCGGCTCACAGCGCACAATGTGCTGAGGAGATGTGTTGGCAAAATGCACACATATGAATATTTTTAACAAACCTATTCACACTCATTACATTTAGTATATGCATTGAACGTAGTGATGCTATAACAGTTCATTCTTTCTTCTAACTTTATTATTAACTTTGGTAATTTTTGAAAATTCATGATTTCCACGAAAATTATATCTACGAGATTTTTGAGCGTCCTTTAGGCTATTCGAGCACATAGTTAATCAAAACATTTGGTGAATTTTTTGATAATATTTTGAAAATGATTGAGAATTCATGTAAAGTAGTCTCAAAGTTCTAAAAAGCTGTCTTTTTTAATAACCTGTATTTCTCTTCAGAAAAAAAATGAACTAGTACCTGGGAAAGAGAAAAATGTGACATGAAGAAAACTGGTCTCTTTGATAAGCCTCCTTGTTTTCTTAACGCAACGTGATCTTAGAAATTAGCTCTTTAAAGAAGTTGATGCTCATGAAAAAAACAAACGAGTAATAGTCACTTCATTTTTATTTGAAGAAAAGGCAATTTTTAATTCCATGCATTTCTTCTCACAAACAGCACTAATTGTTTCCTTTATTTCCTCGAATGAAGCTTAAAATGAAGTCGCAGGTTTTATTTTTCAGAAAATGTTTGTAAATTTTACGTAATTTTGAGTGAGCTGCATACAAAATTAAACGCAAAGATGTTATCAAAAACGGCTCCAAATTTCTTCCATTAAACTTTCTGTACTGAAAGTGCTAAATGCACTGAATTATTTTATATAACGCCATTTTGATGTACACTTTTTATTTAAAAAATCACAAATGTAATTATTTGCGCGTCTCTCAATTTGTCAATATGTTCTTATGGGATTACTTTATACATTACTGATTTATGAAAGCAAAAGCATTAGATAATGCCTGATAAAGTTTCTGGAAAACTCAGAATTTTTTGGTGTAAATAAGCTGAAAGTTACACATGTTCAGAAATGTCAAACGACATTTCCTCGAGAACGCCTGCCAAAAATGTTCCATTTTTTCAATAAAAGTTTGATCACATTTGATTCTTCTACAAGATTCTTAAAGTTACATTTTATATCTATTATTAGGGATTCTATTGTTAGGGGTACAACTTCAATATCCAAGACATTTTTTTCTTAAAATAAAACTTGTTCTCCACAATAAACTGTTTAATTAATATCATGTACATTTTCTGAAAATTTCAGTAGTTTTTGCGTAATTTTGAATTTAATAGGTCAATATTTAAAAAAAAATTACAAACAAGATATAATCATAAACGGCTTCTCATTTTTTGTCGATATAGTTCTAATTGATCTGGTAAGGTAAATTAACACTATTTTGTAGTTTTGTTTTTTAAAAGTTGATGGAATCTAATTTTGTTAGGTTTACAAAGGAGAATCTGCCTATATATGTTATTTACATTCTTTTGCTTTTGGGGCTATGATCAAATCAGCTCCATTTACATAATATTTCCCGGTATTTCTAGTATGCGGAACAATCTGTTTATGATATATAAAATGCGCGAAATTGTGCTCTTTGTTTTATGTGCTCTAATCCCTGTGTATATCCGATTCTATTTAGATCTCAACAAGGAGTAGTATTCCAATACTACACGAAACGAAGCATACGCGATTATTCCTTTTGCGTTCACATTGCATGTTTATGAATAATAGGGCGGAAATTGAAAGAGTGAATAGAGTAGATCGATTAGAAAGCATCGAAACAGATTATTACAAATTAATTTCACAGAGTCTATAAATTCGCAGCAAATTCTGGTGTCTTGAGAGACATCGGTAGTGTCGGAATTTGGAAAGATTTTAAAATGAAACCCATTTAATTTTGGATTAGATTAGCAAATGAACAGTCTGATACACTAATATATACTGCTATGATATATAAAGTGCAGTTATAGGAAAGCGACCAGCGCTACTGGTCGTACAAAACTAAACTTGTACTAGAATACGCAGGTCTGGGAGTTTTTTTCCGGTGATGATTGGAGATACGATAACTTTTAGATGTTAAAATAGAAGCTATCCTGGCAGCAACGGCCGAGAAAATGTTAGCTAATGGCACATTTTCACGAGTCCGGTATGGGGTTGTGAAAGTTATGTTCACACATTTAGAAGGGACGCAAGAATACGCTGGGTTCAGGGCCGGGGAGTGGAAATTGCAACCTAGATTAAATGGCAATACCATCTGTGTTCCTTGAGATGATAGAGAAGATTGGATCCACATCCTTAAAATTGTTGTACGACCAAAACATGGAGAGAAAAATGGATAGGAATGGAAAACTACTACTTGTAACATAGAAACAACGATCGTCCAGAAAAAAATAAGTGATAAAAGAAAACACTTCACTTCAGAAAATAATTAGGAACATTTCTAGGAAAGGTTCGGACCATTAGGGAAACGAAAATTAGGAAGTGGAAAACAGCACTGGTTAGTATGAGAGACGCCAAGACTGAAGAGTAACTAAATAAGTTAATAAGCTAACAATTAATGATTTAATCAGTAATTTAAATTTAAAAATGTTGAGTAATTAAGTCATAAGTCACAGTCAATGGTTAAGTAATAAGTAAATACATCAGTAAATAAAAAATGAAACTATCAAATAATTAAATGAGCCATTAGCGGACAAAGGGGAGTGGGTGTACGAAAAGTAAGTGCAGAAGCGATGGTGGGGATAATCTTCTGATTGTTCTTTGAGTCTTCTTCTGATTTCTGTTGTTCAGAGGTCAGGTTCTGAGGAGGTCTAAGACTGGAAAACGAACTCCTGATGTCCGCGACAGGATATAAATGGTTCAGGAAAAGCCTGGTAGATTAACATGTACTCTGCTTCTGACAGGTTTTTTCCTTTCAGGGTTTTTACCTCAGCCGTACCTTATGGTAACTTTTCCGTGGCTTTGATGTGAGGGGGTGAATACCAGAATTCAAAAAGCTAGTACGTGCAGAATGTAGGTATTGTAATGGCTTCAAGGCCTTCAGTCTAGCTACATAATATCAAGTTATTTAATTTATATGTGAAATTATTATTAAATAAAAATATTAAACATTTCTCACAGCGGCTCAATTACTATTAAATTAAAAAAAGTAAACATTTCTCACAGCGGAATTAAAGGCCATTCATACTTCACTAGAGGAAAGTTCTTATATTTCTCTCGCCCCAATTTTCTGCCTAGAAGGATACCAATATATTTAAAATTCGAGACGCGAAATATTACGACATTAATATTTAAGAAAAAATGTGTTAATATTGTTTTCAGAAGAATGGTTTGGGAAAGAAATCTTTTGATTCAATTACATTATTAAGGCATCGTGTTTGGTTCAATTTTGTTTCCGTTGTGTGATAATAATATGTGAACTACGCAAATATCGATCTCAGCGCGCATGCTTACACATTAGACTGATTGAGAATACGTATTTGATATTTCAACTAATGGTATTCCAACAAAAATATTTGTAGTTTATTGACGTATACTAAAACAATTAATTAACGGCAGTAGGGTGAACAATATTTTTGTTCAAATGAATGCAAATTGGTTACCTAAGCCATTACAGTATCATAAAATTCTCTTACTTACACCAGCCTCATAACTTTGCCGTCTGGTTCCTCCTCTTTCCTCGTTGACAGATTTCTTACGCAATCTTCACTGCCCATCTTCATCTTCATTTTCCTTCAATATAATCTCTGGTGGCCTTGGAATAGTCTACTAGCCTGGTGGACAAAACGATGAAGGCATATCATGATCTCAGGGTTTTTCTGAAACTCTGAGAAAACTTTTCATTTATCCATCTCGCTAAATTGTAGGCATACTTAATCTTGTTGAACGAATAACGAACGTGAAATACTTTACATATACCGATTATCACATTAAAGACTGTTAGTTTTAGGTCACAAGGAAAACCGACTTAGTGATATATTATTATGATACACATAAGTGATTGGCCGTTTCCTAAAGGTCCGTGAGCGTACACCTAAAACAGTTGTGTGCATGGGAGATCGCAACGTTACCCAGTAAAAGATTTACCCTCGCCTAGACAAAGGCCAGAAACCGAGGAGTTAGG
Organism: Teleogryllus oceanicus; assembly: GCA_964035755.1. Lineage (NCBI taxonomy): Eukaryota > Metazoa > Arthropoda > Insecta > Orthoptera > Gryllidae > Teleogryllus > Teleogryllus oceanicus. The sequence goes on along the minus strand of CAXIVR010000003.1, from coordinate 156,913,552 downwards.
ACAGCGGGAAGATAGTATGATTTTCCGTAATAATGGAAACATTAGGTAACTGATCTTCAGGCTACTTTTCATTGGAATCTATCAAAATCCCTTTTCGAATTATACCACTTCAGTCTCCAAACGATAATTAAATTACAGTATCTTATATTATTACTTAACCTCTATCAAGGTGAAATTCAGAACCGTTCATTACGTTTTCCCGTCTCACAATGTTGACATAGACGTATCAAACTGGTAGGGTAGTCCTTTAAATGGAATCATGTAATACCTCGGGAGGTGGCTACGAATATGTTCCTTCTCCGCTAGAACAAAATATCCTGCACATGTATACATGCAGAATGGCGGGTATTTCTCCTTCAATATCTCCACCACAGAGCTTCCCACAAGCAAATATGATCTCTAAGCTCCCGACTTGTGCCTCAACACGTGTGGTAGTGCAGTTTATGAAAGTATATGTGTGTGTGTCTGAGTGTATGTAAGATTGAGAAAAGAAGAATTGCGAATGGTCGTTGGCTCGTTTGTGAGGGTGCTACTAATCGCCTGGTGTTGATTGGAGTAACCATTCAAAACTACTGATCAGAGCAGCCAGCCGCTAGAATTCTCCTCCAACTAGGGGCTGAATTCGATCTGTCTAGCTGACTGTCGTGTTTGTCCGGACGGCAGAAACAGAAAACCAGAACGACGGGAGCTCCTTTAAGCAGTAGAGAACCGTCTCAGTGGTCAGAGCTCCCCAGATGGTAAGAAAGAGTTGGTGCCTTAGGCCGCAAGCGTGCTTGTGCTCCAGCGCGCCCTCTCTTCGTGTGTCTGCGGCGCCTGTCGCCGTGGCCGCGGGGCGGGTGCACCTGACGCCCTGGCCGGGCCGGGTGGGCGTCGCCCCGCGAGCCCGTTTCGTCGCCATCGCCGCCGCAGAGAAACCGGCCGAGGGCCGTGGTTGGGATGCGCGGCACGGAGGCGGCGGCGGCGGCTGGCGTGACGACGCGCACCGCCCGGGGGTATATAACGCACGCCGAAGCCACCGAGGGCCATCCGCTCCACCGCAGTCGACGGCAAAGCACCTCCTCACTCAACATGGTCTCCAAGGCTCTGGTAAGTCATCAATTGTTGCTCTACGTCTTTCTTTTGAGTTTGTACCAGTTTTAAAAACCTTTATTTGTGGTTTTAGATGAAATTTAGGACACAAGGAAAGGAAATTAACCATACCGGATGAGATCAATTTACGCGTTGTTCAAATAGTTGTCTTTTTCGTAACGCAAGAACTCGAATTTTCCTTCATCTGATAGCCGTCCGCTAACATGAGTTGTCGTAACTTTTAACCATGGATTCGCAATCTCATGCACACATTATTCCGTCCGAGTGCCAAAGCAGCTCGTATAAAAATCGTTGCCAAGAGAAGGACCCTGCGACTTGCAAATAGAAAGTGACTTTCGAAAGAATGTGGCGCGTATGTGCATTTTCACTTAAAAAAGACGTTGGCAATCGAGATGTATTTCTTTTCCACCAATACAATGCAGAAATATATTCTAAAATTTGAAGTTTAAGTCTTATTACTGAATCTGATTATGTAGGAAGTTATCAACATCAATAAAAATAATATTAATATGTCATTGGATTGTATCTCTCTGAAAATCTCATTAAATAAAAGTATGACGTGTTCGGTTTACGGCATACAAAATAGAGTGAATGATCAATTGTAATGAGTTAATTGTACTGCCCTTACAATTTTTATGTAGTGTTTTAGTAACATTTATCACAATAATACCCATATCAGAGAGAGGGCATGTAAAACCCTGATACATATAATACGTCACACGCTTCACTCAGAATTATGAGGGCAAATAACGACGCCACTAGTAAGTTTTTGCGTTCTATCACCTCACTAGCCAGAGTGGCGGCGAGTGTGGCCTGCAGAGAGCGAGAGCCTCGGTGCGAGCAAGTGTGTGCTTGTGTTGCAGATGGTGGCAGTGGGCGTGGCCGCCCTGCTGGCCGTGGCGAGCGCGGGCGTGGCGCCCTTGGCCGTCGCCGCGCCCTACGCCCTGGCGCCGCTGGGCAGCTCCTACACCGCGCACGCCATCAACCACGCCCTCGCCGCCCCCGTCGCCGCCCCCGCCATCGCCGCCGCCCCCGTCGCCGCCGCCTACGCCGCCTACCCGGCTGCGTACCACGCGGCCTACCCCGCCGCCGCCTACCTCGCCTAAACGGACCCGCACCCCGACACGCCTCGCACGCAAGCCCGGATTGCGCCGGTTGTGAATCTGTCGCCGCAGCAACGCTCCCTGTGGCGCGAACGTTGAAGCTGTTAGCAGTCAGCGGAAACACCTTGACAACCGGCGCGCAGCAGGCTTGACAAGCGGGGCTGGCCTGCGGGTGTTTCCTTCAGCGCCGCCGCATTCCATCGCGTCTGCCAGTTGCTCCTCCTCAAGAAGATCTCTGCGCTCCACTTCAATTGGCCAATAAATTAGCTTTCGTATTGAGGGTGCATTCGCAAAAAATATGTGAAGTAAAACGTCAAATAAAAATAATATTGCTATTATGTAGTAGAAATTGCTTCACCTCAGACTTACTCAGCCAAAAAAATACGGCTATTTTAGAATGTACTCTCGAAAAAAATGTGAAATAATTGAAAACCTCAAATTCAAAAACATTACTACAAATATGAAAAATTGTGAAAACAAGCAATATTTATTTTAAAGTATGTATAAATGAAATGAATATGGTTGCCGTGTATATAGGCTCTTAAAAATTTGAATTTCGGGAGTAAAAATCATTGTGGAACGTGCAAAATTCGAACATCTGAGATCAAACTGCATATAATGGACATTCGACAAAAATAGAATTTTAAGAAATATAAGTGCAACAGAGGAACTACCTTTCCCTGGCTGCGTTCAAGAACCGAGTTCTTCGTGTGCTATTATTGAACGAAAAGTTGCTCAAGGATAACTCTCTTCCTGTAAATTGGTACAAATTCTTTTATCGTTCCATGTAAATAAATAAAGCATTCCTTAAAAATATCTGTTTTATTGTTATCAAACCTATTAAATCCTTTTACAACAACAAATTCTTATATAATTATTATTCTCTTGAAAGAGTTATAAGATAATATATTCAGTTCACATTTCAACTGTAACTATACGTAGACAGCTATAAAACGTTCACTTGAAGAGAATCTTTAAAACACACAGTACCAACTAGGACCCAGTATCAATCTCAAGATCACCGTCACACACACTGGCAATAGACACTACGTCATCAAAACACGTACCTTCTATTACTTGTCTCCCGAGGTGGGGAAAGAGAAGAAAGTCGTTGCTAAAACTCCATTCCTCTGCCTTCTTTCGTTGTGTCACTTGACGGACTTATTTATTTATTTATTTATTTATTTTAGGTAAAAAGCAGTTAAAAACTGCGTATGACGTGCTATGGGGAAAAGTGAATTGTGTGCACATTTTCAAAATTCTGTGATCCCTACACTAAGTCATATACTACTTAAATTTTGAATTTTGAAAGGGAGAAAAAAAAACAAAAAACTCCCATGTAGTAAAATCTATTTTCAAGGATAAATAAGCAATAAATTTTGAATTTTGAAAGGGAGAAAAAAAAAAAAAAACTCCCATGTAATAAAATCTATTTTCAAGGATAAATAAGCAATAAATTTTGAATTTTGAAAGGGAGAAAAAAAAACTCCCATGTAATAAAATCTATTTTCAAGGATAAATAAGCAATAAATTTTGAATTTTGAAAGGGAGAAAAAAAAACTCCCATGTATAAAATCTATTTTCAAGGATAAAAACAATAAATTTTGAATTTAATGAAGAATTGTATTTCCCACTGAATTCTAGAAGACGTGCACAGAAAATGAAGTTACATTTATGTCCAGAAGCAAAACAAGGGGCCATCTCAGCATTGTGCCAGGAGTGTGGCCCTCTTTCAACGCGGGGCCTCTCGACGCCTCTGAACAAGCCTCATCGCTTTCTTCTCGCAGAGAAAGCTCTTGAAAAACGGGGTAGCACATTTTCTATTTTCAAATTATTGATTGTCTTTCCACGAAATATTTTATTATAAGTTTGCTTTTTTATCTCTATACCTCCGAAGTGGGGAGGTCGTTGACCCCACGTGTATTGATTTTTCTCATTACTCTCTCAAATTATTTTCGTACAGTTTATTTCCTTTGAGTTATTGTCAACTGTGCATCATATGACATTTTGCTGCTTTCACTGTTAATTGTAAGTTATTTCGTAGGAATATAAAAATGAAAATATTGCTTTGGGTTCATCACATACCCCCTTCGGAGTCCACGGTACCAAATACTTATTATAAAGTGTTATGCAAGGTACGTAAATGGCCTATCATAGGAAATTGTTCATTATGTGGGTAATATTCTAGGCATGAATAACAAAAATATGAGACTCCATCAAGATTAGCCTCCTCCCACGAAAGGCAATTCCCCAAGCATGTTTGTAAGGGGTGTTAAGAAATAATTGTAAAGCGTGTCCAAGGCACTGAATCTGATCACTCTGAATAATTTTTGTCCAATGCATTATTTTAAGCATTTTCTAAAGTTCTCAAGTTTAACTTCTAATACCATTAAACTTACTAACTTCAATTGTAATTGATAAGTAATTAATAACATTTTTTTTCATAATAGTTTTTTGTAATGGATGCAGCAAACTTCCCTCTTTGGAATCAAAGTTACAGCACTGGAGTTCTAGGGTTAGGACATTAAAATTATTCATTCATGTTTTTTCGTGGGAAAATATCATTCACATAAAACTTAGCATAGATACAATTAAACAATTCACATTTTTCTTTATTCTGTTAATTCAAAACTTTTCTTCAAATTAAAAGAAAGTGATAAACATAAAACAGTGGTACTATAAAAACACATTTCTCGTATTATTTGTAACTTTCGAAATTTTCAAAACATCAGAGTTCAACGAAAATGAAACCTACACAATTTTCAGAGTGCTCTGATATATCGACATTTAAACAAAATAAATAAAAAATATGGGGTCGATGTTGAGAAAGCCTTTTTTTCAAATTGGCAATATTCATGCAAATGCAAATGAAATTATTCATGAAAAATTACGCGAAAACTATTAGTACTGTACACAAATTGTACATAATATCATTTTAAGATTTAATTGTCAAGAACCGATTTTATTAACAAACAAATATATCTTACACACTGTGGTTGTACTGTACTGGAGGCTCCAAAAAAATTGCCATTTCGAAAATTCAATGAACTAAACGATAATTAGACCGGTACCATTTTATGAGCGTATTACAATATGCTACTTACTTTAGGTACTAAGAAGTAAAATTTATAGTGATATGTGGCATACTGAATATAAATGATGCATTTAATCTAACATATCTAAAACCAATGGTTGACCATACCATGTTTCTGACAGTGGCTAGGCTATACCAGTGGAAGTGGAGAAAGACAGAAGAATAATACAATAAAAGTGAGAAGAGAAAAGTGACATACAATAAGAGTTTTATTTAAAAGTAAATAGTTTATTGTCATTCATGCCTGTAACACATTACGAGAGTACATGGCTAGTTACTTCAATCAAAATTCATAGTTTTATTCCTTTTAATCTACATTGTATTTGCTGACAATCAGGTTATTTTGGAAGACTTGGAGGATAAATTCAAAAATGGCATTAACAGCTTGCAAAATACAGTACAGAATTAAGGCTTACGAATATCGAGTCAGAAATCTAAAGTAATGGCTTTTGTGGGCAAGTTTCACATGAGTTGTAAATTAGCTGTAGCAAATACCATACTAGAACAAGTGCGAATTTCACTACGTTGGAGAGAACATATAGTATTGCGACAAGAATAACATCCAGAAATACTCAATGTCAGGCATAATGTGGAACAATTGGAAGAAATCTTACCAACGAAATAAGAAAGGACATACGCCCACATGAAGTTTTACAAAAGGTTCACCAAACCCTTTCCCGTTCTTATGAATGAATATGGCTGCAAATATTTGGTGCATAAACCGCACGGATAGAAAGAAATATCATTTCAGTAGTCTCAATTTTCTAAGACCTGTTGTAGACTGTACCCTTCTCGATCACATAAAAAGAGAAGACGAATGATTTTTTTAACCTCAATACACGAAAAGAGGAAAATGGTTCCATCATATCCAACGGTTGACTAGCGAGAAATTACCAAAGGGTATCCCTGGATAAGATGGTAGAAAGGTTCCCCTAAACCAATGACGTATGAGTGGTTACATTATAATTCTAACATAAAAATAATATTTTGAAAGGTTTCTTAGCCCTGTGCTACCACCCATACCCTTCCACAACCAAACACGTGTTTTTGTTTTAATTTTTTTTCGGCAATCGACATTTTCTCAGACCTAAATTCACACAAAAATATTTTTGAAAAATTTCAAAAAATAATTTTTTATGGTCTTAAAACCATGGAACACGCTCGAAAAACTATCAAACGTTCTTCTTAAAACACAATTTTTTTCAATGGCTGGGCTGCAGATAAACAATTTAAAACAATTTTCCCACCTTTAAATTACTTTGACTTTAAATATACTTTGAAAATGACTGCATCAGTTCTGTGCATTTATTTTAGTGTTTATTATACATTTGTATACAATGTTGTAGCACCCAGTAATTCTTTGATTTTATAATTTAGTTACAAATGATCATTTTTTAAATCTTTCTAATCCTTTGTATAAGTATATCATACACTAAGGAAAGACGATAGTTTTTGGTAGTTGGTGTATGTAGTGTTGGCCTATTGATCCTACGTGTAATTTCAGAGCTTTTTACGTTCAATTTTGATTAAAATACACAATATGTTACTCTGTTATATCAAATTACTCACATAATTTGTCATTTTCCTTGATTGCTAGGCAACTCTTTTTGCGCAGGTGCTCGGCAGGCCACATTCTGTCGCTGTCAAGGTGATTTTATTTATGTGCCAAATATATGTGCGTACGGGCTTGCGTAACAATCAGATCACACATCTAAACGTATACAACTGCGTCATGTGCAATTTTCAACTATATGTTCAATGGTAAAATGCGACTATTTTAATTCCTGTGTAAGTCCTAGACGTTTGTGCTGCAAGTACGGTGGCACTACCTTACCCTGGCATTAGCTGGTGAACTCTCACCACACATTACATTTCTTACAATATCTCATTTTCTAAATGTAAAATCGACTTTCCATGGTATTTTATTTTACGTACACTTTTACCTAATACCCACGGATCTGCCCGTAGCAAACACTTCCGTTGAGATATTGGGAATATTTCCAACCGATGTCCGTTTGTGACTTCAAAGGATACGTATATAAGTACAGCATGCGAGTGGTCACAAATTAGCCGTGCTCAGGTGTTTGAGTAGCATGAAAACACTGAGTGAGCAGGTATATTTTGGTGTCCTCGTGAAGATCTGATGGAGATCAGAAGTGAAACAATAAAACTGTCTTGGAAATAAAAGACTACACTCATCTAAAAATAATAAATTGTCTCATTGAATGATGCCATAGTGGATCGCAAATTAACTCTGACTTTTAGGAAGGATCAGTAAGAGGAAAGCTTGATTAATAGAAATGTAAATCCATCTAATACATCCAAAAGGCGAATCAAAAGAGTTACGGCAATATTGTAAATAACACGTGAAAACGATGCAAGGTGATTATACAACTATTGACGTAGAGAATAGCCGCTCCAATGTTACTCTAGATATAAAAAAAGGAATATGGCCTTCTGTATACCTGCGGAAAGAATCGCAATTAAAGAAGAGATACTCCCTAGCCATATTCCAGAAAACGAAAATATTTAACAGGAATTTCCAGATAATGAACATAATACATTGCTAATACACACAGCATTAGTTATATACATTTTACCTTCAATTAAATAATTGATTCTGGAGTAGTTTACTCTCAAGTACATCCTGGATCCTCTCGCCTTGATGTCCTCGAGGTTCAGGAAAGGTATGTGAATGTTGAAGAGAATAAATTAAATTACATAATAAATAAATTACATATTAATACTAAACTTTTGTTATGATTCCATCTGAGATATTTTCACGAAACATCTATGACGACGACCTGACATTAGTTCAATTTTTTAGCGCGTAACAAACGGCAATCTTCCCCGCTTGTAAAGCAATTTTGCGTGTCCTCGCCAGCCGAGTTCAGCTGACGCGCGTGGCGCCCTCACTCTGACATCACGGCTTACTGAATTGAATTGAATTTGCCTTATTTTACGTGGCGAGACTCAGGCCATGAGGCCTGCTCTTCCGTCTGACCACGCAAATTTCGTTACACTCCTTTCACCAATCATGGGAGAAAGAAGGTATTACTTGGGCGACGAAACAGGCGATTTGAATTTAGCTCAGAGGCGTCATTTAGGCTTGAGGATCTTTTACATGCAGTAAATGTACTAACATGGGACAGCCGGCTTTACTTCCCCTCCGAAGGAAGGCGTACGAAGGATTTTTTCGCCCTTAAAAATCCACGGCTTCGATCAGGTTTGAACCCGCATACTTGGGTATTGCAGTTCGATACGCTAACCGCTACACCATCGTAGCCGCAGATGGTGTAGCGGTTAGCGGTTACTCCACCTGCCAAGGCCCCCGTGGCAATCTTAAACTTCTTGCTCAGATGAAAGAAATTGGCTGGCAAGGACAAGAATGTGTGATGTGATAAGGAAGATATGCCGGAATCAAATTTGTGTTAAATTGAAAGCATTGAGGGAAATTTTCATTTGACACAGTAGATAAAGATATCATAGTAACACGGACGTGATGAATCAAGAAAATGAATACAATCTGAAGCATTAGCAAATTGAAGTTACTTTGTATCTAATATTTATATTTCTTAACGGTTTCTAGTATTATACTTTTTATTACTAATTTATAATGCGCACAGAAATTCAAAGACGACTATGCAACCTCTCGCCATGTGAAAGGAGTCTATGGTGTTCTTATACTGTGGCCCTACTATGGTGTTCTTATACCTTATACCACCTAAGATGTTCCCTTCAATTTTCTCCTGAACCGTTGCAGATAATGAGATGCGGTTTTCACTAAAATATATGCAAGGGGCAGATATGGTCGTCATGCATAATATTATTCTATTACATTTTTTATTGTAGAGATATTGATGAATTGAATTATAGTCATGTGCGAAGGCCGCCGTCGATCTGGATATCTTTCAGCATACAGTAATGCACTTTTCTTTGCATTTCTGCCACATTCACCGTACACCAGAATTAGGCCCATCTTCTCCTCGTTCGTATACATCTTCCCGCTTAGTTATGACTGCACTTCCTTTCTCCACCGCCCTTTTATTCTACCTATCCTTCTTACGTCACTTCCAGACATCTCCAGTTTTCCCATTTTACTCAGCCGACGCAACGGAAGGGAATGGCCTTGCCGCATATCACCCGGAATTTCTCGTTGAGATTACGGAAACCAGCAGTCGGAGTGCGTCTTTAAAACTCTTAATTTCTCAAAAATGTTGTTATATAACATACGGCGATATGCATATTTATGAACACATCTCTTCACGCTTGCTATGATGAGCTAAAAAAATATAGGGTTCCATTGAAAAATCGAAGTTTGGTCAATATCTCTGCAATAAAAAATGCAATATTATCCACGACTATATGTGCCCGTTGCATATATTAGTTTTAGTGAAAACCGTATCTCAGTATCTGCGACGGTTTAGGAGAAAATTGAAAAGAACATCTTAGGTAGGACACACGGTATACCGAGGATTTTGGAGCAAATCTAAAAAGAATTAAACACATTGGGTTTTGACTAGAAATGCATTTACTTGATTGTCAGTCGGCCAATTTTTTATACTCCAATCTTCACCGACTGCATTCTCATATTTAGCTCACATTTGTTTACGACACAGCTGACGCCATGCGACAGCAAGTCTCGCAGAAAGAGACAACTCGCCAATAATTAATTGTCATTTGCGTCCTGCGCTATGGAACACTAACACTTTTTACACTCATGGTAGGGGTCAATCCATTTTAAGTGGTCCAAAATTTAATAAATTGGTCGCTGGACCATCTCGAAAAAAATCATATTTGGTACAAAAATTTTATTATATTTTGGCTCTTCAAAAACAACATCAATTTATTTTTATTTTATTAGGTTTACAAATGGCGGCCATTTCTGTTTTACGCCGTGCACCATTTTCCGCGTTTGTAGACATTTACTCTTTTCTAAATTATTCAGCTCTGAGTTGTTCTAGTATTCTATAATAAATGACATTGGATTCAGAATACTCTGGACTACAAATCAAAATATTATTTATCTACTTTCTATGTTCTTATTTGAGAAATATTTGCAACCAAATCTGTGGATCGCGAATGAACCAAGATCATTTTCAAAGAGAAATTTCTCAAAGAAGGAATAGAATCTCATCCTTATTTTTTCTATGCTTTTACACATGAAAGTGTAGTTACGTTTTATAAAATATAATTGGCCAGTAACGTACTCCTTAAAAATTACAGTCTTTTAAAAATTGGAATTTTTTATTTTTTCCAAATTTCCAACTGTAATATCTCTGTTGAGGGACCATATAAAAATCTGAGAATATCACACATTCTAGAACGCTATGATACCAGACTTAAGAAAAAATTCAACTTTGAGATTTAACTCGAAGTATTTTTTTTAATTGTAAACTTTCGCAAAAAAGGCTTCATTTCCACATTGAGGATACGTAGTGACAAGTAGTAATCATATTATTTTGAAGCAATTTTAAATAAATCTATTTTGATATAAAATACTCTATTACACTTTATTATTAATAAACATAAAAGTTTCCTAATATATTTTGAATATTACTTTACTTTAAAACGGACTTACATCTTGACACATACGTTTGTAATTGAAAATATTGTTACTTTGTTAAAAGCTGAACCGGATAATATAAAGACTGTTCCTTTAAATATTACTTGTATTGGAGTATTATCGGAGAGCATTTTTGTTGTTCTTGAGCGCTGTACGTGCTACTTTTGGAAAACAATTTTTTGCCATTTTGTTCATCAGAATTGTTATTGTTGCAATGAATTAGTTTAATATCTAGTACCTTATACAAGACTGGAGAAAATATGGATTCGGAGATTGTCTCTTCTTTTTCTTTAAAACTTATCTCCATTTTAAAATATTTTTCCTTGTCAACAAAAATCTATGTGGTATGTGAAGACCAAAAATTTACTTAAAATGTAATTCTGATTGTTTAATATCTAATAATCCAAAATTATTTAGAACAAACTAATAATTTATGTTTTTATTTTTTCTAACAATTTCATTTCTTAATTCATTTCCTCAGCTCACCTCCGGCACTGTCTCTCAGCTTTGTCTTCACTAAAGTGGTAAAAGCAGACTTAAACGTAGATTTTAGATTGAAATAAAACTTAAGTAATTTTTTAACTTGAGTGTGAACTTTAAATAGAACTTTACAAATTCAGTCTTTAATCTCACTAGCTGGAGTAACTTGGCTTTGATCGGATTTTTATTTTTCACAATCGTCTATTATACAAGAAACAGAATGAAGCCTATCAATAGTCTGCAAAGATAGTAATTTTATTCTTTGTATTCCAGCATTATAAACGACCTTTTCTGTTACAAGAAATCGTTCATAATTGGACATTTTATGGTACAAATGATGACGTAATACATTTTACTGCACGTATGATTGCGTCATCACACAATCAGCCAATCGCAGCGAGAGAATCGGGGGGAGGTAGAGGTAAACGGAACACCCACCACTGTTTTCTCGCACAGATGTCAACAATGCCATCTTGAATTTGTTTTCCGGAGGGCTTTGAATGTAAAATATCCGAAACATCACAAGAAAGTCTTTTGCAAAATTAAGTTTAATTCTTTTATAAATTTATAATTCTGTTATACAACAAAATAGCGTATGCAACTCCTTTATAATGATGCTTTATTGCATTGGTACAAATTTGAAAACTCGCTCCTAACGTCGCTCGTTTTCAAAACATGCACTCATGCAATAAAGCTTAACATTATAAACTAATTGCATAAACGTCTATCATGGTTTACTAGTTCATTTCTGTGTGTTTGCGGACCTGAAACAAAACACGTAACGGTATAGTTAATACCCTTGGGCGCATTTCTGATTCTTTATGCCCGAGGCCCTTTTAAATACTTTATGGTTCACTCTGATACCAACACGACAAACACATTTTTATAAATTCGATTATTTAATGTTAAGATTCAAGCAAGTTCACTAAATAAATGACATAAGCTCAAATAAGTAAAATAACTTGTTATAGACCATATTTTGCTTAATTGATATGAAAATTTCACATGTGGAACATGATTTGATAATTGCCATCAGTCAGTCACATTTCACTTTCACGAATCACTTTATAGAGACATACATTCTTAAGTATCAGTACAAGTAATAAGATGTATAAGACACATCGGCCAACATCCTTGAAATGTTATTTTTTGGTGTTATGACACATTCTAAATAACTTTTAGCAATACAGGCAATAACCTAAAAGTACCGTTTCATCAGCGTAATTGTGCTGTTATTCACACTGTTATATAACTCACAAATACACATAAACATTTTCATATATTTTCGAGATTTTACTGGAAATCACTGCCCGTAGTTTTGTTAGCTTTTGCGAAAATTTCCGCAAAAACCACAATATTCTTTCATTTTGTCAGTCCAGCAACGATTATGCAATAGTAAGAAGATGTAAAATTAAAACTCTTTTCAATTGAGAAGAAACAAAAAGTTTGAATTGTTTTATTAGCAAGGAACTAGTAAACCATAAGTTTTGTATGCACCACGGGCGTTACTAGATGTTTTTGCCCCTCGGACGACTTCCAACCCCTCGGACCAGAGACCCTCTGATTTGGAAGACGCCCTCGGAGCCACGACCGGTTTCGCACTGCCTCACCTACCCTTCCCCTCTCCTCACCACCTATCCTGACTCACTAGCACATCTATTCACCATTTTATTGTGTTTTCAACTGAGAAATTATTCATTATATTATTTTAAACATTTTGGTACTATTATTAATTATATTATAAACAATAGTATACATTATAGTATAAAACAAAATACAGTTGTAGCTTTCCTTTGAAAACGTCCCAGTTTCTGTAGCTGTGTGACGAAGAAAAGCTCAAGCATGCGGATCTTGCTAGTTACGGTGAAGAGAATACGTCGTGTTCGCCTCATGTCGCTCTTACCTCCAAGCATGGGAATTTAACTAGGCCCAGGCAAAGGGGACACCGGTAGCTGACGGCTGATCCAAAACGCCAGGTATATACAGTTTATAAAACAAAATAATTATTGTATTATATTATATTATTATAGTACATGGGTATTCTAACTAGATGCTACAATTCTCCTGGCAGCGTCTGAATTTGACATTGCTTTCCAGCTGGTATCGAAAATTCGCCGCTGCACTACAGCGCTAGGAACTCCTGGTGAAAGACGCTCTACAGGAAATGGTTGTAGCCACTGAACCAAAGAGGCCGGTCTAAATTATTACCATTATCCTCTTTATCATTATTATTCTAATTATTAATATTATTATTAAATATTTTATGAAAAAACTGCCTTGATTACACATTACCTTCGGTGTCATAGATTCTGTGTAATGTCTAAATCGTCTTAAAATATTCTCTCAGGAAATTAATTTCCTCAGCGGTTCGGGACACTTGACGGCCCCTCGTTCGGAGCCAGACATCGAAGAAACAAAGTTTTTCTATTACTTGCGGTCTCTGGCAAGCGCTCACGAGGCAAGAGAAAGACTTCGGCTCAAGGGCTTGGCCTTAGGCCGGCTCCTGACCTTCGAAGGGGCGTAGGAAGTGGTTAACGAGTTTAAAGGTTTGATGCGTAGCGATAATTATCTGCTAACACAAGTACAAAAAGTATTATAGCATCGTACTAATTCCAATTTTAAAGAAAAATACTTATTTCTGTGTAGACATTTACGCGTAATTTGCCATTCATAAAATACAAAGTACAGATACATTCCTATGGATGCATGAAAGGAGATAACTGACAGTGCTTGGGGTAACAAACTCCAGACTTATTACGCCACACATCCGGAATTTTTTTATAAATTCTTACATTATTATTGTTTTGTGGCAATAAACAGAATAATAAAGAAAGAGGGCGTATTATTGCGTAAGTTTTCTCCAGTACAAAAAAAACTTTATTTGTAACTAACATTGAAGGTAAAAAAGTAAACTTTTTTCTATTTTTAGTATCCGATGAATTAATTCTTTTATTTGAATTAGTCGTTAGTCATGAACAAGAGAAAATCTGTTCACATGGAAGAGAATCTCAAGAAAATATGTTTGAGAATGTATGTTTGAGAAATAACTCGAAGTTCTGAAAGAGAAATGAAAGAGCTTCCCACATTAGAATTCATTTCTTTTTTACAAGAAAAAGACTGACAAAAGTTTATATTATTTATGTTGGCATAACTTTAATTAAGATATTTTATACTTAACCTTCATCCGCTAGCGCGTCCAGCAGGTTGCCGCTTTTCAAGAATAATGGCGGATAGTTTGCGAATGTTTTGGATTGGAAAGGCCAGATGCCTATGGATTTCTTAATTCCTTAACGCTTCGACAGATAGCAATCGTTTCGGTTTGTTGGCATTCTTTCTTCCGTTCCAGTTCACTTTTCAAGTTGACAAGGTGCAGAGGGGCGGCAGATTGCCTCCACGCGAGCGGAAGTTCAAACTCTTTCCAGCCTGTTCAGAGCCAGGCAAATAATTTTACCAATTAATTGAGTTAGTATTTCATATAAAATTGGGAAATAATTACCTTTTAGTACAGTTAATTCAGTGTAGAACTAGTTTTTTTGCCTTTGCAGGTTCTCGTTTTTCTTTGTGACGTTGCAATTTGATGGCCATGCATAATTTATTCGTAAGTTATAAACTTTTATTCGATCTTAAAGTATAAGTGTATTTTAGCAGAAACGGAACAAGTCTGATGATTCTGGGAGCAAAATTTAGCTGGAATTCTTTTCTCCTGATGATACTCCTTAGATTGATATAAATACTAAAGCACAATATTGCACAATGTCATATAGTACCCTTTTGAGAAATTTTCACTAAATTTGCTTCCAAGTGCAAAAATCTTACTGCCGGTAGACTTGATAACTATTAATGAAATATTAATTGTTTTTACTATGGTAAAAATGTCTACTTACAAATTTACAGCCTATTTTGTTTCATGATTTTTTAAGGAAAGTTTATAGTAAAAGTATGTTTTTGATTTTTGAAAGGAAGCATCAATCTTAAATGCTGTCTATGGACGGGGCGGGTTGCCTTTGCTTGGAGTGGACTGTATTATTGGTTGTTGAACGTAGGTAGGCAATCCACTCCGTCCCTTTCGACGCTCGTTAGGAATTTTGTAATGATGTGGGTTATCATGGAAACACAATTTTCACCTTGCAGAATGATGTTTAATAACCTTTGTGTTGTCACAATTGTTCTTCACAATAAAAATACACTAAGTTACTGTTCTGAATGTGAGAATACAGGAACCTTCCATCTTGGATCACGAAGTGCGAGAACATATGCTCGCCTGGCAACTTACTTGCAACTTCGTGTGAAATGCATTGATTAGTTCAATTCATTCACAATGCTGAACTATAACAAATTGAAACAATGTGGCTTTCCACTTGGCCACAACATAAGCACAGAATATTACTTTCTGTATAAGAATTTACGTGATCTTTTAACACGGAGCCCGAGACATACTTCTCGCACGGCTGCATCTCAGCGACTGACTACTTTTCGGTTGGGGGCAGGAGAGATTTGAACTGGCCAATTAGCGACTGCTTTTCCAGCGGTTGCAGTATGGCGAAGAGGGGTGAATTTGAACAGTCCAATTGGCAACTGCTGGAATTTAAAAATGTTCTGGAAGGCTTTAGAAGGTTCGGGTGGCCGAGGCGAATTATCACGCGGCGCGGTGGTACCGCTCGGCTTATGGAACTTTCCATCCCGCGCTTCCGGTGTTGCCGCCTAGGGCGTAGGAAGTGCTTTATTTTATACGTCCTTTTTCTACTTTTGCGTGTGGGCCCGAACAGTCTGCCATTCAAGAAAGCACAAAAATAAATAGTTTGTTATGAGCCAGATTGACGCCATGCGCGAGCAGTCTTCTATCAGACCACGTGAGAGAATGAAGGTTAACCTTTAATTGAATGTGTTTACAGCAGGCAGGACAAGATGGCGGGCAAGGTAACTAAATTCTGAAGTTCGCGACCTCTGCGTCCCGTGAAACTGGCGTGAGATTTAAAGGAAGGGTTGTACAAATGTCCGATGTGGCAGAACATCACTAGATTCCTGGTTCATGACAGACTTTTGGAGAAATCCGTTGACATATATTGTCCAAAATTTGGCATTATCGACTTTTATTTCCTCTACTGAACCAAATAAATTATCTTTAAAAATGAAATACTTGAAATGTATTACAACTTATTAATTGCGAATAAAATTAAATATTTTGAATCGAAAGGATCATGATTTCATAATAAGGTTTACTTAGAATTGCAATAATTGTATTACCTTCCTGCATGCTTAAAAAAGATGTCTTCAAAAAATTTCCAGAAAAAAGGTTTTAACGGAGACAGACTACATGGAGTCTAACTTAATTCACTTTCCATTATTTCCTCCATACTATTTAACACGAAATGTAAATATAACCACAACATAAAACATAAAAAATCTAAACAGACAAAAAATACTATTGAAATATATTCTTGCCACGTAACAAAACGATTTTACGAGGCACAATCTTGAAAAGAATGAAACAAAGAAATATATAATAAAGTATATAAACACAATTCAATCACAGTTATTTGACACAAAACATGTTTTTGTATAAAGCAACCATCTTCTTAAATATTCGAGCACACTTTGTATTTACGTTCTCCACTTCAGTTTGCCCGTGTACACTTCTTCGTGCATTTAGAGGGAACGTGAGAGCAAAGTTAGGGGAAGTTGCTTGTACTCGCAGGTAAGCGGTGCGTTTCCCAGGCGGGCATGAAGTTCGTGCAAGCGCAGTTTGACATGCCTCACTTAAAGGATTGAAAATCATTTCTATCACCTATATTTGACCTGACGAGACCTTCCATAATCTTTACGGACAAATATTTTAGATGCAAACCCACAGGACATATTTCTTCTCCATCTAAAGGGCTGGATCGAAGGTGTCTATTGTCTATGATAATTTCAGGCGACAGTCAGTTTCACCACTTCTATACGATCAGGCTGACGCCAGGGCAGTAAGAAAATACTGCGAGTATACTGTCATCTCACATTATTTTCTTGTGAACTTTTCATAGTTCAGTACTGGAAACATAAATTGATCGCGGCCGTCTGCGGCTAAGTTCAGCTTTTGCATGGCTTGGCCAGCCCTTGTCGTGACGAAACGTCGCAGGCGGAGCCTCACAAACCATCGTAGCCAATCTCAACGCAGTGGGGAGTGCCCTAACAAAATTACGACGTACAAAATGGCGGGTGCTGCTAATTCAGATGTGGAAGTATTTTCAAATAAAAGATACATGGAAGAAACACTTGTAGTAAAGTAAATAAAAGTAAATTCATTGAAATATGTATGAACACATAGCACTCAACCACTGTTTACATAATTATTTTTGAAGAAATTACATTGATATCAGATAAAGTTTCACTAATTTTAGAACAATTACGTTGTTATACACATTTAAATTCCAATATTCGTGTCCAAACACAATTTATGAACTTTATCAAATAACCAGTTTACTACAGAATTTTGCCATAAGAAAAACGATTATAATTGCATATTTTCAATTGTTCATATCTATATTACATTTGCAAAAATGCAAAATACTGTCTTTCTCGAATCGTTAGGACTGCTAGAGAAACATTTCAATAAAAGAAAGTAAAATTCAAAGACCAACTGTACATTTATCATTAAAGTAACAATTAAACTAGATATTAAGCAATTAATTTGCATCTCAGGTCAAAATTGTTATTTTGCTATCATCAACTCAAGAACAACTTGGGGACACTCCCTGGCAGGAATAGCGCACATTTCGGAATTGTTTATAAAATTGTTAATTGTTGCAAACTTGTTAATTCGCAGATTTTGGTTCTGGGACATCAGAAAACCCTTCCCACTTTAGAATTGCAAAAATCGGAAATTTTTATAATTTTACAAATTTTGCAATTATTTTTTCTTCTCTCATCTCAATTCCCTTTACACAAGATGCAAAATTCCGCAATCCAACCGGAGCTATCGCTTTTCGTTTTCGAGATACGCAATTATTTATAGGATCTTAGCGTCTGATACCAATCCTCACTTGTTTCCAACCCCCAATTCATTCGATCTGGGCAGTAAAGTATAAAATTCAAATAGTTTTGCAGTGTCTTGCTTTCTGCTGATTAAATTGTATTAACGATTTGTGACTTACGACAAATCGGTGGAAATTGTCGCTCATGAGCTTTTTTTAACTTTCGAAATTTAATTTCTATTCTTCATGCATCATTGAAACAGTAGTTTGGTGATTTTGATTCGTCTGTGTTATAAATAAATTCTCTGACAAATTTCAAAACGCTGAGACTAACTGTTGTTCTGCAAATTTGAAGATTTCTTTGTGGTTGGATGCATTCTATTCAGTGGTACGAAGTGTATGCCAATATGTTTAACGTCTAGCGAGGAAATTCATTATCAACAAATTATTTTGCAAAATGCTTTTGGACAGAGCGGTGGCATGATAGAACATTTTCATATTTATTCCACAAGGCACGTTTTAGGCAGCAGATATATTCTGTGTATTAAGCCAATGTGTGTGATAAACCAAATGAACTACTACGTAATTTTGAAGGCATTATTCGGGATCCTGGAAACACTAATTAAATATTCCTCCATGATTTTCACCACGAATCTCATCTATTTAACTCTGTCCCAATCTCAGACCCAGTTCTTTGAGGGAAGGCGTTGATTTTCAGGAAACTCTACAAGCGCCTGCTGTTTATGCAACCCATCGTACGCACGTGCTTGGCGGGCACAGCAACTACACTCTGCAGACGCTGCGTCATGATTACCAGCAGGAGTGGAGAGGTCTGAGGCACTGCAGGTGACGACGTTATGACACGGTGGACCGTCTCAAGGTTACGAGGTGAAGTAGAGCAATAACCTCTTGTGAGTATTTCGCGTGCTTCTTGCGAGTTATGTGCATAACCTGGTGCTTCTTAGCTTCATCATAGTATAAGCTGTTGGTAATTGTTAACTGTTTGGGGAAGTTCTCAAAATTTGCTGAACAAACTTTACAGATTTTCAGTTTAGAATTATTTGTTTCAGAAAAGTTGAGAGGAACATTCAAAACATAATATATCTTGCTTCGTGTTGTGACATACCGATATGTCACGTTAAAATAAACTAACATTTATTTGTAGACAATATGGTGGAACATGCATTACGAAATATCACGAGAGCTAAAGCTTAGCAACGACCGTGAATAAACAATGTAGTTTTTTTTTCTAAATGCATTAAGAGATGGCTTGGTGCCGAAAGTAGAAAATTTGGGATTGGGCGAAGAAGTTTAGACGATCAAAGTGTCAGCTACACCAAAATATAACGAACGTATGGATTGGCTGGGTGAGAGAAGGACGGTCAAATCTTATGAAAAAAATGAAGGTAGTTTAATACGAAGTCTTCGAGGGATGAATCATGCAGGAAGATTTCATTCTGCTCGGAAACGCGCTTCTGAACTGATCGTAGGTTCGTGAGAGGGAACGGGTACAATCTAGATAGAATTGGGTTATCAGTGAAATTTTAAGGACAGTGAATGATATTGCAGATATTTTCATGTGGAAGCAATATTGATGTATAAATTGGAACTTTGTCGGGAGTGGTAATCGAGTTCGGGACTATGTCATAGGACGTAATCGGGACGGATAATTTTGATAGTTTGAGACCAGCTTGGATAGGGGCAGAAGAGGATTCCTTGGAACTTTGGACTACGGCAAGCTCGCAAGATATTTCGACTGAGAAGTCTACGAGGGACATCAACGAAGAAAAGATAAGTTAACCGCGGTATAAATTGTAAATTGAAAGATATCTTGATCAAAGGCCTAAAAAATTGTAAATTACTAATTGTTTTTTAAAAAAAGTGATTTTCATTTAGTCAATCCAAACAGTAATGAACTAGGAATAGAATCATTCTATTTCAGATTTCCAGCTGCGCTGTATAGTCGGCGGATCCTATAATCCATTATAGAGGTAATAAGGATTATAATATATCGTGACCCATTGACCCAGCAAGCCGGGCGCTAAGATCTTTAGCAGATATAAACGTAGAGAGAGGAAAATTTTGTATATCTCAGTGTTCTCTTGCAACATTTGAAATGCATTACCTTTGAAACCGATAATTTTTTTATAAGTCAAAATATTTGTAGCTATTTGTAGAAAATACCACCTCCCGTCTAACTTGAGTTGAAAACTGACAAATGGGAATATGTAGTAGCTGAAAAAACATACGATAACCATGATTATGAAGTTTTATAAAAATATTTATCTTCAATGCAACTAAATGTAAATACGTATAATACACATAAATATAATAGGGTTAGTTAAAAACCTAGAATATTTTTTGAACTACTGAAGATACTGAAATGAAATTTTCAGTAAGCCATTCAGGATATAAAGGCTTATCAGTTAAAACCACAACTTTCTGATAGCGTTCTTTTCATGATATTGGACTAACTTCGTTTTTTAGGATATAGCACTTGACATTTTTCTACGAATAGATAATTTTAAGAACTCAAATTCAACAATACTACATATGTTGATAGTTTACGAATAATTACAAACAGTGATGAGTTTTAAAATACGGAGTTAACGAAGGTTCGGTTTGCGGTGCGATTATCATACCTCGGTGCAACCTCTGCAAAGTAAGATGTTTGGCGCATGCTGGGGCTTCTGTACATCAATTAACAGCGCGGAACAGAAGTGTAAGTAAGACAGACATCGCGAAAGATAAGTTCATCTCATGCAGAGAATGAATGGCAAAGAGGGCAGTGCAAAGATGTGTGACCCGTCCGTGAGACTTTTCGGCGAACAGTTAATTTAGAAAATTTTAGAAATTTGCAACAATTTTGTGCTATTTACAGAACAAACGTATAAAATATGTTTTGATTTTTTAATGGTTTACACGGTTTGACGAATACATACTAGAAAAATTGGATAGTTACATTTAAGAAATATCAATATATCTATTACTGAAGAAGTTTCAATTCAGTTGAATTCACAATTCAGTAATTCTTAAAAATTCTTCTTTATTCATAATTCTCTTGGAATAGCGCGATTTTTACACCGAAGCAGATACAACTCGAAATCGTTCACAGCAGAGACAATGCGCTAACTAAAATAACACAACGAAGAATTACCACCTCGACCAAAAATCGAATCACTGTTCTCGATTATTCCCAGTTTCCATAACTCATAAATGCTAAACAAGGAGACTCGAATTCTATTCTCGATCGGAGTGACAATTCTTTGAACAAAAATAATTTTTAAAATACATTGTTTTCTTAGTAATAAGGTCACATCATGTTTGCATTTACGTTCGGAACATATTTTTGGCACAATTGGGTCTTCAATAAAGATAAAAGGATAGTGACCGTTAAATACGTATGTACTATTTATTTATAAATTTATTTATTTGTTTATTTATTAGTACATCTCAAAGTTAAAATTTCTAAAATAGTTATAAAATATTTTTGTTACTTCAAAACATTAGAATATGTTCGAACTCATAAATTCCCAGCCCAAATGAACAAATACGTTCCAATCACGAAGTAAAATCTCGATTGAAGCCAAATTCGCTTCATAGCAAACATTTTTCATTTCATCAAATTCATAGAATCTTCGGCGCTTACTTTATCTGAGAAACCTGACGGTGTGACGACATTCGGGGAAAGTAGATATTTTGTAGGGTAGCAATGGCGAGGGAGATGTTACACGTGTATTAAACAACAAAGGTCGCTTCCATCTGAGACGGAATACGTACAAATTGGGTTGCTCGGATAACAGATCTGTAGAAGAAATAAATACAATTAGGAAATAATTAAATGATTTTGATTGAATCTCATGAAATTCGCTAAGGGAACACTACAGTTTTCTACGGGCTTGGATTCCAGATGAGTGAGGTGTTGTAGGCGTCTTCGACACAAAATCCAGAAAGTACACTGATGTCGAATTGTAAATCACATCCCCTTCGATTCCATTTAATACTAAAAACTAGAAATTTGAAGATTATGGTATAGGATTGATTGATTATTTTGTATTTCCGGACGCTCTAACTGCTATAGTTTCGTACGTGTAGTGCATGTTTTATCATGGAAAATGGCAGTGTTCTTTCCCCGTTGCATGGTGAGATTTGACGTCAACCTATACTTTGGTTTGCGAGGTTTTCTTCACGCAGGTATCTCCTATCAATTAGCCACAGCCCCTGCTGGGATGAGCTGTAAGCTCCAGGTTGGAGTCCCAACAGGTGCCAAAGTGTACTGCACGTATGAGTAAGTGTGAGCAAGTGTGTGTTGAGATCCTAATCTCCCAACAAAGAAGAGGAAGGAAAGATTGTCCGCAGCCCATGGCCCGTTTGTTAGAGTACTCTTCCGGCAGTCGCCTGATATTGATCGTAGGAGCCACGGAAAACAACCGAAAAGAGTAGCTGGCCGCTAGATTCACTTCCAGTCGATTCCCACGCTATTTAACCTTTATACCGTCGATATACTATTCTCTAGACATATCTCCATTGCATTGTTTGCTGATGGTATTCCTCAAATATATATTGACACCTACAAGGAGACCTGCAACATCACCTCTCCATGCTCTCTGACTGTGTCAAGAAATGATACTTCCAGATGAATCCAGCAAAACGCCAAGGAAAAAGCTTCATGCTCCGCAGATCGAATAATTTTCCCACTCTCATATATCAAGAAAAAAATGTATCTTGGGTTCCAAACAAGAAGACAGTCAAATATGTCTGTGTAGTATTTGATAGAAGACTCACTTGGAAATCAAAAATATTCTACAGAATAACTTTGGCCACCCGTAGAACCCATCAATTACATCCCAATCTCAAACGCCATCAACCCTATGAATTCATGTGCCAATTCACCTATGTCAATCACTAATGCTTTCATCCTATCCATGTCCAATCCTCTTTGGTCATTGGCCAGCAAATCAAATATTAAAAATATCCATACTTTCCCAATAAATTCCTCTGAGCTATTACAAAACCCAGGTTTGTACCTAACTGCCAGTTATCTTAGAACTCGGCTCCACCCATCTCCGTCCATTTCTCCCTCGTATACTGTCACTTCTATCCTCAAATCCCCCAGATTCCCTCGGGCGTACATTTCAAAATCGGAAAACAAAATCCTAACCACAATAAACTACAGCGGAAACTACCGCGACAGATTTTCGACCCCCCCCTGACCATCATGTACAAACATTTATTGAATCTCCCAATGTATCGTATTCGGCTGCGAAGGCCTTTGGGCCAAGCAGAAATAAATGAAAAAAACAAACAACTAAGAACGAAATATCCAGACAGCAGCGACTGTCGATCCAGCTACTTAGCTAGTGTTGAAAACCCTGCCACCAACACTCCCTACCTGGGACCTACCGGTCAGAGGCACGGCAGTGGCATTAATTAATGCCCTGAGCTACTTCATCCGATATTGTATAATTAATAGATACATACGCACATGGAATTCACAACATACGTTACATTTCAATGCACTTTAGCACCAGGCATAACACAAATGATGCATCGTTGGCCAACAACACTGCATCGATGTGGTTGGCAAGCCCGTATCGGCTATTTCATAGAATGTTCAAGAAAGTAAAATGAGTTTTTAGAGTAACTCGTTCTTCGGTAGGGTTAGGGTACACCATAAATAATAAATGAGCACTAGTCACCTGGTTGAAGAAAGAAATTAGAGAACTGAATTGAGCTCAGCAATGATACATAGTGTACTGCAGATGCATATCATGCCACGAACAACTGAAATGTCCATGTTTTATGTAGAATTTCAAACCACAACATTTGTATAACGCGTACTCAAGAACACTGACAAATTTCTGCGCCACCAAGCCAGTGAGTCCGATTTGAATGGATAAATTTAGTGGATCCATGAAAGTAAGAGATATTAGATTTTATTTGAGACCCTCTATAAACGCGTATTTACACAGTACCTACTCGCAAATGAAATTTCCACGTTTTTGAACATCAGAATTGAAAAGAACTGAAAGTACTTTCCGTATTATTACTGATAGTACAACAATTAGAAAACAAAACCCCACCAATATACTCTGTAGTATGATCTAGTAATCATCAACTAAATTTGTATACGACACAGATAAATTGTCAGTGACTTTCCATGACAATTGTCAGTGACAATAAAGTGACTTTCCATGACAATGGGATTTATAGACTCGGCCTATCGAGCTGGTACGGAAACTCTGACGTCTAGTCATGGAAACATCCACTTTCTTTCCGTGTAATATAAATTGCTATTTCACAACTTATTACGCGCTACCGCTTCCGAGAATTTGTTTCCATTTGATCGAAACTGCAACTCAAAATCCTTTCTGTCTTCATTTCTCCTGGCCGCTTTTGCGGCACGTGGCATCTCCTCTGCCCTTCAGCTCCTCCACCTTCGCCCTCCAGCAGTTGTCCTTGCGCGCCCGCCAATGGAATACGGCTCGACTTCTTGTTTTGAATGTCACTCTCAATCCGCTTTTATTGCTTCTTCAACGAGATTATGACCTCTTGGGTGGTTCTTCGATTGGTGTCTGTTATTTAGAGTATCAATAATACACAATATTGTACTAACGCGGCGTATTTGCATGACGTAAATAAGAACCCCAGAACATTTGTTGAGAAAATTTTTTTTCCGTACGTTTTGTGTTAATATATAGACATCTATATCTGATAAAGAAATTCCCCGGATATACGGTAGGGAATATTCTGAGGTAAAACAACACACATATTCCTAGCTTTGGATCTTCTTTTTCCAGAAACATTATGTGTTCCATCCTTAAGTAAGATAGTTTTGGTAAAACCACTGATTCGTAAATCAATATTCAAGGAAATGGTGCAGTTTCTAACTTAGTAAAGGAGGCTTTTAGAAATCTCGTGGATGAGATTTGCTTATAATTCTTATTTGTAATCAAAACGTCTGGGAACTGTAGTATATTTCTGACAGGATATTATACCGTATCTCAGGTCTACAACAGCAATACTGAGAAATATTTTTATTCAATGAAATTGTTTCTTCAGAATTAAACGTTTAAACGATGTCATGTGCAATTGTTTTTGGAGGAATGAGACGTTTTTGCATGAAATATAATATTGAAGAAATACGAAAAAATTCTCAAAACCGGCTCACATTGTTTTCTTTAAATTTATGCCAATGTAGAAAAAAGGACTAGATTTACAAAAACCACGCATGTCGCAATATCGTATTTGTATTTTCAGAAATAATTATTTACAAATTTTTAATGTTTCGGCTTGTTCCTACGATTCTAATTTCCAAAAAAATGTCTTCTTGAAATATTTACTTTAAAATCAAATCTATAAATAATGTAATATAACATTATTTGAGAATGTGAGCATATTTCGGTACCCTCAGTAAGAGGGTGGTGCTCATCGCAAGCTAAACATGCTGAAACTACAAGAAACAGCGCACAGACCACCCCTTTGCACAGCACCCTTCGCACAGCCCAGTCCCTGATACCACAGACGAACGACGCCTTTCTTCTATTCTGATGCTCTCTATAACAGCCGGAAATGCGCTGTTCCCAGAGTTCAGATCCTCGAGGGGGAGTTGCTTACAGATTTCACACGTAGATAAGGATAGCGCGTGTTCTCCGAGACCCGCGAAAGAAAACTAGTGAGAGCAATCGATAATAGAAAACGTTTCGCTCGACTCTTTGTATTTGTGCCAGGAGCGATTACAGACTGGTCGGAATAAACTACAACGGAAGGGGTGACTTTTTTCTATTAATTGAGATTTTATGCACATTTCTATTAGGTTTCTATAAGGTTCTAAGTTTCGTGTCCCAACGGTAGGGAATATTTGATACCAGGTGTAAAGCTAGATCGAATGAAACTTTTTTCTAGGGCTTTTATCCATCCAACAGCAGGTAACCCTTTACGTCCCGATGGGACGCATATTCAACCATACACTAGGCCAACACACTTACGGGCTTCTCTGATCTGGGGTCAGCAGAACGCGAGGCCCTCCGCGACAACAAATGCTAAGTCAAGGGACAAACAACCATGCCCAAGGCGGGACTCGAACACGTGACCCTTCGGATCGAAGCGCTGAGTCGATATTCGCTCTTTGCCACCTCGGCCATCCTGGTAGGCTCGAATTAAACTCCTGGAGGAAAAGTCTATCGTCTGGGTACTCCAATCGAAAGTTTCGTTGATCGATATCAGGAAAATGTCGGATAAGTTTCCTTACCAAACGAGTCAAGGATCGTGCCGAATATTTCCTTCCTTATCCTTGCCCGCTCTTTTCTCATACACACGCACCCAACCTTACATGCCCCCACACAACTACATGTCTCACTGCTCCAGTCTGCGCGCTTCTCCAGTTTTCGCCCGTCCTCTCTCGTTTTCGAGGACGGCAGACTGGCGAAGTAACTCGCGCCGATCGCTGGCCGATTATTTCTTGAGCAGTCGTGCAGCGGCGCTCAGTGCCTCATTCTTAGATTTTTCTTGATTCCGCGTAAATAATTTGTGTCTCACACTCGAGCTCATAGTAATTCTTCTTTTATTATATCTGTAACCAGATGACACCCAAATCACTATTTTAGACAGTGATGATCGACCGTTATTCATTAGTAAACAGAACTCTTCAACGGTTGCGGCACTCCGTACCGCACGCGCCTTGTCATGTAAGCAAGATATTTGCTTATTGTATCCAATAGAATTCTTACTGCTGTTTTGCTTTTGAGCTTCATTACATATGGTTTGGGATACCAACTACTAATTATTTTACAATTTGCCAGATGACATTAAACGATTAAATTCGATAGATAAGTTTAAATCACAAGTAAAATCGTTTCTGATGCATAACTGTTTCTACACAATTAGAGACTATACTGAGCATCAAAAGGAAAGGAAAGTTAATTTTAATAGTGATATTTAATGTATTATTTACCATTTGGACTGTATAATTCTAAACAATCTGTAAAAAGTCTTGTACCGCAGCCTCTGGGCGAATGACTCCCGTCTCGATCAAGTTCTTCGTCCAGTTTCCCTGATCCATTGAGCAAATGCTGAAGTGGCCCTTTGTTTTGCATCTGGACATAAATGTAACTTCATTATCTGTGCACATCTTCTAGAATTCAGTGGGAAATATAGTTATTCAAATTATCGTTCTCCACGTTGTCGGGGCAGGAAGTATTATTCCTTGACGAAGGACGTGTGAGGGATAAGAGCCCAAATTTATTGCTAATTTCCCCTTAAAAATAGATTCTATTACATCTGATCGAATATTTTGTTAACAATACTTACAAAAAAAGTTCATTTTTTTCTGTATTCAAAATTCAAGTAGTGTATATATATATATATATATATATATATATATATATATATATATATATATATATATCTTAGGGTAGGAATCACAGAATTATGAAAGTCTGCACAGAATTCACTTCTCCCCGTAACACGTCACACAGTTTTTAACTGTTTTGACGTAAAACAAATAAATAATTAAATAAATAATTCAAATTTGTAGATGCATTGTTCTTTCGAAGAAGCGTTTGAAGGCATGTTTGCAAGAATAACAGTATTCATTCCGTGACACGTAACACATGCAAAGACATGGAGGACGTGAGGGATGGATCCGATTCTTATTAACATTGTTTTTTCTTTTAGTATTTAGTTATGTACATTTTATTATGAAATAAAAAGTATAAAAACATAAACAAAGAATATTTCTTTCACATTCCCTAATGAAAGTGAAAACTATTGACGGGAAAATCAAAGAAGATAAACGCGGTACGGAGTGCCGCACGCGTCTGCTGGCGGGAAAAGATGGGTTCCGCCCACTGGAGGGTTAATGAATGTCTTAAAAGAACATTCCTTCAATATGCCCACCAACACAGCAACGGATGTTTGGTAGCCTACTAATCAGAGGCATATTATTACCCACCTCCTCCTGGAATGTAGGCTTCAGTTAAGTCACTGCTTACAGCTGACATTATGGAGGAAACAATTATCACTCCAACACCCAATTATCACAGAGCATCTTCATTTTTCTCCAGAAATTTTTGTTGCTCTGCAGTTAAAAAAAAAAATACATTGACAGACAGTACAACGTTCAGCAGTGCGGCTATTTAGTCATTTGACAGAGCAACATTGTATCAGCAAAGGGTGAAGGGGGTAACTTCTTATCACCTCCTCTGATAGTGATCTCATTAGGTTATACTTTCAACCAAGGTTATTGCGAGGAAATATTGATAGAGAGCGATGACAAGGTTTGGAGAGGAAATACGATAGGAGAGACAGGTAAGGCACAAGAGGAGAGACAGATAAGGCAAGAAATGTTCTTACCTTATCTAATGTCGGGAGATATTGACGGAAAATGTGGAATGGAATCTGTTTTTTAGACGGGAGAGTGGGGGTTGATAAGTTCCTATTTCGCAAGTGACTGCTCTTTATGCATTATTTAAATTATTAAAGAAATTATGTGCCAATTTCGTAATGAATGAAGTAAGTGGTTCTATTGCAAGATCGTTGTGGAGTGTCCTATTCCTGACAAATCAGGGAACATTTACCATTATTATTAATATAATGTGGTTGGAGAGTTGAAATCCATCCAGAGCATGTGTAAGTTAATATCAAACGAAAAATTTTGGAATTTTTGAAATTTGCAAATGGTTGAAGCGGAATGAATTTTTAAAGAAGAATTGCGGTTGAGAATCGGACTAAATTAGCTAACCTTCTATTGCTTCAATTACTTTGGACAGATATGATCCCCCAATATTATCTCGTGTTCACGAGATCGCTGGGATAACGAATAGATGAATTTAGATGAGACCAAGGAAGGATAGAAGATACACTGCAGTCAGTTTCAGAATCATCATCCACTCGATGCAGCGAGGCCGCGTGTTGTAGCTTAAGTGAAGAAGAATTAGGGAGTCCGCGTTTGTGGACTGCAAAGATTATTCTTGTTTGTGCCCTCTTAAAGCACGTGGCAGTTCTCTTGAGTCCTCGCGTTCTCCAACTTATCTGGAACATTTAATTTGGCCATGAATATAAGGGCGGAACGTGGACGAATACTAATGCTTAGAATTACTTTTTGTTTTAAATTTTTGAGAATGAGGGAAACACTCAACTATAGAAATCTATTAGCGAGGAACATTTGTTTCAAATATTCCTCCCTGAACAAGTGCACATTAACTATTTTTAAAATGCGCGCGATAAAAAATTATACTTACGATAATGAAGCGGTAATAATTAGAGACCGGATATTTATGTAATTACATATTTTTACCCTTTCTACTTAACGTTCTCAAAATTGTAATCTTGACGAATCGTTACTATACCAACACAATATCGAATATTTTCATTATATTTTTTTACCTATTTAGTACCATATTACATATTTTACAAAATTTTTTACTTACTTTTTATAAAAAAAGTATTCCAAAAGAATCAGAATTTTTTTCCACATTATTACTGAGTGCTGTCGAATTGGTGTTCGTTAAGACCGTCGGATTTCTTACACTCCGGGCGCCTTCTTCAGTTATCTCAGAGGCGGGAAGTGCGCGTCAGCGACTGTGGCCATTTTCACCTGTAAGTGTGAAAAATATCAATGACGCCAGAATTGGTGATATTCAACCTTAATTTCCGAGAAAATTTGGCTACCGATGGCTGTAACACTTCAATAAGAATGCTGCATGCTGCAGTGATTGTTTAATGGTGGTAAATAACGCACGAGGGTCTCAGTTTGTACGAGGGCTTCTATTTCCTCTAGTCTGGCTGCTAAATTGGATCTCGTTGGCTGGCTGCTTTTGGATAGCAAAATATGAAACTTTTATCACTAACGGGAAAGTTGTATGGTATAAAATGTGCATCAACTTGTGCTCTTCAAATGATTTTTAACCGTTTGTATTAATTTTTTAATTTGTTTAAAAAATTTTGATAAATTTAATTTCGAATTAGATATCTGTGTTTCATAATTAGTGTGTTTTAATATTACATATTATATCTCATTTCACAAACTGTTACATATTCTCACTGTTTTCCTTGTATATTTATGTACATATTTTGACATTTCATACTACTTATTTTTCAGATCTCTAGTAATAGCTACAATAAAGAAGACAATACATGTTTGCACTTATTTTAAAATATTCTATTAATTCTTTTATAGTTCTGATAAAAAGAAAGCACACATTTATTTACGATTTCAAGAAATAAGAACACGAATTTGATGATACTTATTTGTTGATAAGTTTTGAAAATAATGCAATCATTATTAATAGAGGCAGAATTGTAGAGTACTGATCTTCAGCTGCACAATTAGAAATGATCCTTTTTTCTTGAATATGGAGACATTTAAGGAGAAATATTTCTAAACACTAACGTCAGGAGCGTTGGGTTTTCATTCTTCTCGATGCCTTCGCATTGTGATGAAATAGTTTTAGGACTTGTGTTCGTGCATGCGATGCTGCAAGGACGCCCCTTTATATCTCCTGATAGGAAACTGGCAATTTCTATGCCGATTCATTCACAAAATTTTAAGAAATGTCTCCAAATAATTTAATTAATATCGGATTTTCAGCAACTAAAACGGTTTTTGGATGTCTTACGACACCTGGAGGTATAATAACAGCTCATTCAATTCCTCTCGATAAGAAAAAATATACGAATAATTATCAGCCTATTCCATTCAGGATATTCTGGAAGAATTCTAGACACTACAAACCAATTTTTACTTTATCGTATACGTACGTATATACGGAGTAATATATCTAGTATACAAAAAGTTATGTAATGCTTCTCGAAAAAACGACCGATTTTCGGCGGAAAAAAAATCATTGCCGGACTCAGGTGGCAAAAAAGTGCATAAAACCATTTGCTAAATTAAGAGAAAAAATCTTCTAACACGTGGTGTAGCCAGAATCCCTGTTTTGTGGGTCCTTGGTGCCAAAAAACCAATTGGAAGCAAAACGTCCGTCCCTCCGTCCGTCGGTCCTCCGTCCGTCCCTCCGTCCTCCCTCCGTCCGTCCCTCCTCCGTCCCTCCGTCCGTCCCCCCCCCCCGTCCCTCCTCCGTCCCTCCGTCCGTCCCTCCGTCCGTCCCTCCGTCCGTCCCTCCGTCCGTCCCTCCGTCCGTCCCTCCGTCCGTCCTGTGAACTCTTCTAGCGCCTAAACCATTCGGACGATCTTCTGGCTCTAGTTGAAGCTTTGAAATTTTGAAAAACATTCTTTAAAATTTGGGGGTACTTTACATAAAGACCTCCGGACATTTTCATTTTTTTAAAAAAACGGCCTCAAATTTATTCTTTAAATTTCTTGTAAGCAAAATACATTTAAAAAGGTCGCATAGGTCAGATTATAACGGTTAATTCTGAATTTTCCAAAATTGCAAAAACAAAATTATCTCGTCATGTTATCTTACATTATTGGGGTATACCTTTAAAATTAAAATTATGGATCAACATGATTTTCAATCTTATGAATCATTTCCATGCCTTTTAACAGAACAAATTCAGAAAATCAGCAATAATCTTTCACATTTGTTTCATGCCAGTCTTCCTGCAATACCAATGTGGTAAATATTCCCTAATAATAAATAAGGGAAAAGGCTAGCAAATGTATCAGCCACACTTGATATACCAGCATTCTGAAAGGCAGAAGAGCCTGTATCAATCAAAAATAAATTATTACCAATACACTATGGTTTCAGTAGCATATTTATATTTGTCTTTCACATATATCCAAAACTTACCATCTTCAGTATGAACTCATCATCTTCAGTATGCTGCCTGTGCACAAGGATCTGAAATTTTAAAAAAATGCTGGTAAGTCTCTCTTTAAACTACCTACTGTTGCGAAATCAAAATTAATACCCCCCAACCAAAATTGTATGCTCATTTTCAATCTTGAAAAAAATCTGTCCTGTTTGAAGCTCTATTGCCAAGAGGGACAGATGAACTACAAATGTAAACAGTAAAAAGAATTTAACTGTGCTACACTTTGGACAGATGAATTCTATTTAAAAATATCTTACCAGTCTCTGCCATTGAAGTTTTTCTCGATGCTCTCGGGCTCAATCAAGGGATCTGAAAATGAACATAAACACAAATAAGAAGTTCCACAATTTTCAACTAAATTATTTGAATGCTCTTTCAATACAAACACCACGAATACTGTCAGCAAATGTATCGGGCACATTTCCTGCAGCATATCAGTTTCTGTATCCACAAATGATCAATTATTATCCCAAGTTTTCAGAAGCATTATTGTTCTCAATTACATGCTGTTGTAGAAAATGCTCTTTGCATATTGACTCACTAATGGTTAAATGTGCATTTGGCGAGAGCTGGTTCCCAATATCTCTTAGCCATTCTCCCTCTAAAACATAAATTATTAGTTTTACAGTTTTACAGTAGTTTAAAAAATAATAAACAGCAGTTTTAATCAATAAATTACGTGCATAAAAATGTAATGTACGTAAAATTAAACTCACTTTTTCGCATTTCTTGGAAACCCAAATAACCGGGTTTTAATGGCTAATTTTC
This sequence comes from Teleogryllus oceanicus, assembly GCA_964035755.1. Lineage (NCBI taxonomy): Eukaryota > Metazoa > Arthropoda > Insecta > Orthoptera > Gryllidae > Teleogryllus > Teleogryllus oceanicus. The sequence continues at coordinate 156,880,717 of CAXIVR010000003.1, read as the reverse complement.
TTTTGAATTTGTGCAATTGGACACCCAACATTTTCTTGTGGTCATAACTTTTCTGACAATGGAATTCAGCTATAAATCACTAGATTTCTTTGCTAAACTCAAAGTAACTGGTGGCTAGAGACCGTTAATGGTCGCACAATAAGCACGTATAGACCACACATCCTACGCTGGAGACAGAAATTCAACCGAAATCAACCAGCTGAGATAGCGCTATGAAAATAAGTATTTCACAGATTCACCGTCAGAACGCGTTGGTGAAAATACGATTGCATGTGGCGTCGCGCGTCAAAATTCAAATAACGACAACTTCCGGTCTATCTAGTGACCGACGACTGGGTGACAGCGGCACGGCAGTGCCAGTATCGCGATTGACGGAACGTAGCCATTTGGGGTGGCGATTTCAAAATTTAGAGAACATTATATTTTGTAAAATATGTAATGAGTGTTCATTTTCTCAAAGATTATTGTATATTTACAATAAAATCGAAAATATTATACCCATTACAATTGTGTTATCTCTCATTATTAATAAATTGTCCCAAATTATTCATTTAATTTAATCTTATCTATTTTCACAAGGATATATATATTGTAACGCCCCGTCCAAGTATGGGCTACAGCGATGCCTGGCTGCGAGGGAGGCGAGCAGCGGGGCAGTTTGAAATGCGCGCTCCAGGCCGGGGGCCTTAAGTCTCGAGGGTCCAAGCAGAGTGCGCTGGGGTAGACGACAGTGTCGATGCTTGCGTGCGCAAAAGGAAGCTTAGGTTCTTTGTGAGGTGAGCAAGCAACCGGAGAGGATGTTAAGTGGTGAGAGTCGGAAGGTGGAGCAGAGCTGTGTTGGTGGTATATGGGATGTAGCTCGCCACCGCGAAACATGAGAGGAGATAACATGAAAAAATTAATGTACTTGAATTTGTTGCGGAGCTTTTAATGCACGAAGAGAGGTGATATAGTGTTCGAGGTGCGTTGGAAGATGAAGGGACGGAGGCATGCAAAGGTAACTAGATAGGAGAATGGGAATCTACGTGAACTGGAGTCCTAACTGATTAATGTGAGTGCAATAAAGCATTTAATTAACGGTTGTATAGTTGAATTGTGTAGGCGTGAGACTAGAGGATCAATCTCTCCTTAAATTGAGTTGCAGTAGTCCAATTTGGAATTGTGAAAGTATTGTAGGTTAGAGTCCTGGCATTTGAAGTGGCAAGCGACTTATTCTGACTGTTCTTTTGCCGGATGTGTAATATTCTTTTAAATACAAGATGTTCTGTTGCATTATTTTAAGTTGAGGACTTAAAGAGACTGATAAATGAATTTATGCATATTAATGTATCAATTTTCAATCACCAATATGCACATGTAGATTGTGAAAAAAATAGCTGAGAGGAAGGAGGACAGTTACACTGCTATTTCTACTGCCATAACGTTCAGAAAAATGTTTATTCATGAATTTCTTCTGATTACAATTTGTATGGTGTAATTTCATGGCATGTAAAATTAGCATGTAACAGGATTGCTATGTGATCATGCAGGATAAAGTGGAAGGAAATTGTTGCAATGGTTACTTGTATGGTAAGAACCAAAAAAATAAATAAAAAAAAATAAAATAAAAGTTATAAATTGTAGTCAATTGTTAAGTATAAGTAGATAAATAAGTCAATAAATATATATATATATATATATATATATATATATATATATATTAACTTAACTTAAAATAAGTAAAATAAGTTAAATAAATTAAAATTAAATTAATTTAAAAAAGTAAATAAATTAAAATAAGTTATATAAATTAAAATTAAAAATTAAAATAAGTTAAATAAATTAAAATTAAATTAATAAAATAAGTTAAAAAATAAATTAAATTAATTAAAATAAGTTAAATAAATTAAAAATAAATTAAATTAAAATAAAATAAAAGGAAACGGCTAAAATAAAGCACATTAGGGGCGAAGGAAGTGGAATCGGAAATGTTAGGGCAGAGGCGTTGGTGCGGACGATTTTCTGTGGTGCTGTTTGTTTTCAGGTGCGGTGGAGGCCAAACACTGGAAGGAGAATGCCTGACGCCCGCGCCAAATAAATAAATAGTCTAAAAACCGGATAGAGTAGCATGTACTCGGCTTCTGACGGCAGGTTTTTCCCCTTCAGGGTTTTTCCTCAGCCGTACCTTATGGTCTCGTTTCCGCGGCTTTGAGGCGATGGAGAGACCATTGGGGGTGAATACCAGAAGGCGAAAGGTTAGAACTCGGTAGAATGTAGGTATTGTAATGGCTTAAAGGCCTTCGGCCTAGCCACATTGGATCAAGTTTCTAATTTGGCTGTAATAATTACCTATTAAATAAAATAAAAAAATATTATCATTTAGATAAGGAATAGGTCAAGAGTTGTTAATTTTGGTCAATTTGGGAGTGAGACTTTGGAATTTCTGTGGTAATGTAGTATCTTAGTGGAGATTGTCTAATACCACAGATTCTGAAAAATATTAGCTCAGTGGGAGGACAGTTAGCTATTTTTACTGCTGTCTGTAACGTTCATTACAATGTTATTCATGATTTCCTTCTGATCATAATTAATATGGTGTGATTTCATGGCAGGTAGAATTAGCATGGAGCAGGAATGCTATGTGACCATGCAGGAGAAAGAGAAAGAAAGAAAATGTTGCAATGATTACTTGTATAATAATGAACTAGTATTATCATTAAAACTTTGGGTAATGATACACCCTACTTTCTTGAGTATTTTACCAAAAGGTGTAAGAAAACTTTGTCAGTCATGAATATTTTTTTTTATACAATTTCTGGAGAAATGGTGTAGGATGTTTATTCTAAAGTTTATATTGTAAATTAAATTTCTATTAATGTGTGATCATAGTATGGAATGTTTATTCTAGAGTTTACATTGGAAATCAAAGTTTATTGCTGTGTGTTGATGTGATTGGATGTGAATTTATTATTGAAATGAGGGAATTGTGATGAGGGATGTATAAATCTGAATTGTTTTGGAGTGAAGGAACATAAGTGTTGTATAAATTAATTGGAATGATAATATTAATTCCAAGGGACTTAATCATTTGTTCGAAGTTAATAATTTGATTTTCCATTTTTTTAAAAGGATGTTAGATGGTTATAATTCTCAGAATAGTTCTAGAAACAGTACTTCTTTGTTGATTTGCCTGTTTTTTTGTTCTTGTATTTGGGTACAGGCAGCCAGACAATTGTACACTGTTGTGACATTATTTCTGTGCTGTTGCTTTTGTGTTTGTTAGAAACTTTGCAGATGTTTGTGTACTACAGTTTTCATTAAATGTCATTGTTTGTTTTTCGTAACATTGCACTTTCTTTTCTTTTTCGTGGGAAAGGTATGGAGCAACGCAGGCAAGAACCCTCCTTTAGTCCTCGATTTCCTATTAAGGAAAGTTAAATTATCAATATTATTATTATTATTATTGCATCTCGATGACCAACCGCGGACGGCTCCTACCCACGCCGCCGCCGTCCGTTTGATAAAGCGTTGCGTCACAATATATATCAAGGAACAATTATAATTGGGTGGGCCCAAAACATACAAACATTTTCCATTTTACTAATTTAAACATGAAAACTCTAAATAGCGAAATTGTGAATGCTAATGAAAAACTGCTCCACTACGTAGAGAATTATTTACATTTGCATCCCTCCTTGTAGTATTATTTTCAATAGTGCGAGTGAGTAGTTCAGCAAGTCGCATTTGCCTCTGAGTAGCCAATTCAAAATGTTATAGACTGCCCCTCTATTTGCACTTGTAATCTGTTTTGGCAACTGTGACACTCGCGTTGTTTCAAACAATTCAATGTCTACAAATTTCTGTAAAAGAAGAGGGTGTTTTGAATGTATACGATATCCATATATAGTACATGTATATTACTGAATATTATTGTACTTTGTACTCTCTCAACCTACCTCAATTTTTGTACACTTTCAAACTGCAATGTTTTCTTGCCACTTTGTACACAACACGGATTAAGGATAATGCATGTACGTTGACATCTTTACCACTTTAGTTACGGATTTCTTTCATTTATTCCACAATATTTAGATCTAACAAATCACCAGCGTTACACAGGGACATTACATAACCTTATTCAAACTCAAACCTCATTCAATTAATTTCGAAATAATTCTGGACATTGATGAAATCGGTAGTAGATCTTAGACGTCATACTCTGGTGGCGCGCAGCTAAAGTATTGGCATTTCTAAATCCTAGCCTATAGTTCTCTAGATCTTTAGAGGATGCTGGCACAAAATTTTCATCCGCATTGGCTCAGGTTCAGAGATTACCGCGCTGTAAGACCACGCACTTCTGTCTTTATATATTAGTATAGATGGGCATGAAATCATACAACTGCTCTTTAAAGATTAATTGTTTAAAGAGTGTAATTCAACGCCCGAAACATTGGTCTTGGAAGCTTGGAGTTCTCTCACATGAAGTTGCCTTCGTAGAGCTGCCACAGAGCGGATGACATACCGAAGAACAAAAATAACTCTTGGTAAGATAGTCTGCCTTGCTCGTTACAATGCGTTCTAAAGTCAAATTGAGTCCAATGAGGCCAAAAAATAGTAATCACGTGAAATAAATTCCGTTGTTTCGAAATTTGACGTGTTTGTTTGTTGGTACCTACCGCGTATCATACTAAATATTCTAGTGTGATGGACTGGGAGACATTGTTTGTTTGCAGTAGAAAATTTTGATCTTTTTTTGGTGGACTTTTGATTTCTATCTTCTCTTTCTTTCATTGTTCCTTTTCTTCATAGAGCTTTTTCAAAGGTGAAGCAGTCGAAATCTCCAAATGCCGTTTCTTAAGAGAATTTTTAAGGGGTCGGTAGCCTATTTTTGTCGTAGGGGAGATCCAGGAAAAAATGTTTGTTCTTCAGAACGGACGTTAGTTTTCGTCCCCGTCTATCTCTCCCAAGACCCCGACTCCGAAAACATAGTCTGGGATTCCCTGACTGTAGTCTCAACTACAGATTGGCGCTCACCCCTAGTTTTAATTGCAAAATTGAAAATAGATTTTTCCTTTTCTACGGAAGCTATTGAGAAAATGCTTAATTGAACATGTCATCTACCTTGTATGAGGTTATTCTTCTTGGCGGATTAGCCGTTTAGACAAAGAGATCAAATTCCTTGATGTAGACCACTTTTAAGGGTTCGTAAACAGTCAGACGATACTGTTGGTTGGAGAGCTACTGCTTATTTAAAAGTGAACAGAACTAATTACTACTAAGGCCGTAAAACATGTTGCTAAATATTAGTATGTGGTCCACGAACGTTTTTTCTTGAGCTTCAGAAAACTTGGATGGACTACCTAGGCGTAGACGTTTCAAAGCACCATATTTATCTTCACTTATAGTCCTGCACCGATTCTCCAAAGTAAAGTAAGGAATTCGAGAAAACTTTGTAGTCCTGTAAACAGTTGAGTCTTGCAAAAAACACTTTACAGCTGTGTTAATGTAAAGTGCTTTTCTGTGGCTCATAGTCGTTTTCAAGACATACTGGCAACAATATCAATCGCATTGTAATGAATTTGTTTAATAATTTAAAGTGCAAATTAGGAATATGCAGTGAAAACAAGCATGAGGATATCATAGTTGGGCTCCAATTTCCCTTTAGTATAGCTCTCATAACCCCCAATGGTAACGTTATTGTTTAAATACGGAATGTAGGATAAAAAAATTTAGACTCCGGCTGTAACTTGACATCATTCAACTACCTGAATCACGCAATAAATACAGTTTATTAATATCCCTGTATAAGCATGATAACAAAGTTACCGGTAGCAAAAATTACAGGTGGACGGCCGAAAACACACTGTGTCTTCTGTTAGGCAAACGGAGAGCCACTTCGACACCTCTCGTACTGTGCAGGAATGGTGCACTCTTGGGAACGTTCAACACTATTCGCAGGTTTCTGGCGTTCAGAAGTCAAATTATTCTGGATAGGATCCTATTACCCGTAGCCTCCAATTGCCACGTTCTCCTCTAATAGAAAGGAGTTGGGTATGAGGGCTACGTTCCAACCGCAAAGGTGTGTTGGTCCGAGAGAACGAGCGAGCTCTCAGCTAAGAGTTCTTTCCAAAGGGGCTTTACCGGCCTTTTCCAGTATGACATTTTCCTTAATGGTATTTTAACAAAATGACCAGATTTTTGAATATTAATTTTCAGCACTCAGTAGCACGAAAATCACATTCACGAATCCAAATTCCCGAATAACTGTTTAGCACATCCGAATTCTTTAAGTCTTCAGTTCAATGACAAAAGCGGAATTTAAAACATTTTAACATCAACTTGCTCATATTTGTTATTTGAATTCTCACTGTATATTTTAGCAATGACAAAAATATCGTATCTAATATACCGTTCTCATTTAGTGGATTTCAGTACTTCATTGTCTATCAAATATGTCTTTAATGTTATCAATGCAACGGCTTTCGTGACTGACGTTCATCGCCTAAATTGTTCAACAATTTCTTTGTCTGTAACAACTAAAGGTACTATAACAGATTTCCTAAGCAATTTAAAATTAACTTCCGTAATTTTAATCAAACCAATCTTTTATTTCTATCGCTAAATTGAAGTAAGTGAATTTATAATTTAAAAACACAAGTATTTTATTACAAATGTTTCAGTATTAATAAAGTAAAAAAACTAAATGTAAAATAATAACAGTTAATGAAATAAAAACAAGTGTAACAACTAAATAATTGATTAAGAGTAAAATAACCATGATATTTTCTAAAAAAGATTTATTGTGAAAATATAATTTTAATCTTTGAAAACAATACCTTTCTGAAATAAGTCGGCAAAATAATTTTAGGATTTTTTTTTCGGTTAAATCGTCATTACAGAAAATGAACTCGCTATTCCGTAATGTAGGGTAATCCAATTGTGTCTTAGTTACCACGAGAGGGCTGGTAGATCCCATTGCATCGATCAAAGGGAGCGGAGGCGGATTGGAGAAAATCGCGATGGTCACTCCATGACGACAGAAAAGAAAAATAACAAGTACGAAAAGGTCTGCTATTTAGCAGCTCCATTAGTTTAGAATACATTTTTTCAGATTTTTACTAGAAAAGTGTAGAAGATAAGTAATAGAATGCAGTTGAAGATAAATAATACCACTTTATTCAAATCCAAAATGCTTTCGATTTACTTTCATTTGCATGGAAATAAGATCCTTTTGAATTAGCTTCTTAGAAAAAAACTAGTATGTGTAAGGATTTCCTTTAACATCTATACTGCAATATTTTTCCCTAATGTATACCTTGGGCCATTGATTAGCCGTTGTAACAGAGAAGCAGCAGCAACAGAAAAAGAAGAAGAAGAAGAAGAAGAAGAAGAAAGAGAAGAACGGAATAAAAAGAAAGAAGGAAAAATAAGAAATTTATCAAAAATAAATGCAGGGGAAATTCTTAGGAGACAGTAGATATAGTAGATTGAAAAAAACAAAATGGATGAGAATAAGTACAAGATGAAGGTGGAGACGAAATTTGATTATTAGTGATTCCGGAGCTTCAACTCCCAAGGTAATTTGTCCCGTAGTGTAGCGCATATTTTTTTCAGAAGGTGGCGATCATCATCACCGGTGGATGTGTAGTAGTGCAGTGTGTGTAAGAAAGGTGTGAGGATAGGGCGAGGAAGAGGAAGGACAGATTGCCCGCAGCCCGTGGCCTGTTTGCCAGGAATGCCGGTATTCGACTGGTGTTGATAGGAGAAAACTACCGATCAGAGTAGCCGGAACTCAGAATTTTCCACTTGACTGCGACTGAACTCGAGGTAGCTACGTAGCTAGTGTACAAAAATCCTGCCTGCGTCGGGACTCGAATCTATAACCTCCCGGTGAGCTACAATGCAGCGACATCTGTTGATGCCCTCAGCCCCTTCTTCCAGTCGAAGGCCACGGCGACGATCTCGCCCCGCCCAGCCGCAGGCCGGTGCTTTGGGCCGCCGCCAGGGTGCAGGTGTTGGCCGCGCTCGTGTTTGGCGCCCGGCGCGGCGCGATGACGTCCGCCCGCGGCGTCGCGGTGCTTGAAGGGTTGCCTGCCTGGTAGGCTGCGTCACGGCGCACAATGCGCGCCCTCTTTGCGAACGAGCGCCGGAACAAAGCGAAACTTGTTACGCGCGGCGCCTGCAATCCAGCCGCCGCCTCGGGGCGGCGCGAGCGACGCGACGCGACGGGGGTAACTTGGCGCACTGCGCCAAATCCTATCTAGGTACGCCGCTTACGACCGGTGTCCTCACAAAGGAAGATTTAAGTTGTAAGTAGGGAAGATTACTCCTTTGTGTCATGGCAGTTAATACAAAATCCAATTTTTGCGTGTCCGATGTGATAGGTTTTCACTCGCCATGACGAACGAAAAGGGCCAACGCCATTGCGAACATAAGAACGAACATAAGGAAAAACGCCATTACGAACGAAAAGGGCCAACGCCATTACGAACATAAGGAAAAACGCATTACGAACGAAAAGGGCTCTGTCGAACACCTCGGTTCCTATGGTTCCACTACGTGAGGTTCGATGAAGTATAAAAGGCACAGGTTAAGATGCAGAGAAGCTGAAAAATAAGCAAGAAGCGAAGCGTGTGGACGGAAAAATGAAGTTTATTCTATCCAGTCATAAATAGAGGGCAGAGGATTTCGCAGTACTGCAGAAATGCAGGAATTGAAAGAAAATTGTATTCACCAAATAATTTTGTTATGAGAAAGAGTCAATGAGAAATTTCGAATTCAAAGGTTTGAAAAGAATATGTTTAAACTGAATTGATCAATTAAATGTTTATTATACATTTAGTTCTTTTCTGTTTCTAGTAAATGTAGTTTAATTTATGAAATATAAATAACATATTTTTCATATTATTTGGCTGCGTATCGTTTGTGGAATGCAATTTAAATTTTTTTTAATTGCGATTTGTTAGTGGAATACTCTTAAAATTTTTTTACTGCTAGAAAGTAGACCAATCTTCAATTCTGGAGAGTGCAGTAACTCAAAACTTATATTTTTTTAGTTGTGACATCATTGAATTCTACATGCGATATTTTAGCTCTGTACTTTCATTGCGCAACATTAACGCACGTCCCATGCCATCTACCTCTTCCTTAAGAGTTGAGTATATCCGCCAATAATATCAAAATATGATGACAATGTGATAAATGACTGGTGAAGCTGTCAACTGCAATTGCAAGACCCTCGAACTTGCGAAACTCGAATAAATGACGTTCGATATTCAAATGTTCGACGAGCATGGTTGATTCAATCGCAGCTCATTCGTCTAAGTTGTCCGTGCCCGACGCAACACATGCACGTGGCTCTGCAGAAGCAACTCGTAGTACAATGACAAACGCTCTAGCTTTTTCAACTTTGGCATTGATGTGTAAGTCTCTTCATTTCATTCAGGTTATGAATAGAGTTCGGACAAATACGTTGCATAAAACGACAAAATATGTACATGAATGTGTAATGGAAATTATAAGAATATGTAATGAATTTGATAAAAAAGTATAATATGAATTATCAGAAGTCTTTTTTATTTTCTCATTTACAAAAAACATTATTCAAAGTACATTAATACAAACTTTATTAAAGCAATTTTAGAAACCAATGTTTCTTTAACTACTCGATTAAATGTTTTAAGAGTACATTTTTAATTTTTAGAGCAATATTAACCATTGTAAAAATGAGGGCACTCAATGACTGGCAACAGCCACTGGATATTGTTTTTGTAGTGCTACAAGTTTGCGAAAACCAATTTTTATCGGAAATTGGGATTAAAGATAAAGAAATGATAAACGACTCAATGTTACTTTTCCCCACCTAAAGGAAGTACGAACGTATAATCAACTATCACGAGTACTTGTCACAACATTCATGCAGTGCAGACGGATGTTAACCCAATGAGATCTCGTGCAACTGACAGCGTCTCAATGTAGGGCATCTCACGTCATCAACATACAATTCAGAATTTATGAGAGAAAAATATGTTTTTAAATGTGATTGATAGAATAATAAAAATTTCTGCAAACATGTAAACAATATGCAAAATAGGTAAAACTGTATAAAGAAAAGAATGTGGTATATTGCGTTAGAGTTTCCATGATCCCGAAGTTCAGAATTTTGAGACTTAAACAAAATACAATAATGTGAAATTCCATAAGTATCCGACTTAGTGGCATACTTAGTAATCAGAGCTCAGGTTCAAGGAATCTTGAACAAAATTTTAATTTCAAAATTATATACAGGTATCTCAGACGTTACGAGCTTTTAGGTCATGTATTGGTGCCGAAAATAAACATGTAGTGAACATTTCTATATTAAGGAGTTACATATGTGACATTTTCCCCAGTTAATTGAGCAACTCCTTATGTTTATATTTGACATGACATTTTCTTACGCTGTCGATGAGATATAATGTACCTGCCGAACATTGTAATATAATGTACCTGAAGATATAATGTACCTGCCGTGCATTCAATGTTGCTTAGCATTCAGAATCAAATATCAATGTACGTTTGCATCTAATTGTTATATCCAAAGGTTTCCTTTATATGCTACCTTTGTTAAAAGTGATCGTTTTCTACTTCTTCTACATGCTCTAAAAGTGTGTAACATTTATTCCGAGACTTCTGTAAATGATGTAGTGTTAATAGACTACAGTGTTTACGTAATGCAGCATCATAATGGAATCTCACAGATTCGCGATTGCACGCACGACAATTTTGAAACCAAAAGGGACTTTGAACTGCAACGTATATTGTCACTATAAGTGTAAGGGAATAGAGTATAGAGTCCTATAGCTGTTTACAGCAACGCTGTAAGACCCTAGTTAGATGTGCAACAACGTCCTAAGATCCTAGTTGGATGTACAGCAAAGGAATCGTACATTAGATGGATGTAAAGCGTGGAAACCTTTATGACTGAAGAGGAAAGGTAGTGAATGAACAGCAAAAGCAGGGAACCTAACTGTATAAACAGCAAAGGCATTAAATTCTAGATGGATGCATGGCCACGCCATGAGTCCTAGACGTATGAATATGTACAGCAGCGACCGCCATTGAAGGAACGGTATAAGATGTACAGATGGATGCACAGTAATGGATATTGAATTGTAGTGCGATTGAAACAGACAACGGTGGATACCATGACGACGGCAACGGCGGATACTCTGACGTCATTGACCGTCAGTCTGTGAAGAGGAGTTGGCAGAGTTAGCTCTCGAGGCCGCCCCCGCGACTGCGCGAAGAAGAGGTTTTTTTGAGAATTCACTTCGCTTCCGGCATAAAGAGGCGTTCGATTTCCGGGGAACGACGACCCCGGCGCACGCGTGAGGCCCGTGCGTTACTCACAGCCGCTTCGCGTCGCTCCCAGAGGGAAGGGCTGCGCTGCGCCCCCCCCCCCAAGCGCTTCCACTGCCAACGGTCAGCAAGACAGTCTCTCGTCGCTTTATTATGCCCGCTGTATAACAATGAAATTCCAGTATCGGAGAAGGGGAAAATCCGGGAAAGTTAATGGCTTGAAAGATTAGAACCATTATCTGTTAAGAATAAATATAATATACCGCGTAATTTCTTGTAGTCATATCTAGAACCATTATTTGAAAAATTAACCAGAACGAAACGTATTTGACCGACCTATTTTATCTCCACAGTTAAGACCATATAAGATATAGAGGAGTATTTCTGAAAAAACAAACTGAATTTCAACCTTCAAAGTATCATTAAAACTTACGAAATAATGTTTCAGCAAAATTGAGAGAAAATGCTAGAAAAAGAGTTCACTGATATTTCACCTTGAGCGCCTATATAAAATTTTAATAAATCTATTCTCAAAGGTCTTACAATTATTTACATTATTACTATAACGTCATCCCCTTTAAATCTGTGCAGCGTTTCCGGTAGCAAAGAAAAGAAACTGAATTCTCTTATCTAGGAGGCATTTGCCCGAAAGGAATTAGTATAGGCTTTTTTATTATTATTATTATTATTATTATTATTATTAATATTATTATTATTATTATTATTATTAATATTAATATTATTATTATATACCTCAAAGTCATTTCAATATTAACATTGAACTAAATATCTCCTATTATATTATTTATAGGCAAACTAGACTTTACATATAAGCAAGTTGAAGAGTATACGTGATCATTAAAAGAGAAATACACCATTTTCGATTTTTTATTCGTACGTCAAAATATTCAAAAATAGTGGCAACAAAAGTTCCAGCATTAAATTCTGTTCACGACCCATTATTTAATAGTGAAAAAAAACGCCTTCCGTATTTTAAATCGCCAAACTCTCTTATACCTGCCAAAAATAAATTGAGATCAATTTTAATCTAATATTATAAAATTAAATAAATATTATTGAAATAATATAAATTGTCTTTATCCTCTGATACAATATAGGAATTGTCAATTTTCAAAATACTTTAATTAATGCATTCACTTATCTACTACCAAACCAACTACAGACAAAAATTACACATTACTTCCTTAAATTCAACAATAAACGTACAAATCGCAGACAATGGCAAAGAACTCGTAATCCGTGTAGGAAATCTATATTCAATAATTCAAGCATTATTCATTCATTCAATAATTTAATCGCGACAGGTGAAAAATAACCTAGGACAATATAAATTCTCTCAATTCAATACATTTTCTTCACAATTAAATTAAAATTCAACTTCACTCTCTTCAGTCATAAATATTATGAATAAAGATTAAAGACATTAAAATCAAACATTTAACATTAAAATCTGATATTACTCGTAGGATAGTTACGTAAGACATCGAAATAACTGAACTTTTAACAAAACATTTTGAGAAATCATATCCCAGCAATTATTTTTCAAATAGATATTTGTCTCTAAACATAATATAAGAGTTTTCATTTCTATAGAGTCCCAGAACGAAAAAATCATTTCTCTTTCAGAAATAACGTATTTAATTTTTAAACTTTAAAAAATATTCAGATATAGATCAAATACCTAATTTATTAATTAAACCTTTCAAAGTTGACAGTGATCTTTTTAATAGCATAACAGAATGGCTGTTTGAGCGTAAACTACTTTCCTACTATTTGGAAAACTGCAATAATATTACCTACACTGAAAGGCAACAAACACCCTTAACCCACCCTTAACCGGAAAAAATTTAAACCAATTATTTTATAATCAACATTATCAAAAACATGGGAAAGAACTATTTTACGTAGCCATAAATATTGATACAAAGTGCTTTTGATAAAAATAAATTTTAATATTTTATAAAAACGCAACACAGGACTACAAATATGAGTTTTCAAAAAAGAGGAGCAAACATAATCCGACTTGACTTCTGCATGTCAATTTCATTCTTATAAATGTACAATTATTTTCGTTTTAACGAAATATCCAAACATTCGTCAAAGATTTATACCAGGCAGTTGATCTGCTCTGTTGATGTTTCCGGGATAGAGAATGCTTTTATCGATTCATCGATATTTGTTTATACGCGTCAGCACGGGGTATCGTAGGGCCTTGCCCTCAAAAATCCCTTAATTTCCATAAACGGCTTCGTTTTTATTCGTTACCTGTATTTATTCCATTTCGGGATATTTTTTTTACAGGAAGTCGATGTTTGATTGAAAGTATGAAAAATGAAATATTTAGTAAACAATACATGGTAAATGTTCGCGAGGTCCTGCTCTTTTCAGCTTTTCGATTACTGACTTTCTTTGAAGCGTAACATTTTCTACCGGAAGTTCAGAAATTCACGCTTGACTTGAATTTCGCGCTATGACAGGTTCTGATATTCCAATGGAATATGTCGTACTTCCAAGTGCGCCAAAGGCTACGGACAAATGTACGTATAGACTGTAATGTAACTCGGGAGGTGAACGATCTTTTGTGCCCTTCCAGAACGTGAGATCCAACACCATCTACACGTCAAGTTGTGACTATCTCCCCTCTCCGGATATTTCTGCCAGCGAAGTACCGTCCCATCCGAAACAAGCTCTAGCTCCTGACAGGTATGGCAGTGTATGTGAGGGGAGATAAAGGGAAGAGGAAGAGAAGTAGATGAAGAAAAATTGCGAGAAACCAATTGCGAGCAGTTTGTGAACCAACTGCTCCGGTATTCGCCCGATAGTGAACAGAAAAACCGATCAGAGTACGTACCTGCTAGAATTCTCCTCCAGGAAGCGGCTTATCTGATGTCAAAAATACCCCGCCGACAAGGCTCAGACTTAAAGACCTTTCAAGCAGAGACACCATGGTAGTAACGGTTATTGTCTTGATCTACATCAGCCATGTGCCAAGACTCATTCTCATTCCATCTTAGTGTATTGGACAAAAATGATATAAATAATACAAATTTGTTCTTGCATTTATTTTGAAAGAAATCAATCCATAAATATCATAAAAATATATAATAAATTTAAAATATATATGTTACAATTATTTTACATGAAATTCTCTTAAGCAACTTACAAGGAGAACAAATATCAAGAAGCAGAAGCGAGGCACCGCAATTTAAAACCAAATTTCATTGGTTTACCTCTTATGAACATTTTAGCTGAAAATCTTCCATAATAGGATACCATCTGTTCATCGATAGATAATATATGTCCAAAAATTCCGAGCGGGATAGGTGGCTCAGGTCATCAGTTGACGTCACTACATGCATTTGAGCGGGGAGTCCTAGCTTCTAGTCACGTTGACAGGATTTTCGACACTAGCTTGTCTGCTGGGTCGAATTCAGTCAGTCTGGATAATTCTAGCGGTCGCCTGCTCTGATCGGTAGTTTATCGTGGTGTCTCCGATTAACACCAGGCGAATGGCGAAACAGCATCCTAAAAAACGGGCCACGGACCGCGCGCCATTTTTCCTTCATGTACCTTGTCCCTTACAAACACTTTCACAAAAATGCACTACACTTACACACAAACGAGGAATCGGTCGGGAGCTTACGGTTTGTCCCGGCTGGAGCGGTGCCCCGTTGGTGGAAGATACGTAGTTGGGAAACGCTAGCCGACGGCTAGGGCGGAGCCGGCTATCGCCAGCGGGGGAAGATCACCGCCACCTCTCGAGAAAAAAAACATTCCCCACATTTACGTGATTAATGACTTTAGTTAACTCGCCCGGAATCACTAACAATAAGTCAATCAATCTAAAAATTCCAAACTGTTTCCTGTTTGTCTAAAATATCATTACCTGAGACATGAAGAAACTTTTTTATTTCTTGAAACCTGTTACAAATTATTTCTAAAATAAATCTTTTAAAATTATATATTTATTTATTGGATCATGCCTTTGCAGTGAGCGTCTGCACTCTTAAAAGGAGAGGAAATAAATAAATTAATCATAGTAAAGCTATCCCGAAGATATCTCAACCTCAACGTTCAGATCAAACAACTCGTAGAAAATTAGCAAAATACTTTAACTTGGAGTAAAAAAGTTTTCAAAGAAATATAGATCTTGAAAAATAATTTGTAGGCTACTATTAATTTTCTTACTTTTGCAGACGCACAAACTGGCTTTCAAAACTGTCGTATATGTGTTCAAATCTACGGCGCTTGTAAATCAGAATTGAATAAATTGCACTGATTTAATTTTTACATCACATCTCAAAAAATTAATGGAAGCAAATCGTTTATATGTGTGAAAGAAAATTCATTATTTTTAATAGAATTACCTAAATATATTTTATAATTCAAATTGATTAATAAAAATAATAAGTATTCGAATGTTGCTTTCTCTTGTGTTCATATTCTTAATTTGCAGTATTTACAGTAACGTGTTCATTTCGAAAGATAATTCCTAATAGTACTGCATTCTTAAGCACAGATTCCAGAAGACAGTTGAAGCTCAAAGGAGAAGGAAATGAATTACATAGAAAACAATAGTGAGGGAAGCCATCGTTTACTGAAAGGTCTCTTAAATGAGCCGCCAGCGCGCGAAGGTGCGCAGGGTGTTGGGGAGTTGAAAAGAGAGTTGAGAAGAAAGTTGCGAAGTCGGCGCAGAGCGAAGGCTGATAAGAGAGAGAGAGAGAGAGAGAGAGAGAGAGAGAGAGAGAGACAGGCGCTTTCTCGGCTGAGCCTCCCACGCAGGCTTCAATCCGCGGCACGGAGCATGACTCGGCCCCACGTGGCAGCTCGGGGGAGTTTCCAACGGCACAAATCACGTGATCCTCGCCAATTCCCTTCAGCCTCCGCCTTCTCTTTCATCCCTCCCGCGCTGCCTCCCTCACCCCCTGCCACGCGCCCGCCTGCGTCCGCCCCGCTCTCAATTAACCGCTAATCGTCACAATGGAACGCAGCCCCGACATCCGCTCCCCCGGAGTGTCAGATGCAAGACGCCAGCTGCCACCCGCCTCCTCCGGTCACGCGAGCGCGCGCCGGCGCTCACGTGACAGCCTAAGCGCCAATGACAGCGCCCGTGCCGGCGCACGAGCGACACGTGATTGGAGTAGGGGATTCCCCTGGGCACGCGTGAGCCCTTCGAACGCTCGCGTGGACCCACGCGAAAATTCTATTCGCCCTCGGGCGTTTGTTGCTTTCAATTATCCACACAATGGAATACATGTATTGTATTATTTCACTGTCACACTTCAATCAATATTCCCCTATTCAGTGCAGTCGATGAAAGGTTGCAATCCCCGTGACGCAGATGACAGCCATACAGCGCTCACGTGACTTCTTGAATCGCTCTTGCGTCAATAGCCGCTAGAAGCGCTCCGGCGCACGTGAATGTCAAAACCAATGGCACAGAACTTTCAAAAGACACGAGGTGAAAAGTAAAAATCGTTTTGTTCATTCAACTCAAAAACATGAGATCTTCTTTTTCAATTGTTATTCTTAATCGATGAAAATCCCATCTGGTGCAATGTTAATTAGACACATTTTCGGGGACTTCCAATTCTTCGAAACAAATTTCGTAGAAATATAACTAAAAGCCTTTTTAGTTGAGTATTTACTTATTTCGTTTTAAGATCATGAAAACAATTTTAATAATAAAATATAATACTAGTGAAAGGACGGCATGCAAATTTCTCACGAATATATTTGTGCAGCCGAAGAAAATACAAAGGGGAAGTATTGCGATTCCAAATATTACCTCAAAGTGTACTTCTGTTTTTCAACATTTTCTTGAATAAAATCGGGAAAGCGGCTCTTATGCTATATGTTGTGGAGTGCCGCGGGGCCGAGCCGAAGGGGAGTGGCGGGAAGGGAATAGACTGATGTAGTGGACCGAGGCGAGCGGACTAGCGGCGGGGCAGGGTTGGCCAGCATGGGGACACAAGCAGCCTAAAGACCCATTCATAATGTAAACATAAACATAAGCATGGCCTTGGCATAAAAGTTTGGACTACGTCCATAAGCGGACTCATTCACAATGCGTTTGCATAAGCGTAACACGTAAGGCGAAAACTTAATAGCTTGTAAACATCAAGCTTCTCTGTTTATGCTTATGTAAAAAATAAGAAATCATCCAATCACAGTATGTTAATTCAAAATCGAGTATCGAAGTAAGTCGAGAGACGAACAATCCATGGAAATGAGATCCTCCTCTCGGTCATGGGCTCAGTCGATATCTCGAAATCGATTCTCCCATCGAATGAAAAGTAAGTTAGAATGTCTCATAGCCAATAGAAACTTTTATTTTGCTTACGTTTATGTTGTGAATACTTCATGACATATGACATTGTGAATATTTCAGTCTATCACGTATGTTAATGTTTAGATCTATATGGTATGCTTGTTTGTGCTTGCATTGTAAATGGGCCTTAAGGATGGACTTTTGTTTCTTCCGATTGTTTTTCCAACTTCCGGGGATGCCGATTTTTCCACTATCCACGCCGGGTATCTACATGTCCCTCCAGGGGGACACATATACCTTGACACTGACACACTTGCGGGTCCTCGGTCTGTGGTCAACAGACTCACAAGACCTTCCGCGACAACACACATACATGGAAGACTAGAGACCAACCTCCATGCCCACGGCGACTCGGAACCGCGGCCCCTCCGACCGAGATGCTGCGTCGGCACACGCTCCAGCCACCTCGGCCAAGCCTAAGGATGGGCATTGCTTCATTGCATCGCCCCCGGGTGTTAACCACCAATCACAGGTTCCTATCTGGTATGTGTTAAAGCAAGAAAATATTGATGCCCTCTTGCACCACAAGTGAACAACTATGCATTTTATATATAAACAAATATATTTTACTAACGAGAAGAACATCTGTTGCGAATGAACAACGACCGCATTCCTAAACAAATGGCAAATTATCAACCAAGAGGAAAGAGAAACATAGGACGTCCAAGAATGCGTTGGAAGGACCAGTACTAAGCGACGTAACAGGCATCATGTCTAAATACTTGAAGATAAGAAGAAGAAGATTTTACTAACGATTGTTTTTGCTAATAGCGCAAATTTTCTTCATCCGACATGAGTACTCACAGCTCACCACTCAATGTGCCCTCTGCGAAGTGTGGATAGTATGTCTGCAAAATCACATTCCATTAAACCATCAATAAGGGAAAACAAATTGTAACATATGTAACAAGAATATGCTCCTTTTCACTCATCCATTGAAGGTCACAAAACATAGTTGTAATCATATTGATCGAAATTCTCTGAATAAAAATCTAATTATCGATTGCTGCGCATAGTTCCATGCATTGGCACAAATAACCAACAAAACGAAGCCTCCGTGTAAATACCGTTTAATGTACATGCGGAACACACTCCAGACTAATATAGTGAACGAGACATATTGACAAAAGAGCAATCCACACATACAGAACATAATTTCGGCCTTTGTCGTTCGCATGCTGCCCGATACAATGCCGTGGGAAAACAACGAAGCGGTTTGGCATTGAAACCAATATCTGAAAGTGGAGGTCGGTGACCGCACAAAAAATTTCCGTCAACCAGGTCACGATCGGAAAGGTTGACGAACGCTCCATGACGTCACGAAGGACGCCGACCTCTGGTCTCACCAATGCGGTGGACAAAATTAAAAAAGTTATCGGCCACAGAATGCCACCTCCCACACGACTGGGAGTCTGGTTTCCGTTTGAGATGAAACAAAAATCAAATCGCGTAATAAAGGCAGCAAACAGGAAGGGAGTAGGTACAACGAAAACGAAATTATAGAAATTGCCTGCCCTGTTCGAATGAAGAACGCGTTGTTTATTACATCGTTTTGATCGTAACTCTTTGTAATTGTTAGGTCCTGAAAGTTATCTTTTTCATTTCAATAAATGACCCTTTTTATTAACAGCAAGTAAAAGAATTTTCTTTGCATCATGTGACATAACTCGACATTTTCCCAAATATTTGAATTGAATTAAATACCTTTTATAATTTTCAAGATTAAAAAATTCCATTTTTAAAAAAAATTAAGAACATTGAAAATAAGAATAGTGCGTATCTGAAATGTCAATCAGCACAGAAATGTCCAAATATATTGTTATGTAAATATTAGATGTTGTCTAACTTTAACAGTTAAGGAGAAGATCGGACACCAAGTTTTAAAAAAAGTAAAGTTACGAGACATCGCTGTCAAAGTTTTTACAGTACCTCAAGGGTGAAGGTATGCATTCGGGCGAAAACAACCGCTTGTGACTCGCGAGGCACTGCACCGATGCTCGGCTCCCGATTATCTGCACAACAGTCGAGCGTCGCCGAGACTTCGAGCGACGCCGAACGCTCGACCGCTCGACCGCCGCCGGACTGGGTGCTTTACTAAAGTTGGCACCACCTACACACACAGCGCCTAGACTAGCTGCGTATCGAACAACATGCACCGATATTTTAAAGTACTAATATAAATTGGAAGAGGATCTTCCACGTCAATCAATTGCATTCCGCAATGCCTTTCTAACGTGGTCCACTATTGTTTAAGATCAGAAGTGCCTGGTCGTATATTATATCCTTACATCATGGTGTAATATAACCTCAGAAATGTACAGGTACCACGTCCTTGTCTCGGTGTTTCTGTTTTATACTAATAATATTCATGTAATTATGTAATGATTGTAACTGATTGGTTGATGTTGACCTTTCAGACACTGAAGAGGGCCTTACAATTTAGGTCGAAACGCTACGAATATATTTAATTTCACTGGAATCATCGTTTTTTCTTGTAAAAACACTATTTAATATATACAATATCAGTACAATGTATAAATAATAAAATAATTTTCATCAATTCATTTTAATTTTAGTTATTAAACAATTTGAAAAAGGTTTATTAATTGGAATCTCTAATAATGTAAATGTGGACCTGCAGTATGTTTTCAAATAAGAAAAGAAACTACAATATAAGGCAAAAAGTTTATATTCCGGAATATTATATGAAAGCACAAAAATATTGGTAAGTACGTAAATTGGTTCTACTACCATTTGTAATGTCATAAAAGTTACTTACAAATCGAATATAAGACATCTATTAAACACAATGAAAATTTGTTTATAATTACATGAGTATAAAATAAAAACGCATATGCTAAACAAAAGTGAGGTGGATACTATTTTTCCTTACGTGAAAACGTGTCATAAGCAGGTAAAAGTAAACAAAAATACAAAATTGAGGGGAATTGCACTAACATCTTTCGTGAATGATCTTGGCTGTCCGAGTGACGCCGCGTCGAAAGCTGTGTTACCGACGTTTTGACCATCTTTTCGAGGTTTTCCTCAGAGCTGGTCTGCAGACATCCTCAGGGTTGGCAGACCAGCCCTGAGGAAGACCACGAAAAGATGGTCGAAACGTCGGCAACACAGCCTTGGACGCGGCGTCACCCGGACAGCCAAGATCATTCACATGACTCCGGCCGCGGAAGCCTACGACTTCTCTAATATATTTCATTGAATTTGTATCTAAATTTAGCAGAATATTTGTATTTACACCACATCAAATGAAAAATTAAAGATTTTAGAACATTCTTGAGCATAGAAAAATGCCTATATTCTAATTTAGTATAACTCCAGATATGACAAAACAAATGTTCTATTGCCTTTAATGTCATAACTGGCATAAGAAAGAGATCTAACATGTAATTCTTTAAATTAACAGAGCCTTCCCATCCATTACTTTCATGGACGAACATCTGGGATGGTGAGATGTCAATGTCGGAAGTCGATTTTATCGACTTGCCCCTTGGAAAGCGAGTGATACGTTTTGCATCACGAATCTGACACAGCGCTCGCCCATGATCCACCGGTCACCTACTTCACTTCACTTCTTCTCTTTTTGTGAAGATATGAGAAAAAAGCGAGCTCTTGATCTCTAAAAATATAGAATTTGAAATTCAAAGACAAATAACATCCTCTGTGTAGGAACTAGAGATTCTATAGAATTTTATAGATCTTCTAGATACATTCTAGAGAAATTAGAGATCTATCTACTAGGATTAGCAAAAGTCATTTTGCTAATCCGTACTTAAACACAAATTTTAACCAAGACTAGAATAAAAATTAATTAAAAAAGCTGTGAAGATTAAATATTCTTTAAAGTATATTTACGTGAAATAAAGAAAAATTCGTCCGAAATGTTAATTAAAAATTATTCATCAGAATTGTTACCTTTTCATAATTTTTGCATTTATACCAAGAGTATGTACAAGTCTTCATTAGGATAAAATAGACAACTTCCTAAATATCCCATGTCTAGTCATTACAAAGAAAGGAATTTATCTCGAGCACATAACTGTGCGAGAGTGAGGTTTGTGTTATGTGGTATCAACTGTGCGAGAGTGAGGTTTTTCGGTATGGTTCCTTGAATGTTCTGCTGATGTGGTAATTCAATGGGATAGCGTTCCCTCATTAAGTTTAGCACCTGAAGATGTAACAAAACGAGTTACGAAACGTTGTGAAATTACTGAATAAATGATTGTCATAAAAAACTTTGGATACTTTTATTTGTAAACATATTTTGACAATCAAGAAGAAATATTGAATCACGTAATTGCTAAATGTAGAGCAAGTGATACAATTTTTCAATTCAATGTGCAAATGCTAAATAAAATTGTATTAAAGTATTTAACAATATATATATATATATATATCCAGAATGCTGCTCATAGCTAACAGATTAACTTGCCTATGTTTCTTTAATTACAAAAGAAGGTTAAAAGAAGAACCCACTCCTGTAGGACAGTTAGGACATATAAAACCATTCCTAATTTTTGGTGTGACATTGTCATAACCAGTCACAGATCAAGTAATAATACTAGGTTACTTGAGTGACCCGCTGTAGGCTTTTTAGTGAATATAGTGAAAAGGTAGAGTGGTTACAATATTAATTTACGAATCTGTAGTATTTATCAAAACTGACTTACTTAACCCTGGGAACTTATTTTCGTGTAATACTGATATTTATAGTTACAACACTCGACGTAAAAATCATGTTCATCAAGTGTCAGTATCAACAGCTCACTACCAGAAATTCACATACAATACATGTACGTTACTTTACAACGCATTGCCAGATGAAATTAAACAATTAAAATTTGTACACAAATTTAAGTTAAAAGTAAAATCTTTTCTGCTACAAAACTGTTTCTTTACAACTAGAGACTATAGTGATCGTCAAAAAGAAAAATAATGTTTTACTTTAACAAAACAATGATATAGTACAATGAATTAGTTTACATTTGCATTGTATAATTTAAAAAAAGACTTAAATGCCTGTAACAAGTAATGTACTTCAACTTCCGGGCCAATGATCCCCATCTCGATCGGGTTTTGGTGCAGTTTCCCTCATCCATTGAGCAAATGCTGAGATGGCCACTTGATTTGCTTCTGGACGTAAATGTCTTCACTATGCTCACGTTTTGTTGACCTTTCCTCTTGCTTGTAGTGGTAGTAGAGCTTAGGGTGAGTTTCTATTTGTTAGCAATAGAGAAAAATCAAATCCGTTCGTTTACCGTTACAAATAAGTTTTCTATAATTCGGCAACGAAAATATTTAGTTTTTGAAATGTTAATCTTTCGATTTTTAAAATTTATTATTATTATTATTATTATTATTATTATTATTATCATCATCCTATGTTTTCTCAGCTATTTTTGCTGGTAGAAATGCTCACCTTCCCCGGAGTGGTTTTGGGGCAGGTTCGGTCACAGAAGAAGAACTTCATCTTATATCTGGACCTAAGATAAAAATTTTCTTACAATATGGGCAGTTTGCAACAACACTGCGCGCTGTCCCACGTTCAGAACGTTTTTAGGTAGTTTAAGTTCTGTTAAGTTATTAAGGAAGTTTTTACTGACCAGGCCTTCCGCCGATATCACGAGTGGGTATGTTTTGGTAGAATTTAATTTCCAAATATGTTTTAGTTCATAAGATAAGTTTTCATATTTCGAAATTTTTACTATTTCTTTCTGCTTGATATTGTGGGATAATGATACTGCGATGTCTATTATTACTCCTTCTTTCTTCTTTTTATCTATAAGGAGAATATCTGGCCTATTGTAATCGACAGTACGATCAGTTAAAACTGGTCGTCCCAGTACAAAAGGGTGGAACTTGTTTCCAGCACTGGAGGAGGGGTGTACTTATAGAATGGCGGTGTTGATTCATCCAATAATTTATGCTCTATTGCATTGCCCTGTGCACGATTTTCGTAACTTGATTATGCCTTCCTAAGTAAGCACTGTCTGAGAGGGAAGAGCACGCAGCTGTGATGTGTTCTATAGTTTCTCCTACTGCTCCACACTTCCTACATTTATCCACCACATCTTCTTTTAAACAATACTTTTGATAGTTTCTGGTCTTGATAACTCTGTCTTGAATTGATATTATAAAACCCTCGGTCTCAGGATATATTTGTTTCTCCAAAAGCCACTCCACCGAGGAACGTCTGTCTACATCATCTCGAAACAAGAGTTTTGGGTATCTTCCATGTATTTCTTGTTGTTTCCATTCATTAAAGTTCGACTGGGGGGTAGAGATGATTAAATCATAGTTTCGTTCATGGAGGTTCAACGGAGTGAAGCCGCGGTCCTCATTAACTGTTAATTTCATTAATGTGTCGGTGGAGTTTAAAAGGACCTGTCGCATTTTTTCCTCTTGTCTCAGGCAAAGTGTTTTATATTAACCAACCATCTGCCTCCCATCGTTCGAGATAGATATAATCTTTGTACTGAGGAGTTTGGATGAAGACAACGTAATTTATGTAACAGTCTTCTCGTTGATCTGTCCAGCTCTCCAGGTCAGATTCAGTCACTAACGATACCAAACGAGTAGGTTAGACCGGCCAGCCCAGGTGTTGATAGCTGAAATCAGATTACCCCCTGATAAATAAGTGTTTAACAACTTTGTTAGCCGCTTTTGATATTTTATTCGAAGTTCCTCCTTGATACGCTTATGGTCCAGTCGATAGTTCTGAGGGTTTCCCAAATAGCGATATGTTTCTTCAGGTGGTATCTCTTTAATATCACAGAAAATTTGGTTTGTGTTTTGTACATTTCCTTTATGAATATTTATTATACCACATTTATCAAGACCGAACTTCATTCCGATGTCATCGCTGAACATTTTTGCTACGCTTATAAGCGATTCTACAATAGTTTATCATGCGTTTCGGCATAGAGCTTAAGGTCATCCATGTACAGTAAATGGGTTAGTCTTTTTGTGTTTTTCATGTTCAATCTATAGCCACATTTAGTGTTATTCAAAAGAGTTGATAGTGGGTTTAGAGCTAGGCAAAACCATAGTGCTGATAGGGAATCGCCCTGAAATATACCTTTTCGGACATCAGCTTTTCCCAAGTTGTTACCTTGGAATCGTACATTTGTACGCCATTTATTCATTAGATGTTGAAGAATATTTCTTACATTTGGACAGATTTTATATATTTCCAGTACTTTGTTTAGCCATTTGTGAGGAACGGAGTCAAAAGCTTGGCTGTAATCAATGTAACAGATGTGGAGATTTCTTTTCTTTGTTTGAGCTTGCTTTAAGACCACAGAATCAATGATGAGTTGATGTTTACACCATAGCTCCTTAATACAACCTTTCTGTTCTTCTTCAAATATATCTATTATTTGCACGGTGGGGGTTTATTTTTCACTAATAACAGAAGTGAAGAGCTTGTATACGGTTGATAAGCATGTTATTGGTCTATAATTCATTGGAGTTTGTTCATTTCCCTTTTTGAAGATTAGAAAAGTGTCTCCTTCACTCAGATAGTCAGGTATTTTATCAGGGTTATTGAGCACTTCAGTGAAACAGCGTGCAATGCTTTCATGAGCATGAGTAAAGTACTTCAACCAGAAATTTTGGATCCTATCTGGTCCAGGAGCTTTCCAATTTTGAGTCTTTCCTATGGCACTCGCAATGTCTTTAGCTGTTATTTCTTTTAAATTCATTTGGGGAGGTTCTCGTGTTGTTTCTTAATACTTTAATCCATGATCCAGATTCATCGAATCCACTGGTTTTAGCCCATTTGTTTGTCCAGTATGATTTAAAATTAGCATTTATGTTGACTCGCTGCTTGTTTGAATCAGAGTTCAACTTTCTCAGAAATTCTTTTTGACGGAATCTGAATTCTGCGTTTTGTGCCTTCCTTTTTGTGATTTCATTGTATCTACGAAGTCGGGCACATTTCACTTTCATTTTTTGTCTGATGTTATCTTTCAAGTCAACGATTTCTTGCCTGTTATGACGGTGTATATCAATTTTATTTTTAGCTGCAATAGCGTTTACTTTTCGGAGGACCTTTTTTGATTGGTTACCTTCTAAATATTGCGAAAGAACATTACCTTTCTTCTTAATTCATCAATATTGTTTTCGAGTCGTCTTTTCCAGGCGGGTTTTCTCTCGTTTTGACGTCGACATGATTGTCCGGGATGGTAAGTCCTCTTACCGTTGATTTCAATTGCTGTAACTGCAGCACTGTATAAAGCGAGCTGAACTTCAGAGAGATTTCGCTGTATACTCAAGTGCTCTTTCAAAACGTCATTAATTTGAGAAAGAACTTGTTTGGCTTTATTTATTTTACGTAACACTGGTATTGCTGGTCTGTTTAAAGGATCGACTTGGCTATAGTAAGCAAGAAGACTGCTGAATTTTTCTTTCACTTTGTTTGTCTCATCTCCTGGATCTACGTCACCTTCAGTGTTCAGTATTCTTTTATTGCTTTCTGTTTGTTCATCTGCATTGACAGTCAGTAGCCAAGAGTTTTCGACTTCTTGCCTCAATACTAATTCATTTGTCTCCATTCGTTCATTTGTACTGACAGATAGACGAGACGAGTTTTCAACTTCCTGTCGAATTTGCTCTAGTTCCACTTCAGAGAGGTAGCACTTTCTAATTATGACATTTTATTATTATTATTATTATTATTATTATTATTATTATTATTATTATTATTATTTCAACTATTAATAGTTAAATAGTTGGGAAGGGATTCTGAAACTCAGGAAAGCGTGCGCAGATGGTTTTTCTCCCCCCATACGTCACATACAATGTTTGACTTTTTTGACTAAATACATAAATAGATATTTACCCCGACGCACGGTGGTGCATTTTCCCGAAATCCTGGCCAAAACCTCAAAAATGAAATCGCGTTTACTGAACTTTTGCAAATACTACGACACACTGTATACTTGGGGGCATCTGTTTCGGCCCCCTTCGTGTGTCTGGGTCAATTCCCCTGGCACCAGTAGTCACCCGAACTTACCCTTCGCGGCGTTCGGTAGACCTGCAGTGCGAGAGTAACATAGAGAGACCGTCTTTATTTGTAAGTGGTGGCCATACAAAGTTGTGCAGAGAGCACTGGCAGTATGGATTCTCTTCCTCAAGGTTTGTAGAGTATTTTCATGTTTGTTTTATAATGCAATAATGCATAATACCGACGTGGGATGAATTATTAAAATGCATGAAATTAATACAATAATTTTAATTACTCATAAGTTCACGTAGGCTGAAAGTTACCAATTTCGCGGAATTCCGCGATGTTTCCAATTTCATTTACTAGCTGAATCTATCCTCTTTCGAATCCAGTTATAAAATCATGCCCCAACTTGCCCCATTCGTAAATATAAATAATTAACTTTTCCTGAAATACGCGTGACCGCCGAATATGACTCGTCGAGATCCGTCCTGAGAACTGAAACTACTTTTACAATATTGTTTCTAGCGGAAAATTTGGATCCTTTTTACTGGAATAAAAAATTTACTTAATATTATAAACAAAAAAATTAATATTTTTAATTTTTGTAACAGATTATGACTATTCACTAATATTACATAAACATAATATTTATGTACATATCACACCTTCTCGACTGGATTACGCACATTTTATTTCATTAAAATTGTATATAAAGTAATATTTACATAATATGTGTCATCAAAGCTCGTCTTAAGGAAGGGTGTGCACTCGATGAAAGGTCAAATACGTACGTGATATCAAAGAAACTCATCATATCACCTTTAAAAAATAAATCAAAAATATAATTGATCGTAAAGTAATATTTGTTTACTTAACTCCTAAGTTACATACCAACACTTATTCATATTAGATTGTTATTGTTATAAAATTAGTATTATATTATTTTGTATGAAATGATACTGCAACTACAGTTTGAATATGGTCAAGAAACTTATTCAAATGCAATTCAAAGAAAAATGGTCTGAATGTAGAGCTTCCCAACAAGCTTATGGTAATAGCAACGACAGTAATTCAGCATGACGCTTTTTTGAGAAATCAAAATAATACTCAGAAATAATCGAATATTTATGGTAATGCATGCATAGAATCTATTCACAAAGATATAAGGCGGTATGGAGAAGGATTTCCGCGAACATGTTCAAGACTGCACCCAGTCCAGGAGATGTTTAATCGCCTGTTGAGATTTTCTGTTCCTTCATTTCCAACTTGAGGGATGTTTCCAAAAGAAAGTTAAAATTCTTGAACAAATATGCTTTATCTCATTTGCCTGAGCCAAATATCACCGTAGGGAGAAATGTACCCTAGTGAAAAATGTGATCTTCCTTTCCGGTTCTTCGGATACTGTATATGAATTTTCTCTGACAGAGGGCATGAGATGGCATTAATACCAGCCTTCTTTATGTCAAATGTTATCAATTAATATGTAAGTAATCCCTACGGTTTTCTAAAATCAATTTTGTGAATTGATAAAATTTAACCAAGTTTATATAGAAAGTATATATTTATATTTCACAGATTTAAGAAGTGCATTATTCTGGTATTATGTTACGAGCTCCCTTACATTATAAAGATAATCCAAAATAAATTTCGTCGTCGTAGAAAGCATACTATAGCTCTCAGAGGTTTTGGCCAGGAAATCGCCAAAATGCACCACTGTGCGACGTGGCGGCCGGTTGAGGCGCACTTCGCCGGAAGGGGGTCCGTGGGTTATCGACAACGGACCGAGTCTCGGCCGATCACCGGTGACCGGGAGTCCCCAACCGGCTGGGAAGGACGGTCGGGCGCGAGGTCTCGAGCGAAAGATAGGCGAGCGAGCGCTGTTTGGTAAAAATCTCGGAGAATGCATCCAAGCACCAAATTCTGGATCATCACTATTTTCAAATTCTTCTTGATCATTTATTTTTGTTTTTGTCCTTTTTGCACTTTTAGTTTATTATCCTGATATTCTTTCTCGCTTGTATTTTTTCCATCAATTTCTTCACATTGTATAATATTTTTCCTTCCTGGTTTGATTTCTAATTTTTCCAAAACATGTATTCTACCTACAATTCCTTTGTTAAATTTAAAAAAGGTTACTTCTTTCCCTCAGGTACTGATTTGGAATCTTTGCCCATATCACATTATTAAACAATGCATTGTTATTTTGTGTGTTCCCAGTGTTCCCATGAAGACACTTTTTCAGCAATGACGAATCAGCTAGAACTCTAAATATGGGCTTAGTTTTATCTGCCACTGCAATGGAAATATAATGTTTATGTTTATAAAGTTCTCCTATAACTTTACTCCTATTGTATTTGCATCAGCTCTGTTCACCTTTAGGACAAAGACCATGTTGTCGGTTACCATCAGTGGAGATTTTGTGAAAGAAAATGACCCAAATATCTCTCTTCATATCTTCAAAAAATCCAGTGATTCTTCTAATTGCCAGACTATAATACCTTTCCTGCGTGTCAATCTCCTTCTCTGTAGATGATAGACTCTGTTCCTTGTCCTATAATTTTCTTTCCGTCTTCCAGGATCTGTTATTTCAACTCTTTTTTTCAAATGTCGAAGCCGATTCCCCATTATTTTTTGTAAATGCCCAATACATTCTAATTTTTCAATATTAATGTCTCCATAACGCTATCAACATTTATATACCCTTTGTTATCACCATTTCTTAGATACTTTGTGTGCGGTAGAGAGTTATTAGGCTGTGATAATTGAGAAATGTTGTGTACAACAAACACTTCCATTACTCCACTCACCGCAAAATGTGCCATAATTTAACTTATTTTTTATGTTGTCCAAAGTTTATTTCATAACATTTTAATTTTTCACATGTATTGCAATACTTAAATATTATTTCTATATCAGTAAATTTTCCAGTATCGACACTCGTGGCTAGACCACTACCTTTCAAGTTTTCGTGCCCCCTCTTTTGTCATGTGCCATCAACATCAACAGCAATATCTGTTTGACCATTATTGCATGCAACAGCTTCTCTAGCTGCTTCATACATACACATCTTTAGAACTTATTTAGATGCTCCTTTCAATAGATTGTGATAATTCAGAAATCTTGATGGTGACTTGTCAAAATTCATCACAACACAAGCAGTTTTTGCACTTTCTTGTACTCTTCCAATGCAGCGCATTTGCATAAAAAAATATAATATTCACGTCATAGACAGATTAATTACTTTCCTATGCATTAAAAGAAAATGATTTAAGGCAAATATTGTAAATTAGAGATAAATTTGAAGCCAACCCAACACACTTTGCTGTAGTTTTAAGTGCATATGATACTGCCTTCCACATCCAATGTTTACACTTCATAAAAGAACAAATAATATTTGAAAGTAATTTCATGTTAGCCATTGCAGTACCAGAAGCCATGATTGTATTGACCACAACTCCCTAATTTTTTTTTTTCATGAAGCACTCCCACAGGCGTTGCACTGCGAGGTGTTTCATATAACCTTACAATTCTTAGGTAAATCCCGAGGTTAGGGTGGCACGGTTCCTTTGATTCACTGATTCGGTTCATTAGAAGAGAATCGACTCCATGAACTGAATCCTTGTTTATACGTAGTAGTCGCGTGTAGTCAAGTTCATGATGTTACAGCAATAAATGTAATTATTTAAAATAAAGGTAGATCGGGAGAATAGCTACCCCCCTGCTCCAAAGCCCCCTGTACGTATAAATCTCCGTAACAACGTACTCTCATTAAGTGAACTGATTATTCGTATTTTTCATGCTACAAATTTAATTTTACAACCTACACAATTCTTTAACCAACGCATTTTTTCACCAAGTGGTCCGCGACGTGCTACCGCACGTCGCTACCCGACGGATCCAACGTGCTACGTTCGCGAGGGCCTTCCGGCCCTCGCTCTCGAGACCTGTCGCTCCGGCGCTCACGCTGTATTATATACCTCCCTCACTTTTAAGAGAATTTATTTTAAAGGGAACACAATACAAACAACTACAGAATACGCTGTGTGACTTGTTCACTAATTGGAAAACAAATGAAAATTACTGCAAACTCATTGTTCAGGACAGAAGTACCAACTTTCAAAAAAAAAACATTTCTCTGTCTTGAAGAAATAATATTTTTCGAAAAAACTGTAGAGAAACTCTTGCAGGAGCAAGAGTGAGCGTGATCGTCATTGACAGTTTAGCGCACAGCATGATTTAATTGCATATTTAAACCAATTCTAAACCATTTTCACTGAAAATCGGTACTGCGACAAGTTGCATCGCGCGACAGACCCTATGTCACGCCAATTTTCTCCCCGGCGCAGGTGCCCCCCTCCCTTCATTTCGTCTGCACACGCGTTCATGCTAACCGGCCCTCTCCACCGTCACGCCACAAAGGGCTTCGCAGGCAAAGACACTCCCACGGGCCTCCTCCGCGAGCTGCTTCTTCAAGACGGAAGAAACTGCAACAGTTTTGCGAATATGTGCAATACTTATCGTATCTTCAAATACTAAAAACAAGCTTCCCTTCCCCGAGCGCGCCTTTGCTGGTGGAGCGCTGCGTGGCCTTGCGTAGCGGGCAGTTACATTCAAAATATGCGTTAAACATGAGACGCAAAAAATTGCAATTACTCAAAAAATGCTAATCTAACATATGACAATATGAATATCATTTAAATACTCTTTTTACGCTCGTCATGGTAGACGGGAAAAATATGTATTGTCCCATATGAAAAAACCAAGTAACCTCGAATATCTCATAAAATACAAGTGGTAAAATATAAGCAAATACACTTATCAATAAGCCCTATTCCCTCATGCACTTTCGTGAAAACTAAACAGCAAGAACTTGAACCGTTCAAAAGTTCCAGGAGGTGCTAAAGTTACGTGACTCACCCTGTATATTATTTACTTTTACTATTGTGGTTTGATTATCCCCATACCTATAATATTCCAGTATATGCTGAAAAAATATACGCACCGCATTGATTGCTTTCAATGTGTTCAATTCAGTAGCTTTCAAAAGGGTGATTATTTCCACCTCGCTACAAAATCGGTTTTCAACGCCCTCTCCATAACTTTCGCATGTAATGTCTCCGGGGCCGTGTCTCTCCAAATGAACAGCGCTAAGCTACTGGCCAGCTAAAAAGCCGAACTAACGGGACAACGTTTGAAAAATGTCACTGTCGGATGAGAACATACATTTATACTCGATTTAGGGTAGTTTCGTTTCGTTTTATGTTGGCAAAAGTTGTTGCCAACCGTCACACAAATACCCTGTATATATTACCTTCATGCGGTAGTGACATTTTTTAAAATTTTAGTTTGCAATGAAACAATGACTAATTCCGTAGATTCCGCCAACAATCAAAGTCATCCGAGTGAAGTTGTGTTAGTTTACGAGTGTTGCTAAAGATTTGCGTTTTGCGTTTTGGTGCTCTTCGTCCTTTGCGTTTTATCGTTCAATTTATTTATTTAGTAGTACTAGGCGTTTTTTAGTTTTATTTATTATTTTCCAATTGTTTTCTTTAGTAATAATAATAAAGTTAATTTAAATAGTTATAATAGTTCATTATTTGTTGTTGTCAAGTGTCCCTTTAGTATTTCTAGTTTTAAATTAATTATATTTATTATTATTTTTTCTGAATTAATTTTAATTACAACTGGAAAATAATGGATAGCCCAACAACATCTGGGTCTATACTTAATATTGAACCTTTGGAGATAACACGTATTCAAAGACTGTCTCTGGTAACAATGGGTAAGTTATTGAAAACTTACTTACACTAATGATGATTTTCATTTTTTTTTAAACTTTTAAAAGCTAATGAATAATTGAACTGATAAATTAAATGGATGCATTTGCATTGATATTGACATAACTGGACTGTTAGGAACAATTCATTAGATCACTTAAAATCTACCATGTATATCACGTTAATTAACTTCAATAATTGTGGTATTTATTTGCGTTTTCCCCAAAAGCTTAATAACATAAAGCCCAGAAACTTTTGGGTTTATTTTTCATTTGCATTGACACTTTTTAACACTTCTTAAGCACGCAATAGTTGACAATGGTAATTCTTAATTAACTTAATAATTATTCACAGAGTTAATATTCGTTTATAGATGAACATCTCTTTTTAATTCTACCGAAAAACGAAACATGTAGTATTGAACAGTGGACAAGACTCGAGACAGCGCGAGAATTGTGAATGAGACAACAAACAAAACAAAAGCGAGAGACTTGATCAGAGTTATAGTTTCATAAGTTGGCTATTCCGACAGGAAATCTTTCAAGCTGCCATATTGCGAATTTAGTGCGGCCTAATACACGGCCTGGAGTCTAGGACACCAAGTATGGAATAGTGCTTTGTTTATTGGTTGCCCAAACAACGTACATTCTTTGATTCCCGGGTCTGCATACAATTCCATTCAAATTAAACCCGGGGTTCATGGCTTATCACATTAGAGCTAGCACACACGAAGGAAATTAGAAATCTTTACTACGAGAAAGTCCATGCCATTGTGTATCACACTTAGTTTAAACTGAGAAGAAGCTGTACCTTCCTGCATTTGACAGGCATAAATAAGAGACTACAGAATTAAAATTTGAATATTGATAATGATCATGCTACGTTATGTTTAGTTTCTATTAAATAGAGATATAATTATTTAAATGCAATCTTTGGATATTAATTTTCTGAAATAATTTAATTATTTTGAATTAAATTATCTCTGTTTTATAAAAACACGCGCCATTATGTGAAAAAATTT
Organism: Teleogryllus oceanicus; assembly: GCA_964035755.1. NCBI lineage: Eukaryota > Metazoa > Arthropoda > Insecta > Orthoptera > Gryllidae > Teleogryllus > Teleogryllus oceanicus. Next base: position 156,847,280 of record CAXIVR010000003.1, on the reverse strand, counting down.
CTTGCTGTGTTTAATTTCATTCTACTAGCGTACTCGTGCGAGAACTCTCGCATGTTAAACCCCACCGACTTCCCTGATTTTCCATTTCAATATTAAGCCTGTAATTTATCTTTTCCTTTAAATCATAGGGAACAGCATATTGACAATTTTTAACTAATTACATAATTTTTACGTCCTTTCGCTTCAATAATGAAAAAATATCCCTTTTTAAGATAAGTGTTATATTTCACTTATTTTTTTAGATTTATGTCCTTAAAAACGTTTTAGCATCATACGACATTTTTTGCTTTCTCAAGATTGTTTTATTTTTCGTCTATTTAAAAAAACTATACTTCTCTAAAATGGAATATCTATAAAGAATAAAGTGGATCTGGTAATTTATATGCTAACGAGCAAGAGAGGCCACAAAGCAAGCGAACGTCCCCCACACCTGCCCCGTGCAAACACACCTGACCCATGCAAATGCCCAGGCGGCGTCTCGCAGGAGGGACTTCGACCGAAATACTGGACGAAAATTATATCGTGTAAATCATGGCTTACTTCACTCTTTAATCAGGTGACAGCGGGAAGGCCTCCAATCTCTTGCACGACAAAAGACAAAGTCGCACGCGTAAGTGATGGCTATCTGAAGGACTCACACGATAGTAGACTGGCAGCCCGACAATTCACGTGGGATCGGAATACTCCTATCTTGAAAAAAATCTGATGTTGCTCAAACAACGGGAACAAAACCCATGTAATGTGTGGGCTATTGTTTAATGAAAGCTCAAGTGTTACAGACATAATGAGTGTGAGAATAATCCCGAGAAGTTATGATACTTTAAAAGAACACATGCCACGTCAGATAATGAACAGTCATACACACTTTCGGCCTTGCGAGACAATTATGGCTCTACAACTGTGCTGGTTCTAATTAATAAAATACTGGAGCAAACAGAAAACTAAATAAAATGTCAGTTTTGTATGAAATATTTTTTTGTATTTTAAACTATGAAATTCTGATAGAAAAAAGGTAAAGTAGAAATTAACACGGCGTACAGAGAAACAACCGAAGTTTCAGAGAGAATCGAAGAAAGAGAGAGAGAGGGAGAGACAGAAAACGAACGACAGAAGCAGAGAGGGAAAACTACAAGGGGCGCGAGTAAATAAGATGCAAACATTCAAAAGGTGACACGTCCATTTTGCAAAAAGTGCGTTCTTCTGTTGTTTTTCCCTTCAATTTTATTTCCATAAAAAATGAGAGATGTCTTATAATACATGAAATAGGGTAAACGGTACAGTGATTGACCGCTTAAGAGTTGTGACAGCATTAACTCATTTTAAAAAAATACCATTCCCCTCATTTTAAAACCTAAAGTTATTAATTTATTTTTTTGTAAAACCGTGTCGTTTTATACAGTGATTAGCCTCATATTATAGTGATTGGCCAACGTGATGACCGTGATTGGCCACTCAATTGTTTCTAACAGAAACAACTGGTAAATCGATATTGTTAATTACTGATTTAATTACCCATGAAATCACAGTTTGTAAGATGCAGGTTAATAGAACTTTAATATTTTATGTGAGTGTTCTTGGGGAAAATTACAATATCCTCACGGAGAAAAAAGAACAGGTGTAGTATACCTCATCCATTATAATGTATCAAATGAGAAGCATGAGAATATAGTCCTAACCAGGTTCACTGTTACTGTTTCGTGACGGAGATAGTTGGAACGAAAAGTTGCATCATAAAGAGTCCCTTGTTGCACTCCTCTGAACTTACCTTGTCAGAAGTGCACGGGTAGAAGCTACCGAGCTTAAGCAACCTTGTCGGAAGAGTTGGCTATCTGCTCGGTGTAAGCGAGCAACACAGGTTGGAGGATCCAGCTTACCGTCATGACGCATCCGGACGAAACCGATAGAAGGAGCCGGCCTTCCGAGTCGGCTTGCACAGCTACACTGGTTGAAGGACCAGCCGTACGTGTTGCCTTATTTTAACATTTCTTATTGGTGTTACAAGTTACTGGTCGTTGAGGTGGTATAAGATGGGTTATGCAAAGTACTTGCTATTAATAGAATATTCATTGTTTATTTTTGATACAACACCTGATATGTATATTTACCTACACAACCAGACACCGTAAAAATGGAAATAATTGCATAAAAATTACGCATTTAGTGATAATTAAATTTCACAATAAATTACACAAAAGCCTCAAAAACCTTTAAATTCTGACTGTTATTACAGTAGATATACATACATCAACAATGCCTGCATCGTTGTTGAATAGAAGTTATATATTATAGGTTCATTACATAAGCTCATATATATATATATATATATATATATATATATATATATATATATATATAATGAATATTCTGAAACAGCATGTACCTAGAAATAAAATATTAAAATTTAACATTAAAAGATTTATTTAGTAAAGTAAAATGTGTAAAATATAACATAATTCACAATAGAATGGAATATATTGACATAAACTTAATTGCTAACAAATGATAATGAAACACTGATGTACCACTTAACCATTTATGGGATTAGGTGGATTAAATGCACAAGAAGACTAAGAAAATGTTTACAGACATCAGTAATTATTTCAAAAATATTTTATAACTGTTTCAAAAATATTAAAAAAATCATTTTATAACTGTTTCAAAACTATTTTAAAAGTGTTTTACAAGTACATTTAAATAGCAACTTTTATTACTGATCCCCAAAAAACAAATCTAATTCACATTTATTTTATAAAAATGCCAAGATTTATTTCAATTATGGCTAAATATGTAGCTGAAAATTATTTTCGAATCTATTTATTTCTTTTAACCTTTCATTTTACAAATTTAATATACTTGTTTTATGTTTATATTAATTTTGGTTACAGAAGGTTCAATTCTATTAGTCCCTTCATTATACGTAGGGTTCTTGCATTTACTAGCACAAAATTCAACTACATAAAATTCACACTTAGTTTACAATTACAATGAATTCAGAAATAGTTTACATAGTATTAAAATCAAAAACGTATGTGGAAGAAATCAGCAACATAAATCATATTTATATTTTTTACTTCTGTTATTTCAATTTCTGTAATATAAATGTACAAACATACCATAAAAATGAGATCAAATTAGTTAAATTAATTTAAAAATTGGAATTAAAATGTATTGACCAACATTGATTTACCTGCGGTGTCTGCAATTTTAGTCGATATCATTGCTTAGAAACCTCTTTGCCCATTTGACAATGAATAAGTTCATTGGCATGCATTTACAAATCCTTCACACCCAACATGTTAATGTCATAACTATTGTTATTATCACCTGAAGGCAACAATAAAAAATTGTAGAGAGAAATGTACACTCAATAAGAGCAAATAAATATAGTGAGAGGTCGGGATAAATCATAATTTTAGTATTGTGGGTGGGAGAAGACTCATCACTTTAACGTGGGACAAAATGATTGGCCTTCATTTTATTGGAAGAGTCAATAAGTTTTCTTAGCAAATTAATAACCAGATCTGAAGTGACTTTGAAATTGGGCAAGTTGTTTTATGAAATGCATACTTTTCTGGATTTCTTCAAAATTTAGAATTATATTCTTCGAATACTATTGATTAATTTCGCACACACTTAGATCACTACTCAGTATCACTGGTAATTGACAGTGATACAATGAAGGGGAAAATAATTAGGTGCAGACTCTTAGTCTGCTTGCATGCAAAAAAATGTTATAAAACCATGTATATAAAAAATAAAATAAAAATGCATATTTAATGTTTGTAAAATAGCCTATACCAATTCAGAAATTGAAAACAGCATGATTACCTATATTGAAGTTATTAAATATTGTTAAAGATATTACAATGTCTTTGAAATTAGTATTTGGACATGCAAGTGTGACTGCACGTGACTGTGAATTCTGGTTTAAAACTTTTATGAAATTTAAAGAAAAAAAAAGTGATTCAAGAGCAGAAAATGCAGAATTTGACCTCACATTGGCTCAGATTTCATCTTACAAATATGCTCCAATTACATCTGGTGATGTAATAGTATGTTCAAAAATATTCATTTCTCACAAAAGGATGAATTTCACTGAGTAATATTCAGAAAAATTGTTTATTGATCCTGTTACAAAAGGTAATGAAAAAAATACCAAGCTAAAATTTGATTGTGCATGTTTTGTCAAATTTTATCTCGCATATGTATGCAGTTTTTAGCATTTTAAAGGGCATGAGAATCGTGTCTAGTAATATTGAATTGTTTTATTTCAAGAGGAAAGTATTTTGTTCACTTGGCAAGGGAAATGTTTCAGAAAATTGTCAAGGTCTACACAATTTCAACAGTAAAGGCATTTCCTTGCTCAAGAATCATTAACACAATCTGAAATATATTTCTCTGGTAATTTTGAAGATCAATAATAGCCAAAATCATTGCACGTATGGGATTGCAGTGTTATCCACACTATATGCCTCAAACATCACGCTGTGGAGAACCCTAAATAATGAAAAACTTGAAATCTTTTTTCCTTGGAAACCAAAGTAAAAATTAATAATCTTTCAAAAGAAAATTACAGATTGTCATACTCCATGAACTTGACTCGGAATTCTAGTTGTAAAACAATGTCCTGAAAAACCAGCGTTTTGAAGTTAATGACACTTGTCTAGTGGGAATGTGAATTTTTTATACTACTTATACTCATTTGTAGTCATTATTAGAGCACTACTACATAGTACACATTGAAACTATAACAGAATTTTCACACAAGTTATATTACCTAATGAGAATTTTAAAATAACTTGCCTGGTAAAAAATGATACACACTGAAAATTTTTAACCATTATGTATATACATTTTGTGAATGTTAAATACGAATGAAATCACTAAAGTCCATGATGCTTGCAAAATTAACGAAATGTATGTTGGCATCACCTTCAAATACATGTTCATGATCTTGTCATAGAATGCAATAGGCATTTGGAATTAACAATATCCATGAATATCTGCATCAATGAACCATCACCTGTTTCAATGACTAATTTCCATCACCTGTGCCAAAACTACTTGAAAAATAAAATTAATACAATAGTATTTGAAAATATAATGACAGTGATAATTACTGAAAAAAATAGAAAGCGTTTTATAGCAGTTTTTTTACGAATACATTATTATTTTGTTCAATTATTTACAGAACATGATTGGCTTTAGTCTCAATTTAAACTAAAAAATTGGGAATACTACACAACAACTAATTTTACAATTTATAATTTTCATTAATGACTTATCAAGACTATATAAAAATTATTTCAATGAATTGACCACATAATAAACATTGTTTTACATTTTAATACGAATTTGCAATGCTTAATTAAGTATTAAAAGCTCAACAACTTGTTTAACATAACTTCAACTTGTTTTAATAAGTACTTTTTGTACTATTAAAAAAGGCACAAATGAATGCAAATGCAACGCAGACGAAAAATAATATAATAATTAAAGTTTGTCTCAAATTTTTTTTCCGTTTTGAGCAAGAATGGCAGATGTGTTTTCTTTGCTTGATAAAGTCATGATTGTCGTATCATGCTTCTATTATGTAATTGAAACAATGTTATTTAAATACACACATTTGTTTAACAGATTTTGAATGTGTTTAAATGTATATTTTCCATACGCAATTAATCTGACATGGTACCTGGCTGCTGTGGCCAGCTACTGCTCTGCAACATGATTAGACTTGATGAGGCAGACAGGTCCGTTTATGAAGGAACATCACCTGGACGGGGCGGGTTGCCTTTGCTTGGAGTGGACTGTATTATTGGTTGTTGAACGTTGTGAGGCAATTCACTCAGTCCCTTTCGACGCTCGTTAGGAATTTTGTAATGATGTGGGTTATCATGGAAACACAATTCTCACCTTGCAGAATGATGTTTAATAACCTTTGAGTTGTCACAATTGTTCTTCACAATAAAAATACACTAAGTTACTGTTCTGAATGTGAGAATACAGGAACCTTCCATCTTGGATCACGAAGTGCGAGAACATATGCTCGCATGGCAACTTACTTGCAACTTCGTGTGAAATACACTGATTAGTTCAATTCATACACAATGCTGAACTATAACAAATTGAAACAATGTGGCCTTTCACTTGGCCACAACATAAGCACAGAATATTACTTTCTGTATAAGAATTTACGTGATCTTTTAACACGGAGCCCGAGACATGCTTCTCGCAAGGCTGCATCTCAGCGACTGATTTCTTTTCGGTTGCGGGTACGCGAAGAGTGGATTTGAACTGATTTGAACAGGCCAATTAGCGACTGCTTTTCCAGCGGTTGCAGTATGGCGAAGAGGGGTGAATTTGAACAGTCCAATTGGCAACTGCTGGAATTTAAGATGTTCTGGAAGGCTTTAGAAGGTTCGGGTAGCCGAGGCGTGCGCGGCGCGGTGGTGTCGCTCGGCTTATGGAGCTTTCCATTCCGCGCTTCCGGTGTTGCCGTCTAGGGCGTAGGAAGTGTTTTATTTTATACGTCCCTTTTCTGCCTTTGCGTGTGGGCCCGAACATCATCCTCTCAGAAATCACAGGCCAGTTGGTCCATCAAGGTTGACTTTTATCTTAGATGCCGTTGTAACCAGGAAAGGGAGTAAAGCAACAAGGTCTCCGTTTCGCATACGAAGCTTTTGTGTAACTATTGAAACCTTGTTGCGATTTGTGGTATCGTTTTTTCAGTGCTCCATTTTCAAATTTGAGCAAATTAACTTTTTTTCAGATGTGTCTTCTGGCCGCGTACGAATAGAATGACAGGAAGTGTGATGGCATTTTTTAAAATAGAAATGAATGGAATACGTATCAAACATATTCGTAGAATACCTCGCTTGTCGTTCATCCGTTCTCCAATATAGACTCTTCTATGAACATTCGTCATCCTAGTTACTTCCCTCGATGTACCCTATAACTTCTTCAAATCACATTCTAAAGTCTCTTTCGCTGACACACAAACAAGCGGCTGTAACGTCTTCTCTTGCCCGTGTAGTGATTATGGAATGTCTTCTTAAGAAAAGCCTTGACCTAGCCTTCTCCTAGATGGTTGTTGTTGAACGGATTGGGCCTTGGTTTACCAACTAAAAGTTGTTGAACGTTACTCTACAGATATTCCTTAGAAAACCTTTCCTGGCTAGTTCAAGTATCCGTCTAATTAAACTGGCTTCTTTAGATAAAACAGTATCATGACGTAGAGCTATTTTGTAATCTGGAGTATTTAAACAACACTGCAAACTTGTCTTGCAGCACCAAATGATTTCGCAGCTGAACGCACAGATGCCCCGTTATTTTTAACACATTTGATGGCATTTGACATGACTCCTGCATCATACACGCGCTTTGGTTTCTTAGGGATTATAAGATCACTTATTTTAGGCCTACGCAGAATTTACCTGTGTAACATTAAAAACAATGTATCAACAATTATTAGAAGAGTGGCCAATAACACAATCCACACACTGTCGAAAATTCAGTCATTGGCCACCCCATTAAATACGCGAAGCCAGGCTTTTCATTTTGAGCTGATATCCTTGTCACTCAATAATATTTTCTGTCATATAATTATGATTTATTTGTCGCCATAATCAATAAACAGCAGTTTTAGATATCAGGTTTCTAAAGAAAATCGTAAGAAATATTTACGAACAATGCACACACATCGCACTGTCAACAAGCATCCGCCATATTGGCAACAGTTGCACTCTTGCTGTCCAAGTAAATATTACATAATACTCAGAAAGCGTCCCTTCGCGCCATTTCCAAGCAAAATATTAGAAAACGATTGAAATGATGGAAGGCGTTGTCATTGTCAACAATAGTACTATTGTTGACAATGACAACGTCTTCACTCATTTCAATTATGTAAATGTCAACTACACCTCACCATGATCAATATCTTAGAAAACGATGTTAGAACAAGCGATAATTCCTTTTATAGTTAGAGTAGCCAATCACTGGGGGTTGCCAATCCTGTACCGTTTACCCTAGTAATCTATTTTTTGAGTTAAAGACGGTGTTAAAAAGTGTAAAGTATGTGCTATATTTTTCATTTTTATTGGAAAATAGTGAAATGGACGTGCCACGTTTTGAATGTTTGCTCCTAAAATCAGAAAAAGCAAGATAAAATAAGGAAAGGTGTTCCCTACCTCTCCTCATTCCGTTCGCGTGGCGTAACAGCTGCCCCTTTTCCCGCCGCCCCGCTTCGGCATCTCGGAACGAGAACTGCCCCCTGACATATTCCCTTGAGACCGCCTGCGCCTGTGATCCCATGTGCGGCACTGAGCACATTTTCCAAGGAACTCGTTACGTTTCAAGAGTTGTATTCTCTTCAGAATTAACACGCAAGATTTCCTTTCGAAATTTACTTCCCTGAAGGACTATTTTGCTAAAAGGCTGCTTATCGATGTATATTGGAAGAGAAAAATGCTGCTATCATAGACATACAGTAACGCATCATATAATCATGCTACCTAATTTTGCAATCAGATTGTACCATTTTATACTGACAACCCACCAACAGAACGTTTGGCTGTAGTTTCTTTGAGCATTCATTGTATGTTTCGTACGGGTCTACGACAGATTTATATTGATAAGTCATTTTTAGACCCAATGTCGTACCTTAAAATCATCATATTTCATGAAGAACATTCATCAAATAAAATCCTGAACCATTCTTTGAAATTTATTATTCAAATTATTAGGAGAGTATATATTGTTTTTGGACAATTTTACACTACACTACATGGTCAACAATTCTAAAGTATACTTTCTCATATTCATCTGGACAAATCCTGAGTTATGACACGGAAAATACACTGTCACAATCTGATAATAAATAATAATCATCAATATATAATTATCCCTTTCAAATTTCATATCCCCAAGCTTCCAGGTTATTTTCTGTATCACTGAAGGCATGAGAACAGTTCCATCGAAAGCGAACATGATCCCCATAAATCTAAAGGGCCACATGCTATTATATGGAGCGAAAGGGAGCGCGCGCGCACGTGGAGAGAAGATGTGGGACACACGGTCAGGTGCAAATGCCCCCGACCAGGTAACCCGAATCGGCCGCATTTCCATGACAAAGCGGCCACCCTCCCCAGATGAGGTCAATCCGGCCCGCCTTTTCCCAGAGCAATGCCCCTCCCGCCCGTGGCCCTTTTCCACACACGAATCCCACTCTCCAAACGCTCTCACCTCCACGCTTCCCTTCCACCCTGACATGTGCCTTATCCCATCAACTGATGCACTGCAAAGTCTCTGACCGGGAGGTCCTAGGTTCGAGTCCCGACGGTGGCAAGATTTTCGACACCAGCTAGATATCTAGGTCGGATTCAGACGCTGTCTAGACGAGGATTTTAGGAACCGGTTGCTCTGGTCGACATTTTTCTGAGGTTTCTTCGATCAATACCAGACGAATGTGGGAGCAGTACCCTAACAAACGGGCCACGGACCGCGGGAGATCTATCCTTCCTCTACCTTGTTTTATCCTCACACCTTACATGCACACACACACAAACACACACTTACATACATTACACTGCCATACATGCCGGGAGATCTGTCGGGAGAGGTTTTCCCGGCTGGAGTTAGTGAGAGATACCTTGTTAGGGAAATTCCACAAGACGTCGGATCTCGGCATCTCGGGATCTAGCGGGGAAAGATAATCGCCATTTCTAACGATAAAAATATTCACTATACTTAGGGGACTAATGAGTTTAGCGGTTGACGCGCCGGAATCGCTAACCAATCAATCAATCGCTTCCCTTCTCACTCTCGTCCCGACACGTTCATAGCTTTACACCGCTCCCACGTTCCCGCTTGAGCGTTCAGCGTCCTTCTCCCCACCCATAACACCCCTGTCCCCTCCCAGCGTTCCCGCTTCTCTCTCTCCACCATTCTCCCTGATTTTACGTCTCAACTCCCGAGCCCACATTTCCACGCCCGCGCTTCCATTCTCCCGCTAGTTTCCACTTCCCTCCCACTCCCGACTACCCGCTCCCTTCCCGATTCCATGGCCCCGCTCCCCCTTCTGCTCCCGAGTCCCCGTTAACCCCCCTTCCCCCCTCTCTTCCACGCCCCCCCCCCCCGCCATGCCGCAAACCTCACGGCGCCGCATGCGCCGGCCGGCCACCTCAGCTCGGGGCTCATAAAGCCGCCGCGCGCGCCCGCGCTGCTTTGCCCGCTGGCCGAGGATGTTGGGAGAGAGCGCTCCACGGGTCACAGCCACGGTCGCAGATTACGCACTCCGGAGACGTTGAACGGCGGCTGGGCACAGGAAGCATTCTCTTGTTGTAACAGCAGTTATTCTTTATGGAAACGAAGTCCAAGTAATATTTGAATCGGTTATTTTTAAAATCCCATAGCTCACTCTCTTTTGCTTTTTCGCTTTTTGTGAGAAAATAGAAGCTGCAGAATGCATCGTTCCAGGTGTAAATTCCGTCTATGATAAAAGATCTAACTTCATGAAAGAATTAGGAACATTTCTAGGAAAGGTTCGGACCAATAGAGAAACTGAAATTAGGGAGTGGGAAAACAGCACTGGGTAGTACGAGCAGAGCCTATACTGGAGAGAAATAAATAATAAATCAATAAACTAACAATAATTAAGTTAGTCAGTAAGTTATGTTAGATTAGTAAACAGTACAAAAAAAGAACAAAAAAGTCATAAGTTGCAGTCAATTGTTAAGTATAAGTAGATAAATAAGTCAATAAAAATAATTTAACTTAAAATAATTAAAATAAGTTGTATAAATTAAAATAAAAATAAATTAAAATAAAATAAAAGGAAACGGTTAAAATAAAACACATTAGCGGGCGAAGGGAAGTGGGAATCGGAAATGTTAGGGCAGAGGCGTTGGTGCGGACGATTTTCTGTGGTGCTGTTTGTTTTCAGGTGCGAAGGAGGCCAAACACTGGAAGGAGAATGCCTGACGCCTGCGCAAAATAAATAAATTGTTTAAAAACCGGATAGATTAGCATGTACTCGGCTTCTGACGGCAGGCTTTTCCCCCTTCAGGGGTTTTTTCCTCAGCCGTACCTTATGGTCTCTTTTCCGCGGCATTGATGCGATGAAAAGACTATTTGGGGTGAATACCAGAATATGAAAGGTTAGAGCGCAGTAGAATGTAGCTATTGTAATGGCTGAAAGGCCTTCGACCTAGCCACTTAGCATCACGTTCTCTAATTTGTATGTAATAATTACCTATTAAGTAAATAAAAAATAAAATTCCGTATATCAGATAAATAGAATGGTCATGAGGACAGTGCAAAGTTTTGTTTTGGATTTGAAACTCTGTAAGTCATTGACTTGCGGGGTATGTATGTATGTATGTATGTATGTATGTATGTATGTATGTATGTATGTATGTATGTATACAGTGTGTAAGATAAGGATATAACTGACAGAGAGGTTATCGCTTCTACTCTGTTTTTCCATTTCCGGTTGCTACCTGAAATTATTAATTAAGAAAATGATGCTATTTATTTGCTTTATTTACTATATCGAATTAAAAAAAAACAAGAATAAGATTTCCAGAAAAACATTCTAGCATACTCTCATAACTATAGATAGGTGACCACCATACTAGCATGAGAATGTCTGGTTCAGGGCTACTAACTAGTTGACAAATACGCTATGCAGGGCTAACTAATAGAAAAATACGCTAGTTTATCATTTAGAAACCACAACATAATAATATAAAACGGAAAAAGACACGTTTTTAGATTTTTTCTTATAAATTTAGAAGTGTAACGTGGAATCTATTTGAGAGCATTTCTGACCTCAGCCCCAAAAAATCAAATTACTTAAAACCAAGAAATCCTAAAAAAACTGAAAAGTATACATCACATGTAAAACTGCACATAAATAGCACATCTAAAAAGAAGTTCATGTGAATAATTTTCAGTGTTGCAAAACTTAATTTTCGGCTGGGGTCAGAAAAGACTCCAAACAGGATCTAAGGGTTAGAAGTGTTCAAAAGGGTTCAATACAGGAATATTCTTATGCGCTATCATAGAAACTAATATTTCAAGCAACTGATTCTGTCATTACAGAATATGAATATGAATAATGTGTGATGTAGATGCATATTCTCGTTTCACATAATACTGTAACAAATATGTCAAAATACAAACTGAACCTGCAATATCTATTTATTTACATTTTTAGGTAAAAAATTTCTGTTTGGGTTTTTGAAATCCCGTAAGCCACGGACTTTTAAGTAAGTTCAGTGACCTTGTAGTATTGTTACAAGTACATTACACGTTTCCATGCAATTTTCAATCAATATTTATACATTAGAAATTAAGAAACAATCAAAGGTTTTCTATATTCTTAATTATTAAATTTTTCTTGTTTTACCACAACTTTACCATTCCTAACATGCGGGATTTTAAAAATAACTGATTCATGTTTAGAGAGATCACATCTCAAAGTTTTTTAAATTTGGAACGAACCAAAAATGTAGACTACGAAAAAGAAAAACTACAAAAAGTACGGTTATTTGCTTTAAAAAACATGCATGGGAAAGAAATTCGAAGCAGACAAGGAAACGCATCCCACATATGAGAAATGCATTACAAATAGTAAATCCAGGAGGAACATACATTAAATGTCATCAAAAAATGTTCACAGTACGATCCAATGTTGGAATAATTTAATATGCTGCACTATTAAAAATCCTTTATTAACTGAGAAGTTTCAAAATTCAGCAAACCTGTTAATTGTTAATACAAAAAATGCATTAAATTTATTAATATTAAATAATTTTAGGCAGTATTGCCCGTGCCATGAAAATTAAAAATCTGAAGTATTAGCTTCAAATTACATTTAATTACATATATTACTATATATTAATTACATATTACAATACTAAAATTAAACTAATATTTATTAATTAGTGATTTTTATAGCATTATTCTCTGAAAACAGCTCATTAGCAAAAATTATAAGTATTTGGTGAGGATAAGGCAATGAACAATCGGGATTGACAATTGGGAGGTGAGGGCAGCACATACTTTCTTGTCTACTCGAAACTTTTGCAATTTCTGAAAATTCAGTGTTTACCAAAAACCGGACCTCCATCATTTTTATCAGCGTACAATATTCAGCAAAAGATTGAGTCATTTAGAAAAGAAATGTAAATAGCTTTTTCTCAAAAATTACAAGAAAACTTTTTTAATTTTTACAATAGATTTATTAAGAAAAAAATCTTTATATCAATATGTGGTTTTCCAGTTATTTTTCCTGATTTTCAAAAATACGGAGAGTTGCCCGCAAATGAACAATATTTTTATAAATTATTTTTTCTCTTTGTAAGAAAAAGTAGGGACAAAATTTGGTGTTGTTTTTGACAAAAAATTGAAAAATTATCTATATTGTCTGTCAAATTAAGCGAAAACTAATATTTATTGAAAACTACAAGGATCCATCTTTATTAACAGATTTAATTTTTAAAATCTCATCTGTCTCAAAATCTATACCCGAGAGCTCAACGAAAATGAGTCTGCGCCCTTTAGCTTACTTTATTCTGTCCGTTGAAAAAAATCTAAAAATTTAGATCAATTTTTTGAAAAAAAAAATGTTAACGCATCTTTTAAACTATTCTCAAAAATGAAAATTTCCGTTTCAAGTTCGCAGGGAGTCGCATTCGTTCAGATCAATTAGGGAATATCAATTTTGGAGAACGTTCTTTGAACAGTTTAAATGCTTGTGTTCGCAGACGAACTGATGGAAGGGCAGACGTGTTGCATTAGAACAATTTTTGATATGAAGAGTCTACAAAACTTGGATTCTGATTATACAACGTGTTAGAGTAGAGGTCGGCAAATCGCTTCCCGTGAGACACATGAGGCAAGTGAAGTAACTCTTTTGGTTGTTTTGGTCATTATACCGAATAAACGTGGACTTATTTCAAACGAACGTCGACTATCTAACGTTTTTTAGTGATTCACGCCTGTTGTTTTCAAGTGCTCTTCTGAACGAAGAAAGTTTGCAGCTGATTTGATAATTGCCTTCGGGAGCACTTACTATGCGAGAAAAGGTTTTCCCACATGAAAAAGATGAAATTTTGCGATGCGATCTGAACTTATATGCAAATATTTACATGAACGCGCATAACTAATACTAATTTAAAGAACGCGCACAACTAATACTAAAGTTGATATTGTTAAACGGACATTCAAGAGCTAAACCAAAACATGGAACTGAGTGCGCTTTCGAAGTTGAACTATTTTTATTTTTAAACCATAACTGAAAGTTCAGTTGGTCTCTTTCGCGCGCCAATAAATGCTGCAAACACAACGTGTACTAGTGTGTTAAATTGTTTTTTTCTGAAATATTTTATACTTTACTGAGCATGTGAATTATGACGATTTATGTATGTATGTGTATGTTGTGTTCGTATATTGTGCTAGAACATATTGTTTCCTTAAATTGTGTTGTACATAGGCTCTTCATTAAATTGTTAAAACTGGACATCATACGCGTGTTTTCAACAGTATTAATCCCAGACTAATAAACCTATTGAATTACTATAACTTAATATTTCAATGTTGTTGAATAAAAAGTAAGTTGGAAATATGTGCAGCCTTTAAGCTATTGAGAGTTTGACAACGTGGCTCACTGGTATAAAAACGTTGCCGACCCCTGTGTTAGAAGAAGTAATTTACTACATGTATTTAGTAATAAGATTTATCCGCTTTTATGTATTAGGGCCCCAAGATTTACTTCGTGATAACAATCTATATTTAATTGAAAATCATTTCAGGTGTCAAGATCTGAGTGTGTCATAATTGTGAAAGAAAACGCCAAAAACAACTAAGCGATTGAAAAGAAAATGAGAACTCAACGTTCGTGGAAATTCACTCACGCCTTTCAAAGTGGAAATGTTGACGTGTTGCGCTAGGGTGGCGGACCAGAGATAAAATGAAATGTGCTGCCATAGACAGGTCAATAGAACTTCGTTTGATCTTTCAGGCGAATAAACGTAGTAACTCACGAAGGGAAAGACTGACAAAATCTCGTGCTGTAAGCTTTTATTCAATCGTGGATATCTTTTTTCTTCGATAAAGAAATACAATTTTTCAATATAATGCTAAACGGTGATCTTTAGAATATATTTTCGTTTAGAAATTATCCATTAAGGGGGGTTATTTTCGTATCATAAATGCAGCAGTATCGAAAAACTTTATCAGATAATTCACTTTAAACGTTGAGAATGCCTGCCGACACAAAAAAAGTACTTCAAAACTGTTTGTGTATGTTTTACTAATACAGAGAAATATCAAAGAATATGAAAACATAATGCAACAAATTACAAGCTCACAAAAAAACATCGCATTACCCACAGTTGTTACACAATTTGCGTATATTTGCAATTAATGAAAATGCAAAGTAATGGCATAATATAGGTAGATAAAACTTTGGAAGAAGCTCAGAAGCAGTGCCATGCCTATTTATGAGAGAAATTAAGCGACATCAGAAATCCATGGGCTCCACAGGTTGCATCTGTCGAAGATTTACGACGGTGGTCCGCAGGAAAAAAGTCATAACGATTTGGTGCAACATAATCATAACGACGCTCAGAATCATAAAGAGCTGCTTCTGCTCTAGTAAGGTGACTAGTTTCAACAAGAAAATACAAGAAGACTATTGAGTATCCAAAAAATCCAAACAAAATACGCTCGGCGATTCGTCCTGTATCATATGGCCTCGATATACCTATACTAGAGCCTCCGCAGATACGGACGACAGTGATGACATGCGAGGTACATCGTAGATAACGTACAGACAATGGACGACACTGAGTTTGAAGTAGGCACAGATGAGTACCCTATCCTGTTCATTCAAGTCACATCTAAACGACTTAGTTCGTGATCTGGAACTGACAAAGGATAAAGCAGAGTTTCTGGTGTTGAGAATGCATGAAAGACATTTGATAGAGTACGGTACGTCTGTTATATTTTACTAAAGAAAGGACTTATAATTTACACAATATTTTGCACAAAAGTTAATACTCTGTTTTGTTTGTTAATACTCTGGAGTGACGTACAAGGTTTGATGGGCCTGTGCACCATTCTACGTGCCAGATCAATTCGCACCGCAAGGAGGCAACAAAATCATTTCTGCTGCGATATGATAAAATGTAAGTCCCAATATCTGTTGGCTAATCTGTGCACCTGAAGGAAACATATGACAACATGAAGTTTCTTCTTACTACTATTCTGAGGACCACAATTGGATGTTTGTGGTGATTCGAAAATACCCTGGTTCTTATATGAATGGGACAGTCGGGCTCGTGACAAGGAAGTAAAAACAGTGACCCGAAGAATCTGAAGGCATCAATCAATATCTCTTCGGCGTATTACTTGCCCCATGATTCTGCAATATTGAGCGGAAACTGCATTTCGATATCGTGAAGTTTAGAAGTTATGGGGGTGGCCCATAGTTGGTGGGACACCCGGTATGTACTTCTTCAATATGTGCTATCAACGTTGCCAAAGTATACGGTTTGTTCAAAACTATGGGGTGAGATGATGTTCCGAGTATCATTTTCGAATTCAGGAGGCAGAAATACACAAAGAACTACACAAAGAACTTAGCGAAAAAAGTGTTTTCACTATTTTACATTGTGTAATCGATTGAATTTGATATCCAAACACAAACTTCGCAAAGGCCAAGAATTCGATTCTTCTCTAATGAACCGAATCAGTGAATCAAAGAAACCGTGCCACTCTAAACCCGGAATTTACCAAAGCTAATTTAATTGGGTAAGATTATATTTATTGGTACAATAGTCCCAGACAGTGAAACCGTCTGCATTATGGAGCAAATATTCAATGTTAAAATCAATCTAGGTATAAAAGAAAACAGATGCCGGGCATTAGCACAGAGTTAAATCATTTGAAGCGCAAGTCTGGAAAATATGAATCTAAGCAATTAATAATTAAATTTATCTCTTACAAAATAAGAGATAAATACATTTATGGCATCAGCATCCTGTGATATGTATTTATTAATAAAAGTAAGTAATGTAATATTTCTTTCTTACGAAATTTGCAATTTGTAGAGTGAAGATTCACACATATGGTGCATTTAGGTGTCTTTGATTATTTGTGTAGGTGTATGCAGAAGAGAAGAAATGTATAACCTGAGAACAAAAGACATTGAGGACAAAGATTCTGTTTTAATAATTACGCTTCGAAATACTAAAACAAGCATTCGAAGAATGTTTACTGTGACCGCAATGTGATGTAATTAACCCTGTACATATTTATCGAAAGTATGTTTCTATGTGAAAAGAACACAAGTCTTATGATTAGTTTTTCATACGTTATAAAAATAATAAGTGCTCCATTCAACCTGTTGACATTCATAATTTTGATAAAATTTCTACCACAGTTTCTAAAATTACATAATGCAAATCAGTACTCTGAACATTGTTTTAGGCGGTCTTCCACTGCACTGTTACCAGACGCTGAAGCTACCTTAACAAATATTAAAAGACAAGGTGGGAGGAAAAGTTCAAAACTAGCTAAAGGATACCTGTAAGATGCGATGTACGAGTAAAAGCGAAGCAGCTAGTATCTTACAAAACGAAAACTGTCCTTCAGTTAGAGTTGAGACTACTTCAATTTCTGTTGAAACTCCTAGAACGAGTGCTCAATGCTCAGAAGTCCTAACAGTCCCAGGTATATCTCATAATATTTCAAATTGTGTTTTAATATAAATGTTAACAATAAAAAACACTCTGTATTAAAAAAAGAATAAATATTCTTAGCCAATGCGTCAACAGTCTTGTCTTGTTTACTTGACGTTGCCTTGGTAATCGTCCTCTAAAATTCATTCTTGGGCTAGACCGCCAAAGCTCACCTTTGTGGCATATGAATGTTCTACCAATTACGGGTTTTGAAGTAAGAAGATGAAAAAATCATTTCATGCGGTAGCCAATCAGAAATGAGTAAGGCATTAGAATACCGTAGAATAATAACACTCGTTCTTTTGGTGGTGGTATGTGGCTTTGAGTACAATGAAAACATGGATCTGGGCAATTGTTACATATATTTGGGAAACAATATCAATTGCTTTAAGCAGAAATTACACAAAAACTACTCGCTTTTCAAAAATTGTGCATGGCATAATTTAAAGATTACTGTTTTAGAACAGATTTCATCTAAAAAAATATCATTAATATTTGTACTTTTGCACTGTTTTTTTGTTGCAATTTTCGAGAATACAGAATGTTCGCCGAAAATGGGTCCAGTGCCACTTTTTTACCGAACTTTACAAAATAATTTCCGAAATATCGGACGGCCGACGTTGGACATTTCCGTCCGATGTAGCCGATTCGTTCAAACGCATGCTAGTAAGTGGAAATGGGCATATTGAACCCGAACGTCCTCTTCCAACGGCGTCCAGAAATACCGACTGTCGAATAAAGATCTGATTCGTTTGATTTTATCGTTTGCATTCGCCCGAAATCAGATGGAGAGTCAAGGCCATCTATAATATCAAGACTGCAATACATTAGATGGTCTTGAGCGTGATTCTCACAAATATTTCAAACAATAAACTGTGGAATTTTGGAGATATTCGGACTATTTCGAATGCAACATTCGGGTTCTTTTCGGATGAAATAAGTCGGACAATTTTGTTTACAGTCGTCCAGTAGTGACAGCCCGATATTTCGACTGCACTGTGACCGTAGCCTAAGGCTACGGTCTGAGTGCAGCCGAAATATCTGCCGCTCGCTACGGGACGACTAAGAGCGAAATCACCTGACTTCTTTCATTCGAAATGCACCCGAAGATTGCACCCGAAATCGACCGAATATCCCCATAGTTCCGCAGTTCATTGTTTGAAACATTTGCCAGAGGCACGCTCAAGACCATCGACATGTGTTGGAAGTAGCCTTGATATTACAGATGGCCTTGACTCTCCAACTGATTTCGGACGAATGAACCGACAAAATCAAACGAAACAGATCTCGTCCGACAGCCGATGTTTCCGGACGCCGTCGGATTAAATTCCTTACACATTTTAACGAACGGATATTGACGGAAACGTCCGACGTCGGCCGACCGAAATTTTGGGTCAATCGGTTAACTGTGACCGCAGGCCAGGCGCGCCCGGGGGGCGGTTCCGCGCCCGCGAGCGCGGCCCCGGGGCGGGCGACGCGGCGGACCGCGACGCTTTTTCGCCACGGTGTCCGGCTTGAAAAGCCGCGCGTCCCCGCACAAGGCCGCGGGCGCCCGCGCCCCAAGCAAAGGCGGTGACTGGCGAGAGTGAGCGGGCGCCGGCGGCGGACTTCCACGCCCGACTTCACCCGCGCGACGGCAAAGCGCGCCTTTCAGCCGGTGAACGGTGCGGTTGGGAAAGAACAGTGATGGCCTTTGCTATTGATAGGACTGGAGACGGCTTTTCGTTGGAACGAAAGAGATTTTGAGGGTTACGTCATGATGTGTGTGTAAACGAGATGTAATGATAAACTAAAGTCCTTACTTAAGTCAGTGAGCTAGATTCGCTATATTTCGGTGAATAATCGTGAAGTAGGAGTTTAAAACATGTGACTGAAATAAGTGTTTGCTTCAAATTCGTGTTCTACGGTTCGAAACTCATTTAAATACGAGGATAGTGAATTACTTCAGTGTGTTGGGATGTAATTTAAATCTGAAAAACTACCTCCCTTAAGAGAGGTAATTTTTTTTATCTTGAGAAGAAAAGCGTGGAAAAACAGTCCATGCTAGAGACTTACCTACTTGTGCATTTTCTATTGATTCCAGAAACTAACATCGATTTAAAAACCAAATTCTATTCATTCCAAGAACTAAGCCAGTCATGTTTCAAAAACCCAGATGTTTTATGTACGAAGTTGAGAATCTAAATTGTCAAAATGGCAATTAGTGATTAAGGAAGAAAAACTTCAGTAAGCCACGCATCAGAACGTAATTTATAGGAATAATATAATTATTATTAAAGAAGAGCAGTTTAAATGTACTTGTGTAATAAGGAAAAATTGTTATACTACAGCAGAAAAGGGCAATTTTTTAACCAAAACTCATACGCAAAAAGAGTATCGTCGGGTCCTACTAACGAAAAAGAGGATAAATATTATTTCTAGAAGTAATAAATTACTTCCTTTAACGCACTGCGTAATCAGAATCCGTGTTTTGTGGGTTCAGCATACTGAAAAATTGGTTAACGGCAAATCATCTGCCTCTCAGTCTGCCTGTCTTTTGTCGATACTAGCGCCTTTAAAATGACTCTCTCCAAAATTGATATTCCCTCATCGATATGGACAAACTTAATGCATTTTGAGTTTGAAACCGACATTTTGATTTTGGGAGAACTTTAATGAAGCTTCAAACAGATTTTCAAAAATTTCTCACGCTATTATCACGTCTTAAAAGGTTTTGATATAGATTTTGTCCTCGTATAGCGAAAAAGACACTTATTAGAAAGACTCCTGTCCCATTTTCGTTAAAATATCTGATTTTTCGATATTTTTCCTTTATATAATGTGTTCTTCAAAGATACATGCAATTGTGAACGAAATACAGACTATTTTATACAATTATTTTCTCAAAAACAGCTACAAGTGTTTTCTTTAATATTTTCCTTGGGATAGAGCAAAATATTGGTAATGGAGGAGTGTTGGTCTGTTTTCGGAGAACTCACTTTTCAAAAATTGGAAAAAATGAATATTGCATAAGTGTGATATTGGTGGTAGATTTTTTCTTCAATAAAAACTGTTCTAAAGATTAGAACATTAATAAAGGTCATAAATTTTTTGACACAACGAGTAATTTTTGCTTAATTTTAGCTTTAAGTTATTGCGATTTATAAAAAAACATTTTCTCAAATATAGCTCTATGAATCGTTCTGAGATCGATTCTAATGGTTTAAACATTGTCGAAATTTTAATTACAATAATTATTTTTGGAGGCCTGATACCGAAAAGAGTGTTTTTCGTCAAACGTCTATCCATCTTTCTGTTGGAGAACAACACTAGAAAGCATCTAAATAATTCATAGGATTTTTCCGTAAAATAATATTCTCAATTGATCCGGCTCGACAAACCCCTGCAAAGGGTACAGCCGAATAAGGCAGTGATAAGTGCCCCCAAAAAAATTGATTATCGCGGTGCTCATATGAAAGAGAATACAAAATGACGTAGATTCACAAAACATCAGCCAACCAGGGCAATCTGTTGCAGAGGTACAACGAAAAACGTGTTTTGATTTTTTTATTTTTTTCTCATCTATTGCGTGTATCAGGCTGAAAAAATTGCAAAGACGGGGAAATATACTTTAATTTTAAGGTATTTTTGTCAACGAATTTTGAGGCCAAATTCATTCATAAAAAATTAATAAATTTTTAAAATTCATTTTCTACCTGATAACATTAGAGTACTGTCTAAATTCCCCCCTAAAGTGGGTCTTACAATATATATTTTTTCAGATTTTTAAACAATCTGGACGGTAGTGAAAAAAATGAAAACCATTTTTTTTAGTTTAAAAATTTGAAATTCGTGCGTAAATGTGATTTGGAAAAACTGTTTAACCGATATTTAAACACCGATTGAAACACGACATATGAATTTGAAATCTTATCGGTGTTACATTGATTATGTATCAAACTCAATCAGAATATCCTTGGTGGATAGCATAGTGGAAATACATGGTGGAAAGAAATGGGTTGCTTCTTGGACATCCGACCTTCAGGCACCAGTGTACGTCATATCAGCGTAAAATTTATATCCCAAAATTATCACAGTTACAAGTCATTGAAATAGACACAGATAAGCACTTTTTTAAATATTACACCTTTTGTTGCAATTACTCTTTCATCTTGTTATTTTTGGTTGGTTACCGTTAAAAATTGTCCATTTATGACACTTAAAAAATGTTTCTCAACACTCCATGAAACATGGCGGCCGACGTCTGGTCTCGCTTTTCAAACGAAGTGGTCACATGGTTCGTGACGGAAAGTGGAGTTGCGGAGAACGAGCTAATATCAGTGCACCGGAGAAGCCAACCCATCTCTGTCCTCCATAGGAATTTCGTGAGGGAAATGAAACGTCCGAACAGAAGTGGCACCCTCGGATGCTGCTCCCACACAGCTGCAATTATTTAAATACAATTAAATTTGGCACACGTTACTTACTTGCTGAAAATTATTAAGGAGGTAGTTTGAAATAGAAATGTTGAAAAAAAACAACAACAGAAATTTTCAGTACACTGTTTATAAACATATGCGTGATCCCAGTCATTGAAGAAAGTGACAATGATTAATTGTCTATGATTGTATAATTGTCAATGATTAATAAACCTAAAACTAAGTAATTTGATCTATATTATAAACATAAATTATTAATATACCTAAAACCGAGTAATTTGATTTTAGAAACAACAGATAAATCTAAAAACAAAAAGGATTTGATAATTTCTTTTCGATAATATAGATACATTCCACATAAAATATTTGTCAGTAAAAAGTTCCAAATCATCCTGGTAAGCAAGACCTTTCATTAATTTTAATATATACTGTTTAAACATTAGTTGAAACAAGTTTTTCCAAACACATTTTGGTGCGAATTTCAAATGTTTCAACTGAAAAAATTGGTTTTAATTTTTTTCACCATCGTCCACATTGTTTAAAAATCTGAAAAAAAATTCATGACATCGAATGTTATAAGACTCATTTTAGAGGGGAAAATTGAGACAGTACTCTAACGTTTCCAGACAAACATTAATTTCAAACATTTTTTTCTATATGAATTTGGACTCAAAATTTGTGGACAAAAGTACCTTCAAATTGAACTATGTTTCTCCGTCTCTGCACTTTTTTCAGCCTGATAATTGCAATAGATGCTAAGAAAAAAATAAAACATGCAAAACACGCTTCTCGTATCTCTGCAACAGATTACCCCTAGGCGGCTTTTTTGTGAATCTACGTCATTTTGTATTCTCTTTCATATAAGCATCGCGATTATCGATTTGGTTTGGGGGCACTTTTTACCGCCTTATTCGGTTATACCCTTTGAAATTAGTATTTTAATTTGTGGAGTACTTAAGTAAAGTTACTATCCGTACGGATTCGTCAAAAAGATTAATTTTTAATTTGTAAATAATAATACCGAAAAGAACATTGCAGTGATAAACGTGTTTATTTAACTAGAGCCGGATCTGAGGAAACATGTTGAATAGCAAACAGACCGGACGTAAATAATAAACAGTAGAATTTGCAGAATATAAACATTAGCGTAAATATTATGTTTTGGCTAAAGAATTGAAAAGAACATTATTTTAGGAATGACAATTGAAGGCACCAAGTCAAAAGGTTCATGATGCAAAATACACTTTTAAATTAATTAAAGGGAATAAAAACTGAAACATGTAGATAAAACAACATCAAAACATTTTATTTAATATAGCGATAAGGGATAAATATTTATTGAAATGAATGATAAAATGAGGAATATTCTATAGTAGTTGACAGGCGAAGGAGTCGGCAAATGTTTTAGTTCCTTGTTAACGAGTAGTGAAAACACAGACAGATGGTACACGGCAGGGTAATCGGACGTGTGAGACAATGTCCTTTTGATGGAAGTCGCGAATGTATTTCGAAAATACAGTGTTTAGCCGTACAGAAATATAAAAGTAAATAAGTGCATAAAGGAATTGTGAATCTAGATATAGAATTTTAATTCGAAGAATGGTATTCTTCTGGAGGTGAATGGAATGAGAGCAGTCGATGGTGAATTGACATCGATGCATATGAGGAAGAGCAAAATCGTCTGAGCTATTTTGACGCGAAACAATATGACAATGCGATCCGGTGGCCGAGATCGATAAGGCAGTAGTGTCGTAGCGACCTCGGACTGAAGGGTCGCGAGTTCGAGTCTCGTCCCGGGCATGGCGATATATATATATATATATATATATATATATATATATATATATATATATATATATAGTCTTTTCACCCCTTATCATCACCATATCGTTTCACCTTCATAGCTACCATACCGTTTACTCCAATAGTGGTCGCTAATGATCCAGATATTGATGCGATCTTAAATAACAAAAAAGAATATGAAAAGGCCAAGAATGTTTAGAAAATAAAATATAATGTTAAGTTTGAAAATTAGATTGCCATAAGAACGCTATTCTGGTGTGAATGATTTGTTTTCTTTGAATGTACATAAGTGTGAATAAGTATTAAAGTGATATTTTCAAAGATAATAAATATTACAATATGTTTTTTATTATTTTTTGTTGCCAGTGTATGTGCTAGCGGTTTAAGTGGAGTTGCTGAATTAAATTATAAAGGTAGCAATTATTTATGACGAAATACACAGAATTGCGACGGACATTGCGATGGCAATATTAAAATTTGAAATTTTGTTTTTTTTATTTCGGTTTTAAGTAAGAAATGGAAGTTGCCATTAGCAACAACCTACGCATCCTATACTTAGAATATTGATTAAAAACACGCCGATTCCGGTATGGGACGGCTTCATGGACTCACTCTAAAAATGGAAAGTTCAGAACCAGGTGGATTAATTAGTCTTAGGGGAAGAAAGATGAATATTAGAGAGTATTAGTAAGAAATATTATATATTGTATTATTTATTTACGTAATCCACCGAACCGTTTCAGTAACCACCAAACAAGTTTTAAAAAATTTGACAATACTGACTCAAATATTGTTCTGTAAAATTTACCATCTGTAAAGTATTGTCAAAAACATGGTGCAGATCCATTTAACACTTCTGAATTATGGAAAATTTACAAGTACAAGCTTCAGATATATTGCACGCTCACTTACAATTACCAAGCACAAAAGGTCAATTTTAATATTGTTGGTTTTATCATATTATTATATTACGAATCCTTAACACGTTTACAATTGAGGTACGGTCAAGTGATTTGGCCTCATGTGACGGGGCCTTGGGACAGGGAGGAGAATTCTAGCTGCCGACTGCTCTGATCGATAGTTTTCCGTGGTTTCTTCAATCAACACCAAGCGAATGCCACAGCAGTACTCTAGCAGACGGGGCACGGACCGTGCGTGATCTTTCCTTCCTCTTCCTTGTTCTATCCTCATCTCTTACATACAACAACACTTACATGCACTACACAACCATACATGCCGGGAAACCATTCGGGAGCATTGAGCTTGTCTCGGATGGGGTGGTTCCCCACTGGTGGGAGATACTTGGATGTGAAACCCTCGCTAGCGGTAGATTAACTCCGGATCTCGCCATCGAGTGAGGAAGATCACCGCTACCTTCCTAGGAAAAAGCATACACTACACTTACGCGACTAATGATCTTAGCAGTTGACGCGCTCGGAATCACTAGCAATCAATAAATCAAACTGACAGAATGACTGACTGGCGGACGAACCGGCTGACGGACGGATGAAATAGCGAACGGAATGACGAACAGAAGGACAGACGTAATGACAGACGTAATGACGGAGTGACTGACGTACTGACGTCCGCAAAAAACAATTTTCGTTGTTAGCGGACCCCAAAACTTGAAATTTCGTTAAATGTTGAAATCAATTTTCAGCAGTATCACATATGTTTCTTTACACTACGAGTATTACCCGTTCGTGCAGAGATACAATACTTAAATGTTTTTTCTCAAGAACGGTTCCAAATTACAATCTCTTATATTTACGCATATATGGAGTAAGTATACGTGGCATACGCCGAGGAAGTTACAAAATTCTCCAGCAAAAATGCCGTTTTAA
The DNA here is from genome assembly GCA_964035755.1 of Teleogryllus oceanicus. Taxonomy (NCBI): domain Eukaryota; kingdom Metazoa; phylum Arthropoda; class Insecta; order Orthoptera; family Gryllidae; genus Teleogryllus; species Teleogryllus oceanicus. Next base: position 156,821,471 of record CAXIVR010000003.1, on the reverse strand, counting down.
AACAGATAAGCTCGTTTTCTGAGTCTCTAATACAGCGATTTTTTGTTACTCTTATATGGAGTAAATTACTTTACTACGTAATGTTGCTAAATTCTACGTTGTTGTTTCTTGATAAGGAAAATTTGTGTTTCCGCAAAACGTCCGTGTGTCCGTCCATCTGTAAATAGCAGTAGCGCCTTTAACATTCGTTGTTATTTTTGCTAAAATGTGTATTTCCTGATCAATTTTCCCCGACTCTGACAAAACGTCTTTAAATGCAGTTTAAGTACTTTATAGGCGGGTACTTTACATGCACTCCCTGGGACATTTTCAATTTTATTTCAAATCTGCTCCAATTTCTTTTTTTAAATTACTTTTGTACTACTTTGTAATAGGTAGCACATATTGTATTTCTTCGTTGATCTCTCAATGTCGGCTACCTTTGCTACTCTCGCAAACTCTGCTTTCATATTCAATTAACTTTTTCCCTTAACTTATGAATGACCTTGCAATGAGAGATCATGTTCTTTTTCTGATACTATTTCTCCTCATAAATCATTGGGTGTTCTAATAGAACGCCCCAGAAGTATACATCAAAGAATCATTTTTGTCACCTGATAGTAACATCGTAAACCTTGAATGCAACTTTCTTTTCCTTCCCAAGATAGTAGTTCAAGGAAACTTAATGTTAACGTGTTGCCCATTTATTTAAATGTAAATACTCCAAGAATACTATCATAAGTAATACAATGTTAAAAAATTATCTTTTATAAGCAGGTAGATTTAACTATGTTTCTATTGTGATTTGCAATAAAATGTATATTGAATGCTTTTTAACTGTTAATAGACATTTTAGTTTTTTCTCTGTTATACATAGTTCAGAAAAAAGTATTGAATAGATGAAAAAAGTCGAGGTTGAAAATTCAGTGTCGCAAAACGTTGTTTTACCATGATACATGTTTGAATGTGTGAATGAATGTGTATCAAGCACTACTCGATCACATAATCGTTTGAGTCCAAACTTTGTTTACATGCCAAGTGTACGGTCTGTAAATTCGTTTTAAAAGATGGCTTAGATTTGTGCGTGTAGTAAGTAGATTCATGCAATTGTGTACCAAAGTACTAGAAAAAAATCTCGTAGTAATGTTTATTTAGACTACCCGGGCAGACACAAGAGCAGGAACAATAGGTTTCCCCGACCTCCCTGCCACCATCTCCTCTTCCTATACAATCTTTGGCCCGTTAGACTCTCAAGGAGGCAATTTGAATGAGAAAAGAATATTTGTATTTGGAGTTATTGTGTTAGTAGTCCCCCTTGCCTGGGCCTTGTTAAATTCCCATTCCTGGGGGTAAGAGCGACATGACGCGAACATGACGTATTCTCTTCACCGTAACTCGCAAGATCCGACTGCTTGAGCTTTTCTTCGTCACAGAGCTACAGAAACTGGGACATTTTCAAAGGAAAACTATAACTGTATTTTTGCCTCGACCGGGAATCGAACCCGGGGACCACAGCTCGGGAAGCTAGTACGCTGCCCATGAGCCATTCCAAAGATTAAGAAACAAATGTTTTGTTCTAAATGAAAAGAACCAAAATACATAAAATTCTTCAGGGTTACTTACCCGACAGTGGTGGAGAAGCAGGAATCGGCTGTCAAGAAGATCTCACTGATCCTGCTCCCCACCTTATCAATTACAAATCCCATACTACCCCATAGCCTTTTTTTATTTATTTATTTTTACATTGGCAGACATTACAACGTTCAGCCGTGAGGCTCTTCAGTGGATTGGGCGAGCAACTTTGTATCAGCAAAGCGTGAAGAGGGTAATTTCGTGTTACCTCCCTGGTAATGATTATAACTTCATCCAAAGTCATTGCGAGGAAATTTTGTTAGAAATTAATGATAGGGTTTGGAAAGGAGATACTATGGGACGGACAGGTAAATGCAAAAAATGTTCTTACCTTATCTAATGTTCGAGAGATATTGAAGGAAAATGTGGAATGGTTTCTTAGGCGGGAGAGTGGGGGTTAATCGGTTCTTATTTCGTAGGTGACTGCACCTTGCACATGACTTAGATTATTGAAGAAATTATGTTCCAGCTTCGTAATAAAGGAAGTAATTGGTTCTATTGCAAAATCGTTGTGAAGGGTCTTGTTGCTGACAAATCAGGGGGCGCTTACTGTTATTCTTAGCATTTTGTTTTGGAAGATTTGTAATTTCTTTAATGTGGATGGAGCAGCTGAAATTCAAACAGGGCATGCGAAAGTTAATATCGGGCGAAGAATGGATTTGTAAATGGTTAAAGCGGAATTAATTTTTAAAGAAGAGTTACGGTTGAAAATGGGACGTAGAATAGCTAACCTTCTTTTGGCTTCGATTACTTTGGACGAGATGTGACTGTGCCAATATACTGTTGTGTCCTTCAGAACCCCGAGATAACAAATAGATGAATTCAGAGGAGACCAAGGAATGATAGAAGAGTTCAGAGATAAGGGGCGAGGGAAGACAGGATACCTTAAAGTAAATACTTTGGCTATTGATTTATTTGGGTTAATTTTGATTTTCCACAATTTTGACCGATTTTCTATATTTTTTAAGTGACACTGAATTACACGACGGTGTCCTATATCGTTCACAGCATGCTGGGTGAAGGTGGTTTCAAAATAATTTGCTAACAGCTCAGCTTTTTCGGAAATTGACTGCGCAATTTTGTTATTACTTTTTAATGGAATATTGGTTGACTGACCTAGCAATCGGCGTGTTGCTTTCCAAAGAGATGAGTCTTGCGGATTAAGATTTGAGACATACTTTTTATAACTTTCCAATTGGGACATTGTAAGAGTATTTCGTACCAATTTAGTTAGATGGTTTAATGAAGCTTTCAAATGAGGTAAACGATGTTTTATCCATAAACGTCTGATTTTGTTCTTATGCGATATTAGATTATGTAATTGTTCAGGTAGCGGATATTTTGAGAACCTTCTGCGAGTGATAGGTGAGTGATGAGACGAATAATCGATTGAATTTGTGATGGCATTGGTAAACAAAATCGTGCCTTGGTCGATTTCAGCTGGGGTTTTTAGATTCAATAACGGAGGAAGAAGCGATGATAAGCGATTTTGAAATGTATGCCAATTTATTTTGTAAGTAGATAGATGCGGTGGAGAATTAGATAAAGAATTAATTTGGAGGTTGTAATCACCGGGTTATGATCTGAGTCTAGTTCGCAGATAGAATACGAATGAAGTGCAAAGTTTAAATTTGTTATCGCAATATCTAGAATATCTGAAAGGTAATTTGTATTGAAAGGAAATTATGTATGGTCAATGGGTGCAATAATCTTAAAATTTGACTGCTTTGCGAGATTTAAGAGAAACGTTCCTGCTGGTTGATTTATTCTACATCCCCAAGAAGTGTGTTTTGTTTTTAGATCGCCAAGTAAGATAATGGGTGCCTTTAGCTTGAAAATGTCTTGAAGGCGAGTTGTAGTCAATTTTTTATTAGGCGGCTTATATGCTGAAATTATCATTACATTATTATTATTATTATTATTATTATTATTATTATTATTATTCTGAAGGTTGATAGCTACTGCTATAGTTTCTAGCCCTGGTGTTATTGGGAGAGGTGATGTCCAGTGTGGAATGCTTGATTTCACTAGAATTAATACCCCACCTGCTGGAACGTCTTCTGGTCTGTCACGTCTCTGACATTTTTAACCTTGAACTGTGAAAGATTTGGAAGAAATTAGGTGAGATTCGGTTAAACGTGCTATGTCAATATCATGTCATACTAGAAAATGTTTTTTGTTCAGATCGTTTATTAAGAACACCTCGACAGTTCCAGTTTAAAAATGTTAGATTGTTGAAGCCTGGCGTTTTAAACATGATTATGGAAAATAGAGCTTAGAATTGAGGTTTTGATATTATCAATTAAAGTAGGGAGAAACGATTGAATTAAATTACTAAAGAAGTTGACAATATGGATAGTTAGAAACTAACTTAGGTTGAAATTTTCGTTTGCTGAACTATTTGATGAAGCATCATTAACATTGGTTGAAATGGGTGGGGGATTTTGTGGATGAGTTAAGGGAATAAAATTAGGAATTGGATTAGTGAAAGACAGGCGAGGAAACTCTCTAGCTTGATAAGTAAAATTATTATTATTATTATTATTATTATTATTGTTACTATTATTGTTACTATTATTATTTGTTGAAGGTGGATTTTTAGATCCCTTACTGGTTTTGTTTGATTTAGATTTTGAAATTTTGTCATAGTATGAATTCGATCTTACATTTGCCCTGTGTCCCTTCACTTTGCAGTTCCTGCATACTGGTATAAAGTTGCTCGATTCCTTACAATCTTTAGTGAAATGATTGCCCGTACAAATATCATAGTGAATTTTTCTATTGCAATAGATTTTGGTGATTATAGTCTTGACATCTTGAGCATTGAACTGGCCCTGGGAGACGTTTTCGCTGGTCGACACGAACAACTGCATGGCACAGTCTATCTAATTTGAATATATCTTGCCATTTATTTTCTTTCACGATTATCACAGAACGACAGGAATTGTCTGACCTTCTTTATTATGAAGTCTGTTTACTTTCACAACTTGAAAGTTTTTCGATGTAAGTTCTACGAGAATTTGATCGTCAGTAAAGGATTGATGAACATCCTTTATTACAATAGATACTTTTTTTGATAATGGTCAGCATAGGTATGAAAGGATTTGTTGATTGTATTTAGCATGTTCACTAACAGTCTGTAGTCTTCGTTATTTTCCGTTTGAATTTTAATCTTGCCAAATTTTAACTCGGTAGAAAATTCACTTTTTATTGTACATTTTAAGAGATCGTGAATTTCTGTGAGATTATCAATGTTATACACAAACACTGGGGGATCGGATTGATTTCCTCAGAGTCTTGGAGATTTTGTAAAGGGCTGAAACTATTGCGAATGGGGACTGAATATTCTACACTTTGATCTTAACTGATTTTCTTCGCTGGCGCATTTGAGTCATTGTTACTACGCGGTCTCTTGGACGATTGAGCTACAGGTACAGAAGTATTCGTGAAAGCACTTGCCTGAGAAGTTGATGTACCGTCACTTACAGTTGAATCGGAGTGAATATTTCCGTTGGAGGACGTCCCACTTTGAAGGTAGAATTCTGCACCTGGTGACACGTGGTGTTGGCCAATTGCGTGGGAATCTATGTTTTCAGACTCCATTTTTTGCTGATAAATTTGTTGATGATCAAATGATGATTGCAGTAGATGAGCCACATCAGCTCATTTTGGGTGTCAGAATTCAATATGTTGAGAGCATTGATATGCACTGGTCTACGCCAGCGCATGAAGTCGGGTCTGCAGTTATTTTAACTACAAGATTTATGACACTTTACTACACATGAACATTTGTCACAACAAAAACAGAATAGTTTGAGAATACTAGTTTACACAGTCACAGACAGACAGAACAAAACTTTGCACTTGAAAGACCGGGTCTAGACTGGTTCGGCCTCTCCGGTGCTGACGAAGGCGACTACTGATGACCCCAAAGTCTTGGTAGCAGTAAATTAACTTGTGTTACAGGCGAGGATGTATTAGCTAGTTTATAAAAAGAAAGGTCCGAAAGTATTAAATGTCTCACTCAGTTTTATCTTGTGTTCAGTAGTGGGGATAACAGTATTAGAATAGGATTGGCTGAAGAATGGGGTGACATTTTGCATTTCCATTAGTGAATCTTATTCCTCTCCAATTTATGAATATATTATTATATTTCGTACATTTCTGTAACTTTGGTAATAATTTGTACTTAAATTGTTCTTATTTTTCATCCAAATAATAGCAATACACAAATTCTATACACCATAACACTTAACATTGTTGTTTTAGTTGCTTTGTGTTTTCTGGATGATTTATGAGCTATGTTTAAAAGATAGCAATAAAGAAGTTAGAAGCAATGAAAACAGCATCATGTTCACTTTAATTCAGAGAACAAAACTTATTTAAATGGCTCTTTTGTACAATTAGGTAAATGTGACATAGCCTTTACCTCCTAAGTACAGAACAATTTATTTGTCATATACATCGTATTGTTGATTCCGTGTTCTCTGATTTATTTGAGGTATTTTGAACATTACAATTTAAAGTTATAAATAATTTCAAAATGTGTTCGATTTCGTATAATGTTAATGTATAATGTTTGCTTAATCGAAAAATCTATGACTGAAACTCATTATTTTTTAAGTTAAAATGCTAATTAACCAAATTATTGTGATCCCTCACCTTTAATATCAGCAATACAATCCCTGTTTTCAAATATATGTTCCTTCAGTAACGTTATAAAGCACTAAATTTTACCACCGCGGAAGCGTTTTCAAAAGTACACGCATTAGTTCGCAGCAGTAAACCTTCCAACGAAGATCTCTGACCATTCACCACCTTTCGCCTGGACGGCCACCCAGCGCTACGCAACAGTGAAACCATACAGCTTGCGGAATGTCACAGAAGGGGCTGTCGTAAAAAGTTTACAAGTGACCTTCCCCGCCCGCGACTTTATGGAGCCATAGCCGATTTCCGCTGTCGAAACAATTGTTGCTATACACGAGCTGAAACAAGAATTATCGACAACATTTTCGAAAATACGGTAACGCAGAAATATATATTGTGTGTAAGAAGGTCTCACCTAACGGCTAGGGCACAGATTTAAAGATAGGTAATATTGTCTTGCTGCGATGCCCTATGCCGCAAGCATACTCTTGACAAAATGAACGATAAGTACCATTTCTACGTTGATTAGAAAACGAATAACCCCGAATCGGCCCAACGATATTTTACTCGTGACATGTTTACCATGTTTGAACTCAAAACCTAACCATCTGAAGAGTAATGCGTATTCCGCCATACATTCACCCCCATTTTACCCATCCACCCCCATTTTCGGGTATAATATTGCGTGTATCTCATCGCCATTTACACCAACTTAACCATTGTTGGAACAGCACTAGTAGACCTTCATCCTTCCGTGTGTGATGTTATAGCTCAGAACATCATTAAAAACAGATCAAACGATCGAACATTTGAGATCGTAGTGTTGAGATGATTCCAATACTTAAGAAATCTGCTGTGTCTAGATTTTCAGAGATCCTGTCGATCTCTGCACATTGGCAGGGCAATTTTTGAAAACTGTTTGCTCGATATATTCTCGTATATCAAATTTTTATTAGGAAACTCTATAAAACTATACAAAACGTGTAAATACCCATCTTTTCGGATGAACTACTCAATCTGTCTCAGCAATTAAGGTTTTACTTCAAAACTAGGAGTCCCCGATGACTTCACGTGTAACTTTCTGTGATATACCAAAATGACGAACCATTTTTATTATGGAAATTTCATTTTATATGACATAGAATATAGGGATGTCAACACTAACGCGGAACTAACACAGAACGCTGGACACTAACGCGGAACGCGGGGGGGGGCGCTATGTGACAAATAAACAACCGGTGTAATGGATCATTTTCGTTAGGTTTAAATGACAGAGCAGAGGCGGAATAAGCATTGTTTTGAGAGACAAAAAGAAAAGATTTAAAATTCGGATGCTTCCGAGTTTTTAGAGGAACATTCATTCAACGCGGTAATGAGCGGGTCGGCTCCTGATATATTTTACTAGGTCGAGGAAAGACTGTAATTGACAGTTGTATAAAATTAACTATCGTTTCTTATATTAGGATAGAGTGTTCTTGTAGGAAGTAAATACGTGTCTACGCGTCCACCCGAGACGCAAGTGAGGGAAGTCACGAATTATAATAGTATCGCCGGGAGAATTTGGAACCAGATCACGGACATTAGGCGAGGACTTTATCCAGAAGCAAGATTCTGCTGTATCGACGGAAAAGGTTCTACGGGGCGCCATCGAACGAAGAAGTGAAGAGCGCACGAAGACCCACGAATGAATAACAAGGTTTTATTACTATTGTAATATAGAGAAAACTGGTCTTAACCAAAGATCCATTTTGATTATCAATGTAATAATTGCTGAATTTGCAACAGAACCATAGTTGATATTATAATAAATTCTAATTTGTTAACTTGAAAGAAAGCTGATTATCATTGTTCGTTACGAGCAATCCAGCATTTTAATAAGATTTTCAGATTACTTGCCACTCCGTATGGATGGCAGATTGAGTAATTGGTTGCAGAGTAAGTAGTAACAATTATGAACTTCGAACCCCAATTAACTGAGCTAGAACAACATAACTTTGGAATGAGGTATATTTAAATTACGTAGGAATCATTAGGTTTCAAGTGTAACTTTAACCAAATTACATTTATCAGTAATAATTATGTTTCAAAATGTCGCTCCAAGTGGGGCTTATTTCAAATTGGCACCAGTCAACGTCGGGCATGTTTCATTTCATGTTTGTGTGTATATGCTCCATATAAATTAATACTATAAAATAAATTTTTGAAAGGCCGACATCAAGCACAATCTGCTGGACACAGTCCTCCTGGTGCCGTAGAAGGGACACTTACATTTTTCAACGTGTGACCACTACATTTTTCTACTCCCATTGTATAATGCTGTCATTTGTTGGCTGCAACCAGTTGTATAATGATACTCATCACGATACATATTTCATTATTATACAGGTTCTTTACCAATCACAGAGAGGTTTACAAACCAAGTATTGACAATTAATCATTGTGAATCGTTCTAGTAAATGTTTCGTTCGATTTTGTACATTAAAATTGCATTGGATATTATATTATGCTTGTCAGTTTTAATTTCTTTTATTATTAGACACTTTCGTGAAATATTATTTAAAATAAATAGGATCGTAATTTCACTATGATCCCATTTGACCACCGCAGTACTCACTCACAAGTGAACCATAGCCACCTGCGGCAGCATGCGAGGATAGAGTTAGGTAGCCTTGGCTGAATCCTACATGTCAACTGCCACGAAAGGATTCAATGTAAAAGTTTAACTTATAAAAGTCATAGAAATAATACCGTATGAAACTCGATGTAATGGGTATTAATACACTCGTGTGGAGTTAACGACACTCGCTCGTGCCTTGCTCGTTTCGTAATATCACACTCTTGCATTAATACCTATCATAACATCATCGTTTCATAATGTACTATTCTGATTCAGTTCTCAGATTGATATCAAAGGTGATCGCAGTGAACAAATTAGGGTAAGGCGGGCAGGAGAGGGTCAGGCGAGGCAGCATAGAGCCAGGAGTGTGGAAAAGAGCAGGATGAATTCGGGCAGTTCGGTTTAAGGCAGAGCAAGTCAGGGTGGGGATGCACTATAAGCAGAATTCACTCCTTTTCTTGTCTGAATATACGAATATGAAAAAAATGAGAGCGGATTTCTGTGATATAAACCAGACAGAACCTAGAGGCGCAACTGAATGGCACAGACTTTCTCGTAGTATTGTTTTCTAATTTCGTTGGTGTGATCTGGCTTTAAGGTTTTGCACCATTCTCTGGCCAGCTGCCATCTATCGTCGCCCAAAGTACATTTTTTTGACATTTTCTCAACTTTTTGCTTTCCTAGTAGTGCAACCGAAATACTAATTCACGAATATTAAAGAATAGTAAAACTCGCCCTAAATAAAAATTTTAATTGAAAAATTTCAAGCCGTTTTTAAGAAAATGGCGATTAAGCATTACTCTAAATGCGAAAGCCGAAGCTTTTTTTCACATGAATCTATTTAATTCTCGAAAAAGTTCATTTGAAATCATTTGAATCACTTCCCCTCACAATTGTAATACTGCATACGAATCGATGAAGTTGTCCATATTAACGGAGTGAGTAAAAACAATTACGTTTGTGTAAGTTTTGAAAAAAAAAACACTAATGAATACACCAAAATGTCATATTAAAAATGTTATATCATATCATATCAAATGTCATATCAAAATTAAGTCATATTAAACAGCGCACATATCACTATCTATTAGAAAAAATTGAAGAAAAAAATTGGAAAATTTTTTGAGAAAATGGTGTTTGAGTGTTTCGGAAAATGCGGAAGTTTGAGCTGATTTGTACAGAAAACGGTTGAGTTTCGAGAAACTTTATTTGACATTATTTAAAGCTCATGTGCTCATAAATATAATATGAAGAAATTGCATTTAATGTAAATATTACTGACGTGAGAGACAAGTCAACAAAATTTCATATTTAAAATTTTTGAAAAAACAAACAAACAAAAAGCAAACGAATAGAGCAATATGCCGTTTAAGTCAAGGTATAGGGTTCCTATGGCACTAACCATACAAAAAATTTAATGAAAAACTTGGAGTCATTTTTGAGAAAATCTTTTTTTGTAATTTTTTCAAATTGCAAATATTGCGTGCACTATTGCACGAAAACTATTCGAAGTTCTGAAAATATGTACATAACCTTATGATAGAACTATTTATGCACGACAAATTTAATTTGAAGGAAAAGTTTATATCTTCAATTTTGTAGTTGTAGGAAGACGCCGAAAAAAATTCAAACTTTTGCAATTTTCGAAAATTCAGTGTTAACGGTGAAAATCGGATATACCTTTATAAATGTATTTTACTATATTTTTACTTCTTTTGAACTCCCCATTCTATTTAATTATTGTAAGAGGTTTCTATTGTTAGTTTCAAGTTTTGAAATAATGATAATAACAAACAACAACACCACCATCACTACCAACAACAACAACAATGACAATAAAAATATAATAAAAAATAATAACAATAATAACAATAATAAAACAATAATAATAATAATAATAATAATAATAATAACAACCTTTTTCTAGCAATAGACATACATTTCGCAGAATTTCGCCATCCTAATTTTACGAGTCAGCCATCCCGCAGTACAAAGCAACTGCCTGGAACGCCATGCTTTTACTTCAGTACTACTGGCTCTCCAATAGCTCAGGAGAAGTCGTGCGGGTTGTCCCTGTACACATCGACCGCGTAGCCTGCACGCCGCAAGTACAGCTGCCAAAAAGAGGAATTCAAGCGTCCGCTGCCATACAATTCCTTCTTTTTGCACCGTTTACTCTAAACACGTCGTATACTTAAGTGGTCTCTTATTTAGGTTGGGTATTCTTTATAAATTATTGATTGCTAAAAACATTTTCACATTAAGTCACTTGGCAAATTTTGCGTTTTTTTTCTTTTTGACTACTTGAGTCAAGGCTTTTGGAGTATAACAATAACTGGAACGATGGCGCGATTTTAAGAGAAAAGTTTCAGAAGGTCGTAAGATCTGAGAGTATTGCCAAAATATTTAAGCACAATTTGTCTCATTTGCTTGGGGAACATAGAAAACAAATGGAGTAGATACTTTTACGCAAACCTACTTTTTAATGAAAAACATACATTTTGTTATTTTGTTTGATGTTTAGGCTAGGACGGTATAATTTATCGATCTTTAAAAAATTTTCCATTATTTGCTGGCACAAATGTGTATTTGCTATTCACATAATAAGGCGTAAATGTATTATTGAATCATCAATGCTGGATCTCAGTATTTGGACTGAAAATCTTCCACGGTATCCAGCGCGTTCACTTCGGGACATATACTACTTTTGACAGTTACCAATTCAAATAATTTCTGTTTAGGTGTTGCTGACCACCAGTTTGATTTAACCACCTTACTGCCATGAATGTCATACTACATACTTTCATTTCGTTTTTACATTCGTCGTAGTGGTCGTCCCCGAAGTCACCATTACATCAGCGCCTCCGACTCGCGCTGGTTCGGGCGTCTGCCTGCTTCGCAATCAGTGACGCACTCGCCTATGAAACGGGCGTCGCCGCGGCGGCCGTCGTTCGGCCGCTAACTTCACTTCCACTTCCTAGCAGAGAAGTAGGAAGCGAGCGCACACGCGCGTAACACTTTTCAACGGACGTTACATCCAAGAACGAAGTTACACAACGCCATCACTAATACAATGAGTTGACACGGTTATTCTTAATCTGTGCATGCAAGGCGCGGATCTCTTATGTATGCATTCTTTACATAGTAATCGGTCACTTCATGGCCTACATGGGGTGTGATGCGATAATATGTTTGATTGTCATTTCGAAATAAAATATTCTATGGAATCGGAGGGGTAAAGAACTCCATTGCTTGCAGGTTACAAAGAGTTACAAACAAATCTTGTAAAGGTGGAAACATTTTAAGTAACTGTGACACACACCATCCGTGCCTACATTTTCTTGGATGATTTCTTACAAAAATATCCATACTGTAACGAGTCGAAATTATGGGTGATATTTCGTCCATGTTTGGTATTAAGATGATGTTTGTTTGATATTTGTTGGATGTTTTGTATTAAGATGTGTACTTGCAGCCTACTGGGATGAAAACACTGGTTAGCAATATTGTGATGTCATGGAGACGGTCGGTTTAAGAAAACGGCCGGAATCAACAACCAGAGAGAAAACAGACGTTCTGGAATGAGGACGTAAATGATTGACAGGGCATTTCAGTCGGAGTGACGTGGTTTAGGGGAGAATTTGGATGAAAGTAATTCAATGCGATATTGGCGAAGTATTTTGATTGAGGACAATATTACAGAAGAGAAAATGAAGTAGAATATTTGAGAGAGTAGATGTAGTGAGGCGTACATACAAGTGCACTTGTATGGAATTACACATAAAGGAATAACTTTTGTTATTTGAAAATTGAAAAAAGTAAACCTAGGTACCGTTCTTGAAAATTGTTAAATTAATAAATGTTATTATTCTTTTCAATTTGCAAACAATGTTGTGATTTTTTTTATTATTACGAATAAATGTTCTCTTTTATTTTGAAATTGAAAGAGTTTCAATTTCATATTTCAGTAATTTATCATATTCAAATTTATTGTGTAAGCCATAGAATCATCGGCCCTAAACAAATAATTAAATCGATATTCTTATTTTCCCTCATTAAGTTAATTCATTAATGGAAAAGTAAAAATCATTTCAATAGTTTGTGTTTGATGTTTTGAATATTATGTAGAAAAATTCTCAAAAAATTTGAAATACTCTATTACGTTAATTTCCTTTGGAAGAAGACCTACTGCGTCAAAAGCCATGAAGTAGACTCTCACATCAAATGGAAAATGTTCGGCTTTAAGATGAAACCTTTTATATCACCCGGAGTGTTAATTTCCATGTTTTTGGATGATAGCGAAAGGAAAATATCCTCAGATTTATAGTCTGTTTTATTATGCGGTCTGAACATCACATTTATGTTTTATATTTAAATATGAAACGACCAGTAATTTGTTGAGTGCTGAAATTAAATAAAGCTTTACAGCACACACACTTATATTGACAAAGGATGTTAGCAATATTGCTTTCGATTGTGATGATCGGTGGTATCGCTATCCCTAAAGGTCATGCCTAGTTTTTGTAGCTACTGTTCTTATTCTCTTCATCTATTCTAATTTAGTACATGTAAAAGGTATTTCGATTGGAATATGGGACAGTTAAATGCAAAATAAAGGCAATAGATTAAGACAATATAGACATTTGTAAAAGAGAAGTTGTTACATTGTAATTATTTGAAAATATATTTTTACTCTGACGGAAGTTTTAAAGAGTCCAAGAGAAGATGGATGAAACTAAAATTAGATATCCTAGGCGATTCTGAAAAATAGAAGTCTTGAATTATGAAACTATTAATGTTTAATTGTTACTTCTACATTATTGACCCATATAAAATAAACAAAATAAACTATCTGAAGAAAGTGAAAAATTGGCAAATTGAAAACAGACGCAAATATGATTACGTTAGCCATGATCAATCGTATTTAACGTTTTCAGAATAATTTAAAGAAATTGAACTATGAACCAATTATAAAATGAATTTCATGATTCTGGAAGACTGTTACCACTACATATCGGATTTTGTGTATCTTCATATTTTTATTGGTTTAAGGTAACCGCATTCAATTTTTTAGAATTTGTATGGCATTCTGAATGAATTAAAATAATTTTTATTTCACACATCCATGTTTTATCTCTTCCTACAGTCTCCTCCAGCGAAGCGCCGCCTCAGCCGGGACAAGCTCAACCTTCGACTGGTCTTCCAACCTGCTTCCTAGGTAGTGTCTAAAATTCGCCATTGTATGGACTCGCATCCTAGGATTTCCCGATCAGTGATGTTGCAGAGGCAACCTGGCTTTAGGCGGGGGAGCCTAGCCTTACCATACGCTTAATGAGCCAAGTGGCTCGAGGCGCTGCGCCCTAACTTCGGATGCGGGAGACGAGGGTTAAATCCCTATGCCGGCCATCCTGACCGGAGTTTCCATGGTTTCCCTCGGTCATCCAGGCGAATGCTAGGATGATTCTACTGAAAGGTCACGACCGCCGAAATCGGTGTCGCTAGCCGAATTTATTAATTACGTGAAGTCACGACGGTTAAGCGAATTCGACTCATCTGGGGTTCCTGGTTCAGTGTTCGACTAGGAACCCCGGGATCTAACGGTATCGAGGTCAATTGGCCTTTACGGGACACATAGTGGCTAAATACAAATGGTCTTCTTAGCCTCCCACTCCTGTCTGCTACTGGCTATTCGGTAAACCCATAAAGAACATTGTACATTCTCTAAACGTATTTTATATATAAATATTCGTTCAGCTACTCCGAATGCATTTTAAGATCTAATTTGCGCGAAATTCTATTAAGAAAATTTGAAAATTGGTTCTAGGGGCTGGTAGACGTAGGAACTGGAGGATGTTGGAGCTTGGGGCCGTGGGAGTGGGTAGGCATGACCTAACGATCCGAAGGAGAGCAGGGGGCGGGGCCGGGGCGCCGGAAGCGCGGCTGGCACGTCGCGGGCCGGGGCCGTGAACGACCTTGCGCAAACGCGCTGCGCGGGAGGAGCGGCGAGCGGCGCAAGGCCGGGCGCGTGCGCGCGTGCCGCCCGCGCGTATATTAGAAAGCGCCTGCTTCGCTTGGCTCCGTTCCGCGCACGGGCGCGCGAGCGGTCGCTGGCTGAGTCAGAACGCGTGCCCGCGGAATGTGGGACACCGGTGGCTCTCCGCAAAGCCGCTCTGGGGCAGCGCTGGGGACGCCCCTGGCCGAGGCGACGCTACACTGCGCATGGGTGGTACATTGCTAAAAATTTCAAATATCTGAAAAAAAAATTAATTATATGTTCGACGGTCGGCGCAGTATATTTCTTAAGGTTTTCAATTTTGGATAAAATGTGTAATTGATCGCAAATTGCGAAATTACGTATAAAGTGAGAAATGGTTGTGAATCTGTGAACTAATAGCTAAATTGCATTTTATAGTTTCATTCGTGTTAGCTCTATAACTACAGAAGCGACATCGACAACAACACATCAAAGTTTGAAAATATTTCATTTGAATGTGGCCGTGTTTATTGATTTATAATTAAGATTTAATTGACATAAGAACTGATCTGAAAGAATTAACGCTCAGGGTCATCTCAAGTGGTCGCAGCTTTCTCTCTGTACGGAGAATGACACAGGAAGAAGAGAAAGGCCCTACGCCTAGGGTGCATGCGTTATTTCTTGCGTTTTTATATTTGTTGAGGTTCACATTTGGCGAAGTATTTAGTTAGTTTTCCTCATTTCCGGATTTTGATGGGAATACACAAAAAGCATCAAACTATTACTAGTGTCCTCCCTTAATAATAATTTTCTCAACAAATGCTACAAAGTGTTAATATTAAATTTTATAATGATATAAAATTCTACAGTCTTATTTTTAAAATGCGATTTATTAAAATTTAAAGTGCTTAATTCTATCATCACTACTCATGGGCTCTAGAATTAGCACATCTCGAAGGATCCGAGTTTTTACTTTATGACTGACTTTTTATTCCTATCAGACCCACTTATTTGAAATTTTTTGACTTATAGTCCTGAGAAATTTAACAGATATTCTTCGTCTCTCAATATAAAAATTGTATTGTCACATATGCGATAAAAAACATACCGTGGATTGCCAATGTGTAACACAATCGATTCATAAAGAACAGAAAGCGATAAAGAAACTCTTTTACGAACTAACACAAGAAATATTAATCTGCGGAATTGGGTTGCTTGAGATTATAACCATATCTACACATTTGTGTGAAGAGGCCCTGAAAGGGTTATACTAATTGTAATATTTTATTATTATTGTTGTCATTAATAACAGAGCTCCCATGAAGACTTTTAGGTAATGTATGCTTCATGATCCATCAATTACTAGGCGTGTGATACCTGCGTTTCAACTTATACTGTGTTTCAACGATCAGCAAAAACTTACAAACTTCACTTTTCGAGTTGTGCTTGTATTGCATCCCATGAAGAATACGGAGGTGGTGGAAGTGAGTCGGTTCTGGTTAAATAATGTTTTTAAATATTATACCAAAACAAACAAAAATCAGAGCAAAAGAAGAATTTGAATGAACTGAATATGAATTTTCAATAGCAGTTAGATCAAAATATTGAGAGATTAAGGATAAATATATACTTGTTAATATTCTGTAATATTTAAAATTTTAAAATTGAAGTGTTTCTAATAATTCAAGAAAGTAAAACGTGATATAAAAAAAAAAAAAAAAAATAAAAAAATAGTAATAAAAAGGATCCACCAACTACATCACTTAGCTAGAGAAAAAGCAAAATCCATCTGATTGACATTGCCATTCCACTCCCAAAATATTGACAATAGCTATAGTAACAACATCAGCAAATACAAGGATGAAGAGCAGATGAAGTAAAAAAAATGTGGAAAATCAGGTAAGTTTACCATTTAATTCACCGGTCCCATCATTTCAGCCACAGGTCTAATTTGTAAAAGCGCGAACACTTATAAATACTTCTGTGATAAGCCTGTGATATTGGACACTTCGCATATTGTCAGAAAGTTCTTGGAAGACGAGCTTCATTAAACTCAACTCAATACCGTTTGACCGCACGTGCAAGGCCAGTGAATGTCGTGTGGATGTGGATGTGGGAATGGTGATAGTGACACGATAGTGTATGGTTCATGTGAAAGTATTATTTCTATAATATATTTAAATTTAAATTTACTTGTGTTCTTATATATGTAAATTTGATTTCATTTATGTTCTGATGAAGCAAAACAATGTGCCAACTGTTTACAATTCGACTTGAATCTGAATTCCGACTTATTACGTAATGTCTAATATTGTTGAGAAAGTTATTAAATAATAATAATAATAATAATAATAATAATAATAATAATAATAATGACATAAGAGTGAAGTGACTCTAAGGTTACACAAGGTGATCGTTTCAGATTATACCAATGTAACTACAAGTGATCTGCTGCTTAACCATAAATAACGAGTTTTCAGAACACCACAAAGGTAGTTGAATATAATACCACTTCCTAAACGAGAAGTTAATTATAAAAAATCTTACTGATTATTGGGTACCAAATCTAACTGATCTAACTGAGTACCAAACATTCCTGGAAAGCAAAATGAAGATTTGGTTCCTGGAAATTATTTTCATAATAAATAAGCGATCATTCATTTATCGTCAAACTCCTCCAAAAACAAACAAAACAAGTATAGCCGGCCCGGTGGCCGAGATCGCTAAGGCAGTAGTGTCGTAGTGATCTCGGACCGAGGATCGCTGGTTCGAGTCCCGCCTTGGGCATGGTTGTATTTGTGTTCGTCCTTTCACCCCTTATCATCAATCACCATATCGTTTCATCCACATAGTTACCATACCGTTAACAGCAATAGTGGTCGCTAATGACCTTAGATGTTGAAGCGACCTTAAATAAACCAATTAAAAAAAACAAGTATAATAATGATGAACTATTATAAAATTTAATTTGTCACTATATAAGTATAATATACATAATTAGCCAATTAAATAAATCTAAATTATTTTATAATTTTTCTTTAATTGTCCAGAGGAATATTATATTTGATATGTGAAAATTGTAGTGGCAAGAAAATGTTTGTTATATGTGTGTGCGGTAATACGGCACAATGAAGTTGAAAACTGTTTAGCTACTGTTGTCATCTATATTAACGTTAATTAATTTTGAATTTCAACCCTGTTTACTAACATGTCATATACGATAGAAAAGGTTGTTGTCAGTGTATCTTCAAAGAATAACATACGGAGTATAATCGTGTTAATAAGTGAGCACTGTTTTGAATTCAACAGTCGTGCAGTCGTATATGCTTGTTGCGATTAGGGGTTTCCTTTGCAAGATTTGAATTGCAAAATTCCCACTTCCTAATTTCTTATTCTCGTTGTCACCTGAGATAAATTTTATAAAATTTTACAATAATGTTTAACATTTTCAGTTTGAACTGACGTCCAATTTTTCCAGTGTTGAGGAAGTGTATCAACTGAATTATCGTATTCAACTACTTTCTAATCAGTACGTGTATTCTCTCATGTAGTTAACGATAGTTTACAAAAGATAAATATATTCATTTATGTAGGCCAACTAGACAAGTGTGGAGGACAAGTGTGGAGGATCGATTCCAAATAAAGAACATGACAATTATAGATGTGTTACGTGCTATAATTACATAACACATCCTTCATCCTCTCAGAAGCGATCATAACCCTCCATGTGCGGCCGAGCCCTCCGCCGCTGCCAATCGCAGACACTCTCGCCCATCCAGTTGCTTCCGGACTGTCCGTGAATAGCTCATCACCCTCTCGGCGCTGGTCAGCCGCAGATGTGACGGCCGCACACGTGCCACAAAGCAGCGCTAATTAATATAACCCAATTTTTAAACCACAATTATCCCGCGCCGGGGCGGCGGCGCCCAAAATAGATCGTGAGCGTAATAATAGCACCCTGGATGTGCAGAAATGAACACGCAGCGAGAGGGGAGGGTGACCCGGGGCGGTGATTCGAGGCAGAGCGCTAATGACCGAAGGAGGTCACCCGGGTGAGGAGGGCAAAGGGCACGATGGGGCAGAAAGGGCGCTCTGGCGGAAGGAGGGTATTTTGGCTGCGATTCCCTCCTCTCACTCACTTCCGGAGGACTTGCTTTGGGTAACTCAATTGGTTCAAGGTCCAGCACGCCAGGAAAGTCTCTCCGTTGAAGCACCTTGCTGCTCGCAACAAAAATTATGTTGGTAGCAGCATGTAACAAAAGAAAACGTAAATACCACACTCACCGCAGTCATAAAAGATGCTGGAAGTGTTGTCTCCTTCTCTTGTTTCCTAGCTATCTGATTGTCAATGCTGTTTTTAATAGGAGGCCCTGACTCAGCCCAGTGCGGAGAGACTTTCCTGGCGCACTATATTAGTTAGCCCAACCGGCCATCGAAACCGATCCTTCCGGTTTCAATATAATTGGTCTTACCCACTGACCTACCTTGACTCGTGTTGATTTTTTAACGATTATATTTAATAATACAATTGTTCGAAAGTCCACACAAAGAGTGACATGTACTGAGAGTGGCTAATTTCCAACAAACTGGCTTAACCAATAATGTGAAAGTGGGTAGTAAAAATTAGGATTCAAAAACAGGACAATAGGAAAGTCCCAATAAACTGTTAATGGTGTTAGTTGCCTCGTTAGCTCAATAGGGTCTCGAAACTGGAGACCAGGAGACTCGGATTCTATACGTACGGTACACAATGCTTTAAACAATTTGAATTATTATTTTTACACAGTAACTACATGACATTATACTCTGATTTAAACAGAGTGGCACTTCAAGGTCACGAGCTAGACGGGAAGGGGGACAATGTTATCCAATCGGGAGCTTCATTACGGTTTAAAGTTGTTATTGGAGGTATTGATTGGATGATAATATTGCCCTCTCCTTCCAGCTAGTGACCTTCAAGTGCAACTCTGTTTACATTGGAGTATAATGGTGATATTTAGTGGACGGTTCATATTTTTGTCCTATCTTCCTAGTCCCCAAAGTTAAAGTGTGACGACGACAATTGAATTATTTGAAGTCAGTCAATTAGACACACAACGGAGGTTGGCGATTTATATAAAGATTTCGTAAAAGTGTCAAAGGCGCTGTCTCTGCCGGAGTTGTTGGTTGGTTGGTTCATTCGTTAGTGATTCTGGGCGCGTCAACTGCTTTGGTCATTAGTCCCGTAAGTGTAACGCATGTTTTTTTCTCTGGAGATGGCGGTGATCTTCCCCCGCTATATGGCGAGATCTGGTGCCGACCTACCGTCGGCTACAGGGGTTGCCCCCTAACCAGGACTCTCTCATCTTCGGGCCACCACCCCAGCCGGGACAACTCTAAACTCCCGACCGGTCTCCCGGAATATGTGGTAGTGTAGTGCATGTTAGTGTAAGTGTGTGTGTAAGGGGAGAGGATAGGACAAGGAAGAGGAAGGACAGATTGCGTGCGGTCCGCGGCCCGTTTGATAGGGTACCTATACTATGCAGAATCGGGTGCAGAGATTTTTCTGTGTATGTAGGTTTTCTATACCAATTTTTATTAAATTTTCATTGCTTCCAATTATAGATTCGTCAAGAAAATTGATCTTCAGTGCGAGTCTGAGGCGGAAAAGGCCTCGGTAAAGACAAAACAGCTGCCTCAGAATCGCACTGAAGATTGCCGCAAAGTCACCGAAAAGTGAACGATAAGCGTTTCATATTCGCACGCCTTTATTTACACTTTTTTTCAAATAATAATTTTTAAAATCAAGAGACATTTGCTGTTTAATGATTCTAGTGAATGAAAACAGCTGTAGCGACTTGGCACAGTTCCTCGCCTGCCCAATCCTTCTCAGCAACCGAAAACTGGTTCTTACATACTCCTCTTGCTTCCCCAGGAGCGGTAGCTGAGTGACTTCAGTTCATCAACTGATGACACTGCAGCGCCTCTGATCCGGAGGTCTTAGGTTTGAGTGCTGACGGCGGCAGGATTTTCGATACTAGCTTTTCAACCAGGTCGAATTCAGTCGCTGTCTAGAGGAAAATTCTAGCGGCCGGCTGCTCTGATAAGTAGTTTTCCGTGGTTTCAACACCAGTCGACTGCCCATCAACACAAGTCGAATGCCGGAGCAGTACCCTAATAAACGGGCCACGGACCGCGCGCAATCATTCCTTCCTCTTCCTTGTCCTATCTTTTCCCCCTACACACACGCACACTTACATTAACATGCACTACACCACCACGTATTCCGGGAGACCGGTCGGGAGCTTAGAGTTGTCCCGGCTGGGGCGGTGCCCCGCTGTTGGGAGAGTCCTAGTTAGGGAGAAACCCCACTAGCCGATGGTAGGTCGGCACCGGATCTCGTCATCCAGCGGGGGAAAATCACCGCCAACTCCAGAGAAAAAACGTGCATTACACTTACGGGACTAATGACCAAAGTAGTTGATGCTCCCAGAAACACGAAAAACCAATCAATCTATCAACGAAATTGATAGTAAAACACGATGTTCTTTATTCTTAATTTTATTCTTTACATTCGATAATAATTGTTAATACTACTATCGTGCTGGTAACCAAACAATAAAATATATCCCTTTTACGTACTGTAATTGAAAATGAATCGGAAAATAGCATGTTTATTAATTAATCTCTAATTATAACATCAATGTTCTCGACATCGATATCTATATCTATCTATCTATCTATCTATCTATCTATTTACCTATCTATCTATCTATCTATCTATCTATCTATCTATATATATATATATTGTAATAGGTCGGGTTTCACCCTTCCTCTCCTACTTATATATATATAAACCTGCCCACACGTTGGGCGGTCACTTGTAATGGGTTGGGCGGCCTCTCTACACGCCCGGCACGTTATACTGTTACGTTTAATAAATTGCCCTGCTCTAGCCCTTCTTACGAACAAACCAATAAACACTAGCCTCGCGTTGGGTTGCCACATATAATAACTTTCCCCCTTTCCTACTCACAATTGCCCCTCTGCTAGCTTACCTGGCCTTTTCACTCACCTGGGCGTGGTCTGCGGTGCGTCTGTACAGACGCGAGCAAGGTACTGCGCTCACGCGCGTGGATCAGTCTAATGCTACGTAAATGATTGCGAAAAACATATTGATTTTGCGAATCATGACCCCCAAAATGGCCATGAAGTTTATTCAATCGCCTCCGTTATCATGTTTCTTTTCAATTTGCACTATTTAGTGCTGCAACAGCACTGGTACCTCTGACGGCACACATCAATACAACCCAGCATCAAAACAACAACAAAATAAACATTTCTCCTCCCTCAATACACAATACATAGATATATATACTCTTTCATTCACACAAACTATTTACAAAAAAACAAACAAATACCATTCACACATATAACTAAACCCCAGAATGCATTCTGTCGAGATTTCCGTCTTTTTCTTCAATCAAAACAAAACAAACAAATGTCAAAATACTTTGGCTCACGTATGCTGTTGCCTCTGCGACGAATCTGCGTGTCTGGGGGTGATTATTCACGCCCAACAGCGCCTCCCGTTGTCGCCATCAGTTCCGGAACACTCGCATACGCATCACAGTTCACTCATGGTGTCGGAGTTCACGCTGCCATCTTTTTTTTTTATAAACCCTTCAAATTATTAAAATCTCACTGAATTCCGAATCAAATTCCGCGCCTCTAATTATCAATGCAACGTCGCGCTCCCCACCGTTGCAAAATTTCTCGTACCGCCGCTCGCCTCGCAAGTCCAGCGGGCGTTGCCGAATTTCAGAATAGTTCCGAAAATTCCCTTTCTTTTATGAAATTTTCTTTCCACGACTGTTACACAACGTACGTAAAATATTCCCGGTTACTATTTCGGATGATGTTCATAACTTCCGCACTTTACAAAAATTTTCAAGAATCGCCTACGCGAACACACATCCTGCTTTCACCAAGTCCAGGCACATTCTGGCAAATCTTCTTCAACCTAGCATTGTTATCCTTGCTTCAGCACTTTTCCCGATCGCTCGATAACTGACGATCGCGTCACCTGGTTCTCTCAAAATATTTAATTTCTAACGTTTTCCGAAACACTTTATTTCCGTTTTAGTTTTGATAAAATTCTCCCGGCAATTTCCTAAAATTTGATGTTCTCCTCTTGTTTTCTTTTGGTCAAAATCCTTTTATTTTCCCTGTTTTCCGTTTTGAATGTGAAATGGAACGCACTGCATTTGTTCGCTAATCGCTTCCTCTTGCTTGAATTAATTTATCTGTTTTATTAAAATTTCGATACTTCCCGTCAAGATATTTAAATGGGATAAATTTTACCTGATGCAGCTAATTTTCTTCTTTTCCCTCCCGAAAGTCTGAATTTGATATCTTATCGCGTTTTCTTGCAGTATTCGAAAAACCCTCTTCTTTATAAGCGTTTCATCGCTCCAACAATGGACTCCATTAATATTTTCCTTAACACAAACATGCGAAATACGAAAATTTCAATAACTTTTTATTGCCTGACGCGATTTCACTGGGATAACTTTCAAAATGTTTCTAAATCACAGCCGGATCTAATGTTTATAGTCCAAACTCGCACAAGTATCGGGTTCGCTTTATTCTCTACCTCACTCGGTTTTATTTTTTTACTATGGCGTCTTTGCTGTAAATGTTTTGAACTGTTTATCATCCAAATGCACACCATTGGGGATCGTGTAAATCATTACAATATATATATATATATATATATATATATATATATATGTGTGTGTGTGTGTGTGTGTGTGTGTCTGTCTGTGTGTGTGTGTGTGTGTGTGTAACTGTGTTCTCGTAATAACGATTATTTTCAGTATGAAGCAAATTACAAGAAAACCCTTTAGCGATGTATCGAATCATGAATGTATCGATGTTTTGGTAAAATCACAAGTCGCGAGTCCCGACAGGTTTCTACTGGATCTTGCGCCCGATGTGCAACCCCTGTACTAAAGTCGGGAGGCACAGTCTCCAGACTTCCGCCGAATGCAGCTAGAATGATGATGACGGCAAAGCCGACGACTGCCGGCTATCTAAATAAATATATTCAGTCAATGAAGATGACTTCCCTTATTATTCGTGTAATAACGTCAACAACACCGCATCAGAATTCCCAGAGTTCATTAAAAAATGTACACAATTTCAATCAAAATTACCTGAAAAATACTACAATTTTGAATGTTTTTTTAAAAAACCAAATTAAAAAAGGTTATCTTTAAAATGATAATAATAAATGATAAATAAATATATAATTATATTCAAAGTGGTATATTGATATAAATATAATAATATAAATATATTGAAGTGTTGTGACGTGTTGTGCAAAAAAAATATTAATGAAGAGTAAACGTGAAGTGAAGTGAAGTGAAGTGAAGTGAAGTGAAGTGAAGTGAAGTGAAGTGAAGTGAAGTGAAGTGAAGTGAAGTGAAGTGAAAGTGAAGTGTAATTAAAAAGTCGTGTAATCTTGTATTTAATAGTTTAAAATAACTGTGCAGGTCAACCATAAAATGTAGTTAATGCTATTATTGTTAGCATATTATTATTATTATTATTATTATTATTATTATTATTATTATTATTGTTTTTAAAGAATTTAATGTTACGTTGTTAAGTAATTTAAAGTTAATATTAGTAATATGTTAATTGTAGTGTTCTGCCACCAGGTTGTATATACCGATCTGCAGAATAATAAATATCTATCTATCTATCTATAAACAATTCAAAGATAGGAATGAAAACAGGAATTTTCAATTTTATATGCTATGTCCTTTCTATTGGTTTGGTTCTTCTATAGTTTCTACCTCAGCACTCACTTTCATACGTTATTTGTAACTTTGAGATTTTTCTAAAATACAAAGGGTTCAACCGCAATGTAGTAAAGCGTAAATAAGCGTAAATTCGAGAAAAAATGATAAAAAAATGGAGCCGTTTTTGAGAAGATATATTTTTTATGTCGCCTTTATTTCAGGCAAGTATTCAATAAAAACTACTCGTTTTTCAAAATTGTTCATGACCTTATTTTAAGATAGAATTCCTTAGATTTCAGAATGAAAAAAACTCTTATCATCGATTTTATAGTTTTGCAACGTTAATATTTTGCAATTTACGAAAATACAGAATTTACAGAGTTCATAAACAATTGGACTTGTGCCAATTTTATAATTGTACTTTGCACTATTAGGGATAAAATTTTAAAAACTTGAACAGTTATTGAGAAAATATTTAAGAAATTACCTATAATTCACATAAAATTCCGGGAAAATTACTCATATTTTCGAAAAATTGTACGCGGCCTTATTCCAATGCCTTTCTTTGTAGAACAGTCTACAGTCAGGAAAAAATCGCTATTCTCTCTACTGTAGTTGTAGAAAGGCCCGGAAAAAGTTCGAGCTTTTGAAAATTTGAGATTTAGAGATATTCAAAGAACAGCGAAAATAAGACCTGCAGAGCTTTTAAGCGTACATTGCTATTTCCACAAAAAACATTTGTGGCGAGTAGTTCCTCCATAAAGTTGCATCTTTTGTCGGCTATTTGAATTAGAACAACTCTGGACTGGACGCCTACTGGGCGCTCACGCGCATGAGTAACGTGAAATACAAGGACCAGGACGTAGACAGAGACACGGTGTAATGATCACGCCGTGCGCCAGCACATACTAACGCAGCCACAACACATTTCTGAAAAATTAATCCATAGCTTGCATTACCCTACCGGAAGTTTTCTGAACAGCAAAACTATGCACAGCGCATGCACAATATCTCCTATCTCGTGAGTCTTGCTCCCGCTTTAAGCCTGTGTCACGCGCGTGACAAGTTGTCGCGCGATAAGTAACGTGCGTTAACCCAACCTTCGTGTGCATGGACCCTTAACGGTTGTATAGTACACATATCTTTCGTGAACTTTTCCAACAAAACCTAGTCGTTCAAAACAAAAAGTGAGAAATAGGATCTCACAAAAGACACACACTCACACACGAAATTGTATTAAGTTGGTGGAAGTATTTGACATTTTTTAAGTATATAAGGATCAATCTTTACATTTCACTAATGAGTGATTCTTTCGCCTGCAGCTCTGTCCATGTATTTTCTTCTGAGAGCTGTCTGGTTCTGGCTCTCGGCCCTGTGTGATAACATGGCACTTGGCTTCAGATACTAAAAATGTAATCTGAGAATATTCTGTGGTAGATAGCATGTGTCCTTCCTCCATGTTTCCTAGAATTCCTGCACCAAATTGTGACTAACCCTTTTCTCACCAATCAGGCAAAACGTGTCACATCCTTCGCCTGTGTCCAGAAGGGTGTTTATACGAGTTTGAACGCGCGTCCAAAAACAAAAGAGGTAGTGCAAAAATGTAACAAGAGAGTTCGCTAATGTAGCAGAAAGGAAGGAAGTCTGCATTGCAGGGAACGAACCCTCGACTGGAGCAGACATATGGTCATATCGCACTACAAAAGAGAACTATTCCGAGCAATCATTTCCAAATAGTGCCAGGAAAACTCTTTGGAGAAGACAATAGAAGAGGTAAACTGTTTATTTTAAATGCAATACGACTAATTGTGAATATAATCAAGAGTAGTATTTGCACCAATTATTGAGAGGAGAGAAGTGCTCGTACGAGTTTTACAGACGATAGCTAATGGGCGAATGTCTCTTTATCTTTTCCTATTTTTTTTTATCATTTTGTCTTGAAGTTCTGTTCCGTTACTACGCTGCTGTTACGTGGGATTGCATAGTATTTGGGTAAAATTATAGGACGAATCCCTACGCGAGCAAACGCGTGACTGCCCGGCTACACATTTTTTAACGGACACGAGCCGGCCCTTCAAGGTCAAAAGACACCGCGGAGCTGCTGGGAGACGACGCAAGATCGTTTCAGTCGGCCCGGTGGCCGAGATCGCTAAGGCAGTAGTGTCGTAGTGATCTCGGACCGAAGGGTCGCGGGTTTGAGTCCCGCCTCGGACATGGTTGTATTCCGTTGTTCGTCCTTTCACCCCTTATCATCACCATTAAGTATTAAATCCTATAAAAAATTAGTAGTAAGATACAAGAAGTGAGAGGTTATATGCTCAAACGTGAATGCTTAAAAGAAGTTATGTATACAAATAAAAAATGTTCAAACCCCTGAAAGGCAAAACTGCCGAACAGGAAGAAAATAAATTAAAAAAAAGACCGTTTCAACCAGTCGACTCAAAGGGAGAATATGCATATTGTCAAGTAAGAACTTTCCAGATGGAATAAATGTCTGATCACAAAGTTTTTCTGTTCATTATTTACATCCACTTCTTATTCTACTCACTGCTTCTATTCATACGGGTAGAATACCGTACATTTCAACTAGCATTTAACATAATCTCTTGAAAAATGTAAAATAGAAATTTAGCAGTGCCATTGGCGGAATCTTAGAGAAATGATTATAGTTTTAAAAAAATTAGTGGCCATGTGTGTCTGCGGAAAGAACAAGTTTTGGTGTTTGCCTCATTTTCTACAATTCTCATTTTCTTCCTGTATTCAAAATCCAAGTAGTATAGCTTAGGATTGGGATCGCAGAATTCACATCTGCCCTTAGCACGTCACACACAGTTTTTAACTTTTTTGACGTAAAATAAATAAATAAAAGCTTCAACTGCTTTTCTTGTTGACTTCCGATCAGTAGTTCTTTGCCCACTTTTTCTTCGTGGCATACGAATCTAATACAAAGAAAGGCAATCCTGTAACATCGGGTTCTGTGATCAGTGATCCAAGGTATTCAATGGTATTTTGATCCAATGGACACAATGGTGAATCTGTACAATCCTAACCTCCGACACCAGCTAAGTATTAAGAAATGTAAAAATTCACCTTTCTCCTCGACGTGAAGGGATTGAGAGATAATGTGTTTAAAAAAGGCAATATTATTACCTACTAAAAATAAACAGCACCAAAATGTATTATTTTTTCCGCCTTGAAAATTAATTTTCTATTTTACGTACAAAGGTCGGGAGATATTTTTGGGTCTGTTATTAACTCGAAGATGCGAACTTTAAATTAACAAAGCTTTTGATGCGTAGAAAGTCACCTGCCCGGAAACGGACGGGTCATACATGTTACACTAAAATCAACACATAATGGTCTTTCCATCTAGCATTTTTAAGTTTGCCATAAATTTCCGGTCAAGTTATTTCTGAATCATAATATAGTTTTGCGTTGCTTGCAAAATGTCTTCCGCGTCTGCGCTGCCAGACCACCACTTCCTGTTTGTTTCTAGTGAATTACGATCTGCCTCTCAAGAGACTTCGATAAACATCCGGTAAAGCTTCCTGAGCAACGCGCCTACAGCCGTTCGTTTTATTAAATATGTTACTCGAGTTATTTACAACCTCATGCGTTTCAAACGAATATGACCCACAGTTTAAAAAATCTTACCTATCTTCTCTAAAGTTAAAGGAATGCCTGTAAGCGCTGTTGGAAATTTTTACCTTTTGTAAACGCAATATATACATATAAACTATTGTAATGTGAACAATCAGTGCGGAGATTTTTACAAAAATATGTTTTAATGGGTACCTGATTCCTATCAAAAATGTTTTTCCCTGTTGAATAATTTTCTGATCAGATGGCTACAGTTTCCTGAATAATGATAGTTATTATGATACAGCTTCATCTAAAATACAGGTATTTGACAAATCACAGAGAAATTTATAAATCTAACACTGAGCATTAATCATTGACGAAAGGTGAGGGTAAGGGGAAACTATACATACCCTCCTCCGTGTAAAAAAATAGAATTCTGAAGCCCGGTTGGAATATCAGATTTTAAGAAGATAATTATAACTGGTTTTGGATTTTGATGACATTTCGTTAATACATTTGATCCTAACGTAACTCCTGTATGTTCGTTTGCGATCAGACGATGCTTAAGCTTAACCAATGCCACCTGGGACAACTTAGTAGCTTTCCGCTGGTAGGCGCTGTCTGAATCCTGCATGCCAGCTGCCACGAAACGGTTCAATGTAAAGATCTAATTTCTGATGGTTACCATTAGTCGAAGACAAATTATTGCATAGAACTGGATGTAAATTATACGCAGGATGAAGTTAATACTGTCTTATGATATGTACAACACTCGATTGTTCATCACTTGTGCCGCAATAGCTTTTATAGATATTTATTATTTCTGTAGGTAGGTTTATACAACCTGGTCGCAGAACACTACAATTTACATATTACAATGAGGAATATTAACACAATGTAACTTTAAATGTAAATTATTTTAAGACAATAATAACAATAATAATAATGATAATAATAAAAATAATATGAAAAATGTTAACAGTAAGAGAAATAATAACAATAATAGTATTAACTCTACATTTTAAGGCTGACCTGCACAGTTATTTTTAACTATTAGATACACGACTACACGACTTTTGAATTCCACTCCACACACCACTCCACACCACACCACACACCACACCACCCCACACCACTCCACTTTTTTACTTCTATATTACATTATACGTAACAAGTCACCACACTTCAATACAATTCTACTTTGAATATAATTATATATTTAATAAAGCAACACGAACATAATCGTATATTGAGTAACACAGGCCTATGAAAACTACAAGGGTATTGTTAGAAAAATAGTATGTATTTCTTAGAGTTGAAAAAAAAGGATCTACAGAATAGCACAGACTTTGTCGTACTAATTAGTTGGCCTGGGCTAGATTTCCGAACTTCCAACATACTTTTGCCAACTACCATCTACCGCCGCCAAAAGTACATTTTCTGAACTTGTTTCAATTTTTACGTTTCCTTATGATAGAACCGGAATATTAATTTAAGAAAATTAAACAAGAGTAAAAGCTTGGCGTATAAGGAAATTTTCGTTGAAAACTGTAGTGCCGTTTTAAAGAAATTGGCGTTTAAGCGTTACTTTTAAGTGTTTTTTCGACTTATTGCTATTACAAAACTAGTGGTGCTACAGAAAGGCACAGATTTTCTAGTATTAGAGTTCTATTTTTTATGGTCTGGGATAGCTATTCAGTCTTCCCGCATACACTTGCCAGCTGCCTTCAAATAGCCACACAGAAAAATTTTTTGAACCTTTCTCAATTTTTCGGTTTTTTAATCATAGAAGCGAAACATTTCATGAAAAATATTAAAAAGTGAAACTTCGGTCAATATGACAATTTTCGTTCAAAAATTTGGAGTCGTTTTTAAAAAAAAAGTCAGTTAAGCAATACTGTAAATGCGAAATATAAAGCTCTTTTTCTCACAAAATTTCGAAAAACTTTATTTGAAGTCATAATTTTTTGATATTTTCTCAGATCCAAATTCAAACAAAAAAAATATTTTTGAAAAAATAAAAAAATAATTTTTATTGGGTCATAAAAACATGCAACAGGCTTGAAAAAATCTGAAACGTTCCTCTTAAAACGCTAATGATTGGGAATTTGTTTAAGATTTTTTGACTACTGGGCTGCATTAAAAAAATAAAAACCATTTTCCCGCCTTTAAATCACCTTGAATAAAATATACTTGGAAAATGACTGCAACAGTTCTGTGCATTTACTTTAGTGTTTATTATACATTTGTATACATTGTTGAAGCACCCAGTAACAGTTACAAATTATTATTTTTTAAATCTTCCTAATCCTTTGCATAAGAGTATCATACACTAAGGAAAGATGATGTTTTTTGACAGTTTATGAGAAACTTCGGTCACAAATGAAGGTTAAGGGGGACATGTGTGGAAGGGGAACAGGTTGAACGCGGATTTGCCAGTCGTTTTCCTGTGTCTTAGAACACTGACCCGGCACGAACAAATCTTAAACCTTCATCTTAGAACACTTGTTAATTTTTTCACATTGTTTGAATTGCTGGGCCATAGTTTTAAAAAATAAGGCTTTTGTAGTCAAGTCAATTGAATTTTTAATTCACGTGATAGTGGGAAATATGTGTAAATTATTCGTTGGATGAATTCAGTTGAGATGTCTGATTTTGCAATTAAAAATAATGTTCTTAAGCACAAAATTAACTAACGTAGAAGAATCATCCACGAATATATTGATTACAATTCCACAAGTGGCTCTCATAAACGGAATATATCTTCCAATTGTGCGCTAATTTACAGTTCATCAGTCGTAAACAAGTGACTGTGGCTTGAGCGCCTCCCGCCACATTTCACCGTCTCGTGTCACATCAAGAGAAGTCATTGCGCGTGCGCTCTTCATGCTCCACAGCGCGAATTGCTCTTCCAGTGGTGATAGAAGCAAGAGGCGATGCGACTGCTGATCCTCGAGGTGAACAGCAGTCTTCTCAAAAGACTAAAAGAACACTTACAGGTAACTAAAGCCAAACCGAATAAACAATTTGGATTAACTGAAAAAATTCTTACACTACACCTCTGCATCTTTATTCATCATTTCAAAAAAATATCACACAGCAGTTTTCATTGTCTTAACACAGAAGTTTGATCGTAGGTGCCATGAAGGTCTCATATACAAAAAAAATATGCACACCACATTATATCCAGTCCATTATTGGAAGTTTCATTAGGAACAGAAGCTTTTCAGTATATGTGAACAACCACAACTCCAACCCAAGACCAAATTAAGCAGGACTGCCACGAGGATCACCACTATCACCTACTTTATTTAACTTATATGTTGCAGACATTTCCAGACTAAACAACATCCAAACGACATTGCACAATTTGATGATGATACAGCCTTTTATAACTCCGGTCTTCCACTTACTGATTGCAGCAACAAATTTCAATTGAACCTTAACCTAATAGACAGCTGGGCTTCAAAATATAAAATCCAACTCAATGCACCCAAAACGGCCGCCAAGATCTTTACACTCCGTCCACACTCACCCCCGCAACCACTAATGCTAAACAATACATTCATCACCTGGCTCCCTCTCAATAAACCAATCAGATACTTAGAACTGAACATGGACACAAAACTCAATTGGAAGCAGCAATTGGCATCTAGCCAAAATCACTTAAGCCAGAATCAAATTAGTACAGTTAAAGCCGTTAATACACAGATCCAGCCCACTATCATATAATTCAGAATTACAAATATACAAAACAACCATAAGACCCTTGCTACTATACGCCTGCCCAATCTAATGCAACAAAAACCAACCCAAGGAAACTTCAAATAATACAAAATCAATTTCTCAAAATTATTTTAAACGCTCCATGGTATCAAATCCCTTCACTATCAGTTCACAGACTAAACAAAAACCTATCATATAGAACCCGAATACAAAATAAGTTCCACATTTTCCTGAAAAAGAATCTCTGAATTATATCCCGACTAGAGGAACCTGAAGGGTAACCTCGACCTTAGTTTTAAGTTTCAATTTAAGTTAGCTATTAAGCCATCAAACATAACTGGAGTTATTTTAAACTGTGCTACGTATCCACCATCTACGTAAATAAATGAAAAAAATAAAACAGATATATGAAGCACTTTTTTAAAAATATTTTATCTTTTATTTCAATTATCCATTCATCTAGTCATTTTTGGTTGATCACCGTTGGAAATGATCGTCTTATGCAACTCAAAATGTTTCTGAACACTTCTCGCTCTCCATAAGACCTCTATCTTGGCAGCCAGCGTCTAGTCTGTCTTTTCAAACGATATGCGTAAGTTGTGGTCACATGATTCGTAATGTAAAGGGGTGCTGGGCAGATCGGGCAAAACTTGGAGCGACGGACCAACTCGCCCAAGTCTTTTCATCATGATATTGCGTAATATGTAATATCAGGTTATTGTAATAGGTTATTGCGAAAAATTTGGATATTTCAGCCAAATAATGATTGACAGGTTATACTTCTCCCCCATTACGTCATATTCATATTTTCTGAGATAAATTTAAAAACTAACATAAATTCTAATGAATATTTCTTTGTAATTTTATCAATCATTAAACACATTCAATTTCGTTCTGCAATGATGGTTCACTAACATGTAACTACAATTGAACTAGTGCTACTACAACAATAAAAATACTTTCTCGCAATATTCTGATATAATATATAATATTTTTATGTAATATTTTTATATTTACCATTCTCCTCGGCCATTATTTAAACAACTCAAAACCAAACGAGCGCGAATAACATATCATTATTTTTTTGACAATGCAAAAATTTGAACGAAAATAACATTCTGCCATTGAATTCAGTGCATTCATAGAACTATGGTATCATATCTGGAATCTTTTTGACCTCAAAATATTAACAATTGTAAATATTTTCCTGAATATTTGCAGGATAATTTCAGTCTTGGATATATTTCTTCGTGCGCGTATTAAGCAGGTACCAAACCATTTTCACATATTTTCCCAATTTTATTAGTGAGTTATTAATTTTTTTCGTTACATGTCACCGGTTTGACCTAGTTATTAACTTTACCTTTGTCATTTCAAATATATTGTCATGAACTTCAAAAAACTTGTCTGATACCTTCATTTTTTTCTCACATTTGATTTATCTCAAAATAACTTTTACAAATTCTTGTAAATATTTTTCAAGTATTGTGAATCAATAATATAGGCTACGTACGGTGGAGATTATTCTTTTTATGAAATATTTAATATGAATATATTATATTTTTTATGTTATTGAAGATAACTACAGACCCCAGGTACAGCACTCGATATGAACAAGCAGATAAGGGACGAGGGTTAAATACTATATTCACGTAAATAAAATTATGACTATAAACGCTGTCAAATGCGTATTTTAAGCGTAAATAAAATTTAAAATTTAAATTAATAATAAATTATTAATTATATTTTAAATTTCTGACAAATTGTCGAATCTGATGAAAAACAATCCTCTGCCGTTAAAACTTCTCGTGGTATTGCGCAGGGAACAGTTCTAGGACCCTAAGCATTTTAATTTATGTAAACGACGTAGGACAATGCCTCAGTTACTGTAAACACAAAATGTACGCTGATGACCTTCAGATCTATATAAGTGGATACCCACCGGAGTTAAACTCATTAGCCCAGAAAATAAACGATGATTTTAATTCTCTCAATAAATTGACAGAAGCCCTCGGTCTCTTATGAAAGGCAATGAAGTCGCGAAGCTTATTGATAAGCTCTCGCAACGTTTTGAGCAAGTTGGAAAACTCCCCTCTATCGGAAATTAGCATAGGTAACTGTCGTGTTCCCTGTTGTACGCGATGCAAAGAACCTAGGAATACATATACACAACACACTTACCTGGGCTACACAAGTAGTTAAGATTTGCCCAAAAAAATATTTTATTTATTTTACGTCAAAGAAGGTTAAAATTGTGTGATCCCGACCCTAAGCTATATACTACTTGAATTTTAAATACAGGCCTCCATTCCTTAAAACGCGTCAGAGAACTACTACCTATTAACACCCGCATAAGCCTACTAAATTCATTCATAATGCCTCATTTTGATTATTGCGATTTCCTGCTTACGGACTTACAGTTCAAGAAATAACACAAATTACAAAATACATACATCCGTTGGTGTAGTGCATTTTTTTTCGTAAGATGCCGGTGATCTTCCCCCGCTGAATGGCGAAATCCGGCGCCGACCTACCGTCGGCTAGTGGGGTTTCCCCCTAACCAGGACTCTCCCACCAGCGGGGCACTGCCCCAGTCGGGACAAGCTCTATGCTCCCGGCCGGTCCCCCGGGATATGTGGTAGTGTACGGCAGGTTAGAGTAAGTTTGTGTGTGTGTGTAAGGGGAGAGGACAAGGAATGGGAAGGTCAGATCGCGCACGGTCCATGGCCCGTTTTACTGTTCCGGCATTCGACTGGTGGTGATCGGAGAAACCACGGAAAACTACCGATCAGAGCAGTCGGCCGCTAGAGTTCTCCTCCAGATAGCGACTGAATTCGACCTAGCTGAAAAGCTAGTGTCGAAAATCCTGCCGCCGTCAGGACTCGAACCTAGGCCCTCCCGGTCAGAGGCGCTGCAGTGACATCAGTTGATGCACTGAGCTACAGCTCCCGGTACATACTCTCCTCCTTCTCCATAAACGTTTGAATAATAGCTAACAAACGCACTTATTGCACAACTTTAAAATGCTGACGCTCGCTTCATCTGTCTGCTTTCTGTTTCTTTTTCTTTTACAGATTGTCTTCTAGACTTCAACCAACTGCTTTTAACTAGAAAAACTGCATTTATATGTATGTAAAATGTTATATTTATATTACCATCTTTTCCCCTTCCTACTTTTCCCAGTTTTCTAATTCATTCTAACTCCCTCTACGGCCCCTCTGCCTTTACACTTTTCCTTTAATCTTTCTATTTTATTCCCATTCTGCAATACACTAGTGTTACGACCCTCAGCCGACATCCTGATTGAGTTTTTCCTGGGTTTACTCAATCTCTATCCTTCCACTACCAATGGAATATATATATGTCCCGTTGGATGTGTTGTATGCTGGTGTGTTGTGTGCTATGGTGCAGTGTTGTGGGTTGGGTGTGTTGTGGGTTGGGTGTATTGTGTGCTGGGTGACGTAGCTACTGATGCGGCCAAGAAGGGTTCAAAAACGCTGTACTGATGTCCCATTGTTGCTGCTGATCAAAGCGATCTAAGTTTTGCTGCAATTTGTCTTCGTTTGCACCTATGAAGTTAAAAGAATTGACTAATTTTCTACTTTGAATTGTGTGACTTATTTGCTATACAAAGAAAATAAAATTTCAAAACAAATTAAAATTGGTAGTGAAAGAGTTAAGGCGTATATCGGGATGGTCCTTAGCCTTGCATCCCAGATATAAATGTAACATGTGACTTTTTTTCTTGAAATTTGTTCACAATTGACATTTGGGTAAGGAAATTTCTTTAAAGTAAAATTATTGACTTACCACGCCCTTCTTGTACATAAGAAACATGGTCTCTCTTTATATCATGTTAGCTTTAGAATCCAGAAAATTGACAATGAAAATACATTCATACTTTATATTTCATTAGTTATGTACAGCACATTTCCGTTAGATAATACAATCATTGCACTTTCGTAAGTAACGTAAAATGTCAGTTATTATTTCCGCCCGAACGCCTCAATTGTAATTATGTAAATGTAAATATTTAAGTGGTTAGGCGGAAGAGCGGGCCTTACGGTCTGAGCCTTGCTAGAAATAAAGGTATTATTATTATTATTATTATTATTATTATTATTATTATTATTTATAGCAGCACGTGGCAGTGGTGATGTCGAAAGCCTACGTTAGTGCCAAATAAGAATGTGACATTTGCTTAGCTGGATACCCTTGCGTTACTCCCTTCTCCTAATAACGTTTTTTGAAACAGTACGCATACGTTCTTCATTTTTACCTGAAAGTTGCAAAGTTTTCTTAATCATGCAGCTTTGAGTTGATTAGTTGGTTAGCTTAAACGCTGTCCTCAGATATTTATGCTCTCAGGTTCCAATTGTGGTGTGTACATATTTTTCCTTTGTAAAATCACAGTATATTGAATTCGGAGGATAAGTGGAATATTTATTACTTTGTTTAAATTTTAAAAAAAAATTAGGGATGTATTTTTTTTCTAATCTCTCATACATCGTATGGTTAGTAGCTTTTCAAGTGAAGTCTTTGAGAGATAAACGTCTCAATATTATAATATACTCTAACCTATTATACGAAATATTATTATATTTTAATAACTCTTACCTATGATATTATAATATATATTATTATATTATAGTAACTCTTACCTATTATTGGAAAAAGTATGTGCTGTCATAGCAAGAATAATTTATTTACCTAGCTGGCCAAGACAGAGACACAGACAGACAGCGCCGACAGGAGTGTGTAATTGACATTTGGTCAATTGGTTATGTTCATCCTGTAATCGGGTTACACGGAGCGCGGCGCGGGCGCAAAGGGCAGCTGTCGAGGGCCCTCCGCAGGTGGCGTGACGCAGTGCGCTCACCCCGCAAGGTCATTCGCAATCGGCACAGCTGCGTCAGCACAAGATTTCAGTCCAATTTAGAAATCATAGCGATTGCGTTGAG
The DNA here is from genome assembly GCA_964035755.1 of Teleogryllus oceanicus. NCBI lineage: Eukaryota > Metazoa > Arthropoda > Insecta > Orthoptera > Gryllidae > Teleogryllus > Teleogryllus oceanicus. The sequence goes on along the minus strand of CAXIVR010000003.1, from coordinate 156,784,565 downwards.
CTATATATTTGGGCAACTAAGAAACAATCATCATATTTCAGTTTTTTATTGGCTGTGTACGACTGGATATTTTTTCTTTCAGTTTAGTGATGAAAATAAATTGGAGTTCCGTATTCGTCTCCTATATCAGTGACTACTGAATAAGAAAATCTTAAATATTGCTCAATATTTTTGTGTTGATGGGAATAAGTGTTCTTAATGCTCTGATATATTTGACGTTTGAATGTTCATTACGATGATTACACATCTTTGATACAGGGTTTTGTTTTGAAAAAAGAAGGTGACAGCTTTCCAAGTGATCATGCAAGAAACTCTAAACACTAAGCTTACATACTCGGTGAGCCGAAATTACACTAAAAACAGAATATTTTATTGAACTCTAAGCAAGGATGTGCAACGTCGCCACATTTAAAGATGCTTACCAACTGCGCTTGAGTATGCTAACTAATGCTATGATATGAAGATTCTTATGTAAAATATTTGAACAGCATGAAGAATTATATTTATTTTCCAACTTGCCCCCGATAAATGCACATCTTAACAACAAGGTACAGGTTCTACATCTTTTTGCATTTATATGAATTTCCTGCAGTACATTGTTTCTTGTTCGAATTGTTTTATTTATGACAACATTAGGGCTTGCATACTTATCGAATATAACCTATTTTGTTCCTCATTTCACAACGGTATTATTTTAATATTCATATCCATCTCAGTCATTTCTGAACCAAATGCGTGAATCCTATCCTAAAAACAGTTAAAATGAGTTGCGATCCTAGGAAGAGTCTAATTCAATAACTCGTGAAACTAGTGCTGTGTACTTTCTCACCCGTATTTTCACGCCAAATTTCTCGAAAATTACTTAAATTTTCTAAAAATTGTACATGACCCTATTTCAAAACCAATCTTCAAAGGAAAAGGTTTCATTAAGGCAAAATCTATATCTTCATAACTGTACTAGAAGACGTCGAAAAAATTTTGAAGCCCTTTTTTTTAAATTTTTGTAAATGTCCCAAGAACTTCATGTAAAGTACCCACTCCCAAATAAAATAACGGTTTCAAATTAAAGGGACCGCGTCATCAGCCAGATAGATTGGGGAATATCAGTTTTGGAGAAAATAGGCTGAACGGTTTAGCCGCTAGCGTTGTTCAGAGACAGACGGACAGGTGGATTGGCGTCATTCCATTTTTCGGTATCTAGGATCTACAAAACATAGTTTCTGACTACACCACGTGAAAGAGGATAATTTTTCTAAATTTAGCAACTGGATTAATCCTTAATCCACTTTCTCGTTACCAGCGCCGGGCAATAAGAGTTTTGTTCTGCTAAAAATTCGCCGTTTTTTCGCGGAGAATTACATACTGCGAAAGCGGTAGCGAGAAAGTAAAAGTATAGGAATTGGTCTTCAAAAAATGTAGTTCATTTGGTTTGATAGGAATGTTGACAAAAAAATCAAATTGAAACACAGCCATGTTGCCATGTTCGTTTAGCACCATTATAATTGTGAAGGAGTACTGACTCCGAACACGTCGACTACTGCGAAAGTTAGTCCCGTAAATGTTGTGCATGTTAAATCACGGGATTTTTCTCCCCTTTATATCCGCCGCCGACCTGCACTTCGCTTTGCGTGTTTCGTTCTCCCTTCAAATATTCCAGCAGGGCGCCGCCTAGTTGAGAAAGGCTCTGAACTCTTGACATGTGTGGTAATATAGTGCAAGTAAGTAGGTGTGTATAAGAAAACGAAGAGGAAAGAAAAATCGCGCGAGGTATTTGTCAAATTTGTTAGAGAACTGATATGGTATTCGCCTGATAGAAATTCCAGAAACCATGGAAAACTACTGATCAGTACAACTTTCCGACTCTTTCCGACTCTTTGCCCGTTGCATGTGGAGTTCCTCAAGGATCGAATTTAGGCCCTATTCTGTTCCTACTTTACGTAAACGATATGCTCTCGACGATTCGAAACGGAAGAACGGTTCTCTTTGCGAATGACACGAACATCCTTTGCAATAAAGAAACAGTAAATAGTACAGTATCAGATGTTTCAAATTGGTTCCGAAATAACAAATTAATAGTAAACAAAAAGAAAACGGTTTAAAGCAGTTTTCCATTTCAAATAAACAATTCTGTGCTCCATTGAAAATGAACAGTGTACCATTGACTGATGTTAAGGCAACACAATTTTTAGGTCTCTCAATTCAGTCAAACCTTAAATGGAACGTCCATTTAAATTAATTGAACACAAAATTAAGTTCATTATGCTACGCGTTCAGAATTCTTGCAAATTCAGTCAGCCTTCATACTGCTCGTTGTGTATACTTCGCGAATGTTCATTCCCGCCTGAGATATGGCATAATATTCTGGGGAAATACATATTATAGCTCCCAGACTTTTAGATTACAAAAACGAATTGTACGATTAATAACCAAATCCCACCCACGTGATTCATGTAAGCCTCTCTTCATTAATCTAGGAATTCTACCATTACCGTGTCTTTTTATTTACGAATCAGTGGTTTTTGTAAAAAATGACTTGCTCAAGGGCGGGAATATATTTTCAGAGAATGCCGAAATCTATTACTATAACACTCGACGTAGAAATCATATTCATCAGGTGACAGTATCAACAGCTCATTACAAAAAAATCACATACAATACATGTACATTATTTTACAACACTTTGCCAGATGACATTAAACGATTAAATTCAATAGAAACGTTTAAATCCCAAGTGAAATCGTTTCTGCTGCATAACTGTTTCTATACAATTAGAGACTATACTGAGCATCACAAGAAAAGTAACATTAATTTTAACAATAATACATAATGCATTATTTACCATTTGGACTATATAAATGAGTATAAACAACCTGTAACAACTATTGTACTACAGCTTCCGGGTCAATGACCCCCATCTCGATCAGGTGTTTCGTTCAGTTTCCCTGATCCATTGAGCAAATGCTGGCCCTTTTTTTTTTGCTTCTGGACAAAAGTGTAAGTTCATTTTCTGTGCACGTCTTCTAGAATTCAGTGGGAAATACAATTATTCAAATTATCGTTTCCATGTTGTCGCGGTAGGAAGTAATAAGAGCCAAAATCTATTGCTTATTTATCCTTGAAAATAATTTTATTACATGGAAGTTTTTTTGTTTTTTTTCTCCCTTTCAAAAATTCAAAATTTATTGCTTATTTATCCTTGAAAATAGATTTTATTACATGGGAGTTTTTTTCTCCCTTTCAAAATTCAAAATTTAAATAGTATATGACTTAGTATAGGGATCACAGAATTTTGAAAATGTGCACACAATTCACTTTTCCCCATAGCACGTCATACGCAGTTTTTAACTGTTTTTTTTTGACGTAAAAAATAAATAACTGGTCGGTAGCAATTTAAACGCGATGAATTCTAACCACCTACTGTCCAAATTTGCCAGTGTCGTGCCTCGAATCTTAGATCAACGATGCTGCAGAGGAAACGATGATGTCGCTGAGTTCACGCAACCGAGTTCTGTTTGAGTACTGAATTATATTCTGCGTATTACTGCGCTTAATATCAGCGCATTTTTAACGAAATAGTCATTTAGAAAGTTCCTTGGCCGCAGCGGAAAAACATCAACTTAACGAACAATTGTTTGCATCGATAAATTTTAAGCTTTAGGAATTTTTGACGATGAAAGTGGCGGTAGAAATCTGAAAGACCCACATAATGTGCGGTGAAAGGAAAGTATTGGAATGTATACGTTTCAAAGGTTCGTCTGAAGAAAGAACTTCTGGAGATGCATTTGCTTCATGCAACAATATTTTTAACATGGAATTTAACTTCAGTGAACTTTAATTTACAGGTTAAACTTCCAAAAGAAAAGAACGCGTAAGAGCCAAATATGATCGGGCCTTCCCTTCACCCACGGAAACATATGCTCGTTGCAGTTACTTTCAGTTCTTAAACAGCCTGTTCCACATACGTAACCACAATCAGTTTCCGACCACCCTTCCGCCATCACTGACGATTGTCGTTTGGTAGGCACGTTGCTAGAGCGCGCTATCTCTTCGCGGGGAAACGTCACGCAGCCCCTGAAAGCGAGGCAGGGCACAGCATGGGGCTCGAGGAATGGAAGCGATAACGGCAGTCGCATTCGGCGTAGTCAACGGCGCCGGGCCGTACGTCACGGCCCTGAGGTTGCTACCGGGCGGAGTGCGACGGCAACCGGGGTGGGTTGGGGTGGGGCGGGGTGGGGCAGGGTGGGGTGTGGTGGGGTGGGGCGGGGTGTTGCGGGGTGGGGTAGGGTGGGGCGGAGTGGGACGGCGGGGCGGGGCGGGGCGGGAAGAAAATAAGAGGGGGCGTGGAGGGGTTGGATGAGGGAAGGCTGACCGAGAAGAAGAGAGGAGAAAGGCCAGGGAGAGGGGAGGCGAAGTGGAATGATAAGAAAAGCAAAAGGAGAGAAGAGAGAACGGGTGGGGATGGGAGAAAAGGAAGGGCGAAGCGAGCAGGCCGGACGGGGAAATAATATGGGCGGCGCTGGGAGGAAGGGGCGAGGATGGGAAGATAAGACAGGGTGGGGCTGGGAAAGAAGGGGAGGAGGGCGAGAGAAGAGAGCGTGGAGATATGATAGGGCAAGGCGGGACAAAGCGAGATGACGGAGCGGGGAAAAGCGTGGAGGAGCATAGTAGTTAGATAGGTGACGGCATAGTACGGGGGGGAATTTGAGGAGAGGAGAAGCAAGTCTGGCCGGGTCGGGAGAGTCTTGGGGCCATTCATAAAAGCACGTGTTGGGGGCACGTGGAGGAGGTGGACGATATGCCGCGAACCTTGCGGCCGTGCGTCAGAATCGGTGCCTGTTGTCTACGCGCCAGGGGACGGGGTGGGGGGGAGAGGGGGCGCCGACTTCATTCCGTTATGCAAAGCTATTAGGTCAATGTCCAAAATACGCTAAGACAACCGTGTATGCTATATCTTTTCCTAGTGGAAAAGAGGTTTTTTGTCGTCTCTCCATATATTTCGTTAAATTTATGTAATTTGGCGAATGTATCAGAAATGCATACGATGTAGTTATATACTGTTCTTTTGTATTAGATTTGATTCATTCCATCGGAAACACGTCAGACACAAAATCACATCTCAAAATTTGTGTAATTTTCGTTGTATGATTTATTAATAAAACGAGAAATACCTTTTTTTGTTTGCAATACTTTCCTTTCGCCAAAAAATATTACTTTTAAATGAAAATTAAGGGACGATTGTAATAATTGTCAAACTTTGTTACGTTTCATGATTTCTATCTCAAAATAGGATAATTTTCTAGTCTGTAGCTACCTCTTCCGAAACAACAAGAATTTGGTTGCTTCAGGATAAACTTTGGACACCCTGTTTGAAACTATACGTGATGCCACCATTAAAAACGATTGAGTGAATTCGCAGTCAGTTCACAGCACACGCAAAGAGTGTAATATGCAAAGTGAAGAAGTGTAATAATTCAAATCCAGCTCAGTAAATCAAAAATCATATACAATGCTATTGGGAGCTGCGAGTAGGGTTGCGCTGCCGTGAGGTGGAGGTCTTTGCAATGTGGCCTAGAGGGCGACAGGTGGTACACACAGACGAATCGCACAAAGATTATCTTCACAGTGATGTGAATAATGGGAATAATATACATAGTGTTATTCTGTACCTAATGAAACAACGATTTATATTTACCCATCTTTCAATTTCCCCTACATGTGTCATGCACCAGAAACTAATGTGAATTTCCAGTGGTTGCATTTGGTGGCATTTCGAATAGCATTCCACTGACCTTGAATTGAGTGTATTGAATTTCTATTCTGGCGAATGTAATATCTAACGTAGTTTCTTTACTTAGGGAATAGCCCTCGTATATGGATTTTATTGTTTGTAAAAACTTCGACATGAGACCATATTAAAGCAAATACTGGTTGTGCTACAAAAGCACAAATATTCTCGTGACATTGGTAACGGTTGCGTAATATTATAATATTGCATCTTCTACCTTACCAACACTTCAGCTATCACTGAAAACATTTCTACCCACCCCACGCTCGAGGAGTAAGTGAGTGAAAGAGGAGTGAGTGACTGAGTGGATAGATGAGTGAGAGAGAGAAAGAGTGGATGAATGAATGAAAGTGTGGGTAAGTGAGTGAAAGAGTGGGCGAGTGAGTGAAAGTGAGTGAGTGAAATAGTGGGTGAGTGATAGAAAGAGTGGGCGAGTGAGTGAAAGTGAGTGAGTGAAAGAGTGGGTGAGTGGGTGAACGAGTGAGTGAGCAAATGAAAGAGTGAGTGATTCCGGGCTCCACACTTCTGAGGAGAGGTCTGGTTTTTCTGGGAGTAACCGAACCCAGGAAGTGGCGGTGTTCCTTCTCTCATAGAAAAAGAGCTCCCGCGCCGACCTACATGTCGGTGTGCACCGGTAAGTGCCAAATGTTACATTCCAGCGAGAGGAACACAGCTATCTTCTGGTTGCAAGATGCACAACACTTTCGAAACTAATGACCAAAGAAGTGGACGCGCTCGGAAAAACACTAAATGCTCACCCACTCGATATATGAAGCATCGTAGCGAACGCACAACTGCAGGCCTTATTGCTCCTGCTTCGCCAAAATACCAAATAATAATTACAACTTTCCTTCGCATCCACTCGTATACTTGTTACGACATGGTGCAAAACACGTAAAATAATTAAGTAACCCGCTAGCATGAGCATGTACTTCGCACCTGGAAGAAAAATCGCCCATTGTCGCTTAATCTCGCCATAAACATGTCTCCCAACCAACGGAGCGGCTGCTCTCGGCGGGCGGCATGCAAATGGAGTCGCGCAACATCCGACCACGCATGGCAGCGACGGCGGCGGCGGCGGCGGCGGCGGCGGCGGCGGCGGCGGCGGCGGGGCGGCGGAAAGAGCGTTGCGCAAGGCGACGCGGCCGGCCTGCCGTCTGGCCCGGCCGCCGCCCTCGGACCTTGCGGGAAACGAAAACGTAATTCTTTCCGCTTTTTCAGCGCCGGTCGCCGCGCGCTCACAAGTACGGGTTTCTTCACCGCCGGAGGGAGAGGCTCAGTCGGTAACGGTGACGGTGGCGCTGGACGAGGTTACGAAGGTGGTGATAACGAGGGGGCAAGAGGTAGAAGCCAGAGTGGGAAAGAGTAGGCGGTGATAAAGATAGAAGCGGAGGAGAATAACAAGGAGAAGGCGGATAGAAAGGAGAGGAATAAGGAAGGAGAATAAGAAAAAGAATAAGGAGAAGGAGCAAGAGAAGGCGAGCGAGGTAGGTTGAAATCATGGTAGAGCAGTGGCGGCGAAGGTGACAGTGGGGCAAAGGAGTCGGAGAGGGCGGCGAAGTCATCGGAGAAGAAGGCGAAAAACGCGATTAAGGAAGTGGAGAAGGCGATGAGGCAGGGAATATGGCAAAGGGGGGGATGGAGAAAGCGGAAAAAGTGATGGAGGAAGCGGAGAAGGCGGGGTGATACAGGAAGGGAAAAAGGGAGAAAAGAAGTAATAAGCCAATGCCGACTTCAACGTATCTGACTCTATCATCGTTTTCTCTATAGAAAACGATGATAGTCAGATAAGTTGATAAAGGAGGCAGAGAAGACGATAAACGAAGCTGAGAAGGCGATAAAACCAGATAGATAATGCGATAAAGAAGGCAGAGAAAGCGATGAAGAAAGCAGAGAAGGCAATGAAGGAAAAAAGAAAGCGATGGAGGAAGGAGACCGCTGAGTTGGTGGTAGGGGCAGTTGTGGAGGTGGCAGCAGAGACCGAGGTTACGTAGTAGCGCGGAGGTTCAAGGGTGCTGTCGCCGCCCACGCGAACGGAAGCGGCGGTCGAGACGTGGGGATCACGGACGCGCGTTGCGGGGCGGGCGGCGGGGGGGCAGGCGCTGGCGAAATCCCCGCGCCCCTTCTCCTTCAGACTTTAGTCACAGCGCGGGCGCCGCGAAACGCCGCTGCGGGCGCTGCCTTTGTGAAATTACAGCAAACGGCGAGACAAGGTGTAGGGTCACGGCCACCTAAAGTTGAATAGTTAAAAAACAAGATCTTAATACGCGAAATTGGTAAATGCATATGTACCAGCAATTCATTCAGTAGTAATTGCAATCTAATACGTTGTGATCTAATGCGTTTGAGAATTTCTTTAGGTAAATCGTGGATGTTTTTATAAAAGAGTTGAAACTGCTCACTTTTCTGTACCTCAACCTTACACATCTATTGAATCAATATTATAATTTCGAGAACTTCAAGACGATTGGTAAAATATGCCTATGGATGGCTTTATAACGTATATTATTTTAGAAGTACATGCAGTACTCTATCCGCGTAATTAAGCCGACCAGTGATGACGTCTGAATGAATTCGTTTGTTTGGAAGGCGTCTTGTCCCGTCGCTTTCTGTTGTTTTATGCCTACAGTAGTTCGACGCAATAAGTTTATAAATTGATTTTATGTATACCAACTAACAATCATGGTGAATATCAAAATGTCACAAACACTTTACACGAAAAATACGGGACCTCAAAACTGAGGGCCATTACCCCTTTGAAATGTTCCCTAATGCAATATTCAATTTATATGTAATTAATATGTAATTTATATATAAAAAGTTTATAAGCTTATCAGAGCTACAGTTGTAGGAATGATTGTCAACTGTCAAAGGTTTGTCATAGGCCAGGTATCCAGTGCCGTACCGCTAAACCGGAGCAATTTGTTCAAACATTACTTGTAAATCTTGCGCCAGTTATTCTGTACGCAGTGCCTGCGAATTCTAGTTTGCAAGTTCCCTAGCCCGCGACCTTCCCATATCTGAGATAGCAATATGGTTTAGAAAGTTTTTTACATTGTTTAGAATTAATTAATTAGGTAGCATCAAATTGTATTCCTAAAACGCAATTCTGTACACTGTTTTGATATTTTTCTTTGATTTTGATATACATAAATTTCAAAGAAATTTGGGCCTAACTTCCTTTATCTCTTTCTAATTAAAAATATGTTTGAAAGTAGGTAGATGTCAGTATGAACAATATCATTATAGAGAAATAAATTGTAAGGTAGACGGAAAATTTGATCGAATATTTAAAACCAACAAAACACCTCTACTTTTAGCACTCGGTTAGCTACGTGTATCGATTTTAAATGTAAGAAGTCCTCGACCTGCGCACGTTTCAGTATTTTCAGGGCATTAATAAAACCCAGTCGTCACTCAGTTATGAGAAACGGATGATCCATTGTGAAGTTAAATATTCATCCTGTTTAAATCCACTGAAAAGACTATTAAAAAACTGTAAAAAATTATATTAACGCGTTCAGTGCCAAGCGCATTCCCGCTATACTACGCCTCGGTACTGCAGATTTTTCGCGTACGGCCACGTGCCAACGGTATTGGCGGACATCTATAGTATATGCTAGATCGTAGAAACTTGCACAAATAATTATATATTATTGTATAGAATTAAATTTATTTAAAACATGTACGAGTCCATATGGTACCGCGATAACGTAGCTACGCAGCTGTTTACACGAACGAGACAAGGCAATGCACGAGACCATATGGTTTCGTAGTAAAAAAAAAATAAATCTCCCTACGAGACCATGTGGTCTCGCATAGCACCCAACGCGTTAAACACTAAATCTACACAATTTAAGCACCGTCTAAAATTTCCTAACTCGAGAACTTCAACAGTACAGGTTAACCTGGATAAACACGACGTAAAACGCGCATAGTTGCAATTCCAAGCGAGTGCGTGCGCAAGGGGCGAGCGGCGGCGCGGGACTCTAATCGGTTCGGAAGCGGAGGCGCGTGCCGCGGACACCGCCAGGTACCGTCGTCGTCGCCCCGCCCGTCAAGTCCCCGTTGACGTGAGTCACAGCGCACGTCCTGTTGCCTGCTTGCCACGCCCTCTGGCGCCGCTGCCTCCGATCACTCGACCTTGCCTGCCGAGGCCGCCGCCGCCGCCGCCAAGGGTCCGGTGGCTGATTGGAGACGCCGCTTTGCAGAGCGCTTCCATTGTTCTGGAGGCGACACGCGGCGACAGTCACGGTGGCGGAGGCAGTGGCAGCGATGGAGGCGTAGAAGGAGGAGGTTCTCAACCCGGTTCTATCACTCCATACCTCAAATTCCACACCAAGACAACTTCAGACCCCCTAAAACTCCTCATAAAACCAGAATAAAAAAATAGATATCGATACCAGGCATTCCTAGTCAAATTTTCCGAAATAGATTGTTTTTAGAGGTGTCTGGAGAAGACTTCCTCACCCAAATTAGTTTGTAATGTGATTGTAGGTAAATTAAAATGTAAGCCATCAATAATATGTAAAGTGAATTATGTACTGAAGGTGGTACGATCTGTAAATCAAACATTTAATTTTAAAAAAGTCGAAGGAGGAGGTGATGGTGAAGGTGGGGCGGAGACGGCGGCGGCCGCGGCGGTGGCGGCAGAGAGACGCGGAGGCGAAGGCGGAGTTAGGGGCGAAGGCGGAGTTAGGGGCGGAGGCGGAGTTAGGGGCGGAGGCGGAGGCGGCGGAGGCGGGCGGAGGCGGAGGCGAGGCGGAGGGGGCGGAGGCGGGAGGGGCGGAGGCGGAGTTGGGGGGGAGGCGGAGTTGGGGCGGAGGCGGAGTTGGTGGCGGAGGCGGAGTTGGCGGCGGAGGCGGAGTTGGCGGCGGAGGCGGAGTTGGTGGCGGAGGCGGAGTTGGCGGCGGAGGCGGAGTTGGAGGCGGAGGCGGAGTTGGCGGCGGAGGCGGAGTTGGCGGCGGAGGCGGAGTTGGGGCGGAGGCGGAGTTGGAGGCGGAGGCGGAGTTGGCGGCGGAGGCGGAGTTGGAGGCGGAGGCGGAGTTGGTGGCGGAGGCGGAGTTGGAGGCGGAGTTGGCGGCGGAGGCGGTAGCGAAGGGGAAATGGTGGAGTCCACGGCGTAAGCGGCGACGGAGGTGGCGATGAAGGCAGAGGCGAAAGCCAAGGTGAAGGCAAATGCAGAGGCGCGGGGGAAGGCGGAGGTGGAGGTGAATTCGAAGGCGAAGCGGAGACGAAGGGGAGGGAATGCAAAGGCAGAGGCTTAGGCGGAGTCATCTGTCGTCGGCACAGAGACTGTTGGCAAACGTAATCGGAGGCTCTTGATCAAGACTAGACGTTCATTGAATGACTAACAATGGCGCAATGGCAAACAATGATAAATACAAATAATAATAGATTAGGTCACCCAGACAGTTAATGATAGATCAGTCTTATCGACAATGATTGATCGATCTTACCGACAATTACTGAAATTGTACTTCTCGCGAACGCCGACATTTTTATAGCAATTATTCTTACACTTTTTTATATTTTACAACTCCTTCAATAGACACTTTCTTGAAGGAAATTCTATTTAATTACCTTTTAATGTATTTCATATTGCTAAATTAACAAAAAAAATTGAGTGAATTAAATTTTAATGTTTTTTGTTGCTTTTTCAGTTTCTGTTCGAGGAAAAGACAGCTAATCTTGCAAATAACAAACACAAACATATGGGATAAATAATAACGGGGGCAGAAATGTTCGCCTATTGAACTATTAATAATAGTTGGAAAACCAATGTAAATCCCAAGCAGCATAATCCAAGAAATTGTCACGACAATATCGTCCATGCACTATAATGTGAAACATTTTCCTAGTTGCTACAAACCGAATCACAAACTGTTCGTTTATTCCGAAATATTTAGGATTATCCAGTCAAGTTGAAATACCTGCAATTTCAAGTACAGCTTGTCATAGAAAACTCAAAAGAGATGTAGACACACATTGCTCACATGGATACAGAGAGTAAATGTAGTCATGATTTGTCATGTTTGCCGACGTATGTCAGGTAGAGTATACTAAATAATGTTGTTTTTTTTTTCAAATGAAAATGTAAAGATTTATTTAACTTCATAATAAAATGTTATTTTATGAAATCATTGTCACTTTTTAGGTAGTCTATTCACGGGAGAAGGAGAAAGTTGGAGAACTATATGGTTGGTTGTAACCACCGCGCAGTGTGGTATTTAAGTGCTTTTCCTTCACTTTTATTCATATCTGTCTGTAGACACAGACGGATTGCGTTTAGTTAAAAAAAAAACATTACTGTTCCTGGAATATTCCGTAAACATTGAGTTAGAAAAATAATCTAGAGGATGAAGTATTCATATTTCTTTCACCCATTCTTTTCTTACACAAAAACGAAGCAACCGAGAAGTCTGAAAATTAGCAACCAGGAGTATTTTCATAAAGAATCCTGAGATGCATTATTCGGTATCTGTAATAGTGATTTCGAATAAATTGAAGGAAACCTAAACATCTTTTGGCCGTGTGAAATGTATCAATGATTTTGTTAGATATCTAGTAAGACTGAAAAATGAAAAAAAAAGTCGAAGTTGATTGAAATTTGTAAATATTTGATGATAATCTGGATTTTTTCAACGTTCAAAACTACAAAGCATTTTTTTCAGTTTCTTTCCGAACATTAACAATTCTTTTATGATTGTGCACATCTCTTCGAGATGTTTAAAGCACATCTCTTTGAGATGTTGATCGTAAAAGTATATACACTTCCATTTAAAAAATGAATGTTACGTCATTATCTCGAAAATTAAAGATGCTTCAAACGAGATAATCAACTTTTCCCTCTCATCATTAACAATTTGGTTAATGAAGCATTATTACAAAACGCCAGGTGTTACTTTCTAAGAGAGGAGTCAGAGAGTAACCTATCAACCTCCTACACTAATAGAAAATACACTTTCTTTGGGTAAATTTTACATATTTGAAAAATTAACTTTATTTTATACTTTTTTTTTCAAATGCTAGTGCTACGACAGCTAGCTTACTTCTCTTTTCTATCTTGTAAAGTGCCTAACTTGCTGAATGTAATGTAAATGTAAAATAAAAATTTAAAAATCATATTTTTCAAAAAGATCACAAAAATAACTTCAGTTGTCGCATAAACAGTACACATTACAACACAATCGTAATGAATTTGAATATCAAGAAGTCACACAAGACTTCTTTTAAGTTTCGTTCCTTTCTCATGCAACCATTTGTAGTGTGCGGCGAATCTGATCCGTTTTACACCCACATTTCTTTTCATTCTAGAGGACATCTCTTGACAAATGCGGCGGTGCTCACCTAAAGAATCGTAACCGTAACTAGTATTCTTTTTCGTCGTCTAGCACTCTTTGGAAGCGCGAGAACTGAAGAGAAGTACTGACTTATTGAACAATAATGTTTACAAAAAGCAATCAAATACATATTTCAACTAATTTTGAAAGTACAACTCAATCTCGCGATTTAAATAATGCATTTTATAGCATCATAAAAATTAAGTTTTAGCATTTTATAGCAGTTCTTGAAAAAAAAAAATTATTAAGGGAGGTCTCTTTGAGATAAAACATTATTTTGTTACTTTTTTTTAGTTTTTCCCAGTAACATACGGAAAAAGGTAAACTAATGTATTATTTCGCCATTTTTGAACTTCAAAAATGTAAAGAAGTAATTTTAAAACCATAGAATGGTTCCTGTCTTATAAAGAACTACAGGCTTCTTTATAACACTATTCAAAAGAGAGGAAAAAATTGTCGTGCAATTTATAAATACTTATCACAACAACACAACATTCTTTTAAAAGGTAATATATTTCGTTAAATGAAATCAATTTAGATAAAAAAAACTATTGTAAGTATGTAACACTATCAGTGGAAAATTATCTGAGAGCATATTTCAATGTTGGCTTTCTTCAATCAATTTCTTACTTTAACCTCTTTCTCAAGTAACAAATAAACTATATTGACTGGGAAATAGTTTAACTTCTGCACTGTTGGCCACTGTCCAATTGAATGTTTTCAAACTCCGATGTGTTGTTGTAGATGTGGCATTCCTAGTTAGAGAACCAACACAAAGGAAACCATAAAATGCAATGTAGTGACCATTTCGCACTTTGTATATGATTTCGCATTTTGCGATAGATTTCGCATTTTATCGCAGTTGGAAAACTTCCATAAATATACTGCACCGACCGTCAAGTATACAATTACTATTTTTTACCGTTTGGTAACATTTGTCATTACTAGCAAATTGCTAAAATCACTAGTGTCCCTAATTCCACATTGAAAAAAAAGAACGTTCACTAAAGGAACGATATTAGGCTCCCAGTAATTTTTCAAAGCAAAACTTTGGTCGAAAACTAACAGGAGCTGAAGGTGAACTTCCACTATACCAGCTTACCGCAACCATTTCAATGGATGTTCAAACATAACCATTATTTCAGTGAGAACAGCGAACGGTTTTTACTCTGCTTCAAGGAAAGTTTTAAACGAAATTGAACAAATGAGTATTTGATGGACGCGTTCAATTTCTACAACTAACTAGCATCTGTTATTGTTAGTAGTTATTAATGGCAATATCAGATTTTTGTAAGACTTATGGAATTGATTCATAAATTTGTTAGTGGAGTGAACGTACCCAAAGTAAGTTCTAAAAAAATATGGTTAATTGCTAAAAAATAGATGTAAAGGAAACAGTTTCATGGAGAATTGATTACACTACTAAAGGCACTGGCCAGTTAAGTAATTTCTTAAGCTGGTAGACAAAACAATCTGTAACATTCTTGTCCTTGAACAGGTTTTTTCCAATCAATGAAAACAAAGAGAAGGCCTGTTACTCGGAAGTAGTATCAATTTCTATACCTTTTGCTGCCGACCTAACACTACAAGAATCCCTGTCACCTACAAGGAAAAATTATTTCCCTCTCACAACGCTTCACAAAGAAATGAAGGTGTTCCCAGCGCAAAAGCCCGCGCTGTTATTCGTCCTTGGAAGAATCGCAATTCGAGAGGGTAATGGAGCCGCCGCCAGGTCGTGAGGGGGGAGAAATGCTCAAGCGGGCACGTGCGAAGTTGCGAAGCAAAGAGAAATGAGGTGCAAGATCGGTTTCAAAGGGAACTAGCAATCACAGAAACATACCGAAAGCGAGGATTGTGTTTCAGTGGGCAGAGGGAAGTGGTGATATGGAGGAGGCGGTGTTAGCAGCGGCGAGGCCCGTCGTGAAGGTGGCGATGGTGGCGGAGCAGATAGCCCTAGCAGTTCTGGAGGAGGCGGTAGAAGCGGTGATGGTGGCTGCGGCAGTATGGGAGGGGGGCGAGATGGCAGAGTGTGGCAAGGACGACAAAGAATGGCGGTGGTGGTGGTGGTGGTGGCGGCGATGTCGTGATGGGAATGAAGAGTGGGAATTCGGCGACGTTGGCGAAGTATGGCGGCGAAGTATGGTGGTGATGATAGTAGCGGTGGTGGTGCCTGTGGAGATGGCGGAGAGTGGTTGCGGCAGGGACGGCGGCGCGGAGACATGGTGGGGTTAAAAAGAAAAAGTCCCGTTCCGCGAAGATCCTTTTCAGAAGACGCCTAATGGGCCGCAACACACAATTAATGAGAACAGCGAACGATTTATAACATATAGCTGTTTGGAATATATTCAGAAACACATGGACTGTGTTTCTGAATATATTCCACCGCAATGTTACTCTGGTTTTTATCTTTCTTCTTTGTCTTGTTTCTACAATTTTCTTCTTGTTTCTGATTCTTTCATCTTCCTTCTTCTCGCCTTCTAAGATCCTTCTTCTCACCTTTCCATTGCAGCCTTGGCCACCATCCGAGCATTTGTAGTAGGTAAAGCAGGGTTTTTCAAATATATAAAGGCCGAAGGTTGTTATTGGGAATCATGCCGTCTCACCGCGTCGCTGTGCACTGAAAATGACAGTGAAAATATGCGAAATGACCCGACGCAACCCGTCGCCCGTTGTTTCAGGTACTACTCCGGCATCCGCCTAGTATTTATCGAACGAAACCACGCAAATCACCGTTCAGTACAGCTGGTCTAAACAATCCTCTGACAGCAGCGCCCATCCCATTCTGGCTCTTCCATTCAGACGGAAACAAAAACATTTACATAGGGGTCGATTCGTAAAGTTTCACTTCTGATTCAAAAAGAGATACTCAAAGGTGTCCCTCTTCGATATGTATAATTTTTTAATAAAAGTTTAATAGAAACTTGGCACACGAATTACGCTTATTGTTCTTGGGAAAAATGAATTTTAGTAGTAGAGTTATTCCCCATTCTATAACTTAAGTGGTAGATACGGTAGTTCGTTGCCCAGAGCTTATATGCTTAAATGATGTTCATTTTGGTGTTCATAGTGAATGTCGAAATCAAAGTGAACGCAGGGAAGGAAAAAAGTTAGGTCCACCTTTCTGTTCCAATAGTAGATCAGAATAAAAATAGAATAAATCCTCGGAGAAAACTTTCGTGTTCGTTTTTACAGATCTTTGACAATGATGGGCAATGTTTTTTTTTCTTTAAAAGACACTCGCCTATGAGATGATTCGAATTTCCGACAATTCTGAATTTTCGCTTTATCACATTTATCAAATCACAAATAATATTGTGAACTTAATGACTCAGCAGCAGTGTAGTTTTTGGGGGTCAATCAGACTTGCAGTACTTTCAATGTACCGTGGAAGTACGACCAGCTGGAAAAGCGATTTTATAGCTGTTTCTCCGAGTGGAAGGCAAATGCGCGAAGTATTCAGGGCATGACATTTACATTCGCGACATTCCAATGTTCGTTTCTTACTCCATTCCCTTGAAACGAGTGCCGTTGTGTCTGCAGAAAAACGTCTCGTTTTACCTTCACAAGTTCAGCATGTCACGATTTCATGAATGCGAACAATTCTCCAACATATTCAACAAATTTATTCTTTTGTACTCTCTTTACACTTAAATACACACACATCCATGCAGTCAGGTTTCCAGTTAAATACGAGTACAAGGAAGAGTAAAGTAAACTTTCAAATATCTACTGGGTAATACGTCAATCTCGAGAATAATTCCAGGTATCTTCTATTTGGAGGGTTTCGTTCTTCTCTGTATTTTCTTTGTGGGGACCCCTTATGAGCCATCCCCTTTTAATGGAGTGTCTAGTATTTTATACTTCCTACTTACGTCACCCTATTAGTTTCTGTCCTCTCTCTTAGCGAAACTATTAGGAATTAAAAAAGTGGGAAGTGGAAATATTCTTCCTACTGGTTCCTCGCGAGCCGAGCTTTTACCAGACTGCGAACATTCGTGCCAAGAATATTTTTGAGTAGTTTATTTGTGTGTGAGGAATTGGAAAGATCAGTATTTATATCATAATATATAAATAGTAAAATACTCTAAGTATAAAGAATTCTAATTACAAAACTGTTTTATTTCCAGCGTTATTACAATCTCTTAAGTATTTTTCAACTAAAATTAAATCTGTAAGAAATAGTAAGAAGTACATTGTTTTATTGGCCTGACAAAATTAGCGCTGCCTCCCGTTATTGTTAAACTGCAAAGACGTCTTGATTGATTTGTATAAAGGGCTGTCGAGTCGTAGTTCGACAGCGTTAGAGGCAACAACTACTGCTGCGCTCTATCAGCTTATCGACATACTCTAAGCAACCAAAACACATCAGTATTAATATTACCTCACAGTGTTATTTAAAGTGCTATCAGTGTTCCAAGAAGTATACAGCGTTTCTCTGGCCGGCCTGCCGGCAGGCTCGACGTATCAACATGAATCCGTCACCTAACCTCCAAGAGCAACCCACGAAGTCGTACGCCGGAGCTGCAAATACTGTGAGTTTTCCATCAAAAAAACAATCTATACTACAGGACGCATGCGAAAATCTAACTGTCAAAGACTAGATAAGTAAACTAACCGAAATTGTTCCCCCTAGCGCCATTACTTTTATATGAAGAATATCCAATAATAGAATAAATGTGTTTCTGAACTCCAAGATCAATTGAATTGTGGGAATTCTGATTTGGTGTTCTTATAAAAAGAAATAAAAGAGGTCATCTTCGTCAACATATTATGTTGACGAAGATGACCTCTTTTATTTCTTCTTCCAAGATCAATGCCGATCTTATAACAAACAAATACCCTACTCTGATCATTAAAAATACAACTGTTAATGTGAGACCCCTAATTAACAAACTCAAGAGAATCATAATATCAAACATATACTCATTTATTCCAAACGAGGAAATCGCAAATATTTTTAAGAATTATGACATTTAAAACTATATCTTTCATTAGAGCTGGTCTGTCTGACCCTAACCTCAGTCACATTATGAGCTTCAGAAGGCAAATTTTTATCCAACCTGAGGAACTTCACAAAATCTCTCAGTCATCAGTGATTGTATATACCTATATGAAGGTACACCATATAGAATCTTTTTCTCTGCTGAAAACATTACTTGTTTCAATTGCAAAATGGATGGCCATACTGCTAGAAACTGCCCCCAAAATCACCCCAACCAGAATTGCCTTCTGAACTCTACCAGTACAAATATATCATCAAACCCCTCAAACAACACTGAAGTACAACCCATCACAATTGATACACCCACTGATCCCCCTATTAGTGACCTTATAAATTCCCCCTTCTTAAGAGAAGCCTCCCAAGTGAATCCTCCTCTCCCTCTGAAGCAAACAACAATGTTAAAGACAGCCACAATGAAGACAATAATCTGAAAAAGACAGAAAAAAACAGAAAAAGAATTCTGCAAAACAATTAAATAAAATTCAAGCAAACAAACGAAGACACTTCCAAGGAATACCACTGGTTACCATTGTTGACTTGACTATCCACAACCATTATACAACAATTTTGACTTGGCCAATATTTGTCTGCAAGAATCCATAAAGACTTACCAACAAAATAATGCAAATCTACTACAAAATGTAGCCACCACAACACAAATATCTGAACCTAACCCTTCTCAAAACGAAAATGAACATTCTACAATGGAATGTAAACGGTTTCTACACAAGATATGAAAGGCTACAATTACTCTGCCAAAATCACAAGTCCGAAATAATCTGCATTCAGGAAACTAACTTCAAAGCAAACAGCAAAGGCAAATTAAAAGGTTTCAAATGCTACAACAAAAACCGTCACCACTCCAATATAGCTAGCGGTGGTGTTGCCATTTTTGCAAAAGAATACCTGCCTGCAGAACAAATTGACATACAAACAGAGATTGAAGCTGTAGCTATTAAAATCCAAGCCCATGCGACAATCAGTGTATGTAATATTTACCTTACCAATAGCCACCCTCTCGAAAGAAATTAAAGATCTGATTAAACAACTTCCAAAACCTTTTATCCTACTTGGCGACTTCAACAGCCATAACACAATATGGGAATCAAACAAATCCGACGCAAGAGGACGCCTCATGGAAAATATTATTGATGAAGATGACCTAATAATCTTTTTTTTTAATGTTTATTGATCCTTGTTCGACAATATTTTGTCTTTCAAGGGTATAAAAAATTACAATAACATCATACAGAATATGAGGAGAAACTAAATAGCAACCTCTTAACAAATTACTTTTACAAATTAATTTTTGAGAGTGATAATAATCTTAAAAAGAAACTATGTTTATAAATAATACATGATTCATGAAAATTTTTTACATTACATGATAGAAACTGTGGGAAGAGATAACTAAGGAGGATGTAAAAGATCTTTAGGATAACTTGATTTAATTCGCGGGTATGGATTAACTGTTTTTCCTAATTGAAAAGATGTATAAGCAGGAGAAGAAGAAAGAGAAGCATAAAATTTATCTGAGAGAGAAAGGATCCAGGATTTTAGAGGAGGAATATTGAGTTCACGTAAAATTTGATCGTTTCTTATGAACCAGGGTGCTTTCAATGATTTTCTTAAATACTTATTTTGTATAATCTCTAATTTTTTAATGTGAGTTTTTGCTGCACCACCCCAAATGGGGCATGCATAAGTTAACGAAGGGCGAATTATATATTTAAATATAGTTAATGCAGAATCTACAGAGAGGTGCGAATTTTTATTCAGAAGTGGATATAATTTTAGAAGCTTAAGATTAGTTATATTTATTATGGATAAAATATGTGTTTTCCATGTTAATTTAGTATCTAGTTGTAATCCGAGGTATGTAATTGAAATGTTAGAAGGAGTCCAAGGAATTGCTTTATTATTAATAATAAGAGGATCAGTAGGAGAGATTCGTTTTAAAGAAAATATTTTTGCTTGTGACTTTTGGTTATTTATCTTTATTTGCCAATTGTTAAACCAGGTAACTAGAATATTTAAGTCATCTTGTAAATTATCGCGTCCTGTTATAATGTCTGAATGGGAAGTAAATAAAGATGTGTCATCTGCAAAGAATGCTATTTCTGAATTAAGTAAATGAGGGATGTCTGAAATGTAAATATTAAAAAGAATAGGAGATAGAGGAGAACCTTGAGATACTCCATTAAGAAACTTGATAAAATTTTTTGTAAATAAATGGGAAATCCAAATATTCTAAGCTTATAAAGTAAACCAACATCCATACTTTATCGAATGCTTTTTCAACATCCAGAAATAACGCAAATGTTAGTTGTTTCTTTTGAAAACTAGTCGCTATAAAATCTGTAATTTCAACAATTGTTGTATTGTAGAATAATTAGATCTAAATCCAAATTGAGAATTTGGAAATAAATTAGTTTGATTGATAAATTTAATAACTCTCGTTAAAATTATTTTATCAAAAATTTTGCAAATGTAGACAATAAACTAATTGGACGAAAATTTTCTGGTCTCCTATGATCTTTTGTGGTTTAGGAATGGGTAGTATAATTGCTATTTTCCATGTTGAGGATAGTAATTTATTCTAAGACAAGCATTGTATATTGCTGTTAATGCATGATAGTGGAATTTGGAAGATGTTTGAACACTATATTAAAAGTCGGTCTAAACCTGAGATTTGTTATTTTTAAGTTTAGTTATAATAAATTTAATTTCTGAAGGAGAAATATATTTGATACGTTCAGGAACTGTATAAAATGGATCTTCAAGATTTTTAATATATTTCGATAAAAGGGAATAATTGATACTCGGATTATCGGTAAATGACCTGTAAAATTGTTGTGCAAATAGTTCCGCCTTTTCAGAATCTGTGGTAGCAATTTTGTTTGAATCGTTTAAAGTAGTAATTTGATGTTTCTCTTTTGTTATAATTCTAATAGCAGACCAAAGTGATGAGGAATCGGTTGAAGTTGGGATACATAATTATTGAATTTAGAATATCGATGTTCTTCTAATTTCTTTCCTACAGTATGAGTTAGTAAAATTAATGATTTCTTGATTATGGATCACGAGTAAGTTGCCATTTACGACAGTAGTGTGTTTATTAGTTATTAAATTTAATATTTCTTTAGGTAAAATATTAAAAGATAATTTTTTGGAAGGATGAGTATGAGTTGTTGATAACTCTAATGCCTTTTTAACATTACTTATAATAGTCAACATTTCATTATCAATGTGAGAAGTAGTAAGTAAAGAGGAAGGATATTTTGTAAAGCATTGCATAAGAATTAAAAATATTCCAATTAATCCTTCCTTTAATGAGAGAGTTATTATACTGATATGAAGTGGAAATTTTATGAAATGTTATTAAAACTGGATTGTGGCCCGAATTTAAAGCAGGTATACAATATTGCATTATCGGGGAGACTTATATTTTGAGATATTATAATATCAAGAATATCAGGAGTAATTTTGGTATTATGGAATAGTAAGTTGGCTGTGTAGGAGCATGAACTGACCAATTATTTAGTGAGTGATTATATAATATTTGACCTTGAGGAGTAGTACTGTTACATTCCAAGCTTGGTGTTTGGCGTTTAAATCCCGAGTAAAGTGTTTTAGAATTGTTATTTAATAATAATTCTAGAGTTATTTTAGAAAATTTTTTTGTTGGGTGGTTTATATGCCGCTATTATATTTACAGGACCTATAGAAAAGAAAACAGTGAGGCTACTAATTTAATTCGGAAGAATTAGAACATATAATTGAAATGTTTGATTTTCTGCGTATGAAAAATTCACACCTCCTCCAGTAGTGATAGAAGTTCTGTCTTGTCTGTATGTTATATAATTTGGTATAGCACTTTTTTTTGTATGAGTTAAATGTGTTTCTGTAACACAGCAATGTCTATGTTTTGACTGTATAAAAGTGTTTAAATTCAGGTAGCTGACGTAGAAGACCATTAGCAGTCCAATTTAAAATTTTTTACTTTAGTGTGATCCATAATTGAATATTCGTGGAATGACATCTTGAATTATTCGATGTATTTGTGAAGTAAAGAGTTTAATATTTGATTTGTTATAATGGAATGTAAGAATTAAATTCTGAACTATTGAGAGGAGCAGAATTAAAAGTATTATTAAGTTATTGTTGGGATTTTGTAGATATAGAAAGAAGGGAAGGAAAATTATTCAAGTCTATAGCAGGAGAGGAAGGTATAGAGGACGAACTCATAGGCGATTTAGCGGTGATAGGGGGATTATTTCTTGAATGATTTTGATTACGTAATGGAGAAGATAAAGGTAACTTTTGATTAGAATTTAATACTGAATTTGTTAGAATTTAGAGAATGTTTCCTAAAGAAAATACATCCTCGATAGTTAGCTGTGTGCTTCTCAAAACAGTTTACACATTGAGGAGTAGAATTTTTTGGTTTTTTACATTTGGAATAATGATTTATTTATTTATTTATTTATTTGCGTCAAAAAAAAACAGTTAAAAACTGCGTATGACGTGCTATGGGGAAAAGTGAATTGTGTGCACATTTTCAAAATTCTGCGATCTCTACACCAAGTCATATACTACTTAAATTTTGAATTTTGAAAGGAGAAAAAACAAAAAACTCCCATGTAATAAAACCTATTTTCAAGGATAAACAAGCAATAAATTTTGAATTTTGAAAGGGAGAAAAAAAAACAAAAAACTCCCATGTAATAAAATCAATTTTCAAGGATAAATAAGCAATAAATTTTGAATTTTGAAAGGGAGAAAAAAACAACAAAAACTCCCATGTAATAAAAATCTATTTTCAAGGATAAATAAGCAATAAATTTTGCTCTTATTACTTCCTGCCTGACAAGGTGAGAAACGATAATTTGAATAAATGTATTTCCACTGAATTCTAGAAGACGTGCACAGAAATGAAGTTACATTTATGTCCAGAAGCAAAACAAGGGCCATCTCAGCATTTGCTCAATGGATCGGGAAACTGGACGAAAACCTGATCGAGATGGGGGTCATTGACCCGGAAGCTGTAGTACAATAGTTGTTACAGGTTGTTTATACTCATTTATACAGTCCAAATGGTAAATAATGCATTATGTATCATTGTTAAAATTAATGTTCCTTTTCTTGTGATGCTCAGTACATGATGATGATTCTCAGTACAACGTACACAACGAGGTTCGAGAGTACAGTTGGCCTGAGTATGATTAAAGTTTTGACAATTTTTGCATTGAATAGGATAATTTGATTTTGAACGAAATTTAATTTTGATAATGCTATTAAATAATTTATCCAGTTTTATGATATCCCTATTAAGCTCATTGTCCGTTAGTTCAAGGGCACAGATCTCTAAAGGTTGACGATTTTTATTAAATAGTCTATACACAGATGTAATAGTATATGTTTTGGATAATTCAGTTTTAATTTCTTCATTGGTGTAGGAAATAGGAATATCATACAACATAGCTGATAAGGTTTGTTGCATCGGATCACGATAAGAAAAATAGCGAATTTTATTTGTATTGCAAAACAGTCTATACTTTCTAAAGTCCTCTATGGAGTTAAAGAAAATGGAAATATAATCACTTTTAACTTTGGTAGTGAAATCTAATTGTATTTGTTTAATTTCTGAAATAAATGCACCAAAATTACTTAATATTTTAGAAGTTTTGCTATGTTAATTGAAGGGATGGACGTTTTGTTCTGTTGACATTGGTTCATATCTTGAGATGTAGAATTAAAATCATCTACTTCTTCTGGAAGATCTTGATATGGATTAGAAGTAGGGACAGAATAATATGCAGAAGAATCTCCCGCAGAGTTAGTTAAACGTTTGCGTTTAGAGTTATTGTGATCACGTTATTGTGATTTGCGTCAAAGCAGACATAAATATTAGATTAGATTGGGTTAGTACAGATTTTGAAATGATGGGAATAGAAATTACTACTTCAGGAACCGTGTTAGAAATTATTGCATGCTATAGGCCACCGGGTGACGGCTACGAAATTTTGGAAGATATCATACAAAGAACGGGAAATAAAATGGTCATGACCACCTTGGGGTCAAAGGAGACTTGAATATTCTAGCGCAAACTGGGAGGGAGCCGTGAGCGAGGCGAAAGTCCAAACACTTGTTAACAGACTAGTTTGGGATAGGGATTAGCCCAGGTAGTACGGTGCGCGACGCGGCAGGACGCGGTTTTGGATGTTTACCTAATTAGGCCGAAAGATCTTTTCATATCTTGTGAAGTCGTTGAGGGAATTAGTGATCACAAAGCGGTTCTTCTTGATTTAGACGAAAATATTTCAAGGAAATGTATTGCGACAGGAACGAAAGTGCGTCAGTTCAAGAAAGCAAACGTAGAGGGGCTTCATGAGTTTCTTAGAGAAAAATACAACAACTTTCTGAGAACAGAAGGAGGTATGGAAGAGATATGGTGCGCATTTAAAGATATTATAGACGAAGCTTTGCAAAAGTTCGTACCATGCAAACTCTAAAAATAATCCGGATCCAGAATATTATAATTCAAAAAATTAGGCGAATGAAGAGGATAACGAGAATGCATTTAAAACCGAAAACGCAGTACTCGAGCATATGCATATTTTAGAAATTGTTCGAAAGAATTAGAGCGAGAAAGAAAATTGCTCAGGAGACGTATTTAAAAAACATTCTAGACGAAAGGAAATAACTGGTCAGGATTTTACAAATGTCCGTAGAAGAAAGGAAACAAAGAGTATATCCCAGTTGTTCGTGAACATCAAAACACACTCATCACAGGCGATCGGGCAAAGCTAACGCATTTAATAGGTATTTCAGTTGGTTTTCAAAAGCAATACGAACCATCCACTTATTCAAAGGTATTCGTTACAAATCAATTTAATATTGAAGTAAACGTTCTACGTAATAAAGTAAATTTATGAAAAATGGTAAGTCAAGGGTCCAGACGACATTTCTACGGACATAATTAAACTAGGAGGAGAGGCAATATTACCGTACTTAATTAGAATATTTCACGTGTCTATGAACAATTCAAAAGTACCTGAAGATTGGAAATTAGCTTTTGTAGTACCAATCTTTAAAAGTGGGACAAACTATACTAAGTAATTATAGGCCGGTAAGTCTCACGTCAGTGGTCTGCAAACTTATGGAGCATCTAGTTGCGAGTTACATTAACAAGAGTGGAAGTCAAAAATGGCTCTATCATGGCCAACTACGGATTTAGGACTAATTATTCATGCGAAAGTCAGGTGTAACGCTATTTCAGGACCTAGCAGATGAAATTGACGCGGGCGGAGAGTAGACGCAGTAGTTATAGATTTGCCAAAGCGTTCGATGTTGTTCCACACGACCGACTTGTTCAGAAATTAATAAATTCAGGCATCGATCCCAGGGTGGTGGCGTGGATTAGCGAGTTTCTGCGTGACAGGAAACAGAAAGTCCGAATTGGGCAAGAGTTATCTTCCTGCGCAAGCGTTACGTCAGGAATACCGCAAGGGAGGTCATTGGACCTCTTCTATTTCTAGCGTTCATTAATGATTTGCCAGCGCAATTAATTTCAAATGTTCGGCTATTTGCAGACGATTGCATAATATATCGCATTATAAATTCGAAAGACGATGAAAATATGCTGCAACGGGATCTTGATGCATTATCTTACTAGGGAAAATAATGGTATGACCATAAATAGTTCTAAAAGCAAATCTATCACTTTTGGCAGAGGTCACAATTACAGCGTAACAAATTACCGTTTAAGTAACGACATTATTCCGAGAGTTTCTTCGTGTAAGTACCTAGGTATCCATTTCGATAGTAATTAAGCTGGAAAAATCACGTGATTTTGTTGTAGGAAAGCGTGGAGATCTCTTCATTTTGTAATGCGTATCTTAAAAAAAGTACAGTAAACGCGAAGAAATTGCTTACTTGTCGCTTGTTCGTCCGATAATGGAATATGGAGCAATTTGTTGGGATCGCACAAAATTATGCAGTGTAAGAATTTGGAAAGGATTCAGCGTAGAGCAGCTAAATTTCTTTCAGGGACAAGAAAAGGATAGGTGGGATTCACTCGAAAACAGGCGAACATTGGCAAGACTTTGCCTTGTAAAGCTTATAGCGTCATCCAGCTTGGAAAGAAATTAAACGGCGGCTAAATTTTCCTACTACATCGGTAGAGGTGATCAAGGCACAAAATAAATTTAAGACCGCAGAGAACGGATGTCGGGAAATTTTCTTTACAAATAGAACGATAAGAGTTGGAATAGATTGCCTGCAAAACCTTTGAACCCTTTCCTCGAAGCGTTCAACAATTTAGGAAAGTAATTTAGGCATTTCTAAGTTTGAGGTAGTTAACTAGGAATATTAAGTTATACAGTGAAGTGAAGGTGAAGTGAAGTGAAGTGTGTGCAGTGTAGAGCAGAGAAATAATGAAGGTGTTTTTTTAGTGTAATAGTGAAGTGAAATGAAGTGAAGTGTAGGCAAGTTCAGTGCGGTCTTCATTGCTTAAGCACTCAGTGCTGTATTAGATTGACGTTTCTTTTATCTTTTAGGTAATTTAATGTTTGTTTTTAAGATTCACCAGTTTTTATATTATTATTATTATGTTATTTGCATGAAAATTAATATCTTACTTATGTAATTAACTGCCACCGGGTTACACCCAATTGCAGTTTAAATAAATTTATCTTATCTTAAATGTTATATTTTCAGGGGGTAATGAAGCACTGGAGGAAGAAGATTTAGAGTACTCACTTGTAGTATTCACCGTAACTGCTTGATTTAGAAGTTCTTGATTGAGGCATCATAACTAATTCATTATTATTTGGAATTTCCGGGATGTACATGTTGGAAGTTTCCATATAGTTTGGATTGTTTATTAGATGTAGTGAGTCACTTATAAGCTGACCCGTACGGCAACTTGAAATGTCTGAAACGCACTGGCGAGCCGTTATAAGCGCCGGCGAGCCGGCCTCGGGCAACGATGGAGGGGGCTCCATCTTGGGAGACCCAAGGCTCGTCCCTCCACTTACAACTGACACGACTTGAGCTTCGCCTCCACTAGTTCGGGAACACAACACTTCACAAACTGGCACTGGCCACCAAAAACTTTAACACAAAACTTGTTGATTTTGTTCAATACTTTCAAATTACCCACAGAAATCCGACATCACATCCAAGGCCCACTACGCGAGCAAGTTGAAAAATCCCTAATAATCTTGAACAACGGACAATCCACTCATGTTAATATGAGCAACGGACATCTCAGTGCAATAGACCTTACCTTATGTTCCACTCCAATTGCCCCAAAATGCAACTGGAGTGTTCTCGAACAGCTACACGACAGTGATCACTTCCCAATACTCCTGTACATGACTGCCTCTACAGTATTACCAATAGCTTTCCAGGATCTCTCAAATGAAATTACGACAAAGCAAATTGGAAACAATACAAAAAATGTATTAGCAATATTTTAAATCAAAAAGATATATTTGAAGAAAACGACGATATCGACCGTATCATTCACTCCTTGTCAAATATAACAAAAGCTACATATGAATCCATTAAATACACCAGGCCTACAAATAAAGCAAGATCAGTTCACTGGTGGAACGATGAATGCAGTGACGCAATAAAAAGATCTAAAAGATCTTTTAACAAGTATAAAAGACACAACACTTTAGAAAACATAGAATACAAAAAATGAGAGCCAAGGCAAGAAGGATCATCAAAGAGAGCAAAGCTAAATCTTGGACTGTCTTTGTGTCATCTATTTCAGCATCAAACAACATTAAAGACTCTTGGAAAAATATAAATGCCATAAAAGGAAGCAAATTGTACAATTCAATTCCATTCATACAGAACGACAACAAAATGATTACAGAGCCTTACTGCATCGCAAACATATTGGCTGACAAATTTACAAAAAACTCCAGCTCTGAAAATTATACTGCTGATTTTCTTCAGTATAAAGCAGAAGAAGAAAAAGAAGAGATAACGTTCAATAGTAACCAAGACATTGGTTCCCAATATCATTTAAACGACCCCATCTCCCTAAAGGAATCACCTCAACTACTGATATTACCAAAACTTCATCGCCCGATCCCGATGGAATCGCCAATATACTCATCAAACAATTACCCACAGAGGGAAACGAAGCCCTTTTGAAAATATATAACTTAATCTGGACTAAGAACATATTTCCTAAAGTATGGAGAACTGCAATAGTAGATCCAATACCCAAACCTGGTAAGGACAGATCAAAAAGCGAAACTTACAGACCTATCGCATTAACGTGCAACATGTGCAAAAGTTTTGAAAAAATAATTAACTCACGACTCAGGTGGTTTCTCGATTTTCAAAAAATTGTATCCAATAACCAATTTGGCTTGAGACCAAACCACTCAACCTTAGTTCATCTGATGAGCATACACACGCATATAAAAGAAACATTTTCAAACAACCAACATGTATTAGCCAACAACTTCATTGAGACATTCAACATTGAGAAAGCTTACGGCATGGTGTGGATACACGGAATTCTAAGAAAATTACAGCAGATTGGAATCGGAGGAAATATGTTTCAGTTTATCAAAAGTCTTATGAAAGACAGGACCATACAAGTGAGAATCAACGGCTGCCTCTCTGAAGAGAAGAAGACAGAAAATGGAGTACCCCAAGGATCCATAATGAGCGTCACACTTTCTCTTCTTGCAATTAACGATGTAGACGCAAATATCGAATCTCCTGTTTTTACAAGAAAATATGCAGATGACATCACCGTTTTCTATAAAGGCAAATCCATCTCTTCAAGCCAACAAATCATGCAAGCTTCCATAAACAGACTTCATGAATGGACCAAAAGAACAGGATTCAAATTCTCGGCCCAAAAAACAGAATGCATATTATTCGCCAAGCACAATGAAGAGAATCTGCCCACACTTAGGCTCGGTGATCACAATCTGAAGTATGTAGAGAGAACAAAAATACTGGGAATGCATTTTGACTCAAAAATGTCATGGAAAAACCACATACAGATCTTGTCAGACGAATGTAAAAAAGGCTCAACATACTTAAATGCCTCTCACACAACAATTGGGGTGCAGATAAAAACCTGTTATTAATAACGTATAAAACCATAGTAAGAGCTTAATTAGAATATGGATCTGTAATTTATGATTCTGCCCGATGGAGCGACCTCAAGAAACTAGACGTTATACTCAACCAAGGCCTAAGAATCTGTACCGGTTGCTACCGCACAAGTCCCATCGGAAACATTCTAATTGAATCTAACGAAGCAAATCTAGCACATCGCAGAAAGACATTAATGTTGAAATATGCCATCAACGCTGTTGCTTCAATCAACCCAATTGGGTTTGTTCCATTTGTAATTTCATTTGTTGTGTTCCGTGATTCCATTTGTTCACGATGTTTATCCAGTGATTCAAGCGCATTACAAAGAAGAGTCGAGATACATTCCCCTATATGCAAAAATTAAAACACTTATGCAAAAACTCGGTTTCCAGATAACACCAACAGAAAAGAAAAGAATTCACAATATTCCTCCATGGACAATACCAGAAATACTAACGAAATTGGCTTCAACTTCTGTCGAGGATCCAAACCTCACAACAAAAACCCGGGACCTACAATCTGCTGAACCCGCCAATGGAAGTTGCAATCCTCTCCGAATATATGCTTACGGAATAAAAAATGAAAACGAAACCTATTCAGCTATTTCTACGCAGGAAACCAAAATTAAACATCAACTTCACCCTTTCTGCAGCAAGACCCCTGCAGATATGTGCTCACTAATGTTAGCATTTAAACTGGCCAACCAAATAAACTGCAGCCGAATTATAATTTACATAAAATCTCCCGGTACCATACACAATATATCTAAAAGAAATCTCAAGACAGAAATGGCCATTAACATACAAGAACTACACTACAACATCACCAAAACAGGGAAATCCATTACATTAGAAATGATTCAAACAGAAGAAACAATTGGAGATGACAACAGTATATGCCCGGACAATGATAGGGCAGCTGGAGATTCAAACAGTGTATTGACCATATCCAACCCAACTGACGATTTAAGGACATATATTAACAAAATATCTCTTGCAAAATGGGACGAAATATGGAGAGATCAAAAAGCCAGTATCCTTCACAAGAAAATTGAGCATGTCAACAACCTTAAACTCAACAACAAATTAAGTAGGAGGGAGCAAGTCATCATATCAAGAATAAGAACAAGCCACTGTGAACTAAGCCACCTTCACCTGTTAACTAAGAATACTCCTCCCATCTGCTCTATCTGCAGCATCCCAAACACCATACAACACCTAATCGTCGAATGCCCTCAATTCTCACAACAAAGACAAAAACATCTGCAAGAAACGAATTTTGATTCAATTCTTAACCCCCCTTATATACCAAAAAATTATAGAATTCTGCAAACATACCAAACTTTTTGACCAAATATAAATGGAATAGTATACACAACAAGGAGCAATCAATGTATATTCAAGAAACAATCAATGTATATTGGGTGTACACTTATGTATACGTATTTAGCGCACAATGCACTTAACAATATTCAAATATATGCACATATTGAAGTTTATAAACTGTTCAATATAATATGTATTATATCTTGGCGATTCAATACATTATCTGCTGAGTGAACAAGTCTATTTACCAAATAAGTATGCTAAGAGTCCAAATAAGAGTATGTGTATTAAAAGTGTTGAATGCACCAAATACCAAGGAATTCCAACACAGGAAAAGTTTACGGGAAGTACAATGAAACAAAAAAAATCAATAACATAACAAAGAATTAAAACTTTTTTCACTGCACCTTCTGCAATTACTATTGTAATCATGTATTCATCATGTAATCATGTAATTACTATTGTAATCATTTAAGTATTTTGTATTGCATTTTTTGTTTTTGTGGTATACTTTCTATTGTATAATTCTGTGTTGTATCCTCATTGAATTTTCTGGAATCTAAACTGTATATACAACGGACTGTTTATTCTTGTAATACAATGTAAACAATTGTAATCTTATGCCTGTCGCTAACGACCATGTAGTTGATGCGACAATAAATAAATAAATAAATAAATAAATAAATAAATAAATAAATAAATAAATAAATAAATAAATAAATAAATAAATAAATAAATAAATAAATAAATAAATAAATAAATAAATAAATAAATAAATAAATAAATAAATAAATAAATAAATAAATAAATAAATAAATAAATAAATAAATAAATAAATAAATAAATAAATAAATTTCAAAAAAAAACGCTGTCACTGGTGAATTTGAAGGATGACTGAACACAGCAGTACATTTAATATTTTATTTCTCTGTGTAGTCAGTAAACGTTTATTGTAATAGTGACATTTATTTTATACTCTTAAATTTAACATTAAAAATTATATCTGGGTTGGCGAAATAGGTAATGAAAAAACATTTAACTCGAAAATTGATGGTGATTCTGGTACCGAGGATATTTTCTGCCATGTAATTTGTTTATCTGATTTCTTCGAATGTTATGTAATAATATATTCGCCAAGAAAT
The DNA here is from genome assembly GCA_964035755.1 of Teleogryllus oceanicus. Taxonomy (NCBI): domain Eukaryota; kingdom Metazoa; phylum Arthropoda; class Insecta; order Orthoptera; family Gryllidae; genus Teleogryllus; species Teleogryllus oceanicus. The sequence goes on along the minus strand of CAXIVR010000003.1, from coordinate 156,752,826 downwards.
AACTTTTCCCATTCTGCTTACACATTACAGATGAATGTGTTCAATGAATCACAATTCTCATATAAATTTTTAGTTTCTTTTACAAATCATCATAATATCTAAACACCGTTTTCATGCGCTTTTCTTCAGCGAAACCTGGTTGAAAAATTCTCTCAATTCCGCGCTAGTAGCAATTCCAGGTTACCGCTTGTTACGAGCTGATCGAAAAGCCAGTGTCGCCGCACATGGTGGAGGTGTCGGTGTATACATTCGCGACGATCTTAGACATAAACTTGTACTCTCTTCAACAAATACGGATTGCCAACGAAGTGAATATCTTTTTATCGAAGTCGGACTTTTAGAAAAAAAATGTCTCTTGGCTGTCATATATTTACCTCCTAAGTCAGGCAGCATAGATATGTTGGACAAAACCTTCGCGTCTGTGATCCATTCTTATGAACATATTATTGTAATGGGTGACTTTAATCATAACTTATTAAAAGCCTCTCCTTCTGCAGAGCAGTTTACGCGCTTTTTCCACAGCATGTGCCTCGAAATTTTACCTCTAGCACCTACACACCACTCAAAGAGCACGCAAACTTGAATCGATCATATAATCGTGTCTAATAAAAACAAAGTTCGTAATCACGGTCAATTTCCAGTTCCCGGGATTTCAAAACACGATCTAATTTATCTCGTTTACAATCTGAAGTGTCTTAAATACACACCGCACTTAATCAAATACCGCGATTTTTCAAAATTCGATAAACAAGCATTTAATGTAGATGGATTGACACTCCCATGGCACCTTGTCCACGAAGAATAATCGCTGGAAGCTAAAGTGGCGATTTTCACTAACTTAATAATACAACTCTATGATCGGCACGCGCCTTTAAAAATATCACGCGTAACTCGTACTCTTGCACCATGGTTAAAAAATTCGGAATTTAATGAAAGATCGAGATGCAGTGCATGCTATTTTCCGGAAAACTAAATGCGAACTATTTAAAAAACAGTACAAAATGCTCAGAAATTTAGTTACGCAGAAATGCCGCAACGCTAAAATAAAATATTACCACACCACCTTCGGCAGAGTCCGCGACTCGAAAACGTTTTGGAAAAATTTGAAAAATCTAGGAATAGGTAAAGCTCCTCCCCAAATTGAAACGAATATTCCCCTAGAATCTCTAAATCATAATTTTGTAAGTAACGTTCCTTCATTTGACTGTAACTTGAAGAGTCAATCCCTCGCGCTTCTCCAAAACTCAGAAACAAAATTCAACGACGAATTTTTTTCATCCGTGGAACATGAGGATATATTAAAAATAGTTCAAAGTCTCAAATCTAATGCTTCAGGTACCGATGATATAAATGCCAAACTGCTAAAAATAGCCTAGATGTGACCTATCCAATCATTACCGAAATAGTAAATTTCTCTCTAATGAGCGGACAATATCCTTTATCTTGGAAAAGTGCGCTCGTGCATCCTATTCCCAAGACAGCATCAACCAGAAACCCTATTGAATACCGCCCAATTAGCATCCTCCCGACTATTTCTAAAGTACTCGATAAAGTCGTCCGTAAGCAAAACTGTATCTCCAACCAATCACTTTTAAACGATCAGCAATCAGGTTTCCGTTCCGGCAGGAATACTGGTACTGCGCTACTGAATGTTATTGAAGATGCGAGAACAGCTATAGATCACAGTAATATAACTATGTTAATTCTTCTGGATTTCAGCAAAGCGTTCGACTCAGTAGATCACGACATCTTACTCGCAAAACTAAAAATCATGGAATTTGCACAGCCTACGCGTACATGGCATTTCTTAACTATTTAACTTCCAGAACCCAAAGAGTGGTGTCCGGTAGTCGCAGCTCAAGGGCCTTAAAACTTAACCGCGGAGTTGCCGAAGGCACTGTATTAGGACCACTAGTATTCTTAATGAATGTAAACGATGTGGGAAATGCACTTAAATATTGCAGTCATCAAATGTACGGGGATGATCTTCAGATATATCTAAGTGGCCACCCGTCTGAACTCTTCTCACTCGCACATAAAATTAACGAAGATTTGATAACCTTAAACAAATGGGCAGAGGCCAACAATTAAACCCAAATAAATCACGGTGCATGATTATCAGTTCAAAAAGCACTGTGAATAAAAATCCTCTTCTACTCTGCCTAAAATTTATATAAATGACACCGTTCTACCTTGGTGTTCCGAAGTCAAGAACCTAGGAGTGTTTATTGACAACACCCTCAGCTGGAACTCGCAAGTAGATTCAACCTACCGTAAAGTTTTTGCCGCAATGCATTCGCTGAAACGCCTGCGCTTTTACCAATTAGTACACGTGAGACACTCGTTAAATCACTTGCTATGCCACATTTTGACTATTGCGACTTTCTTCTGACAAACATGACATCTAAATTACAACGTAAACTTCAAGTAACACAGAACGCATACGTACGGTTTATTTTTGATCTAAGAAAATACGACCATGTATCGCACTTTTTTGACGCACTTCATATGCTTACTCTAGACAAAAGACGGTTACTTCACTCTCTACTTCTTCTCTATAAAATTTTACACGGTTCTCATATAACACCTCTAATAAGTAATTTCAATCCTCTGAAATTAAACCGAGCTCGTAATTCAGCTCTGCTCTGTGTACCACGTCACAGCACGACTTCTTTCAGTAAATCTTTCACCATTACAGCTATCCGAGCCTGGAATAAACTACCAGTGAGTCTGAGACATTCGAATACTTTCCGTAAATTCAAAAACGAATTAAATACTTGGGTAAGGTATAACGACATATAGAATAGTATTAATGTCCTCTTCATCCTCCAGACTTTTCCCACTACCAAGTACCCGGTCACCGCCCCCCTAAACGCCGCACTTTCCTCACTCTTTAAATTCAAAATTCCACCCCATACCTCACTACTCTATTCTCATTTTTCACTCCCTCTCACTCCATCTAAATTGTTATCAACCACATATTTTCTGTGTATCCTAATAAAATTGTTCAAATAAAATATTTAAAAGAGATTAGCCACGCTCCAAATAAATGCTAAAATACAGCTATTTTTGTACTGTCATCATTGTCATATCTACAATATATTCGCCTTAATAATAATTACAATTGATGTTTATATCCTATTGTACTTTTACATTGTTTCTAAATACTGTCAATATTATATTATAAATTACTGGTACTATTAACTTAGAGCCTATTGTGCTTCTCTGCTGTTAAAAATGTTTGTATATTTATGTAAAGTGCTAATGTATACCAAACGTAACATTTCTGTACCGCTTCTAGAAAAATTTTACTTTTCCACCTACTTTTTCCTCCTTTTCTTCGCTTTTTCTTCCTTCCGTTTGCTTCACAGTCTTCCCCATTTATGTCTTTACGACCCTTTCCCTAAACGCCTCATCTCTTCACCTTCACTACTATCCATACCATATTCTTCTATATTAATGTTCGGCCATAAGCCGCCATCCTGATTGAGTTTTTTCTGGGTTTACTCAATTGCTTAATGCCGGGATGGCCCCTTGCTTTGCATTCCCAGTCATAAATGTACAATTTGTCCCCCCTTTAGCCTCTCTCCTTTTTTCTTTCTCGTTCGTATTTTCTACTTCATTTTCATTTATGATTCCCTTCTCTCATTTTTCTCTTCTCATCCATTTCTATACCATAATGCTGTTCGGCCCTAAGCCGCCTCCGTTGGGTTTTCTGGTTTACTCAATCGCTAGGCTATGCCGGGATGGTACTCGTTCGTTTTTTCTACTCTGTATCAATAAACTCAGTGGTTAGGCGGAAGAGCAGCCCCATGGCCTGAGCCTCGCCATTAATAAAGACATTATTATTATTATTATTATTATTATTATTATTATTATTATTATTATAATTACGTCTACACATTCATTTCTATAATTAATAATCACAGGATCTTGACTGAAACGACTAAAACTGCCTATACAGGTTTATTCATCTGATAACAACAACAACAACAACAATAATAATAATAATAATAATAATAATAATAATAATAATAATAATAATAATAAAATTGTCTTTATTTGTGTCGAGGCTCACGCCTTGAGGCCTGCTCTTCCGCCTAACCACTTTAATGAATTTACAATTTTAAAAATTACAGTTGAGGCGTTCAGATGTAATTAATATTAACTGAAATTTCATGTGGCAGAGGAAAAAATCAATTTGTGGCTACCATCCGCATTCATTTATCTCTGCGAGCCAAATGAATTTATTGTCATTTTTTGTTTATTCTTGAAATTTTGCAAAATGGAAAAACATGGTATAAGGAACATTTTTATGAAGATCAAATTCGCTCGAAATGTCAGTTGTCATTACCCGATATGCCACAAATTTGACCTCCATAGGCTTGTATCATCAGTAATAGGATTAACTTTTACTGTATCCTGAATTAGGATTTCTTCAAGTTATTCTAATTCAGAGTACATGTGCTTTAAATAAGGTCAAATAAAGGTTCTCGAAAACTTAACAGTTTTTTGTTAAAATGAGCTCAAAATTCCGCATTTTCAGAAGCACTCAAACGCCATTTTCTCAAAAACGACCCCAAATTTTTTCTTCAAACTTTTCCAACAAGTAGTGCTAATTTTACTGTTTAATATGAAGTAAAGTAATTTTGGTGTATTAAGTTGTTTTTTCCAAAATTACACAAATGTAATTTTTTATATATCTATTTTTTTTGTGAGTAAAAGTGCTTTAAATAAATTTTTAAAACTCAATGTATTTCTGTGAAAATGATCTTCAAATTTCGCATTTATTGTAAAAAACGACATTTTCTTAAAAGACGGCTCTAAAGTTTTCAATGAAATTTGTCATTTAGGACTATGTTTTACTCATGTGTAATATTCTTAAAATAATATTTCAGTTCTACTCTTAGGAAACCGAAAAGTTGAAATAATTTTAAGAAAATGTACTTTTCCCGGCGATAGATGGCTGCTGGCAAGAGAATAGGGCAAGACCGTAAAGTCAGTCCACACCAAGGAATTTATAAAACTTTACTACGAGAAAGCCTGTGCCATTCTGTAGCACCTCGAGTTTATTATTTCATTATTTTCTTTGATTTGAGTTTATTTTTGTATACCTTCACCCTCCTGATTATTGACCTTATGAACTTATAAGCTAAAAGAATATTGAACAATATTTGATATGTAGTATGTCAGGGGAAATTATCCCCAAAACTTTGCATGCATAAGTAAGCCCAGAATGGCCATTGGGATAATATTATTGTGATAACTACGGGAAAGATGAGCCAACAAATAATTTTTCAACTCAGAATTTAATTTCGGGCAGAGTGTTGGATTTGGTTCGCAACAGAAAAGAGCGATTCTCGGAAGAAGAGAAACAGAAGGTGGAGACAGGCTGCGTCGGGTGCAGGGGAACAAAGGAGAAAGCCACTGTTTGTACAACCTGTTGCTCTCCTCCTGCCGCACTATCAGGCAAGAGGAATGTGCGAACTGCGAAGTCTGCGGGCCACTGTGTGGAAAACATGGTAAAATTTGTAGTTTTCTTTAGAAATGGAAGATAGTGTAACTACAGCATTTTGTAAATGGAAGAGAAATATTTATTTCTTTTCTTGGGTTTCAGTATAAGAGTGCAGAAACTTACAGATAAGATGGAGGGGAGAGATTAAATGGTTGCCTTCGACAAATGTACGCGATACAAACATTTCCTGTGAGTATTCTTCTCAACGCTGTCTTGCGCTTTTTTCCTTCAGTAACATTTTTTTATAAAATCATTAGTTGTGTACAATTGTTCCGATTATTAATTCAATGTTTGGATTTAGAATTCTCCTTCGGTTATCTTTCCGCCTCGATCCCTCTTCCTCCATCTTTCTCCCCCCTCTCTCTCTCTCTCTGCTTTTTTCTCTTTTTTCTTTTTCAGTCATCCATATATTTTTCATCTAGCCATTCTCAGAAATTATAGTTCTCAATTCTCTCAAAAATTTAATTCATGGGTATAATTTTAGTTTGGGAAGAATTCATCACAAAGAATATTTAAACGTTTACTTAATTTGCTGCAAAAATATACAATGCATGATTTTATTATGTATTGTTTCATCAATATAACATAACGAAGCAACAGAGCTCATAAATCATACATTACCACGTGCTATAATGATTGAACATGAAAGTGTGCAGAACGTAGTGATTGCATATTTTAATTTTGCAGTATTTTACAGATAGTTTATTGGTAAAATAAATAGGGCATACTAGCCACAAATTATACATTTTATTTTTAATTCCATCGCAGCGCACACTAACTACATTGTACTGCATAAAGTCTGATCTTAATTAACTGTTCTATTACTCTCATTGGTTTGGTTCGCAAAAAAAACGCGAAAAGCAGAGATTACAAGGAAAGCTAAATATTGAGAATGGCGAACTTCTTGAACTGCACTGTTGACGATTTCCAATCTTTTTCACCAAAGCGTCAGAGGTACATTTAGCTCCTTCCTGTTGGCCCAAATTCATTTGCGGCGTGCCCGGCAGAGTGTGTTGCCCTCTGACCTACTCAAGGAGAAAAAGAAGCGCAGTACAGCGGGCAAACAAAGGACGCCGGAAGGACGAAGGCAAAAGCAGGCGCTTTGAGATGAGGCTCACGGCGCGCATTGGGAGAATCTGGAGCGGCTTCCACGTAATACGCCTCTGAAAAGAAAACGCCCCCCCCCCGCCATCCAGCTCGTTTAACAATAGCTGCCCAATCCGCTCTTCAAACCGCGCATGTACGAACTGGAAGTAACCAGGAGAAACGATTTTTTTTTCTTATAAATCATTTACCTAATTATTTTGTCTCTAAACCAGGGGTGTTCAATTTGCAAGACTTCAAGGGCCACAACTGAAACCTTAATATGGTAGCTGGCTATTTTCATTACTCTGGCGATCCGATCCCTTTTCCGTATTGTTGAGCTCCGCACTTTGCCAGGCTTCTTTTAAAGCGGAGGGGGGGGGGAATAGAACAGTGTGTGATATCAGTCCGTATTATGCATAGCGCAGTGAAACACATTGGGATTATTTTCAATTTCTGAATTCACTATAAAAATTCTTAAATCTAAACTTAAACTATTACTACACGAAAGGGGGTGTCGACTCGGACAGGGCGCGTGTGCTACACGCACAATACTTTCTCCGGGCATGGATGAAAATGAATGAAAGGGACTTTCACTTTTGACTAATAACGTTTCGTGGGCCACAATAAATGGGAACGTGGGCCGCTTGCGACCCGCGGGCCATAACTTGGACAACCCTACTCTCAACGGTGGGTGAACGTAAAATTTTATCCAGTATTTAGAAAAAATCTATGCCGTCAATTATTTAGTGGTTTTGTTTGGTAAAATAAAATTAGGATATTAAATTCCATGGTGGTAGCAGAGATAGTGATAATCCATAATGATAATTAATAAAGGATATTATTCTGTAACAAAAAACATTTAAAATTTTCAAAATACATTATCTAACTGGTTCAAATTGGACACAGTTCATTGACAATAATACATTGAAATAATGAATGACGTATTCTATTGAATAACTATTTAGTTTAAACTCTGAAATATTTCATTTTTATTTTATCAGTTGTTATCTTAAATATCGAATAACTAACTTGCACTGATACTAACTGAAACTGAAGTTCATAGTAAGCAATTCAAGGTCGATGATTTTCCATGAAGTGCACCGATCAGGTTGTTATTTATCTTGCTGTTTGTGGTTACATAAAAGATAATAACTTTAATTTATAAATTTATTAACATAAAAATAATCTGTAAAGATATCAAAGCAATAATTGTACTAGTAATACAAACAAAAGAACAATTCCGCTCTCTCTCCGGTGCGTCCGGTGACTCCCAGATATTGCTCTGGTCGAGTGCTGAGCGACCACCGAGGCAGGCCGACGGCAACAACCGACATCCTGTCTTCATATGGCTTTTGCTACAACTTAATTTTATGAATTTCGCGGGTTATTGAAAGTAAAAGATTTCAGTCAATTATTGACGGCATTTAAAGCGTTGTTTATGGTGTTAGGATTTTTTAAATTTGATATTAGGTTTGATGATTCAAAACGTACATTTGATGAGTTCTTTGTGTAGAGGTAGCCGTTCTCTTCCGTCCTTTATTTTCTGTCAGTCTGCGTGCAGCTGGCTGGCCAGCAGTTTGTGAGTGTTCTTGTGAATACGAATGTGGGTGGATCTTTCATTACTGCAATATATACCAGAGTAGTGAGTTTTCGAAATAAAATAATTTTATTTGTATAAAACGAGTCCAAACCATAGTGCGTGTCAACACTGGGAATCAGAGTTATAAGGACGTGCGCGGGAGGTGTATACACCCGACACTAACACTTCGCATAAAAATATGTAAGTAATATTTCAATATAGATTTTTTTTAAAAAAAATATTTATTTAAGGTCGCCTTATAAACGGCTAGGTCATTGGCGACCACAGTTACAAGAATACAGTATTTACAAATTCACATACTAGTTACAAATTTTCATAGGATACACATACACAAATCCTAAATCTAGATGTTATACATAGGGCAGACAATATACAGTCACTAGCAAGATACTATTTAGCATATTAAATATAAATACTGCAATGAGGTCATTGCTAGTCGCCGGACCCAAAACTTCCCCCTCTGTCACGCCGATTAGGAAGGTCCCTGATTTGACACGGCTCAGCGCAAGACGCGCGAACGCGTGCCAGGAGCTCTATTCAAAAGATTTACGACTAGGCTGGGATTGTCTCCCGGGGACAGCCCTTAAGGCAAAGGGCGGCCTGTCCACGTGCACGGCTAGGCACCGGAACAAGTAAATTATAGAGATCTCGGCTACTGTTTAAGTTATCCCGTAGGACCCATATAAGCATCACGAAGACAGCAGAAAGGACTGCTTTGTTCATCTCCGGTGTACTGGCCAAAACACACGCACAACAAAGACCACCAATCAGGCGCCCAGAAAATGAGGTTAATTTGAAAATACCCTATCGGCTTCCGACTCGCGTCGAATATTCTGGAAACTAAGATTTCGGCCAATAACATTCAAAATTCCAATCACGTGAAGGAGCGATGGGCGAAACTAAGAAAAAAGGGTGGGGATGCGACGCAGGAAGCGCGAGAGCGGCGGATTTTTGGCAGAAGACGGATAGAAGGCGAGAGAACGAGACAGAATTGAGACTGCTGTGTTGAGGAGAGGTAGTGGGAGCAGTGACTTGTGGGCCGACCAGCGGAGTGCAGGCTGCAGTATAAAAGCACAAACAGGAATTTATTCCGATTTCAACGGGCCGGCGCTTCCGTAAGGAATGATTGTGCAGCCGAGTCATTGAGGCTGGCCTGGTGAGGAGTGGGTGGCGTCAGACGGCTTCCTCCAATAACCACCGATCGGAACCAGGAGTACTAGCACCGCACGCATTGCTGCTTCCGGTTGGCTGCGCCTTGCCGTGGTGCGGCTCGCGACAGCGACTGCTTCAAGGACGACTACGGATGTGCAATCATCGAAAGAGGTGAACGAAAGACTTTCATTTTTGTACTAATTCCAAAGACATAAAAAAAGGAAAAGAGTCATTTAATGTAAATAACATATAATTTAGTTTAAGAGGCTTCCTTACCCAAACTGTATTATAGAAACAAAAGCAATAAATGTGTTCTTGCCATTCAGGTGATTGACACTTAACGTTACAAAACTTTGTAATTATTGTAAAGTAGTGGTAGTAGTAGCGTGCCCTCATTGCATGCCCCATTGCATGCCCCCCAGTGCATGCCCTCATTCAAGAGTTCCCACCCCTGAGGTTCTCGAATGCCGGTGCCAGGTGACAGGTAAGTGCCCGTTTGGCGCCCTTCATTGATAAATTTAACGCGCACACCTGTCAGCTTATTACCGACGCACTTCGGTGTGACGGTATTTTCCCCCCTTTGTGAGGTACCCAGACCGCGAGCTTCGCGCATTGCGCGCATGCGTGGGTTGCCGTAGCGGCGGGACGGGTTCATCACAATACGAATATAAATACTAAATAGCATATTAAGCACAGATTTTTATCAAGCTTACTTTTAATTAATTTACATGAATTGATTCCATTTTATTTTATATTAGTGTTCTGAATTTTTGAAATTACATTTCCGCTATTCGATGGAGCTGCAACCTCCACTTGGTTCGGACACCAGCCGCCACTGCATGGCATTGTAATATTTTCATTTCTGTACAATTATAATTTTCTATGGAACAAAATAATATATAAGTATCTTTAAATAATATAAAAATATCTCGAAACAATTTCCAATTATTTGAATTAATTTCATAATAAAGAAAACAATATAAAAAACAGTATGGGAAGAGGAACGTCCTTCGCTCACGAGTTGTATACTGTCAAACCAATGTGACGATATCACTTACAGACCCACGCAACATTCAATAATTTCTTTACGTATGTAAAGAAAGCTTCTTGTTAATACACATTAATGTGTGAACAACTGTTTTGATAATTTACTATAGTAAAACAAACTCAAACAATTTCTTAAAACTTTATTTAAAAGCCTCCTTTCTGAACTTTCAGACTGATCAGAAACAATATATTGTACCATAGACGTAGTAAAAGATGTTAGACTGTTGAGACGCTTCACCCTAAGATGTTAAGACTCTTCAGATCTTCTTTGATGTCCTTGATACTTAAAAAGCGAATGACTACCAAGGATCTGTCTGTCCGTCTGTGAACAATGCTAGCGGCTAAACCGTTCACCGATTTTCCCCAAAATTCCTTTCCCAATCAATCTGACTGATATTGTGGTTCCTTGAATTTGAAACCGACAGTTTAATTTTGTGGGGTAGATTAATTTTGTGGCATTTTCAAAATAAAAAAAAGGCTCTGTCGATTTTTATTAAATTTTGTTGTTGGATAGTGTAACGGACGTTTAAATTTTAGAATTTAACTGGGAAACAAAGCTATAAGAACGTGCGGGGGAGGTGTAATTTAACGGACGTTTAAATTTAAGAATAGCGCAAATCTCATTTGCGTTGGAAACGAAACTGTTTTTTCGAAAATTGCAAAAATTCAAACTTTTTCCGGCGTCTTCCTACAACTACAAGGATAAAGATAGAGAATTTTTCTCTGAATGAAATCTGTTCCTTAAAGATAAATTTTGAAATAAGGTCATGTACAATGTAAATTTTTACCATTTTTAATCTTAATACAACTATTATTATTATTATTATTATTATTATTATTATTATTGAACTATTATAAATTAAAGGAGAATGCTATATTGTCATTATTATCGCAAATCGCTTCAGACATAGTTCAACAGTCAACTTCGATATTGCCTTATTATTGCCAGTCCGCTTTTGATGTGAAACAGTCTCCGAACTATAAATCCTCATTAGTATACAAAATATATTTTACTCAAAATATAGGTGTTATTTAAGAAACGTGTTAAAGTATTCATCCTTCTGCATCTTGAAAGACAATTTGGAAGAAATTATGAACGTCATGAAAAATTCATTTTTAGATAGAATACAATTTTAATGAATCAACTAGGAAAGATCAATCCAATCAATTCAATCCAATTGAAGCCAATTGAATGGATTTCATTAACTCTTTTCTTCTAATTAAATCTCTTGATGGAGTTTTTGGGTAGCAGCTACAGGTATACAACAGATTCGATAAGAAAAGGAGTAATGATATAAGGACAGAAATGAAAATAGAGAAAACAATATTTGATTATTAGAGAGGATACAAGTAACGTGGCATACACTCGTCATATGCTTGGATAAATTACAGATGGCCAAGACGGATGTTGCAGTGAATACCAGCCTTAATGTCAGAATCAGAAGAGAAAAATACTCAGATGAGCACGTAAACAAGAAGTTCAAGAGGCCATGGTAGCAAGGCATATCCACTATGACTTATGGAAAGACAATGTCTGGAGACTGAGAACAGAGAAACTGCAACAGCTGTAGAGCAACTCCGTTATCATATATTCTTTTTGGAAATCCTAAAATTACATGACCACGTCAATGTCCATTATTAGACCAATTGGTAAATTAAGTAAATAGGAAATTAATAAATATTTTTTTGTCAAAGAAAGTACCGACGGAGCTTTTGACACGCTAGCAAGAAAAATATGTCCGTCTAAAAAAGAACAAATTGCTGAAAAAAATTGTTACACAAAAAAGGAAAAAAAAAAAAAAAACAAAAAAAAAAAATAAATAAATAAATAAATAAAAAATAAATAAATAAATAAATAAATAAATAAATAAATAAATAAATAAATAAATAAATAAATAAATAAATAAATAAATAAATAAATAAATAAATAAATAAATAAATAAATAAATAAATAAATAAATAAATAAAATACTGTTCATTATAATATACCAAAAGACTTAGATTTATCAAAAACAAATCTTACAACAGTTTTATTCTCAAGTTTAATATCCTCCTACATCTCCTTGAAATTTGTCTACCTGAGACAGCAAAGGACAACTATATCTATTTCTATAATTTTAACTCAAATGTTCACCATAAAGCGAGAATCACAGATAGCGAGAAAATCAAAAGCTTCGTAGAATACGTTAAGCGTTATCGCGGTACCCGCCCTCACTGATCTGAAGCTCGCATTCCTTTTTACACGACCCCACCACCAGTGAGGTCGTTCGGCTGCTCTGGGCTCTTGGTTTCTACTATTCTTTTTCTCTAAGCAACTTATTCCTTAAACTAATCCTTCACTTTCAGATCACATGCTAAGAAATACAATTCTGTTCGTCTAAAGAATCCTGAATAGTGTCGAGTTTTCGCCTTAAACTTCCCAATAAAATTTCGTTAATCCACCAAATTACAGATTTTATATTTACAGAAATAATTTTTTAGAAAAAACTACATTTCTATTACGCATGTGTTAATTTCTTGAGTATTTTATGGAAATTTTTAGAATTGGATTCTTGATGCTGGATAGAGGAAATGAGAGAAAAGGACACATGAAATAGGCATTTCATTTTACTCATTATATATCCTCAAGAAATCAACGACTTCCAACTCGAGCAGATTTTTTGTGGAGTTTCCCTTGATCTACTAATCAAATACTATGGTGTCCCTTTTTCTTGCGTCTGACAATAAATATATAACTGCACCATATTAAACAAGTTTTCTTGAGCTGTCAGTTTGCTAGATGCGAAAGGAAAAAGAGGTTTAGTTATTTCGACTTCTGTACATGAAATCAAGTGTGTAGATCTTTTGCTAATCAAATTGTTACACTGGAGTTACTTGCTTAGTTATCAAATGCTTCCCAGAACGTTGAAAACCGTTTTCAGGTTTTTGTGACTCTTAGCTGTAGTGATAGAAAAGAGAGCTTGAACTTACTTCATGAACATTCATTAAATGATGTTTTCTGCATTTATTCATTACGAAGTTGACATGTCACTTAATGTCACTAACTAAATAATATAATTATCACCATCTCTATAATGTAAGCAACAGCTCGAATAACACGCCTTCAAGACGGTTACGAAGGAGCTTTCAGAGAACTCAACTCGTGTTGAGCATGGAATGATCATTTTCACATAAGTAAACACATATAAATCCTAAGCAAGCAAAATGTATCATAATGGGTAAATAGAAGTAATTTTCCGCAATAAAAATGTATTTTCACTAAATTCAGAACTTTCAGACTTTTACCTCCTCTTCAGTGCTTCCTATCAGATTAATAAAATAAATTGTAAAAATATTTTCCTTTATGCGGGAATCCGGGAAACGTGTGCGGGATTGTTTGATAAGAATTTATGTCCGCCATATGAATTTCTTCAATAGTCAGAGACATCCTAAATGAAACATATAAGCAAATTTTGGCGCTTCTGAATGCTAGATATTGATTTAACCGATCGCTAAGGAATAGTACTCTCCTGGCCAGGGCGTATTAATGACTTGCGTCGGTTCGAATCTTGCTCTAAAACCGAGCTTAGGTGCTACATGCCTTTAAGTCGGATAGAGAGGCCGGTGTAAAGCAAACGGTGATTGGTCCGCACCGAAATTGACGGGGTATATGCAAATTTTTATTGTAGAAGACTACTTCTTTTTACGCATCCATATGAATTTCCACAGGATTTCCGCGATAACCCCCGAGTTTAAAATGCATCTTTCATGTTCCCCTTCGAAGTGGCACCCTGAGCAAGGCAGATCCGCTTGAACTCCCTACGAAGCTCCTCCTTCTCGCTCTTCGCGCGAAACTTGCCGAAAGCGAGGCGGCGGTGGGATTGGTGAGGCTTCGGCAATCAGAGCCGGGAGGACGGGAAACAACCCTGCACAGAGAGCGAGGACGGGGAGGAGGAAGTCCCTGAGCTGCAGCGAGCAGGCGAGGACCGCGTGCTGTGTTGCCAAGACAGCCCATGGGAGTTTTTTGTTTTTTGTTTTTTGTTTTTTCCTCATGGGAGTTTTTTGTTTTTTTTCTCCCTTTCAAAATTCAAAATTTAAGTAGTATATGACTTAGTGTAGGGATCACAGAATTTTGAAAATGTGCACACAATTCACTTTTCCCCATAGCACGTCATACGCAGTTTTTAACTGTTTTTTTGACGTAAAATAAATAAATAAATAAATAAATAAATAAATAAATAAGCCCCGCAAGGAAGCCTGGATGAGCTGAAAGAGACGGTTTCGCTAACGTTCCGCTGGATAAAGTCGGCGATGTTAAATTCAATTCCATTAGAAAGCTTGTTAGGTATGAAGTGTTTTTGTCTTAATTCGGGGGTATATTGGACTTGCCACAAACAAATTTCCACAATCACAGTGTCACTTTACATGCTCTTTTCCTTTATCAACACCTTTCGACGAGACGTTGGGGATATAATGATGAATGATGACGGAACAATGGTGGAATGAGAGGCAGGACAAAGGGGATGTTGATAAAACTTCCCACAAATTCTCATGCATTGACTCGAAATTGAACCCGATTCCAGCGAGGAATGCGAGCTACACCAAGAGCACTGGACAATTCGAAGTGAATATTTACGGCAATAATGATAACGAAAACCTAAGATGAATCTCATAAATATGTCGAAACAATGAAATAGGAAAGAGATTTTATAAGCATTGTTCAAATCACTGGTCTTTACTTTATCCACTACAAAAAGCCCTTTCTAATCTTTTAGGATATTTTGAGGTCCGTGTCTGAATGTTTCTACATTCTCAACCGACCTTCTTCAGTAATCGAAGGATGAAACCACTTCAAAATACGCTCATTCAAGTATAAAATTATTATTTTTATTACTTTAATTTTGAATTATACGACTTTTACAGTAATTTCAAAGTAACAGTTGTAATACGGAATTAATGATACTGGAGGTTTCTTACTCTTGATCCACAGAGGGTAAGTACCAATTATTTCGAATTTTCGGAGCAATCTCTGTATGTGACTCAAATCGTATTTTATGGATAGAAGAGAGGTTATACACGTATATATATATATATATATATATATATATATATATATATATATATATATATATATATATATCGTGAGCTGGTTGTGATGTTTTAGAAAATGAATGAATGAAATATGGAAGACTTCCTATGATTTCGCCAACAACGCATGCCAACTGTACCACTTAACGTAACACGGTCGACAAGCATGCGCCGCGCGGCAACGTAGGCAAACATAGGTGTTCAAAGTTTCATAGGTGTTCAAAGATTTAAAAATAAATTAACTAATGGTATTTGTAAACTTCATTAATTTAGTAAGTTGTATTATTATATCAGTTATTATTTGATTATTATTGATAGTTTTATTGCTATTATAATTGTGTTAATTACTATTAAATGCGTTCCTGTTCTAAATATATAATTATATTCAAAGTGGTATTGTATTGAAGTGTGGTGACGTGTTGTGCAGTGTAGTGCAATATAGAAGTAGAAAGAGAAGTAAATTTCAAATGTTGTGAAGTGAAGTGAAGTACAGTGAAAGTCAAGTGAAGTGTAATTAAAAAGTCGTGTAATCTTGTATTTAATAATTTAAAATAACTGTGCAGGTCAACCATAAAATGTAGTTAATGCTATTATTGTTAGCATATTATTATTATTATTATTATTATTATTATTATTATTATTATTATTATTATTATTATTATTATGTCTTTAAAGAATTTAATGTTACGTTGTTAAGTAATTTAAAGTTAATATTAGTAATATGTTAATTATAGAGTTCTGCCACCAGGTTGTATATACCTATCTGCAAAATAATAAATATCTATCTATCTATACAAACTCGACCAATCGCAACAAGTCAGTTTGTGAGCAATTTCTCAGAAATAAATGCTCCACGTTTCACAAAACTTTTTATTCATATGAAAAGAAGCAATGGCTTTTGAAAAGTAGTAATTTTTACTTGTACTGGTGAGAAATTGTTCTAGAGTACTTACTCACTTTTATTCATATCACGCATTGTTGGAGTGTTTCTGTCCGTGCTCTTATGTTATTACTTTCTGTTCATGGCCGAAAAGTGCGCCCTTTTCTCGCAACCTTTTCTCGCCACGAACTTTTTCTGCAAGCAGAACCGAGCGGAGCAAAGCGGATCCCCTCGAAGCGCTTCTGATCTTCAGGACAAACATCTGCGGCGGCGCAATAGCTTCGTGGATGCTTTCCAGGTTGCGAAATGTCGAGTTAAAGGGAAGAGCGAAAGATGCAAGTGTAGCAACATTCGGCTTTATTTCCACTTTTATCTCCTATCCCTTTCACAAAAGCGCAAATTTATACCTCTGAAAAGGCGAAAGCTTTATTAGAAATTTCCTATGTAGTATAAATATCAATTAGAATAAAATATTAAAAATATTTACTAAACATAATTTATGAGTCAAGAGTGTAATAAAAGGTTTTGTTTAAGAATTTCGAAAGTTTTTCTTTTCTAGAGTGGATAAAATCTTCAGTGCCAGTCTTTATTTTATCCATAACTTCTACGTACACGAAAGGAAGATTAAATGAATTATGTAAATATTGGGTGATATTGCTCAAACGGAACACATTTATCTTCAAACCTTTTAATGGGAGTATTACAACATGTAAACTAATGTATTATTTCTGATATGTAACTTAAGAAAACACTACAAAAGTAAAATTGGAAAAATTATTATTGTTCCCTAAGAAAAATTATAGGTTCAAAAAAATTGTTACAAACAATTTATAAACTAATGTACTAATAATACTAATATAAACTAATGTATAATTACGAATAAATATGATCACAATCTGTTAATGTGAATGTAATAGAGAATATTCTACTTGGTATATTTCATAAAGAATCAAATCGATATTGAGTAGTTACAAATATCTAGCACTGAGTGCAGAAAAATATACAGAAAGTAAAATCATTAAAACTGTGCTATTCATTGAAATATGTTTTCCCTTTGTGTATTTTCTGTGATACTTAAAAAAAGACAGAAACAATGAAAGATCCAATTGTTTACACATTACTTTTACATCTGTTTGAGATTAACGTTCACGAAAAGAAAAATCTAAAACTATTGTTACAACCGTAACAATGAGGCCAAAAATAATCTTTGTTCGGTAATCTTGGGAACAGGCCAAATCTCTCTAACTGAGATGTGGATATAAGGAACCAAACAGATATATGGGAATCAAATACGACCACGTCATCACGCCATTTCGTAGAGAATGTTGTTTTAAAGGATAATGAAAGAGAAACAAGTAATCCAGAAAAAATTGCGAATAAATAACATATAACAGAATTAAACAGTAAATTAAGCTCATTATGTTATGCATTCAGAATTCTTTCTAATTCTGTCAGCCTTCATGCAGCTCGTTGCGTGTATTTTTCAAATGTACATTCCCGCCTGTGATATGGCATACTATTCTGGGGAAGCTCATCCTTTAGTGCCCAGACATTTAAATTGCAAAAGAAAATTATTCGGCTAATGAAAAAATCCCATCCACGTGATCCGTGCAGACCTCTTTTCATTGAGCTTGGAATCTTACCATTGCCTTGCCTATTTGTTTTGTAGTCTGTAGTATTTGTTAAAACTGGCTTACTAAACGGTGGGAACTTTTCATGTAATGCTGATATTTATAGTTACAACACTCGACGTAGAAATCATGTTCATCAAGTGTCAATATCAACAGCTCACTACAAGAAATCCACATACAGTACATGTACGCTACTTTACAACGCATTGCCAGATGAAATTAAACAATTAAAATTGGTACACAAATTTAAGTTAAAATTAAAATATTTTCTGCAGCAAAACTGTTTCTATACAGTTAGAGACTATACTGATCGTCAAAAAGAAAAATAATGTTTACTTTATTTACTTTACTTACCTTTAAAAGATCTAGTATGATGAATTAGTTTACATATGCATTGTATAAATTAAAAAAATTACTCAATATGCCGGTAACAAATAATGTAATTCAGCTTCCGGGTCAAGGACCCCCATCTCGATCGGGTTTTTGTCCAGTTTCCCTGATCCATTGAGCAAATGCTGAGATGAGCCCTTGATTTGCTTCTGGACGTATATGTGGCTTCACTATGCGCACGTTTTGTTGAACTTTCCTTTTGCTTGTATTGGTAGTAGAGCTTAGTGCGAGTTCCTATTTTGTTAACAATACAGAAAAATCAAATCAGTTTACCGTTAAAATAAGTTTTCTATAATTTGGCAACGAAAATATTTGAAAATATCTTTTTGAAATGTTAATCTCTCGCCTTTTTAAATTTATTATTATTATTACTATTATTTTTCATCTTTCAACTATTAGTAGTTAAATTGTTGGGAAGGGATTTTGAAACTCAAGAAAGCGTGCGCAGATGATTTTCTCCCTCATACGTCACATACAGTTTTTGACTGAATAAATAAATAAATCGTCCAAAGTTCTGAGACACGAAACAAAGGATAATTATCAAGGTAAATTTTAAAAAATCCTATTAAGATTTTATATTTATAAGAAATCAATACCAAATTTATTTAAAGAAATGTGTTTTTCATAAGATCACATTTTTTCATTGGTTTATTCACATAAAACTATATATAACAACTATGAAAAAGCGTATGTTTACTTGAACGGATATATTCTTATAAAATGTAAATGTAATGCATGTCTTGTTTTAAGTAAAAAAAGTAAATGTCCCCCTTAGTCATAGAACCTCAACACATAAATTGAGCGAACTTTCATGCGCAGAAGTTCCACGTCCCTTTAGTGAGCTTGTGGCTCCCAGTTCAATTTAAACCCGAAACAAGCGACACAAGCATTGCTCCACGCGTCCCTGTTGCGTCAATGTAATTTTCGAGACGCAAGAAGCGCCCACAATGTCTTCGTGGCGCAGGGAAAAATACGCGAGCCTCATCAAGGCGAAAGCCGGCCACAGGGCGAGGAGACGGTCGCAATGGAAGGCGACGCTCTTTTGCGGGCGACTCGTGGCACGTGGTGCGTGGAGCAGGCGCGGGAGGGAGCGATGATTGTGACAAAAGATCAACGCCAGTTACTGAAACTAGTGCTATTATAATAGTAGTTTATGAAATTAGTTTATAATGTTATAAGCTTTTGCGTGAGTACATGAAAATGCGTGACGTTAGAAGCGAGTTTTCAAATTTGTACGAATGCAATAAAGCGACACTCTAAACGCTTTGGATACGCTATTTTTTTGTATAACAGCTTTATAAAGTTACAAGAGAATCTAACTTAATTTGGCGAAACAAATTTCTTGTGACATCTCGGGTATTTGACATCTGTGCGAGAAAACGGTGGTCGGCTGTTTCGTTTACCTTTACCTTCCCCACGATTATCTCGCTGCAATTAGCTCTTCGTTAATGAAGCAATCATTCATACCATAAAATGCTAATACGTCATCATTTGTGCCGTAAAATGCCCGATTACCACCGATTTCCAGCAACAAATTTTGAAAAGTTAATAAGGTAAATAATATCATTTCATAAGTTTTCTGAATAACGGACGTTTAGCGATTTCCGCTAAATCAACATCAAGCATTCAGAAACGTCTGAACTTTCTTACAAGGTACTTTTTGGGTGTGCATGCTCCCTAGGAAAATGAAATTACAAACTAGAGCAAAGGAAATTTATAACAAGAAACGTGCGTCCTCAAGTACGTTCGCTGGGAGTTAGTGGATTAAGGTTTCCAATAACACTTGGATCTTTTAATAGTAGTGAACACTTTTTCAACACGTAGATATTTGAAAATACTCTAATAATACATGAAATATTTGTGGACCTGCATAATTTTCGTCCGCAGTTACAAAATCAATATGTGAATTACATTTCTCTCATTCCGTACTCTCCCTCTATATAACTTGCACTTCAATAACGCTGCACCAGAGGTGGAACTTACACTCCGATTAAAACACGAAGTCCTTTCAAAGTTACACGATGACAAGAGAGAGGGACACTCATCCACGTGGGAGCTTTAACAACAACAATTTCAGTTCTAACGAAACTCACAACTTGACGACTGTGTCCCCTTCTCTTGCCAAGTCGTGACCTTGAAAGGACTTGTTTTAATCAGAGTATAGTCCTGATTGCACCATTGCTGCCCACCGGAGTCATTCTACTTTCTACAAGGGGGTTGGAGATCAATAAAACCTACATAGGTAAGGACTGGAGTAGGGAAAAGACAAGGAAGAAAGATCGGCAATCGGTCAGTCACCCTTTGTTTAAGGTACCACTGCGTCATTCGCATGGATCTAATCGTAGGAAAGCATCGTTTTAGGAGAGATCGCTAAGAATTGTACGCTTCAGTTCAGGGTGTGTACATGGCTTGTGCCGGTTAAAATCTTTGCTACTTTTTTAGAAACAATACTCATCCAACCAGCGGTGGCGTTTGGAGCTCTCTAATAGCGAAATTCAGCGACATAAATTGGTTAGCACCATAAGTTGCAAAAACATGCTACCAGAATGCTTATAACATGCTACTAGAATGCTCACTAGTGATTGAGGGCGCGTCAATCGCCTAGGCCATTATTCCCGTACGCGTAGAGAAATTTTTCTCTCAGGAGGAGGCGCTGACCTCGGGAGGTGTTATCTTCGATGGCGAGATCCGCCACCCACGTACCACCGACTAGCTGGGTTTTCCCCAATCAGGTATTTCCCACCAGCGTGGTACTGTTCCAGAGGGGACAAGCTCTAAGGTCACCAGGCATGTGTGGTAGTGTATGGTAGCGTATGGATAAGTAAGGGGTGAGGGTAAGGCGAGGAAGGGGAAGGAAATATCGCGCGCGCTCTGTGGCTCGTTTGTTAGGGTAATATTTCGGTATTCGCCTGGTGTTGACCGGAGAAACCACGGAAAACTACCGATCAGAGCAGCCAGCCGCTACAATTCTCCTCCAGATAGCAACGGAGTTTGTTCCTAGCTGACAAGCTGATGTCGAAAATCCTGCTACTGTCGGGACTCGAACCATTGGACCTCCCGGTCAGAGGCACTGCAGTGACATCAGCTACGGCCCTGAACCATCTCTCCCGGTGGTTACGAATGCCGCGGAATCAGTGCGCTCAAATTTATGTTTGACGTTAATGGGTTAAGGCACTATTGCGACATTGGACAAGATCTTCTCGTAAGAAAGTATCTTCAGAAAGCCAGCTACTGAATTAGTCATTGAGGCAGTGCGACCAGTGGTGGATTTACTCATGGGGCGCCCCTGGACATTAAACACCGTGGCGCTTTTTTCTACTCTTAAATTTTTTAATTAAGACAATGTTTCAATAATTTCTAAAGCAATCAATAGTAATACTACTTTTTTATAATAAAGTGAATAAAATTTCACAAAATAAACTAATATCTCTTATATCTTGGTGATTGGACAGCGAGTTGGCTAACGAAATAATTTATTAATTTTAAAATTTCGGATTTCATTGCCAGCAACGCAAGAGCATTTAATCGATTTTTTGGTCATTTTTGATTTGAGATAGTTTTTCACTAGTTTCAAACATAAACTTGATTTTTCAGCGCTGCAATTTCTTGCCGGAGGGGAGATAATCATCCGATATGCAATATCAACATTGGAATACACCACATACAAGCCATTTCCACGAAGGAACTTCAATTCCATTGGAGACACATTTTCAATATTTTTCTCGAGCTGTGAGCTTGAAGTGTAACATTTCATTCTCCAGTGTACCTTCTAAATTCGTGGCGTAGAAGTATCACAGCAAGTTTGATTTTTCTCGTACATTGCTTGCATTTGAATTTCAAAGTCCTGAAATTATGAAGAACTTTCCACTGATCTGGAAAGCTTCGTTTCTTCGCGTAACTCGCAAACTAAGTTAACTAAAATCACGTTGACCATAGTGCCTTTGAAAAGATCACGAGTCAATTGTTTGTCTATTAATAACTAAAAGTGGCACTTTTTGACCAATTGAATTAAAACGTGGTCATGTATAGCTCTCATATTTTTGAGTAAACAAAAATTCAAGTGATTTCTTTGATTACACAGGCACACAAGCACAGGCACAGGCATTACAAGGCTTCACATTCGCATTCAGCGCGTCAAAATACATAGAGAAACATGTCTTTGGGTCTGACAACAACCCCGCTTCGCCCCCCCGAAAAAAAACAGTGTCATGATGGCTTTTTGTGATTTAAAAAAATTGGAGGGTGACGGCGCAATTCTGGCTTCAGATTCGGATTCAGTGTGCTGAAATACGTAGATAAACATGTTTCAAGTTTTTCGGTCTGACAACATTTTTTTGTGTAGGTCTGTGTTATTAATAACCGAGATATCACTCATTGAAGCAAAGATAGCAATGAAAATTTATACGATACCATATTTACTGTTTATTATTTACTTCAATTACGGTAATATAATAAACGTGTTTGCATAACAAAACGAGTAGGGCTACAACAACCCATATTTTCTCGAATTTTTTTTCTTTCTAAATTTGTAAATTTCTAAAATTCAGAGAGTTCAACAAACAAGAGACCCGCTGCATTATTATAAACACCCCTTCATATATCCGTAGCGAAAATATAAAGAAAAAAATTGAAACGGTTTTTGATAAAAACGTTTTTCTTTTTAAATTGCTGTTTTTCAATAATTTATTTGGAATTAATTTATTTAAAGATTCGTCTTTAAGGAACAGATTTTATTAAAAAAAATAACCATCTTCAATATTATAGTTGTAGGAAGACACCCCCAAAAAATTCCACTTTCGCAAATTTCAAAACGTCCGGGATTTCAACGAACATGAGACCTGCACCATTCTCTTAAGCGTCCTTTACGCTATCCGAGGACAACTTTGGTGAAAAACATTGGTGCCAGTTTGAGAAAATTTTAAAAATGTTTTTGTGGCTTCATGTAAAGTTCCCTCAAAAATTGAAACGTCTATTTAAAACTTCCCAAGCCTCGAGTTTATTCAATATCAATTGTGAAGAAAATCGACTGAACGGTTTAGGCACTAGCGTTGACCACAGACGACCAGGCAGACGATATGCCGTCAATCGATTTGTGGGTATCAAGGACCCACAAACCATCGATTGTGGCTAGACCGCGTATTAGAGGATTTTTTTCTAAATTTAACAATACGATTTATACACTTTTCGTTACGAGGTCCTGGCAACAAGAGTTTTTCTGCCGAAAATTCCCTGTTTTCCGGCGCACGATTACAGAACTTTCTCTACTTACAAAATACCTTCATTAGGGCGAGAAAGTAAACGATACTCTTTGACCTGCTGAAAGTTGTAGTACTAAAAAAAATGAATTTACTTCATTGGGTTTGAAAAAAAATTCTATTATATCGTTCTTTGGTGGCCAACTGTCCGAGTGCAAGAGACCAGGAGCGGTTGCTCAGTGCATCAACTGATGTCACTGCAGCGCCTGTCACCGGGAGATCCTAGGGTTGAGTCCTGACGGCGGCAGGATTTTCGACACTAGCTTTTCAGTTAGGTCGCTGCCTGGAGGAGAATTCTAGTGGCTCTGATCGGTAGTTTTCCGTGGTTTCTCCGATCAACACCAGGCGAATGCCGGAGCAGTACCCTAACAAACAGGCCACTTCCCCTTCCCTGTCCTATCCTCCAGCCTTACACACATACTCACACTATCATGCCCTACACTATCACATATTTCATGAGACCGGTCGGGAGCTTAGAGCTTGTCCCGGCTGGGAGATATGCCCCGCTGGTGGGAGAGTCCTGGTGAGGGGGAAACCCCACTAGTCGACGGTAGGTTGGCGTCGGATCTTGCCATCCAGCGGGGGAAGATCACTCACATCGTCCGAGAAAGGAACATGCAGGACACTAACGGGACTAATGACCAAAGAAGTTTACGCGCCCGGAAACACGAAAAAATCAATCAATCGACCGAGAGCACTTGTTGAATCAAGACGGCCATTTGTAATTCCTGTCGGTAAATTTTTTCGTATAAAAGACCTTTCGGAATAAAAAAAATTGCCGCCCAGGGACTACTGCCCACATGCTTACAGTGCTCATGCCTAAACACACCACTGAGTGCGATCCTACGTCTTAAGATGCGATCGAATTGGTTTCATGTTTGGGCAAATTAGCGCCCGGACCATAATTTTGATTATGGTAGGAATCCTTAATAAAGATAGGAGATTTTAGAAAAATGCAGGAAATGTGTTGCAGACAGGTTATATCAAACACAAAACTAACTTCAACCACGCTATGTGGATGGGAATTTCTTTTCCAAATCTCTCCCCCACGTCTTGTGAAATACGATTCTATTCGCGCAGTTTTAATCATTTGGTTATTACTTGCGTTGCCGAAAAGAAATGATTTGAAAACAAATATCTGATGCAGAATAATGCAGAGTGACCAGTACTATTCGGCAGAATTAGTTAACAGTTCTCACCCGAATGTTTCTTTGAAATAATTCAAGTAAGCATAGTTGATGTGGATGGTCATTCGGTGTCGGGACGCAATCCGAGAATCTCCCAGTCTTCGAAGCTTCAGTAGAAGGCTTTCAGTTTTGTAGGTACGAGTTATATAACGCAATCGCCTTGGACATTAATGTTCAGTTAGATCAACGAGTCACCAAATTCATTTCCTTTTCGAAACAGAGATTTGGTGCCCAAACGAGGACTAAGAGGAATTTAAGATATTCAGTGTTGTCATATTAAGTGAGGAAAAGAATGTGAGCTAATTTTAAGGGTCAATTGTTATAATTGATCGATTCCGTGGCGCGATTCGATTTTGGACTGACTAATTTACGATTCATTCTCTCACTTCACCTCATCCTTTCGAAGTTTGCTACTTACCAGCAGATTTTGAAGTGATAGGGTTACATTTGAATATGAAGAAACATTTTGAAATCAAAATACAAAATTACCTAAATATTTTTAATTAGGATTCCACCATTTAAAAAACTTGCTCCTAAATGTCACAATTAGTTTTGTAAGATTCGTAGAAATATGCATGTTTTAAAAAATTTTAAATTTCATATTTTTGTAGTTATTATATTACAGAATGTTTCGAAATAGTATTGTGTAAAATGAAATAAATATTAGTTTTAAAGTGCATAAGCACTTCAATAAAAATTGCGATTGAGATTTCCTGCAATTTGTTTTTAAATTTTATTTTCTCATACGACGAAGCAAGCGCTTTACAAGATTTTTTTTTTTAATATATTTATTCTCTGTTCAATTTTACAATTTTTCAGGATGATGAAGAATGTATACATAACATTTTTGGAGATGCCAGAAATTAGAATCATAATTTAAGATAATTATGATTTTATTTTAATAGTACTTACTAATTAAAATTTGATTTTAATAACTATTCATTAATTTTTGTAATAAATTTAGAATTTTAAGAGAAGGTGTTATTGAGTAATAAATTAGACAAATATTTATGGAGGTGAAAAATATCTTTGGGCGAATTCGTTTAAAGTGATAATTTTTCCCAGATCGAAATGTTGATGAACAGGATAATCTTTTAAAGAGTTGAAGAATTTGGAAGATTGGTTAGTGATGAATGTTTTAATTTGTTCTATTTGTAATTCTTTGTGTATTTGTTTATTGGAGATGAACCATTCAACCTTTAGAATTATCCGTAAAAATTTATTTTGTATAGTTTGTATTTTCTTCATGTTTGACGCAGATGCATTGCACCAAATTGGGCATGCATATGTAAGTGATGGTCTTATTATTGCCTTGAATATTGATATACCACAATCTATATGTAATTTTGAAAATTTATTAGTTAATGGGTATAATTTTGATATTTTTGGTAAGTTTTATTTGCAATATTTTGAATATGTGTTTTCCAAGTTAATCGACGATCGAAATAGAGTCCTAAATATTTAATTGGAATATGATTTTCTATCCAGGGTATATGTATATTATTTATTTTGAGACTGGGGGGATTAGTAGGTCTGCAAAGCGTGAAAATTTTTGTTTGTGTTTTAGATGGATTAATTATTATTCTCCATTGTTGAGTCCATTTAATATATAAATTTAAAGAATTTTGAAGAGTGTTTCGGCATTTGTAAATTTTTGTGATACGAAAAAAGTGCAGTGTCATCGGCATACAGCGCTATGGTGGTAAAAGGAAGGTGTGGAATATCTGACATATATATATATTAAAAAGTAAAGGAGAGAGAGTCGATCCTTGAGGAATCCCTGAGAAGATGCGACGAGAAGTTGAATAAGATGTGTTAATTTTGACACAAAAATTACGATTATATAAATAGCTTTTTATTATTTTGAATAAGTATATAGGAATTCCTATTGAATGTAATTTATACAATAATCCTGAATGCCAAACTTTGTCAAATGCTTGGGCAATATCCAGGAAAATTCCAATTGTATGTTTCTTTTGATGAAAGTTTTGGGCTATTAATTCAGAAACACGTAGTAATTGGTGAGAAGTCGAATAATGAGAACGAAAACCAAATTGGTAATTTGGAATGGCTTGTATTAAGTTAATGTAGGATAAAAGACGAGATGTATAGTTTTTCAAAAATTTGTAAATTAAGTTCTTTTATCATTTTGTTTGTAATAGAATCATAGCCTGATGTTTTGTGAATATTCAATTTTCTTGTTATTTTTGAACTTACAGGAGAAATAAATTTTATTTTGAGGGACTGAATAAAGTGGAGAAGAGATGAAAGATTCAACTCGTTATTAAATATTTGATCTATAATAGGGTTAGGAGTAAAAGACTTTTCGAAGTGATTTGCAATTAAATTTGATTTTTGAAAATCAGTATAGGCAGATATAGTGCCGTTATTTAATATTGGTATAGGGGAATAAGATTTTGTTTTTTTTTTAATTGTTGACCATTGTGGTCTGCTATTAGGATGTATTTGTGCAATGTAATTTTGAAATTTGTCTAATTCATATTGGTCTATACGTAATTTGATAATGCGTGATAACTTGTTTTTTTTTCTTTTAATGTCAGGGCGACGAGTTTGTTGCCAGAATCGTCTTAGGTTATGTTTGGATTTGATAAGATTTAAGATATTTATAGGGAGAGATCGAGTATGTATGTACGGTTTAATGTATGTACTAGAATATTTATATGCATCCAGAATTATTTTAGTAAACGTTTCGATTTCTACATCAATGTTTTGAGTATTATCTAAGTTTTTTGGGAAGTTAAAATTTGATTCTATATATGAACGATATGTATTCCAGTTTATTCGCATGTTATGAAGAGGATAATTAATTTTTAATAGTGAAGAATTAAAACATATTTTAACAGGGAGATGGTCAGAATCTAATTCAGGAAGTGGAGATTGAAAGAATTGTAAATTGACGTTTTTTGTAATTATTATATCTAAAATATCTGGTATTATATTGTTGTGATTAGAGTAATAGGTTGGTTCAAAGGAGCATGATGTCTAAATTATTTTGTATTACATATTGTTGTAGACGAATACCCTGGGGATTTGTTGAGTTGCAACCCCAAGAAGTGTTTTTGCTGTTAAAGTCTCCCATGAGAATAATTGGATTAGAAGATTGTAAAATGAAGTTGTAAATTTGAGTAGGAAATGGTTTGTTTGGTGGTTTATAAACGGAATATAAGAGTAAACGGTATTATTTATGTTAATTTCTACTGCAATACATTCTAAAATGTCCGATGTAGGAAAAATTGTTTGTTGATGAACAATAGAATTCTTAATTATTATTGCTACTCCCCCAGAAGCATGATCTGAGATTCTATCATTTCTATAAATTTTATAACCTTTTAAATACATCTTTTCTTTAGGGGTTAGATGAGTCTCAGAAATACATGCTATGTCAATATTATGGTATGATAGAAAGTGGTTAAAAATATTTTGTTGTCGTTTTAATCCATTAGAGTTCCAGTTTAGTAGTGTTATATTTAGATTTCTGTTGTTACTAATGGCCATTTAAAAGTGGGACTAAGAGGTTTTGTAATAAAGTTTGAATTTGTGGGATAAGTGTAGAAATAATTTGTTGAATGATGCTGGAAATTAAATCGGTGTATTTTGAAGTAGAAGGGTTTTGTTTTAATATATCAGAATAAGAGAATTTGTGTGATTTGTGATTATAAATTGGAGGAACAAATTTAAATTTTGATTATTAACATATGAGAATTTGAATTATTAGTTTGATTTGGTTTCAGTAAATCTTTATATACTCGACAACCTTGTAATTAGCAGTGTGATTTCGAGCAATTACAACAAATAGGAGGTTGATTTTGGAAGAGGACAGTTCGAATAATGGTGGTTTCAGTACACCTTACACAACGTGGATTAATCTACAATTAGCTTGTGTATGATTGAATTTTGGCATCTCTTACATTGAATCGGTTGGTTATTTGATACTTTTGCTTGAATTTTATGACACTATGGAAAATTTTTTCTAAATTGAAGATTTTAGAAGCTTCTGGACTTTTAGTAAGTTCTATTGAGCAAATTTCTATAGGTTCACGTTGTTTGTTAAATAATCTGTATACCTTTTGCACTGGATAGTTA
Source organism: Teleogryllus oceanicus (assembly GCA_964035755.1). Classification (NCBI taxonomy): domain Eukaryota; kingdom Metazoa; phylum Arthropoda; class Insecta; order Orthoptera; family Gryllidae; genus Teleogryllus; species Teleogryllus oceanicus. The sequence continues at coordinate 156,723,912 of CAXIVR010000003.1, read as the reverse complement.
AGTTTCAATAATTCATTGAAAATACTTTCATTTAAGTAAGTAATAGGTATATTTCTGAATAAAACTGTGATTGTTTTAATAGTAGGGTCACGATAAGAGTAATATTAATTTGTTTGTATCACAAAATGTTTATATTTTTAAAATCTTCAATTGATTGAAAGTTAATTTTGACATTATTTTTCATAGTTTTTGTTGTGAAATCATTTTCAACATTACTTTTTATATCTTGAATAAAATCACTGAAGTTGTAAACATTGGAAACAAATATTGGCGGAATTGAAACTGTTGGACGTTCTTCGTTAGTGTCCTGTAGATCTGCTAATAGTCCATATTTATTTTGAAGTGGAATTCCCGTTGTAGTCGTGTTGTAATTAAAAGTTGTAGATCTTTTACCTGGTTGTTGAAGTAATGAAGAACCTTCTCTTTTACGTGTTCTGGATTCACTTTTGGCTTGACAATTTGACAAAGTAGTTGCTGATAGGAGATTGTGAGGGATCGAGTTAACTGGAAGTAATTCTGTAAATTCACCTTGTTGAAGTACATGAGTTGATGAATGAGATAAATTAATTGTTTGGTCTTGAGGCATAGGTAATGAAGAATCTAATGTTGCTAATGTTCTGTAAAGCCCATAGTTATTTTGATAATATACACCAGGAATTGTTGAGCTTTCATTTGCAGATTGTATATGTTGGTTATTTTGATGTCCAACAATATCTTCAGTAACCATTAACGAACTTTGAATTTCAGCATTCTGTTGTATACAAGTATTATCTTGAGGCGTGCCAATGGAAGCAATACTAGCAACATTCTGTGAACTGGTTGTTTGAAAGGACATATCCTCCTTGCAGAGGATCGAGGCACTGATGCTAATTGATTTGTTTGTTTGTTATCAATTAATAGTCCGAATCAATAATATATTAACACACCCGAGTAAGATAAGTCACTTTAAAATAGAATAGTTCAGAAGGATATTTGATAAAATGTCACCATTCATACAAGGCCTCCTGAACCTCCACTTGCTTTACAAGATTGATTGAATAAAACTGCAACTTAGTACACGTAGAGCTTAGTGTTCCTGTAATGAAAATTTAATTACTCTAATATATATCTTTAGTTGTATTGACGCAATCACGTACCGAAACTGATGGCCACCTTATTAAACTCCCCTTGATCTCTGCAGAGCAATTGCAATGAGGAAACTCCCACAGTTCAGTGAAACCGCCCCATTAGCGGATTTCCTGAATGAGCTGCTAGTTTCCTCCGATCACTTCATCTTCTGCGAAGGCGCTACTAGGCGAAACTTGCTCCGTTCATAAATGCGTCTGTGAATATCATTGACGCCTAAACCTTTCAGAAAATTTTCTCTAAAATTGATATTCCCTGATCGATCTGACCCTGCGAATTTGAAAAGGTTATTTTGATTTGAAAATACTTTGCATGAAACCTTAATATTATCAAAATTTACTTCACAATGGACCAACATTTTTGATTCTTCCCACAAAAGAAAATTAAATTATCTTAAAGGGGTATAAAAATTGGGACATGACTCATTTTCATTAAAAGTCTCTGAATTTCTGAAAATTGCAAAATATCAATTTTTTCGACATCTTTGTAAAACTGCAATACTGAAGATACACATTTTTCTTAATAAAAATGTTCTTCAAAAATAATTTTAAATAAAGACATGTACAATGTTTCAAAAATACGAGATGTTTTTGTAATTTGCGTGAAATGTAGGCAATTAAAACATTAGTTTCTAAAACACAGCTATAATATTTCTTTAAATTTCTCATCATATAAATCAAAGTATATTTATAAAAATAGCACAAGTTACATTTTCATTGAACAAACTGTATTTTTGAAAACTGGAAAAGTTAAAAATGAGCGAAAAAACATGTTTAGTTGAAGCACCACTAATTTATTCATTTTATTTTTTGACTCGTTCAGAGTTCTAAAACTTGTGTATAACATATGCTGGGGAGTTTACATTACGCATCCATTTTCTTCAGCTAAATGTGTCCGATCTGAAGTAATACAAACTAGAGTGCGCCAGTAAAGTCTCTCCGCACTGGACCGAATCTTCTATTACAATTGGCAATGATGTTGGCAGCAAACAGATCGCTGGGAAACACAACACTTCCAGCATCTGTTATGATTGTGGTGAGTGAGATATGTACGTTTCATTTTGTTGCGCGCTGCCACCAAGATAATTTATGTTGCAAGCACCAAGAAAAATACTATAGAGACCAAGGTACCATTGCGGAGAGACTTTCCTGGTGCGCTATATTTGCATTGGCCAACAGTTATTTTGTAAATTTTAAATCAAATATAAAGCCTAAGTCCCTATCATGCAATAAGTTACAAATAATTTTTATAAATAATATACAATTCGTTCTCATGAAAAGAAGAATATATTCCTTCAATGATGGTTCAACGAAGTTAATTAAAGAGAACAACTTCGCGCACTCTGCTAACATAATTGTATCAGAGGAATATGCTAATCTGGTTTCTACAAAATCCGGTATTAAAATTTTAAAGTGAAAACCACGATATTATCGAATCATCAATGCGATACTTCCTACTTATAATACTGGAAAATTGTCACGCGTCTTCACATTTTGCAAATATCGTAACGTTTCTGCGCGTGTCTCCCGCTTCCCGATCTCACAAAATCCCATCTGCTGGGTCCAGTTAATACGCAGCCGGAGGCGTTGTTTCTGTGACGTCTCTAACTTAAAAGTTGTACAATTCTAATCATGTTTTGATTTATTTTCGACCACGAAAACTGCATGTGACATCTAGAGAATATTAAGTATAAATGATGAAGGGGTTACTTACAAGAACCAAACAAGTCCGAAATTCCTTATTTTGAGATATTTTCCAAGTTATTCGCTACAACTGGCGCTCTTCACTGGTATATTTCTTTTCGGCAAGTGCCAAACACTCTGTAAGATTTAAGGCGGAGAAAATAGTGTACCCACTAATATGCACGTCTCAAACTCGAATCTAGGACCTCCCAATCAGAGACGCTGCAGTGACATCAGTTGATGCACTAAGCTACCGCTCCCGGTTTGGGAGTTCGTCCTTCACTCCAACGAAATCTGCAGGCGCCGCGAAGCAAAGCCCGGAAGCGAGGAAAGCTGCTGGCGGAAGTGGCAAAGTTGCCGCGACGCTTTCTTCCTTCGGGGGGGGGGGGGGGGGGGCGCCGGGGCTGACCTCCAACGGTAGAGACGTACGGCTTCCTTCTGTCGCGCCTGTGGAGAAGCTTCCCTCGCACAGTTTAGGCAACGCGACTACATGTGTGAGGGGTGACTGGCCCATTCACGATGATATGCACAGAACGTTCTGTAAATTCCCAAACCAAGACAATTAAAAAGTCAAAGTCGAACATCCACGAGTTTTGACTGAATGATTACTCAAAATTAGTGATACCTGAATTTCTCGATACTCGATACCGTTCCCTGTCTGAGAGCTTCGAAACTCGATACTTGATACCCGATACCATACTACTTTAAAGGCTCAGCAGCAAAAGTGGTTCAATCAGAATTGGAAGTATATATTTTGTTCTTCACAGATGCATACAAGAACTATTTTAATATTTAAAAACTATTGAGATGAACAACCTTTTTTATAGTTTTTAAAGATTCTTATTAAGGAAAACTAACATCCTAACATTTTCTGGGTCCATTCTATATCTTTTATTTGTCACATACCAATATAGATGTACTGCAAAGTCTCTCCAAAAACACCGTAGCTGATGGAATGCACAAGTACCGAACAGCACTTTTTCTTAATTTGGAGAGAGTCACTTTGTTCTTCCAGTAAGATAGTCTGTCATTTGCATCACGAGGAAGAAAGTCCGCACATTTAATTCATCTTCTTGTGCTGTGGTTTTGTATACACAGTTCGTATACACATACATATTTCGTGGTCGTTCTTCAGGATATTCCTATAGAGAGACTACATGGCAATGCATTTTCGGGGGTTTAGTAGTTGAGAATGCCTATAAAATTAATTAAATTTTCCGTCATTTTCCGAAAGTATCAATCGCTATCGATACCACCCGAGTATCGTGAGTATTGAGTTATCGAGGTACCAAAAGTATCGAGGACCCATCCCTATTTAAAATATAACTATTTTGATGCTATAAATAGGTTAGCTTAAGTTTCCAATCTTTTCATATCATCAGAAATGTTCTCTTTCGAAATTGTGTCGAGTTACAATTTCATCAAGTTTCAATTTTGTATTGAGCTTACAAACTCAATCTGGTCCCTTTTCTGGTCCCCCAATCTGGTCTATCTTGAACCCTTCTGGGACAGGGACATTTTCATTTTCGAGATAAAGAATTCTTCGGAGGTAAGACATCTAATTAAATGAGCTGGCGGTGCAACGTTGAAATATGCTTTTTAGTACACAACTGGCGATTCTTTACCGAACGAACCGATGCAACAAAACACAACAACAACATGAGTGATAAAAGTATTCAAATGTAACTGTTGATTAAACATCTGCTACACAGAAAACGTAAATTGATATCTGTTGTTCTGCCTTGTTGTCACTCTCCCCAGTTTAATACACTTCCATATATCACACGATCATGTCAGATGTTCGCACTCATTAACAATAGCGACTGCACTAAAGCCCTCAAGCCACACGAAAGCCCTTGTCTGATCGAAAGTATTCACAAGCCGTTCTTCAACAGTTCTGAGCTCGATACGGATAATCGGAATGGTCCCAAAAGTCCGTCCGAGAACGTACTATATACTACGCTGTATACTACATACTAAACAATTAGAGCTTAACTTGTAAAAAAAGAAAGAAGGAACACTGAGCCGACTTGATGACACAAGGGGTAGGGTCAGCTCTGGTAAAGGATGCCTTACTCCAATGGGAGTAGTGATGGCAAATTTTACCAAAACATCGATACATCGATGTTTCGATACATCGCTAAGGGTTTTCGATGACAATAAAAACATCGACGAGAAAACATCGATGTTTTAATTAGAGACTAATAAACTTGCTATTTTCCTATCCATTTTTCATTACAGTTCGTAAAAGGGATATATTTTATTGTTTGGTTACCAGAATGTTAGTAGTATGTAAAAATTATCGAATCTAAAAAATAAATTAAGAATAGAGAACATCGTGTTTTGCTATCTATTTCGAGTTTCACTGTCGATTCAGGCAATGACACGACTGGTGAGAACATACATTCATAACACGAGCAGCTCCCAAATTTCTTCAGATTGCACAGGTGAAATATGGAGCGTGATAAACAGAATGACGCAAAACAACGATATTACTGCTACTCTACAAATAATTAAACCCCTTTATTTAAAGAAAATAAAAATTAAAAATACATTATGTTTTTGCAACAAAATGTGGATGTGAAGAAAACATCAAAAGAAAAATATCGATACAAATATATATCGATGTTTTTGGTGGAAAACATCAATGTTTTTAAAACATCGATGTTTTTTTTGTCATCCCTAAATGGGAGTGCGTTCGAATCCGGCGGCAGTGGATTACGCGAATAATTACGTTGATACTATACGAGTGCCACAGTTGGCGGAGTGGAAAAGGTATTGGAGCAGCGACAAAGTAGACGGAAACGAAAGATACAGGAGAATAATTTCTCGTAATGCACGAGTGTCACCAACATGTGATTGTGGATGGGTAGGCTTCTCTCACCACCCCGTATCTCATCTGCATAATACTCCTATCCACAATCATTTATCTGTAATCACCGATTCTATTTTTCATACAATGAAGGGCAAAGGCAACCCACTATTGTGATTTCCTGCCCAGAAAGCGGAAGAATAAATTCGTAAACCTCTGCAGTTTTCACTTTCTCGTATATATAGTATGGAGAAAGTAATGTAATGCTGCGGAAAATCAATTTCGAGATTTTAACAGAAATATATGTTTTGGGGGTCCATTGATACCGAAAAAGTGTTTTTTTTAAAACGTCCGTCCATTCGTCCGTCCGTCCGTCCGTCCCTCCGTCTGTCCTCCGTCTGCCTATCTGACTGTCCCTCTGTGCACACAGCTCGTGTCTAAATCATGCGTACGATCTTTTTAAAATTGAAGAAACCCCTGAATATCTGGCTCTAGTTGAAGCTTTAAAATGTTAAAAAACATTCTTTATAATTTGGGGGTACTTTAAATGAAGCCAATTTAAAGGCGATTTGTTCACGTTATTATATTTACGAGCACATTTGCTTTAAATAAGGTTAATTAAAGTTTATAGAACATTCAACAATTTACTGTAAAACTGACCTCTAAATTCTACATTTTCAGAAACGCTCAAAGGCCATTTTCTGAAAAACAGTTCCAAATATTTTCTTCAAATTTTTCAGATGGATAGTGCTAATAGCACAGCTTAATATGACGTAAGTTCACTTTGGTGTATTCTTTTGCTTTATTCAAAATTACACAAATGTAATGTTTTTGAAATCTCTTATGGCGACATTTCTGTCGATTTGTATACATTACATTTGTGTGTAATAGTACTTCAAATGATTTCAAATGAAGTATTTCAAAAATGCAATAGATTCCTGTGAAAGAGAGCTTCAAATTTCAAATTTACAGTAATGCTTAATCGACATTTTATTAAAATCTGCTTCAAAATTTTCAATAAAAAGTTCTATTAGGAAAATTTCTATTAGGTTCTACTATTAGGAAAGCAAAATGTTGAGAAAAATGTCAAAAAAAATGGGGGACGATAGGTGGCAGCTGGTCAGGGAATGGAGCAAAACCTTAGAGCCAGTCGACACCAAGGAAATTAAAAAAATTTGCTCGAGAAAGTGTGTGCCATTCTGTAGCACCTCTAGTTACTTTGTTGTATATATAATTTATACGGGAGTAATAGACGTAGTATAGAGAAAGTTACGTAATGCTGCGGAAAATCGATTTCGAGATTTCGACGGAAATACACGTTTTGGGGTCACCCAATACCGAAAATGTGTTTTTTAACGTGTGTCAGTCCGTCCGTCCCACCGTCCGTCTGTCCAACCGTCCGTCCGTCCAACCGTCCGTCCGTTTTAAATGAAATTTTTTGTTAATAAGCAGTTCTTTCAATAAGGTCACCTAGATGTTTTTGCAAATCTTAGTAGTTTTCGTGCAATAGTGTGTGCAATATTTGCAATTAAAAAAAATTAAAAAACAAGATTTACATTAAAGTGGCTCCAATTTTTTTCTTTAAATGTTTAGTAGGGTTAGTCCACTAAAACCACTTTCCACTAAAACCCTTAACCATGACATAAACACCATATTGCTCCATTCTTAAAAAAAAAAAACCAAAAATGTAATTTTTTTGACTTGTCTCTCACGTCGGTAATTTTTACATTAAAGGCGATTTCTTCACATTATTATATTTATGAAAAAATGTGCTTTAAATAATGTCGAATTAAATTTCTCAAAAACTCAACAGTTTTCTATAAAAATGAGCTCTAAGGTCCGTAATTTCAGACACGCTAAACGCCAGTTTCTTAAAATTGGCTCCATTTTTTCCTTCAAATGTATCCAATAGATAGTGCTAACTGTACTGTTTATTAATACGACGTAAAGTTAATTTTGGTATATTCTTTTGTTTCTTCAAAGATTACACAAATGTAATTTTTTTGAAATACCACTCACGCCTTTAATATGGACATTTCCCTCAATTTCTATGCATTATTACATTTGCGAGTGTAGGTGCTTCAAATGACTTCAAATGAAGTTTTTCGAAAACTCAATAGATTCCCGTGAAAAAGAACTTCAAATTTTGCATTTACAGTTACGTATAATCGCCTTTTTCTTGAAAACGACTACGAATTTTTCAATGAAAACTTCTATTTAGAACGAGTTTTTATTCTTCTTTAACATTCTTTAAGTAATTATTCAGTTGTACTTCTAGGAAAGAATAAAGTTGAGAAATTGTCAAAAAAGGTACTTTGAGAAACGATAGATGAAAGCTGGTCAGAAAATGGAGTTACATCTTCAAGCCAGAGCACACCAAGGAAATTAGAACAATTTGGTACGAGAAAATCTGTCGTTCTGTAGCACTTCAAGTTCTTTTTAGCGAACAGCGTAAACGGTTTTAACTAAGAACACAAAGTTCTTAGATAGATCTCACACACAACAGTTCCCATAGGCAGATAATATTTACAGTCATGTATAACGATGCGAGTGATAAAGACTTCACCAAAACTCATTACCTTTTTACTTTTACTCTTGCCAAGGTCAAGAGCTACACTAATGTACCGCACTACGTGATTATGTTCGATAACATTTACAGATATTTCTCCCACCCAGCAGTAGGGAAATTATATTAATAACTTTAAAAAGGTTTTGTAATTTATAAGTGAAGTAACAGCATACGAAACTCAGTTGAGTTGATAAATCGTTAAAAAATTAAAATACCTTAATGTAATTAATACTCATGAGTTACAGAATGTACGTATTTCATGTAATCTGATGTGAATAAATCATTTGTGGAAGTGATATGTTTTGATTAAGTGAAACTTGAATTGAAACGCAACATAATTCCCATGCAACAGTGAAACTTGAATTAACAATTAGTCCATAAGAGTGCATACTGTTCGATTAGTATTATATTTAATTTACATCAAAAACTCTGTAGCATTGAAATGAAAAGGAATGAATTTATTTTTACAAATTTGTAAATTTACAAATATTGGTTTCACTCAATATTCACTCGATACAATTCAGGCTGTAAACATTACACTTATGTTTATGTTATGTTACACACATGTAATAGTGTGCAATAATGGACTTTATACTATGTACTTTTCTGCATATCTCTACCGTACTGATCCTATTACCTTTTTCCCCTTATATCCACCTCATGTTATCCTGAACATTCCACCATTACCACATTCTCCATAACTTGACACCTCAAATTTCCTACATTTTTTTCCTACCTATTAAGCCAATATGTTTCCCCCTTCGTCTGCACTTTCCGTACATTTTCATCATCCAACTCAATAATTTTATATAAGGGAGTTACTCTAAGAAGTGACCACTTTAATAGGTCAGGAAACAAATGAACGTCATGCGGGTCTATGACATTGCAACAGGTATGATTAAGCCATTTGCAAATGAGCTAACTGTAAACGCACTGACAAACTAAGTGCATGGACGCAACTTCAAAGTTGTCCAGTCTTATAGGAATCTCTCTACTCTATACCATTTGTTGAAAAGTTTTAATGTATATTACAGGGAAACCATCAGTGTTGAAATGTTTTAACCCCTTAACTTATCAATTATGAAACGAAAGGCGGTCCAAACAACTCCAAATTTTTAATTATTGATATTAAGAACGAGTATACTCGGAATTTGAAATTTGTGAAGAAATTATAACCCCGATATACTCGGGCTTTTATTTTAAAAGGTATAGGTTATACGGGAAAGGAGTAATGTAAATATTTTGCGGATTTTTGTGTGAGAGTTTGCAAGTCAAGGACTTGCGAAAACCATGACCGAATTCCGCGTATCGACAAGCTGGAAATCCTTCTCTCGTAATCCAGGGGAAAGAGTGATATAAGGACATATCGCAACACCCGCGCGGAGCAGCCCGATAACAGCAACCTTCGGCCTCTCTCCGGCGCCCGGTGCATACCGCCCAAGACCTCCGGGAAACTCTCATCTGTTGATCAGTGTGCGAGCGCCGCGAAAGAGGCTGGCGGTAGTGGAGGGGGGACGTGCATCCGGGGCCGCAGGCAGGGGTGGTCGTGGCAGCGGGGGGATGCAACAATGACAGACACGATAGTGAAGTCGTAAGCTTCCGCGGCCAGAGTCATGTAGATGATCTTGGCTGTCCAGGTGACGCCGCGTCGAAGGCTGTGTTGCCGATGTTTCGACCATCTTATCGTGGTCTTCCTCAGGGCTGTTGTGCACAACAGCCCTGAGGAAGACCACGATAAGATGGTCGAAACGTCGGCAACACAGCCTTCGACGCGGCGTCACCTGGACAGCCAAGATCATCTAGATCACGATAGTGATGTCAGCAGGGACAGCCGGGACGAGGGGGACGCGGGGACAGCCGGTACGAGCTTGGAGGATGCGATATGGTTGTCGATGATTTCAACATCAATATTTTACATCCCGTGCTTTTAACATCGTTATTTGGTGCTCGATGTTTCTATGTTTTGTTGGTGAATGAAATTCACTTAGTGAGAATTTTGTAAAAGTTCAAATAATAAATAAAACTGATGGAACAATTGTCAATTTGTGTGTTTAGAATTTAGTGAATTTAGTGTTAGTGGTTACCCAAAGGTGGGGGCGTCGGCGGGGGCGTCGGCGGGGGCGTCGGCGGGGGCGAGGGCGGGGGCGTCGGGGGCGTGGGGGCGTCGGCGGGGCGAGGGCGGGGCGTCGGGGGCGTGGGGGCGTCGGCGGGGCGAGGGCGGGGCGTCGGGGGAGCGTCGGCAGGGGCGTGGGCGGTGGTGTCGGCGGGGCGTGGGCGTGGGTGTGGGCGTGGGCGTGGGCGTGGTCGTGGGCGTGGGTGTGGGCGTGGGCGTGGGCGAGGCGGGGCGTCGGCGGGGCGGTGCGGGGCGTATGCGGGGCGGGGCGGGGCGGGGCCTGGTCGGCGGCAGGGGGGGCGTCGGCGGGGGCGGGGCGGGGGCGTGGGCGGGAGCGTGGGCGTGGGCGTGGGCAGGGGCAGGGGCGGGGGCGTCGGCGGGGGGCGGGGGCGGGGGCGTCGGCGGGGGCGTCGGCGGGTGTGTCGGACGTGACTGCTATGGTCAATTATGCCTTTCCTGTGTTTTGTTTAGTTTCCTGTACTCGGTGCTTCATTATTTTGCAGTACGTGAATCGCAAACTTACTCGTATATCAATTCACGTGCACCGCGAAGTGGAACATTCCAATTACAATCAATGAACACAATATGTGATTTCCTTTCATGAGTGTCACAAATATAAAGTACTTAAGCAATACAAATGGTGAACTAGTGTGGTGGTGTTGTCAGCGGGAATGGTTGGGGCGCGGCGGTAGCGCCAATACCGGAAGTTGCGCCGTGGCTCGCGAGCGATCGTTTCCCGGGCGGCAGCGGCGGCGGCGGCGGCATTGATGGTAGTGGTGGTGGTGTTATTGGCGGTGGCGGCGGCGACGGGGGCATTGGCGGGGCGGGCGGGGCGACGGAGGCAGCGACGATGCTGACGATAGCGGTGGTAGCTTCGGTGGCTGTGGCGGGGTGGGGGGGGCCCCGGGCTGTGACGGCGACGGCTGCGATTTCGGCAACGATATGCCACCGCGATCGCACGGGCGATTATCGGGGCGGTAGCCGGCGCGGGCGAGAGCAAGTGGGGGATAGCGCGCTGTATTACTAGCAGTGAGCGCCCACGACCGCACGGTGGGGAACAAGCCCACAACAGCTAAAGGGAAAAGGGGACAGTTGACTGTGGTAGCTCGCGACGGACGTATTGCTGAGATTCGCATATCTATCTACAGGCCAGTGTTACGTGACGGCTGGACACGCTTTTCCTCCAATGTGGTTTAGAAACAATTTTGCAAATATGCATGTTTAGTTAAAAATCCCGTTCAAATAATCCATATAAATTGAAAATTGTGATGTACTACAATCAAAGCATCAGAACATGCAGGTATAATCAGGTAATGTAACAAAAAGGTAGAATATATTTCTACCTTCACTCTTATGGTTCGATTTTAAGCCATAACAGAGTGTAAATGATTATGTTTAGTCAGGAAGTTTTCAGCTTGAAAGTTAATGTAATGTTTCATTAATAGTACAAATTGGTTACATAAATTAATATTTGCTGCAAATACATATAATTGGCGACTATTATACAATGAATACATTAATTAATCAAAAATGTAATTTTCAAAATTAATTGCTTGAAAGAAATGGATAATTTTCCCCATACTTTTATTTTGCGAATCTCTTCTACAAAAACAACAACAACAACAAAAATCGCCCTTTTGAGGTTTCAAATCTGGAGACACGTATCCCTTGCAGACAGTCGCCACCCTACGATTTGGTACGTCTGGAAGCAATGTGGGTTCTATAGTGATTGCTACGAAAACAGTGCGTCCGGCAGCGCTGGATATATTGCCAACGAATAAACAATCCAAAAAATTGTAACAATACTAAAAATTATTGTGCGGCAATGAAGGCAATGGGGGTAAGGAGGAGCAATAAAACAAAATACTCCGAACGTGGCTAAGAACCCGATCCAGGGTCGAATATTTCGTTGCCTGTGCATGAGCGCGTGCTCGGACTGCGGACCCCTTGCTCCGCAACCCGCGTAGCAAGACTTAACAACTGGTACACGCACAGTCATTGCAGTAGTCTTGAATAACTTCTGCTGCGTGTATTTAAAAATGATGCCTCTACCTTCGGTTCCAACAATTGATACTTATACCGCCTTTGATTGAGGGTAATGTCCAGTTGTCTTGCGAAAGTCTCACTCCTGTCGCTAGTAGAGAGAACTGAAACGCATGTATCTGACAATTGTGCGTAATGACATTATCAATAATAATACCTTTACTGTAAATAATTATGTACTATTTTATTTATCATTATTTGTGTATCTCTAAACTGAGACTATTATTGAATGTTCAAGATAAAAGTACATTAACTGTTTATTTGCTCGACTGATTTAAATAGATTCGATAACACAGTGCAAGATAAAACAATGTTCTTTGAAACATATTTGCAACGGTTTTATAATTTTGACGCATGGATGACGCATTCACTCTGAATTCAGCATTTCAAAAACCTAACGAAATTTGATAACGGATTACTACACACCAATCAGCACACTCCTAGATAATACACAAGTTTCTGCCAGTGTTGGCTTTTGTCCTAGCGTTCTCATGCAGCGCACGCGGCGTATGAAGTCACTGGTGCTATCTCCGGCCCGCGAGAGCGGATGAGCAGATGCTCCGGCGGGCGAGCGCTGGGCGCGTGGCCATGCGGAAGGCGGCAGATATTGCGCGCGCATCGCTCGCCCATCGCCCGGAGCCCCTCCTCCAACCCCCTCTCTGACTCGACGACTGTAGTCGGCAGCCGAACAAACTTTCAGAGAGTCACCTCCATACATTAAGTTTGGACAATTTATTAGACGAAATAGGTAAAACAAATATTGTAAAGATGCTACTGCTTGATGGGGAATTACCTCTCAAAAATGCATCAAACAGATTTAACACAAATAATTCGTAGTTATACCAACTATGCTGTGAAGAATGCAGTAGACACATAAATATCCTAACGCAACGTGAATAAATTGCGAACGACATTAACGTCATTAACACCAGGTATTCGCGTTGCTGAGGGGGTCGAGTTATTTTTCTTAGACTGCAATTGTTTGTACAAAATGAGATCTTTTCGGACCTTCTTTTATATTGCTGGACGTTTATCTCATGTGGGTACTTCGAGGCCCAGTTAATCATAAACTAACAGTATCTCAAAATCTATGTAATAATTAAATATTGATACTATGTACACATAAAACTTACGAGTATAGGCCTCTCTGTTTGTTAATAAATGCCTAGAATATTAGAAATTTTACCCTTGCACAGTATGTGACCGACGTATATGATGTAACGCACATATAATGTTTTATTGAGGAATGCAATTACTATTTTCACTTTTAAAACAATCATTCATGAAGGGTGGATTGTTCGAATGAGTCAAACAAATATCTGTAATGATATATTCCGTCTATGCAGTTATACAATTCACTCGATTTTATTTCTAAGAACGTGTAATAAATCTCCGAATCATTCCACAAAGAGGAATTTTCGTTTCAAAGAAATACTAAAAAAAATGTACGGGAAACTTTGGTGAGTGATAACCTTATTTTATTGCATCGTTACTGAAGTATCCGGCGTTCTACTTTGATACGTTACAATCTATTAATTAGGGACATAATTCATGGTAACCCCTTTTCTATCTCTAGTGTAAAATGAAAGTAATTTAACTTTCATTTTACATTAAATAATAATAACACCAACAACTTTTTTTTAGCTTCTCCTCTCTGGCGCCTCTCCGCTCTTCTTCATCTTGTCACACCATTAAATTACAAAAAATCACTGCTGAAATGGAAGAGTTTTAAATATAAATAAGAATACCATATAAAACAATTACCTATTAATGCTTTATTCCCTAATTGTGCGAGTCTTTTCTACGGAGTATTGCATTACAAAAAGATTCTGTATCTTGTTGAATATTTTGAGGTTTCAGATGTATTACAGGATCATAACAGTACGAGGAGCAACTCAACATTTTTCTCTATTCAGAATAGAAATACGTATGCAAAACAAAGAAAACATCAAGAATTATTCCTTATTGTAAGGTTTTCTCGTCAACTGAACATTAGAGAATACGAGAAATGCTGACATTTAGGGGAATTGGCGAAAATTATTTTTGCTTATTTTGATTATGTTTCTAAAACCCATATCGTATAATATCATAAATTTAATTCCGCGTGGCATTGAATACAATCTTTCTATAGAAAAAAATTGGTGAAATAAGGAATAACTACCATTATGCAAGCGATGAAATTTACAGCATGGGAAATGAAAGTACCTCAGCAATCCCGCGTCGTTCATTACTTTCAGATGGCGCATGTAACCTCATTGGGTTTTAAACACCGCCGTACAAGTGTTGCTGTCGATTGCACTGGCGTTCCCCTGTGATTCTAACGCAAAACAAGAATATTATTCGTGATATGATTGTGGCAAAGCGTGCAAACACAACTACCTAAACTACATGTCATTTAAATCACAACTCACCGATTCATAATTGCTTGGCAAAAGAAAGTCTTCATTCTTGATCATTTGGCCAGCAACTCTCTGGGGAATATCGCGTAGGAAAACAGAAGAATTGAAGGGCTGAGAGCAATAACAATATAAGCCACACAAACTCACATCAAGCATTCCGCTATTCTTAAATACGAATATCTCGATTGTGGACGAAGATCTGCGTGTCTCATCAATTTCATATTTATCAAGTGCTTGGGGCAGTATCAAGATGAGACACACTTTGACCAAAAGAAGTTATTCGCATTTAAGAATACCAGGAGACTTTTTGGGACTGATGTGGCCTATCTTATTACTTCTCCCGCGCCCTTCAATTAAGAGATGTCTGGCTTTCTTACCAGCTTCCTGACCAGGAGAGAGAGCCGATTGAAAAGGGGCATTAAATCCATAAATGTGAACGCAAACCTGACTCGTCCTTTCCACCTCGATGGCCAGTACTGTCGAACACTGTAGTATCGTCCATAGCAGTATATATGTTTGTTGTATAATTCAAAGTGCACATGGCCGAAAGCGTCGGCCTAGCCGTAGTAGGAAGACTGGTACCCAGGAGCTAGCCCATATGCCAGTCTGATCTACTACTTAACAAATTCGCTTTTGAAAAACTGGTGTTGTACAAAAATTCATTATGCGAACAGAAAATTTAGAAAAGACAATTATTTTTGTTAATACTGCGATGTAGCCCTTTCATGAAAATATTTACTTGCAAGAACTTACCATAAGACTTATTACTACTATTTACAAGTATTTATAAACTACTAATGACTATTTCACTCATGAACTTAAAATCAATAGTGTT
Source organism: Teleogryllus oceanicus (assembly GCA_964035755.1). Lineage (NCBI taxonomy): Eukaryota > Metazoa > Arthropoda > Insecta > Orthoptera > Gryllidae > Teleogryllus > Teleogryllus oceanicus. Next base: position 156,708,334 of record CAXIVR010000003.1, on the reverse strand, counting down.
TTACATCATACATATACATACAAAATGCCTTAATCCGGGAACTGTATAACAAACAGTTTATCGCTATTTTCTATCCATTTTTTCTTACCGTTTCTCCCTATTGGCTAATCATAAACTGTGGCTCATATAACTTATGAGGCGGCATGTGATCGATCACTAAATCAATGTTCAATAAACTGCGTATATAGTATAACATTTTATTTTAATATAGATTCACTTATTTTCAATATATGGCGCAATTTGAAACTCTGTTGGACATAATTTCACTCGTGAAATAGTCCTATTACATACCTCTCGTTCTTCGGAAATTCTCAGATAAATCCCCCTTCGCTTCGGGAGTCGAGAATTCACCTATAATTTCCAATGCACTCATAGTATTACCTCTGATAAAGTGATATGTGACCACGCATCGTTCATAGCAGGACGCGCGCCGTTTCCACGCGTGTGTGGCGCAAACCGGGCTCTCGGCACGTAACCCGCCGACCACCGTCCGAAGTCTTTCCCTCGCAGCGCAACGATGACCGCTGTCGCCACAGTCACAGTCGCCGCGTGGCGTGGCGGTGCGGGGGGAGATAGCGCGAATGGCGATGGCGACCGTGGCGAAGGCTCTGTGAAAACGGGCGAGGCTGCATTCCCCGAAAACAGAGCGTGACGGAGACAGCGGCGACCTGTTGCGCCTACCGCTCAATTTCTGTAACTCCGCCTCTCTTAAGTCTGTCTTTGTGGGACGTTGTGTTCAAATAATTCAGAGCCATTGACCTTTACAAATAAAACTTAACAGAGTATATAAAAATGCTTGTATTGCACGTGCCATAAAATTCGGATTTACAGATGTGCGTCAACCACAACCATCGTCGAAGCCGCCACACTTGCCTTCAGTCGTTCTGCCAGACGTAGCCACGTCGCGTCGGGTCTATGTCAGTGCCGACGGACCACAGGCTCCGCTGCAACTGTGGCTTCTTCCGCGCAATTTCTGTAACTCCGCCTCTCTTAAGTCTGTCTTTTTGGGACGTTGTGTTCAAATAATTCAGAGCCATTGACCTTTACAAATAAAACTTAACAGAGTATATACAAATGCTTATATTGCACGTGCCATAAAATTCGGATTTACGGATGTGCGTCAACCACAACCATCGTCGAAGCCGCCACACTTGCCTTCAGTCGTTCTGCCAGATGTAGCCACGTCGGATCTATGTCAGTGCCGACGGACCACAGGCTCCGCTACTACTATCTCCCTGCACCTGTTGCTTCTTCCGCGCAATTTCTGTAACTCCGCCTCTCTTAAACCTGTCTTTGGGGAAGCTGTGTTCAAATAATTCAGAGCTATATTTTGGTTAGGCTTTTACTATTAAAGCTGTACGGCATAGATAAATAGACTTCTATTGCACATGTCATTAAATTTGAAGATACAGATGTACTACCTCAACCATACACTTCGTTTGACGTCGCCACATTTCCCTTTAGTCTTTCTGGTCGCCAATGTAGTCACATTATCTATATCAGTCGCAGCTGCATTTCGAGCACGTTTTCTTCAATCCAAGCACACGGGCCCCATCGTGTGAGCAAGTTCATCATTGCTTTGCCCAAGAGCCATGCCCGAGGACATTTACGCGCCCGGATGAAAAAAAAGCATTTCTTACGCTCTGAGAAGCAAGGCACATCTCCAGTCTTCTTCGTATCTTGTACCTTATTTCGTATTTGAAGAGGTCGAAAATATATCACTGTCCATTTTTGTAATGAGGAGTTTCTTGAAAAGGGCTGTACGAACAAAACTGTTCTATATAGATAGATAGAAGTTTATTCTACAATTGGGCAGATGTTTCCCGGTGGCAGAATGCAGAAATATGGAAGTACAATTACAAATATAATTACAAATAAAAGAATAATGCGTAAAAAAGTATGCTATGCACAAATGCTAACTTCCAAAGCATTACTAACCGTATTTGGATAAAAGCAATTTTTTACTTCAGACCGCTGGGAAAGTTACAATAAACAAATGAAATTCAACTAATGACTTCGAATGTAATATTCTGCCAGATTCTAAACGATCATCTATTTTATAAATATAGTAACATATATATCTTTCGTGGACTGTAATAGTAGCACAACTCAAAAATTAACATATTGAGATAAATGATTTTCCACCATGCATTGAAATACATCATCCTTGAATTCATACTTGTGATATTTGTTGATTAAATACTGTATTGTAAAATACTTGTATGCTACTGTTGCTGCTGGAATGTAGACGAATGTGCTATTCCGGACAGTGCATTAACTAAAAAATGGAAATTTTTGAGTTGTGCCACTATTGCAGTCCACGAACAATGAGAGTGACCCAGATAATCGTTGAATGGATTTTTATGATAGATTCTTTTGAAAAGTTAGAATTCACTATTTCAGTCTCATTAATTTGTTAATGCCATTACACCATCCAAATGGCTTCAAAAGGAGCTGCGGAGCCAACAGTGACGGTTACAGTGAATGTTACTGAGTTTCCGAATAATTATTATGCCATTCCTTTGAACAATTCAGAAGAATTAAAAAACGTTATTAAATACTCCATGAGATTACAAGTATGTAGAAACCTCTTGATAATGTAAGAGAGGGGACTAACCCACAAAATTCATAATATCGATTTATAAACCATTCGATAACGAACACATTGTACATGTGAATAAATAGATGTTTTTAATTGTGTGAATCAGCTCCCTCTCTCACTCAATGCCTCAATTATTTTCACCGGAACAACCCATCCTCTTTCGCCAGCCGGTCTTTGTACCTCAAGATCAAAGTCGCTTCCTTGCCTCCCGTCTTCAACTCCTCCGCCGCTTCTACTTCGCCCTCATTGTCCGGGGCTGACGCAGCGGCGAGGTTACCCAAGAGGCGGCGGTCATCAGCCCGGGCATGGCGCGGCGCGGCGCGGCGCGGGATCCGCTCCTAATGCGCAGGAAAATTGCCTGACGCACGTGTCCGCAAAAGGCGGCTCACCCGCCTCAATCGATTGTCACCGCTCGCCCGCGCCCTTGCGCAACACGCACCCGCCCCGGGCACAGCGCGACGCCGCCCTGCGCCGCACCGGCAACTGACCAGAAGGTCCTAGGTTAGTTAGTTAGTTAATGCCTTATTTTACGTGGCGAGACTCAGGCCATCAGGCCCGCTCTTCCGTCTAACCACGCAAATTTCGCTACGCTCCTTTCACCACCTAGCGGAGAAAGGAGGTATTATCTTGGGCGACGAAACAGGCGGATCAGAGGCTTCTTTTAGGCTTGAGGATCTTTTACATGCAGTAAATCTACTAACATGGGACAGCCGGCTTTACTTCCCCTCCGAAGGAAGGCGTACGAAGGATTTTTTCGCCCTTAAAAATCCACGGCTTCGATCGGGTTTGAACCCGCAAACTAGGGTACAACAGTCCGGTACGCTGACTGTTATACCACCGAATCCGCAAATACCACCGAATCCGCTTAGGTTCTAGTCCCTTCTTCAATATTAGCTCTTCAGCTAGGTCGAATTCAGTCGCTGTCTGGAGGAGAATTCTTGCGACCGGCTGCTCTGATCGCTAGTTTTCCGTGGTTTCTCCGATCAACACCAGGCGAATGCCGGAGCATTACCCTAACAAACGGGCCACAGACCGCGTGCGATGTTTCCTTCCTCTTCCTTGTCTTATCCTCTTGCCATACACATGCATTACACTACCACACATGTCGGGACTTAGAACTTGTCCCGGCTGGGGCGGTGCCCCACTGGTGGGAGACACCTGGTTGAGGAAAACTTCGTTAGCCGACGGTAGGTCGGCGCCGGATCTGGCTATTCAGAGGGGGAAGACCTCCGCCACCTCCCGAGCAAAAACACGCATCGCACTTATGGGATTAATGACCATAGTAGTTGACGCGCGCGGAATCACTATCAATCAATCAATCAATCAGCCTGCACCGCGTCGCTTTCGAGGAAACTTGAAGCGGCGGACACTGTAAAGCTGATGGATTCATGATGATTGCGGTTGATGATTTCGGGTTTCTTAGCGCGTGAAATATTCTGGTCATTAGTGATATATGATTTAGCCCTGGAGGTAGCGGCGTCCTTCCCGCCCTGGATGAGATCCGGAGGCGACCTACATGTGAACCTGTGGGTGGTTTACACCATTCAGGTATCTCCTGCCTACGAAGCACCGCCCCAGCTGGGACAAGCCCTAAGCTCCCCACATTTGTGGTAGTGAAGTGTAAATGCAAGAGTGTGTCTGTTAGAGGTAAAGAAGGGAAAAGGATGAGGAAGCAAAGATCGCGCGCACCGTGGCTGGTAAGTTAGGGTATTGGGTAGTTCCGGCATTCGTCAGGTGTTGAGCGAAGAAACCGCGGAAAACTACCGACCAGAGCAGCTGCTCGCCAGAATGCTGCAAACAGAGGCTGAATTCCATCTAGCCCTCAAGTTTGCGTCGAAAATCCCGCCATCGTCAGAACTAGAACCCTAGGACCTCTTGGCGAGAAGCACTGCAGTAACAAAGTTGATGCGCTGTGCCATCCTAACCGATGAGAAACCGATTTTGAACATTTTGGTTGGTCGACGTCGGACCTTTTTGTTTTATATACCGGGTTCGTGCAAAAGCGAGCTAGTAAAAGGAAATGGTGAAAACGACCTCTTCGGACGGAGGTCTCCGATAATATCGGTTGCCTGATGATGATATTTCGTTTAGTTCTTTCAGCTCCATTCGCCCGAAATCCTGTGGAAGAGCCAAGACCATCTGTAATATGAAGAACATCTCCAATACATTTAGTTTCACTTCAGCGTGCTTCTCACATATGGTATTTCTCAAAAAATGAGCGGTGGAAGATCGGGATATTTGAATGACTTCGGATGCAACATTCTAGTGTTTTCAGATAAGAGAAGTCAGACGCTTTTGCAGTCATTCAGTACCGAACGACCGATATTTCAACTGCTCTGTGACCGTAGCTTTACACTTTACCCGTATTCGGCCTTAGATCAATCAGGTCATACATTTTCTTAATTTTAATTGTTTATTAATGAAGAATGAACATTTTTCTTAAAGTTTCCCTACAAACAAATCCATCCTGTTCATCGTGAGATAGAAAAAGCAAAGAAATCCATAAAGAAGCCGCTGCCCACCGCGAGAAGATCGAACGAAAGCATTGGACAAAAAATGTGTCGGATGTTACACGTTGCTCAGACTAGCTTCATTTATGATTTACGCGGATGATGAAGGCCGGAGATTCGATTGACTACTAGTTTTGTTTCCGGCTGCGTCAACCCTCGATTGTTTCATTGTGTTGCCTCTGGGCGCTACTTGTTTCTGCATTTTTATGATTCGCAGGATTTAATCAAAGTTATCCACAACAATTACGATATTTTGAACAACTGAATTCGTCATCATAGAAGTTATATTTTTGAAAAACAAATTTCATTAAAAAAAAGCTCTATCTTCAATAAAGTGCTTAAATAAAATCTTTTTGGTGGGATACAAAAAATTAAAACTTTTCCATCTTTTAAAAATTAAGGATGGTAAACAAACAAGTGTGATTTTTTATAAACGCGTTTCTCTCCACTCGAGTAAAAAAATAGAAACTTTTGGAGTCATTTTTGACAGAAATTAGAAAATATAATATTTAAATAATTTAAAACATAGAAGATGCGTTTCAAATTTGCAGTACCTCAAACCTGACATCGATTACAATACTCGCTTTAAAGCAGGTAATACAATTTTCCCTGTAGTACATAAGAAAGTAAAGATAAAGATTCTTTGGAATTCCTTCTTTACAAATTTGTGAAAAACGATATTCCCGTTTTTCGTGAACGTTATCGAAACTCAATAGATCTCACATATTTCATGACTACAGAGATTGAAAATTAACTGCCAAAAATGACAGGAGCTGCCTTTGCTATTTACTTTCATCCCGCCGTCCTCGTCTCCGCCACTTTCTTCGCCTCCGCGCCGACTCCCGAGCACTGAAGTAGGTCACCGCGGTCGGTCGGGAAGGCGTCGCGCTCACGCGCCGCCAGCGGTTACGTGCGCTCGCGGCCACGCCCACTCGCCTTAGCCCCCAACACTCGCTACTCGCCCGGCCCTTCCGCGCGGATCTCTAATATAAAGACAATGCGACAGAACTGTATCATTTCAACAAATTTACTCTTGTATTCATACCACTATAATCAATTTAACAAATGATCAGATAACATACAATTTTAATAGTCTATTAATTATGCTTGTCTGCTGCGTAAATTGCCAGATTTAGTAAAATGGAGAACCTTGATTCCTTGAAATTTTCCGACTTTGATGACGGTGCTTACATTTTAAAGCATACTACTTCAATAGTACTTCTTTTTAATATTTAGAGCGTTACGCAACAATCCATTGGATATCAATAAGTTAATCGACACCTTCTTCTGGACAAGAAGAACATCAACAAAAAAGTAATGGAACACAAAGAAAAAATCAAATACATGTATTGTTTGAATAAGAACTCTCCAGAAACCCATTATAGTAATAATATGTTACATCCGGTAAGTTAGCCCTCATCGTTCTACCACCTAGTATTGCGGCCTACGGCACGTTCTGTTTGTTTTAGTATTTGGCGCTGCAAGTTCAAATTTCTAAATGCTGACTTAAACTTTCGTTTTTAAATAAATTTTAATCGAATGCATTTTTAATAAATTCGAATAAACATAGTCCCAACACTTTTTTTCGAATTTAATATGATACTAAAATAAATATGTTCTCTACATAATGGCACCTTGGCACCTTTTGTGGTCGCTGCTACACTCGGAAAAATGTTCTGCAACAGTAAAAAAATCCAATTTGTGACCATGTTACTAAGTAACAAATGCATTTTAATAATTAAATTTGTTCAATGACGAGATGACAATTCTTTGAACAAATTTAATTTTATTAATATTTTCTTCACTTGTGTTAGATATTTGTATGAATCAGAAAAAAATCAGGTAATTCTTAAATTCAAAGAATAAGTAAAAGCCGTGATAGAAATATTGTCGTTAATTAAATGGAAACAATTTTCCAGCAGTATTTACGTTAAAAGGGAAAATGGCTAGATTCTAAAGGAATATCAACACTTGGTTTCCATCGTACACACATGTTACTGTTTTTTCATCAATCAGGTTAGAAAATCAAGCTAACGTTCAATAAGATATTATTTTCACTATTACTCTCACGGTCATACAGGGCTAATATGGTTGATTTCGTGATCGTAAATGTAAGCACCGCTATATGTTGCAATCCTACCGCACCTCTAAGGATACGAAAGTCCTGAGACGCCGCGACGTTCACGTACTAATCGCCGGCATTGGCCCAACTTCCGTGGCCCACTCAGCAGGAGCAGTGTATTTAGTAACGGCCGCCTTCCTGCAGCACAGCGCGCAGCTGAACTGCAACGTAACTTCTTTCGAGCAGCCCGCGTTATGAAATTCCGTGGCGGGAGACCGTCAGCGGCCGAGTGCCCGAAAGACGCAGGGGAGGGCTTCGGTCGCTGACGCCTGCCAGCGTGAGGGGGCGGGCGGGCGCTGGTGGTGACGCGCACGGCGGCAGGTGACGGAGACGACTTAAGGCCCATTCACAATGCAAACATAAGCATAAGCATGGCGTTAACATAAAAGTTAGGACTACGTCTACAAGTGGGCTCATTCACAATGCGTTCGCATAAGCATAACTCGTAAGACGTTAGCTTAAAATCTTGTAAGCTTCTGTGCGTATGCTTATGTCAGACATAAGGAATGAGCCAATCACAGTTCGATAACTCAAAATCGAGTATCGAAGTCGATAGGCGAACTATTCGTGTGCTGCGTGGTTGTGTTTGTCGTATTTGTTTTGATATCTCGAAATCGATTCTCATATCCAACCAATAGTAAACTAGAATGCCTCATAGCCAATAGAAACTCTTATTTTGCCTATGTTTATGTTCGACATTGTGAATACGCCAACTCTTCGCTTATGTTAATGTCTATGTCTGTGTTTGTGGGGACGAAGGCGGCGGGGCGGGGCGCGGGGGCGGCGGGGCGGCGGGGCGGCGGGGCGGCGGGGCGGCGGGGCGGCGGGGCGGCGGGGCGGCGGGGCGGCGGGGCGGCGGGGCGGCGGGGGCGGCGGGGCGGCGGGGCGGCGGGGGCGGCGGGGGCGGCGGGGCGGCGGGGCGGCGGGGCGGCGGGGGCGGCGGGGCGGCGGGGCGGCGGGGCGGCGGGGCGGCGGGGCGGCGGGGCGGCGGGGTCGGCGGGGGCGGCGGGGGCGGCGGGGGTGGCGGGGACCTCGTAGGAATGCTCTAGACAAAGGTACTTTTCGACCACTTTCACGGGAAACTTGCAAGTGCGGTGCTTAGTGGAACAAGTATCTCCAGGCCCGTCCTTTCATGTTCTGCGAAACGCGGGCAAAATGGACTGCTATTACGGACTCCACGCATGAACGCCAAAATGTGTACTTCGTATTATGCCTCTATTGACAATACGAACAGAACAAGATCCGAAATACGTATGTTAATTATCCGAGAACGGAAATTAACTTTAATCGATAATAGATAGAGATTTTTTCCGATGACAACGCTGTTCACGTATAAATTTAGAAAAACTACAAATGGATGAAGAATAATGAATTATGAGTAAAGTACGATGACACTCTCTATTAGTTAGTCACTGTATATGTCTTGGTTAACTCCAATAGTGGTCGTTAATGACCTAGATCTGAATGCGACCTTCAATAACAAAAAGAAAAGTCTTGGTTTGTCATGCGAAAGAAATATTGCTATGATGATAACCTTCTTCTACACACGTAATAATATTCGGAAAAGTCAAGTTAACACTGGTAAGTTAGTGATTATGCACCTATAGGAGAGCATTTGAGAACAATGTGTCAATGAGATTTTATGAGGCGGTAGGAATTTGCATCTCTAACTAATGAGTTAAATACACAATAGATAATTGATCTGGGCTGTCCGGGTGACGCCGCGTCGAAGGCTGGGGTGCCGACGTTTCGACCGACATATCGCGGTCCTCTTCAGGGTTGTAATGTCAAGGCTGTAATGGGCATTACAGCCCTGAAGAAGACCGCGATATGTCGGTCGAAACGTCGGCACCCCAGCCTTCGACGCGGCATCACCCGGGCAGCCCAGATCATGACTCTGGCCGCGGAAGCCTACGATACCACAATAGATAATTGTACACAATAGATAATTGTCATTCATAGAAACACAAGGTCAAATATTTGCAATCCCATGTTGTCGACTCCTCAAATGTTCAATACTGCCAGATATTTTCTGAGATATATTGCTACATTCAAACTCGTTCCTAATGAAAATCCACCAAAAGTAACGTTCTTTCTTGAAACTGCAATATTTAATTCATTATAAAATTTCCAATTCCTGAAAATCATATAAGTAGTATGTTTCTTTAGTTCGTGTTTCATGTGAGACAAATTATGAAATAATGAGAAAATACTATACCTCCTTAGTGAATAAGTTGTTTCGTATGCCATCATTAAAATCTTGTCTCAAACGCGTTACAAAAAAAAAGCATAACGAAATTTCATGAACCGGGGCAGTGGAGTCTGCCCCTCGAAAATGAGGCAAAGCGACGATTGCCTTCCGCGATAAGTAGCAAAACATGAATCGGCTCGTTAACCCTATTCCCTTGCGCGCCAGCCGTTGCGCAAGCTGTTTCCAGAAAGCACGCGTGGCGGCCAAGTGGCCATCCAGCCCGCAGCGCCATTGTTGGCGCAAGCTCCTTCACACGCAGAGAACGCTGGGGCTCGCGCCGCCCGCGCCCCCTTTCTCTTTCTCCTTGGGCGGCGGCGCCGCGCCGGACGTCCGACGCGCCACCAAGGCACATACATGTCCAAACCCGATACCCGGGATATAGTGAACCCTCGGTTATAGTGAACTCGATTCACTTGTCCCGTTCGCTTACATTACAATGGACGTCCGACGGGCCACCAAGGCACATACATGTCCAAACCCGATACCCGACACAAGTCGACTCCGGTTATAGCGAACTCGGATATAGTGAACCCTCGGTTATAGTGAACTTGATTCACTTGTCCCGTTCGCTTACATTACAATGGACGTCCGACGGGTCACAAGGCACATACATGTCCAAACCCGATACCCGACACAAGTCGACTCCGGTTATAGCGAACTCGGATATAGTGAACCCTCGGTTATAGTGAACTTGATTCACTTGCCCCGTTCGCTTACATTACAATGGACGTCCGACGGGCCACCAAGGCACATACATGTCCAAACCCGATACCCGACACAAGTCGACTCCGGTTATAGCGAACTCGGATATAGTGAACCCTCGGTTATAGTGAACTTGATTCACTTGCCCCGTTCGCTTACATTACAATGGACGTCCGACGGGCCACCAAGGCACATACATGTCCAAACGCGATACCCGACACAAGTCGACTCCGGTTACAGTGAACTCGGATATAGTGAACCCTCGGTTATAGTGAACTTGATTCACTTGTCCCGTTCGCTTACATTACAATGGACGTCCGACGGGCCACCAAGGCACATACATGTCCAAACCCGATACCCGACACAAGTCGACTCCGGTTATAGCGAACTCGGATATAGTGAACCCTCGGTTATAGTGAACTTGATTCACTTGTCCCGTTCGCTTACATTACAAATAAGCATTAGACCCTCGGTTATAGTGAACCTAGGAAATACATTTTGGAAATTAATTCCCTCCTGGAAAATAGTATATCACCTCAATGCCACAAATTCCAACACTAAGCAGTTTGAATTCCAACATTTCAAGAGGCATTGAAGAGTGTCAAGACTGCATTACGATACTTACATACACGATGACAAAGAGGTCGATGTAGAATCAATTATGGAGAGAACACGAATTCTGGAGAAGGATCCAGAGAAATTACTAGTGAAAAGTACGAAGCAAACAATTGAAAGGAAATTAATATTTTAAGGCCCAAAAGGATATTGAAATTTTTAGTTCGTACTGTTAATGAGTTTTGCTGTATCTCTACGTTAATAAAATTAATCTTTATGGAGAGATTCTATTTAATTTTGACATCATCGGATATAGTGAACCTCGGATAAAGTGAACTAAAATCTTAGTCCCGTAAGTTCACTATAACCGGAGTCTATTGTATTTGTGACATTAACTTTACTCAGAAACGCAAAGAATGATTGGAGAATAAGTTTTGTACCAATGAGTCAGATTATTGTTTGTTTTATCTTAAGAATATGTCCCTTTCGAATTATAGACACCAAAACTTTTATAATGTATATATTCCATATCAAGTAAAAAACTACAACAGCTACTATAAACTATTACTAAAAGTGCCACAGAATGGCACAGACTTTCTTGTAGTAAAGTTTTCTAATTTCCTTGGTGTGGACTGATTTTACCTTCATGCTAAACCTCTTGCCAGCTGGCACCTATCGCCGCCCAAAATATTTTTATTTTAAAATTTTCTCAACTTTTTGGTTTTATAATAGTAGAACCGAAATATCACTTTAGAAATATTAATGGAGAGTAAAACCTCTTCCAAATTAGCAATTTTTATTGAAAAATTTAGAGCCGTTTTGAAGAAAATGACATTTACGCGTTAATGTAAATGTGGAATTTGAAACTCTTTTCCACAGGAATCTATTGGGTTTTCGAAAAACTTCAATTAAAGACATTTAAAGAACTTTCAAACACAAATGCAATAATATATACAAAACGATTGAAATGTGCAAATTAACGACATGAGAGATAATTCAAAGAAATTACATTTGTGTAATTTTCGAATTTTTAAAAATTCCTTGGAAATTTGTTTAATTGTTTGAGTGTCTCTGAAAATGCAGAAATTTGACGTCATTTTACCAGAAAACTGTTGAGTTTTCAAGATACTTTATCTGACATTATTTGAAGCATATGTACTAATAAATTTAATAATATGAGAAAATTGCCTCTAATGTTAATCTACTGATATTTAGTACCAGAATCTCTTCTAATGGTTCTTAAAATTTCTTAAGTAAAAAACAACTGAAGGTGGGAGTGCAGTAACTTCCGAAACGTTGTTTGAATATTGTCAGAAATGTGTTTAATATTAATTTTTACTTGAAATCGATTAAATCAATTATAAAACTTTTGCTGTCCAAAGATATATATTCTTAAGAAAAAACGAAATTAGTAGAATGGCATTCTTAAATAATAAAACATAATGAATTATAATGTATTAATTAAAAAAATTTTTGAAAAATCAGAAAAGGAAGGAAAAAACTAATCTAGGGCGTATTTTGCAACCGTACTTTTTTTTAAATTTGAAGAAAAGTGAATTTCCATGAATTTTGTTCGTCCGAATGAGGAAGTTAAAATGCCTTCATTTCTTTTTATAGCTAATAGTTTCATATTCCCCAAAAATGTCTTTCTTCAAGTTGTCCTCATTTGCCTTACATTGTTTGGTAAGTCACATACATTTGGCGCAATAAAGAATAAAGATCTTTAATATGGCTCTACAATTCATTCAACATCTACAAATTGTTTTATACAAAAGTTAACAGAGAAGAAAAAATAAGATGTTTATGAATAAAAAAGGACATCGTAATAAATATATTTGACCAATCATTCAATTTCTCATAACTTTGGTTTTGAAAAAAACTGGTAAAATATACATGTTTAATTTAATATTAAAGAAACTGTTAAAATATGACATGTTTAATTTCGCACGTACACCAGTCATTAAATACATATTAAAAGTGATAAAATGAACATATTTTACCTTAGAAGAACAAAATTATGGAGTGAAATGCATTATTATCAAATTCGGGGAAGCTCCAATATTCCTAGTTCAGAAGCAATGAGTAAGTGCTTCACATAGCGCACATTGCGGCTCGCTACCAGCCAACTAATTTATATATTTCTGTCTTCCGTTTTCCAACTGAAGTGGAACAAAAACTCACCAACTCACTAACTGGTGAAAATGTTTTGTAAGTGTTTAACTATTTAAGCAATATTTACTAAATTTTGAAGCATTGAACGGGACAAATGTCTGCAATATTAATGGTTGGTTATGGTTGGTGGCCATCTTGAGATCGTAAGGGAGACACTTTATTTTCTTCCTGAAAAATTTGGTGTGGACTTCGGGAGTTTCTGCTATCCCTGATTCTTTATTATTTTATTTCTTTTCATTTAAAATTTCATTTTTCGTTTCATATTTCATTCTTCTTTTCATTTCATTTTTCGTTTCATTTCATTTTCATTTTATTTTATTTTTTCAGAAACTAAGCCAGTTAACAGCGACTTGAGCAGCATTACGAAACGTCACGAAATGTGGCGCCCGCTGCACCGGAGGCCGACTAGGGGCTGGCGCGTCGCCGCCTGCCAGGGCGCGCTGTGGCAAGGGGCTGGAGTTAATTGCCCGGCCGCGGTCAGGAGAGCAACGCGCTCACCTAGAAACCGCGTCTGCCTTAAGCGACGCGACGCGACGCGACGAGGGCGGGGCCGCGGACGCTGCGTGGGACGCGACGCGCGTTCGCATGGCCTCATCGCGCCCGCGCCTCCCTCGAGAAGGCGCTCAGGCAGATGAGCGAGGAGACACGTTGCCGCCGCACATGCCGAATATTCGTCACCAGCTAGGTGGAATTCAACCGGTATCTGGGGGAGAATTCTAGCAGCCGGCTTCTCTTGTCGGTGGTTTCCCGTTGTTTCTCCGATCGATTCCACGCGAAGACCGGAGTAGACCTTAATAATTAGGTGGAAGAGCATGCCTAATGGCCTGAGCCTCGCCACTAATAAAGACAATTATTACTATTATTACTATTATTATTATTAATATTAATATTATTACTATTATTATTATTATGACAATTATATAAAGAGCCGTGACCTATTCTTCATCCTTGTACCAACATTTCCCTCTAAGAAGAAATAAAAGAGGTCATCTTCGTCAACATATTACAGAATTCCCACAACATTTCCCTCTTACACACGAGGACCTGCATGCACTGCACTACCAAACATGTCGAATAGCCAGTCGTAAGATGAGAGTTTAAGCCGCTTAAGGCGATGTCCCACTGACGGAGATACCAGGATGGATATTCGTAAGTCGATGAAATATTTGGTGCCGGATCTCACGTTCTCACGAAGAGGAACATCGCTACCTTGCGTCAAAAATATGCACATCACTTACGGAACTAATGACCAAATAGGTGACGCGCCCTGAAACCCTATATATAGGGTTGCCGGGTCTGCGTCCAAAAAATAGTAGACAAGCGGGGAGGAAGGGGGGAAGGTGAAGTAGTTTTTTTTAATTTACAATTAAATTATACATTTTCTCACAAATTTCCCATACTTAATCTCTGAGACTGTACATCTTTAAATTACATATCATATAATGAAAGGTTTTGTTTTTAAAAAATGTCCACTACTTAATGAAAAAATATCGAATATAATGTAAAAATAGTGGACTGTCCTCTCAAATAGTGGACACCTGGCAACCATACCTATATAACCATTTAGTCGAGAAGGGATTAAATTACTACTGTCAATTGAGCAGGGCCTCATACCATCAGGATTCAAATCATGACGCCTCATACCATCAGATCTCAAGCTTTAAGTCCCAAAACCGTCAAAGCTTAATTCATCATGCTTCAAAGCGACAAGCATTCACCCACCAATCCTCCACCATCAGTCTCCGCCGCATCTTCAGTCTATGCCTCTATAATCTATTCTGCCAACAATGTAATACTTACTTCGTGTTAAACAGACTTGGTAACAGTCTTCGCATTAATTTTCCCAGTACTGAGTCAATAGCAAATACCAACGTTTGCATCAAATAGTTTTATACATCTAATTTGAACTTACTCTCTTAGCTTTTGCGAGTGAAATATCATACTAAAAACGAGTGCACTACTATTTCACGCTTATACGAGTGAAATTAGCCATCATTTCGTTTGATTTCACTATAAGCGAGTGATATCCTGAAAACTTTTTGTGTGAGAGTATCTATAAAAATGCTCAGTAGTATTCGAGCCGAGCAATTAGAGCAGAGCACTACGAGATATTGCGCGGGTATTCATTGCACATGTGACTGTGATGTTTAAATTAAGAGATGAACAATTCAGTATTTGCAATTTGCGTGTACTTGCTGTTCTAATGATTATGAATACACGTGCGAAAATGTATTCCACTGTTAAGAATGTAGTTACATCTGCGGGGAATAGGATCTCGATTTTGAGGAGATATTTATTGCTTTAATGTAATGAATGAAGAGTGTGGATGGTTGACAAAAAAAGAAAGATGGTCAGGGTACAATATCTCCTTAAATGCTAACAGTCGGACACAGGAAAAACCTGGCGTAATTGTGATTATTTAAATTGAGTCTGAAACCTAATTCATGTAAGTATTCATGGTGTAAACATTAAGCAAGGTATACATTATGTTTTATTAATTATATATTAATATGTTAGTGGATGTTTGGACAATATTTCTTGTAGGTGTATGCTCTTGTAATTATATGAGCATATTTTGCACATTTCATTAAAATAGACACTTGACTGTGAAATGTTTCCTGTTTTCATAGAATCTATTTATGTATTTGCGAGCGTTCATTGATCAGAAATAGCTTGTCACATTTTGAGTTGTTTTTTCTAGAGTTGAGAAAATACTTGTGCAAATGTAGGGTATTTCTTCACATATTTTTTAAACCACACATACAAAATTAATCAAGACATACAGTGAACTTCACTAATGTGCATATTTGCTTCAATTATTTCTCCTACGAAGTAAGTTAATATATAATATGTTTGTAGAAAAGTATATCTTCTCATTCCAACCATGCTTCTCCTGAATTTTATAAAGAAGAAAAAAAAAGAATTTCAAATAATTAAATTAAATCATCTCACACATTATTAAGCTAGATTTCATCTGCTTAAAGAAGGAGTTCCGATGGAAGCCTTAATAACAGAAAATAGCGATTCATGTAAATTATTAGTCTGATTCATATTTTGCAGTTATCAATGCAAATTGTCAACCCTTTTCTCGTCAAAGTATCATTATACATATTATTTTGTTTTCATTCTCCCAAATTTGATGAAATAACGTTTTACGCCACAACTTCAATGACATTTGCGTCAGACACTGACGTTTTACTACTCCTTGTACACTTGGTAGAACGTTTTACTACTCTTTGTACACTTGGTGTGATCAAAAATACGATGAATAATTGTATTACAAAGTAATAATTTTATTAGAAAATAATAAAATTACATAGAATTTGAATTAATTTACTTTGATAGCGATGCACTTGTCCAAAAGTCGAATCTAATACTGGAAGCATTTTTAGAAGTTTTCTTTCCGACGAGCATTCAGCAGCTACGTCGTGTTTCACTCAATGTCGGTCACGGTGTCAAAACATTTTCCAGTTAGCATGCATATTAGGTGAAATGAATATAGCGTCAGTAGTTGCTGCCATAAAATCCATTCACTTTTTATTTAACTCACATTAAAAAATAGGCAATAATTCCTTTTGTACTTCAAATATTTAATCCGCACAATTTGAAATACCGAGAGGTCTACTTCTCAAATGGGGTCTCAACTATTACGACGCGAGCCATCACGTCCGACTTCGCGGCTTTTGGCACACGTCCATATTTGAGAGCATCGATGATCCTAGTCAGTGTTGCGTTGCTCAAGAAATCTTGAGAGCAAACTGTGATGTGTTCACTCACTTTCGAAGAAATCGTAAAGATACGTACACGCGCGTGGAGGATGGCGAGCGGGATGCCGGACTGAACGGATGGCGCGCGGGCGGGCGGGATGGGGCCGGGGTGGTGGCGGGCGGGTGGATGGATGGCGAGCAAGAAGGTTGGCGGGTGGGCGGAATGATGGCGGGCGGGGGATGGGGGCCGGGGGGCGGGGGGGGCGCACGTAGACGCGAGGGCAAGGGCGAATGCGCGCAGAGAAAACGCGGGCGGTAGTTTCAACAAGCGTCCTCGGAGGCAGGCGCAACGTTACGCAGAGGTGGCGAGAGCCGAGCTCCGGCCTCCTTGGGAAACGGCTGCAGGCGACGGCGGCCTTCAGGGCAAAAGGACATGGCGAAAGCTCACGATCGCTTGTCGCGTGCCGCGGACTCCGTTGGCAGCAACTGATAGTGGCGAGACAACGGTTTACAATCTTTTACAATTTCGCACTTTTATGAAACCAAGTAGTTCTTGTATATTGCAGGAAAACATCAATTTTTAAATAATTGAACTTCATATTAAGCAGGGATTAGATGGTAATACAATCAATTGATATTGCAGTTTTTAAAGCGCATTTTGCTCTTATGAAAGAAGGGGGGTTATAATGTAATTCGAAATAACGATAAAAGAGTCTCTCAATTCATTCGTTGGACTAACTTTTGATCGAGTTCAATGAGAATTGGAGATCTTTGTTTTCTCAGATGTATCTATATTTTGGAATATTTGTGAGTGTGTTCGCTTTGCTTTTTGACTCTTTATTGGGGAAAAATTAGTTTGTAGCTTTTGCAAAATAATTCGCTGTCTCGGAGGATTTGCAGTAGGGAAGCTGCTGAGAGGATGGTTGAAGTTGAGTAGCAGAATTTGCACTATGAAGAGTGCTACTCGCAGAGGGTGATGTACTTTGACATTTTCTGCCTGAGCGAGAGTGTCAGAGGCAATTACTTCCTTCAGTTGCCTAGAGTGCCTCATTTGTGCTACTCTGGTTCTTTGATGAACCCGTCACCCTTGGCAAAGTCAGAGACGGAATAAAGGAAGTGTGTTAGCAAATAAAATTTAGAAAACAGGGAGTGCCACTAGTGATTCCTGAACCAGCGCTGCTCGTCTGTTACTAGACTAGAACCGATTGCGCCTGAAGTCGCTTGCAGTTCATTAATTTCCGCCTGCGTCCCTTTAACGACAGGTGGTAAGAAGGTTCTTTACGTGATATTAATTATTTTCTTTGGACTCTGGTCTATCATCATTGGCTTTAGCTGAGATTTAGGGGCTCTCAAGAAACATTTTTTCCAAATGGCTTCTGAGAAGACAGAGCAAAAAACTAAATTCATCATACCTTTACAATTACATTCATCACCACTAATATTTAACTGGGGAAAACCATAGATTTTTTGTGGATACTTCGGGTGGCCAGAAATTTTTATTTGTAAATAAATGTTAACTGTAATGAAGAAATAAATTGGGAGCGCCACTATCGTGTTTCAACTGCTATTACTTTCATTTCCTTCTTTTATCAATGCTAATATCACCTTCTATCGCTTCGGGATGATTCAGTAAGCAGCGGCCCATGCTAGGACAGGGCGCGGCAAGTGGGCCACCAAATTGAGTAGAACTGTCTGAATCAATTGCCCATGAACAACACCTGATCGTTGCTTCCTCACCCTGAACTCGCTCCAAGCCTTACGGTCGGGCAATGAGCTGATCTCTCATTCCATGTGCCACCAATACCTTGAAATGCTCTCAACTAGCGGATAGCAGGCCAGAGTTCCATGCGGATTATAGCACCATAGTGTAACAGCATGAAGAACTGTATCACCGTGAAGTAGAAGTAGAATACTTTTATTCTACAAACGTGAGAGATGATGACTAGGTGTAAATTATACTAAAAAGATGACCAGCGGGATCTCATTATCAGATAAATCTAAATAAAGTTGAAATTATATATTTCTTTATCGTATTTGGATTAATACCCTGGAGATTTCCGCAGCTGAGTTGGAGAGCTATTAGCCACATAAGCAAAGTCGGAAATCAGGTGCGCGAGCTGTGGTTGATATTTTCTTTTTAAGATCTTTCCATTCTACTCACCTCGTTTTCCAATTAGTGACAATAATTTGGGATATTCGAATTTGGGATATACTGTGAATCAATAATGGCATCCATTTGAACGTTTGGAAAAAAGAATAGATATAAAATCATGGAACGTGCTTCTTTACTGTGATTGACGTTACTGAACCCTGTTTCGGTCCAAAAAACTTTGAAGGAAAGCCAAAAGAATTAACATTTGATGACCTTGATCTCAAATTTATGATCTTCACATGAAAACTCTTCATTTGTAAATTTTGTAATTTTCGAAAATTCAGAGAATTGGAAGACAATTGGATCTGCGTCAATTTTATAACCGTGCTTTGTCGTATTCCAGGAAAATAGTAAAAAGAAATGCAGAACCATGTTTGAGAGAATTGATTGATTGTTAGTGATTCCGAGCGCGTCAACTACCAAGGTCATTGGTCCCGTAGTGTATGTTTTCATCGATAGGTGGCCGTGATATTCATCCACTGGTTGGCGAGATCCGGCACCGACCTGTCCGTCGAGTTGCGGGGTAATTCCCCAGTCAGGTATTTATTTATTGTATGGGATTATTAGCGGGGAGACTGCCGCTAGGTAGTTGTTCCGTACCCGAGTTTTTGACCGAGGCTTCCTTGGAAGGCTGCCCCCGCCGCGGGTCTAGGGACCTTTATTGAGCGGGCGCACCTAGCGGAAGGTTCCCTAAATGCACCTGGGATTTGACTCTTGATTTTCTGGAGCTGTCGGCCACAAGTGTGACATGTAAATTCTACTGCAGATGTTTCGCCCTTCGAAAATCGGGGCATCTCAGTCGAGATCGAACCCGCGCAATAGGGGTTCAGAAGCCAGAAAGCTAACCCCTCACCCACCCAGCTCCTCCCCCGTCAATCAGGTATCTCCCACCAACCCCCACTGCCCCAGCCGGGATGTGCTCTAGGTTCCCGACTCGTCTTCCAGCATGTGTGGTAGTGTGTGTGTGTGTGTGTAAGGGGTGAGAATAAGACAAGGAAGAGGAAGGAAAGATCGCGCGCGGTCTCTGGCCCGTTTGTTAGGTACAGCTCCGGCATTCCCCTGGTGTTGGTCGGAGAAACCACGGAAAACTACAGATGAGAGCAGCCGGCCGCTAGAATTCTCCTCCAGACATCGGCTAAATTCGACCTATGTTGTTAGTGTCGAAAATCCTGCCACCGACTGAACTCAAAACCTAGGAACCGCCGGCCCTAAGCCCCTAATTGTTGCCCTGAGCCCCTAAGCCGTTGGCTCTAGTTGGAGCTCCTGATGACTATTAGAACAAAAGAAAAAAATATGAAATAATAGAAATAGCAGCTTACTCTTCCTTCTCAAGACATCACATTCATTAAAACTACTTTCAACACAGTTGAATCTTCTATTGTTATAATAACAAACTAAACAATATTTATTTCTCAAAAAAAATATTTTTAACAAGACTGCAGGTGACACGATAGGCTTTAGCTACGACCTGAAGGAACTACTGAATTAATCTGTAGTGATTCTTGCAACTGGAAGGTCTACATAGTCATTTCATTTAAAGGAAACACACCAGTTTGATCCTCAGAATATTCGTGATAAATTATGAATATTTATTTTGGTCTCAAAAGCATAGAAGCATGGAACGCGTTTTTGTAATTTTTCAATTTGGTTGCAGCCTGTGCATCACCAGAACTTTAAACATATTTCTGAGGAAAGATGCGCTGTTGTAGACTCGAGAAGACGCTAGTGGCATTTGGGAACAGCGGGTGCACTGCAATGTTGACCGCCGGCTGGCATCTTAAGTTTATTACGGCCTAAAATTGGGCAGCGACTGGCAGGGCCATTGAAGGGCAGTGCATGATACAGAGCTGACAAAATTTGCATTCTAATTATGTAAATTAATACAATTGCTGTTTTTGTTGATTGTATAAAAAAGTAGATTTTTCTTTCCCAATACTAGAATTATTCTCAGCGCTTCGACGCGCATGAAGCACAACCTTTTGGGCGATTTAGAAGAAGAGAAATCGTCAAGAAATTAGTGTGTGAAATCGAAGCGTTTCCCAGCAAAGACCATAGGAAATATCTGTTCATCTAATTGACGGGAGTACGATCGTGCATTGATTTCACCTGAAGTGACTCAAGCTTTATATACTACATGTTCTCAGAAAACAGTCCGTTCAAATTTAATATAAAACATTGAATTCAGTTTCCAGATAAGTAAATATGTTGAATACTAAAATATTCAAATATACTATTTCTTTAAAAGCATTGTTTAAAGAAACACCTTCCCTACCTTTTCTACATTGTTTAACAGCGACTTGCCCATGTTTTCTCCTTATCAGTGTACCTTTTCTATTAATACAGGCATAAGTGGCGGAACTCCTCATGAGTAAAAACACTTATCGTTATATTTTGACAACAGATATTAATGTTGGACTGCACCAAATCCACTTTGTAGACTCATATAGGATATCTTGGCTAAGGTACAGTGATTTAAAATCCTACCTCACTGCAGACTGGAGATCCTCACTAAAATTTAAAATGCATCAACCATTACCTTAAGGTAGCGAGAGTAAGAGAGGTAAAATAGTAAGGACTTTATTTGAAACATTTCTCACTAATTAATTGCTAGGCAAGCCACGCATTCACGCACTTTCCACAGAGATAACGAAGATAACATAACACTGTTAACAATCACGAAAAAACGGTCAACCTAACCTACTTCTATTGTGTCCTATTTCTCTTTACATTTATCAACGCCAAGAGAGCTGGTGCCATTGCTGTAATCATAAACTCCAGACCGTGTATCAGGCCGCACTGAATTCGCAATATGGCAGCTTGAAAGATTTCCTGTCGGAATAGCCAACTTATGAAACTATAACTCGGATCAAGTCTCTCGCTTTTGTTTTGTTTGTTGTCTCATTCACAATCCTCGCGCGGTCTCGAGTCTTGTCCACTGTTCAATAATACATGTTTCGTTCTTCGGTAGAATTAAAAAGAGATGTTCATCTATAAACGAATATTAACTCTTTGCATAATTATTAAGTTAATTAAGAATTATCATTATCAACTATTGCGAGCTTAAGAAGTGTTAAAAAGTGTCAAGTGCAAATGAAAAATACAACCTCAAAAGTTATCTGCGGTCATACTTCTATGTTATTAATGCTTTTGAGATGTGTGTCAACAGTTCCTTCACGTTTTGAAGTGGTAGTAATAAGTTTTATTGAACGCAAATTAATACCACAATTATTGAAGTTAATTAACGTGATATACAAGGTAGTTTTTAAGTGATCTAATGAAATGTTCTTAACAGTCCAGTTATGTCAATATCAATGCAAATACATCCATTTAATTTATCTGTTTAATTATTCATTAGCTTTTAAAAGTAAGTTCAAAAAAATAATGAAAATCATCATTATGGTAAGTTTTCAATAACTTATCCATTGTTACCAGAGACAGTATTTGAAAACGTGTTATCTTCAAAGGTTCAGTATTAAGTATAGACCCAGATGTTGATATGCTTACCATTATTTTCCAGTTATAATTAAAATGAATTCAGAAAAATAATAATAAATATAATATAATTAATTTAAAACAAGAAATACTAAAGGGACACTTAACAACAACAAATAATGAACTACTATAACTATTTCAATTAACTTTATTATTATTACTAAAGAAAACAATTGGAAAATAATAAATAAAACTCAAAAACGCCTAGTACTACTAAATAAATAAATTGAACGATAAAACGCAAAGAACGAAGAGCACCAAAACGCAAAATGCAATTTATTAGCAACACTCGTAAACTAACAATTTCACTTGGATGGCTTTGAATGTTGGCGGTATCTACGGAAGTAGTCATTGTTTCATTGCAAACTTAAATTTTAAAAAATGTCCCTACCGCTTGAAGGTAATATATTCAGGGTATTTATGTGACGGTTGGCAACAACTTTAGCCAACATAAAACGAATCGAAACTACCCTAAATCGAGTATAAATGTATGTTCTCATCCGACAGTGACATTTTTCAAAAGTTGTCCCGTTAGTTCGGCTTTTTAGCTGGCCAGCAGTCTATGAGCTCACACGAGTTTTTTGTTAAATTGTTCTTTTTTCTTCCTGCCTCCCTTCCTTACATTTTCAATGCACCGACAAATCCACTCTCAGAGTTTTCCCTTTTAACCATTTATCTACTTCATCTTACAGATTAATTTCATTCTTACGTATTGACTTTTTCCAGTCACAATAACGTTTACATTCAAAAAATATAAATTATCCGTTCACCCCACATGCATCAGACATTTCCGCTGGATCCTTATCGTCTCTGCGACCGGTTATATTGTTATCCGGTGAGAGCGTGAATAAAAGTCTCGACCAGTAACCGGTTGAACTAAATACTCAATATTAATCTCTCCTAGTTTTTCCTCTCACATTGTGTACATTGTAATAATAGAGTACATTTGTGGGATACACAATACAGGTTTTGTCTCTTCTAAGAAAAGTAACAAACTTTACGGCTGTTATAAAGACTGTACGTGTCTAGTGTAAGTGTTTAATCATTTACATTTTTTTAATAAAAGTTTCGTGTTTCAAAAGCATCTGATTACTATTCATAGACCGTTGTGCAATGAACATTTTTTATTTATACACTTTAAGAGTTTTTTGTAACATTGTACTGATGTATTATCGACTTATCGGGAGAAACGATAAGCCATTTTTAACGACCTATCCGTTAAGGCTTTTATCGGTCACATGCCTCTTTAACCCTCAGGACACTGGGTAGAGTTTTAGGCTCAAAAAATCGATTTTTGGTTTTTAGTTGCAAACGATTCGGAATGAAATGCTGAATACACTAATATATATTTTGTTTATTTTTGGCGTGTTTAAATGCCCTAAAGCGACATTTAAATATGGCGCCACCAGGACCACGCCCCCTTTCAGCACATTGCACTCGATTCGCAACTTCATATTATCGAAATGTCGCTTCTAGTGTTTTAATTTCTATTTTTTCGCTGGTTGGTAGTTCTGTTGGTTGCCTGGGAACAAGTGACACTCGCTAGGCGTCTGTGTACGCGTTTTGTTTACGAGTTACATGTGATTTTGTGTGGTTAGGTGCTTGTGTTTTTTAGCTGAGTATTAGCGTGTTGTTAGTTTGTTTAGCATTGTCAGTTTGTGTTGTAATTAGCATTTATTGCATTAGATAATGCCTAGAATCAAGAAGTTCGGCAGGGTAAATATTATGCCCGGAGGAATTCGAATAATATTGAAACTCCTGTGACTTCAAATATTCAACAGCATACTCCTCCTAGTGCATCGAGAAGAAAGCTGTGCTATACAGATAATGATACATTTTCTGTAAATAATGGCGTCAGTGAATCAGGGTTTATATTAGTGGACACACAAGTACTGAGTAACTTAGTACAAAGATTTGTAAAATGCAGTTATTGTGACAGTAAAAACTGTATTGTAATAAGTGAGCAACCAGAAAGCAGAAGGGGTTTGGCCACAAAAATGAGCATTACATGCAATTCATGCTCAAAAAGTGATTGCTCTATGACATCTACAACTGTAAAAAGAAAATATGAAGTAAATCTAAGGTTTGCTTATGGAATGAGATGTGTAGGCAAGGGACAAAAGGCTGCCCAGACTCTTTGTGCAATTATGAATCTGCCTCCTCCACCTACAAAATTTTCCAGTTATTATAACATTATAATGCAGCCATTGAAGGAAGTTGCAGAAAATAGCATGCAGTGTGCTGTACAAGAAACTGTAATTGAGAATGACAGTTCCAAAGACATTTCTGCAGCTTTCGATGGATCATGGCAGAGACGCGGTCTTAGTTCTCTGAATGCAGTGGTTACTGCTACATCATTAGAAAATGGGAAGGTGATAGATGTTGAATGTATCACCAAGTATTGCAGGCAGTGTAAATTAGAAGAACCACGTTCATGCACTAAAAATTATGATGGCTACAGTGGTGGAATGGAATGCGAAGGTGTTTTAGCTATTTATAGGCGTTCAGTCATTTCACAGTGGTGTACGTTATGTTTATTACTTAGGAGATGGTGACTCAAAGGGTTCCTAAAAGTGCAAGAAGCTAATGTGTATGGAACTGACATTGAAATAAAAAAGCTGGAGTGCATTGGACATGTACAGAAGAGGATGGGTGCAAGACTCACAAGATTACGGAAAGAAAAAAAAGGAATAAAACTAAGTGATGGAAAAACTCTGAATGGAAGAGGCAGATTAACTGACAGTGAAATAATGAAATTGCAAACATATTATAAGTTGGCCATTATGAGGCACAAAAGTGACAGTGATGTTTCTGCAATGAGAAAAGCAGTATGGTCAATATTTTTCCATAAACTGTCTACAGATGCCAGTCCTCAACATGCCTTGTGCCCCAAAGGAGAAGACTCGTGGTGTGGGTACCAGAAGCTATAACCAGGGAAACCTATGAACACAAGCATAGCCTTCCTCAAGCTGTTATGGATGAAATAAAACCAGTGTTTAGAAGTTTGAGTGATCCTGTCCTGCTTAGCAAGTGCCTCCATGGACAGACCCAAAATCCAAATGAAAGTTTCAACCATTTGATTTGGGAAAGAGCTCCAAAAAATGTTTTTGTTGAATATAATACCTTACAATTGTGTGTTTATGATGCTGTAATCTGTTTTAATGAAGGGGCAAAGCAAAGGGCAGAAGTATTGAAAAAACTAGGACTAGAGCCTGGATTAAACATGTTAGATGCTCTTCACAGAATTGACAGAAGACGCGTTATGGAAGGGGATAAATTTGCAGAATGGCAACAAAAGAAGCAAGAATAAAGAAAAGGGCTGAGAAAAGGAACTTACAGGGTGAGGAAGCAGAAAAATGTGACACATATGTCCCAGGGATGTGCTAATCAATGGTATGTACATGAATTTTGTTTTTTGCCGTTTTCCGAAAGTTGATTTTTTTCTTATTCAGGAACCTATATCTCAGGAACTATTAGTCTTAACAACTTCATTCTTTTTTTAAAAAATGAAATTTTCTTTCCAGTCAGTGAACATTTAACTTGCTTAAGTGATAACTATTATTTTAAAAATAATAATACCCCATTTTTTAGAGGTGTAAAGTTAATGTATAATTCAAAATGTTTTTATCAAAAAGTGTGAAGGTGTAGTTGTAAAATATTTCACTGAATGTATTAAACTATTAATATGGAACATTTTTGAATCAGGAGTAAAAGTTGCTAAAGTTGATAGTTTTTCAGCAAAAGGTACCTAAAAGTAGAGTTGCAAATTGTCTTTACGATTGTTGATTGCTAGTTATTTATTTCTAAAATATGATAGAATTGATGCAGATTAATTTACTTTACACCATATTGTTCATAATCATTTGTTTTGCAATTGTACAAGTTTTCACTGCATTACATAAAATAGCTGAAGAGAAACAGCATGTTAAAAATGGTAAAATTTCGGGTGGAAATGCTTTGTAAACTCTACCCAGTACCCTTAACATGCAACCCTACAGGATTGTTAAGTGCACTTGTACCTATACATGCTTAGTAACGGGTTTTAACATCCTTAGCAACGTAAATAAACAACCATCGATTACTCGCAAGACAAATGTTTGCAAAGAGAAAACATGGCGATGTACAAAAATAAAGATTTATTAAAATAAAGGTAACTCATGTTAGTTTAGGGAAAATTATTGTTAATTGTAATATTATTAATAGTGAAATTATAAAAAATACATTACGTAAATTAACCTAATTTTCCTGACATTGCACCACATGAAACTCATCTCCGGTAATCATATTTATTGACGAGGTGAAGGTGTCGCCACTGGAAGTCAACGGCGCCTGCACCAACTTCCTCATCTAACGTCATTTCTTTAGATATCTTTAGGTTTAGGAAAATTATTTGCATTCATTTTTCTCAAACTACGGTTTACGAATGTTGTTTAAATAGATATATCATGAGCAACACCCCACAATATCGTACTAACGTGCCGCAACCACAGAATTCATTTCTTTACTATCGCAGTAACGTCGTAAATTTGCGCGTAAATCATGAGACTTTATAGTGACAGATAACATGCTGAACGTACCACGAAATGTTACTGCCTCGTCCAAATGAAAAATCTGGGCTCCGCTACGCTTCACATCGATTTTTAACTTTTGGCATCTTCAGTAATAACCCTCATAACATTACTAGGTATTTTAATAGCTATAAAAGTCTGTCGTCCGTTAAGAACTGTCGAATCAAATGAGTTTCAACTAAAGATGACGTTGAAATAAACTTAATCGAAGAAATGGTATTTCCTGTTTATAAAGATTTTTCCTTGTACGTAAATGGCATTACAAGAAGTGTTGAACTTCTCACGAACGATAATACAAAGAACGTGCTCAGTGCTCAAAGGCTATTTATCAGCCTAATGATGTTAATAGCTATAACCTGCTAGTTCTCTCCGTTACGTGCTTGCAAGACTAGGCTAGCGGTTGGAGGGGAGGTGTCGGACGCTTGCAGTCGTCTGGTAATTGTTACCGCCACCGCCTCTACAGCGGTACTCAACAGCACGACCTTGTCTCCTGCAGCGGCAGGAGTGGCCCGTGTCAAAAAAATTCTTGCGTAACAGCGCGGGTCGAAGGGACGGAAACTCGTGGCGGAGAGCGGCAGCCGCGGCGCGCGCTCGCTTTTCACCTGTCACGCGCGCGCCGTTCGTAAATTGTGCTGCGTTTCCTGCCCACTAGGCGCTCGGAAACAAACAGCACGTTCTTTTACGCCAGCATACCGTTCACAGAGCGCTATCTGATTAATACGCGTGTTATGAAACGCAACCTTTGAGTCCAAATAAACCACCTTTTTTACTGAATGAAGTTTAATTGTCTTAGAGATTACTATCCAATATAAAATTGAAAATTAAGTGTTGTGAAAAGAAGAGTTTGTTTTAAAATTCGATTTACAAGATACAATTCACTTGATTTCATTCTGATTCGTATGAATAGGTGAACAGCAAGTAAAAATAATCTACAGTTGACGGGAACAATTCAACAGTCCTGATAAATTCACCCCTTCAGTTTTACTCATATTATAGTCTTATGAAGATTCCTTCTTTGTAGGAACGAAATTGGTATTTTCATTAAAGCCTTGCAACCAAATGCATCCAAACAACTATTTATTGATATCATTTTATAATTAAAGTTAACTAAGAATTATTATTTACATTAGCCATCTACAAAAAAGTAATTTTCGAGAAGTATAACAGACAAAAGATACTAAGTGCCGTTTTCCGATGTTAAACAAATGACTAAATGTCTTTCCATCCCACTTCGTATTTTGATTTATCGTTGAGCATAATTTTGCAATAACTTATAGTATTGATTTGCTGTTTTCAATTAAGAGGTTAATGGAATACGGGACATTCAAACTCTGAAAACAACATTCGTACTTCAGATTAACAGTAGGAAGCGTCAATATTACACAATAGGTTTGTAGATATGAAATAAAGTACTTCGTGGTAGTCCTCTGGATAGTAGTCAAATATTAACATTGTAGACAATGTCAGTTGAAGAAAACTAACAGAATTGGAAAGGGAAGAAAAGGAAACTATTAACATGAAATCAAGGTCAGACATTTTTTATACACTGATTTATTAAGCGGAAGGAAATATTACTGTAAAGGTCATAGCACGTCATACGCAGTTTTTAACTGTTTTTTGACGTAAAATAAATAAAATAAATAAATAAATAAAGATTAAGGAATAAGAGAGGAATAGGAGTATTTAGTAGGAAAGGTAAAACGATGACAATCATGTAAATTCCTAAATAATGACAAAGTACAGGTCGTACGTTTTACACAAGGTAATGAAATAAAGATGTTTCAGCAACAAAAAAATAATATGACACTGTACTTACAACATTGTAATTAATTCCACTATGAAGACTATTCACAAACAGGAAAAAAATATTGAGAAAAAGTTCTTCCTAAATTTTCCAAAATTAACTCTAAATCACGCAATGATGAATTGCATCAAATATTTAATGAAAAAATGTGCTCAAGTGCTTCAAATGCAACCGACAAGACGTATAATTCAATGAATGAATACCGTAATATATTTATTCAGGAAAAAGTGCAAAATTAAGCCAAGAATTGGGCTATTGTAAGGGAACTCAATCCAATAAAAAGGTACAGAACAAAGAAGACTGACCTCACGGGAGGTCTTTATAGACAAAGTAATCAAGTAACTAGGAACAAGTTTGAATGAATGAAAAACGGCTATCTTGAGAGACGGAAATCTGAATTCCTACCTCTGTAATAAAATGAATTACAAAGCCACAGTCTTCATGAAAATACAATTTTAGTACTCAACAGTACGATAACTAAATCGTTTGCGAATTCCAAAAAAATGAAAAATATGAACTCTGACAATAAAAATATTTATGCTGAAATGAAAATTTACTTGTAGTAACTTTGATATTTTATAATCGATCGTGTAGAAAATGGGGACAATCACTCTTAACTGCTACATTACACATTTTAGATACGCAAATCTCTTCACTTCTAAGTCAGAGTTCTGTTTATATTCTCTACACTCCTCTGGTCCTCCTTGGACGGGAGAAGTGTTAAGAAAAAGCTCGCTTCGAACAGCTCTCAGTGCGATCGAGTACTGAATACAAACAATCGAACACGTACTTGAGGCTTCATCATCAAGAGTTCCCCTGTTATGCCACTCTCACAAGCGACAAGTGAATGACAAACACAAACCAGGTCATCCCATAGAGCGACTGCGTCCTGACCTCGGGTCGAGGAGCGATCTGACGGCCAACGGGTGGCTTCTCCTTACAGAGGCACTCACGCAGCCTGTGTCGTCCGAGAAATGCCTCCGGTATAGAATAATTGCTCTAAGAAGAGAACGCTTTGACAGCTACTGCTTGTAACTGATCACAAACTGACTGATTAAAAATACTTACCATTGATTACAATTGAATCATTTGCAAAAGGCTTCGACACAACTTACTGCAAAACCATCAACCAACATGACTTTCATTTGTCTTCAGACCTGTCAAATCGGTCCCTTCCTATAGTAAATTCTCTATACCGGACTGGTCACGGATAGGGATGCAACATAGATGACGAGGTTCCAAAACATCGATAATTTTGTTGAAATATGAATGACAAATTACCATAATCACAATATTATAAAAATGAGAGTACGAAATAATAAATGATGGTAACTTTGTTAATTTGCGTGCTCGAACTAAACGAACGCTGTTCGTACTACCTTCGTGGAGTAAAGTATCTCTAGCCGGAGACCCCGATGCCATGGTATTTCCGTCGTCTTTCTTCGTATTTTGAATATACAGAGACGGTCAACGCATGCGCCGTGAGCGTAAGGCCGATTTTTCTCGTAGCCTTATTCGCTGAACTGATGATTTTCTCTGAAATCGATGTTTGAAAACATCGATGGGTTTTAGTCTATTATTCACATCGATGTGTCAATATTGAACACCAATGTTTGGTAACATCGATATTTTGATCTCGAAGTCGCATCAGTAATCCCGAGCGCTACGATCGCTGGGAGAGGCACGCGCAAAAAGAGGGGGAGGAGGTGGAGGAGTCAGATGACGTGATGGAGTACTTCAAGGCGGGGAAGAAGGAGAAGGAAGAGAAGGCATAGAGGCTATAGCTGAAGGAGAAGAATGTGGAGAAGTTGAAGAAGATGAGACAGACTTTGGAGCAGGTGGAGGAGACAAAGAAGGTGAAGGAGGAGATGGAGTTGGATAATGTGAAGCAAACGAAGGTGGAGGATTCAAAGTAGACGAAGGAGGCGAAAAGGACGTGTAAAAGAAGTTGAAAGTAGAAGAGAAGGAGGTGGAGGAAAAGTGGGAGAAGAAAACGCGCCTGACGTTGAGAAAGAGATGAAGGAATGAATACATAAAGACCTTTGAGGAAGAAGAAGAAGGAGAAAAGAAGAAAAATGGAGGAGGAGGAAAAGGGAGAGGAGGAGAATTGGGAAACGGAAGAGGGGAGGAAAAGAAGGAAACGTAGGCGAAGGATTAAATGGAGAATAAGGAAAAAATTAGGATAATAGGGAAACGAGGGAATAGAGAAGGAGGAGGAAATGGAAAAGGAGCAAAGGGGTTGAGGAGGAGATTTAGGAGTCACACAAGAATGCAACGTCGTTACCACAAAGAGAAGAATGAAAGAAGTATAGAAGGAGGCAAATCTGACAGGTAGAAGGAAAAGAAGCTGTTTGGAGAAGAATTGCAAAAGGAGGTGTCTAAAGAGATAATTTTTATGGTAGAGCTCGAGAATGCCCTGTTGGAAGGAGGAGCAGATGGAGAAATGAGTAAAGAATGTGGAAGAACATTGGATGAAGGAATTAAGGACAAAAGGAAGAAGAGAAGATTACGGAGGGAGAGAACTAGTAGAAGTTTGCGGAGGAAGAGAAATAGTAGACATTACGGAGGAGCAGAAGTAGTAGAAGTCTACGGAGGAAGAAGGAAGTCTGTGGCGGCAGAACAATAACAGAAGTCTATGGACAAAGAAAGACAATGAAATCTGTGGAGGAAGCAACATGTTAAAGTCTACGGAGGAAGAGAACGCCAAGAGGCCCACAGCGGAAGCGGGAGGACGGCGAAGACCATGGCGGTTGGGTGTCTGGGGCCGCCCTGGCGCCGCCGGTGGCCGCGCAGGAACAGCGCTGCGACCGCCAGCGGCCCGCGCGGGGGAAAGTGAAATGCGGTGGCGGCGGCGGCGGAGGTGGTGCACCAGTTGCATCACGCGCCCGTGACCTCGCGGAGGGGGAGGCGGAGGCCCGCGAAGGCGTCCCACAAGGCCTATAAAGGCGCCCGTCGCGCGCCCAACCGCAGACTCGATCCGCAGCCCGCAGCCCGAAGACACCCGCCACACCGCAGCCATGTACAAGCTGGTGAGTGACAGGCCATGCTAGCGACCAGGATCATCACGTTTTGCAAACTGTAGCAACTACTACCGTGTTATGTTAGGCGTGTTTTGTATTATTTACAATGTGAAAAACTATTTTTCGGCACCGCGAAAGAAACGGGTTTGAAAAAAATGTTGTGGTAAATTTTGATGTTTTCTATAGCAAACTCTTTCATAAATTTTGAAATATGTCATTTTTAATGAGTATGAAATTTAAAACTGTTTAATTTAAATGATTTTTGCGTTAACAACTTTTTAAGTTTGATATTTTGGTGTTTTACATATTTTTGTTCATTTCGCTTTTTTATTTTTGGGTTTGCGCGCTCTCTCGACAATTCGATTGCAAATTCTTTTTGGATTCTTTATAATCCAAATTTCCTTGCAGTGATTTAACAAATTCTAACATCGCTTTAAAGAATTGTATTCAAAAGCAAATACTGACTTGTGTGCTGAGTCATCTGTCATCGTCATGTAATTACATTCATTACTCAATGTTACTGACATCAGTTTTGATATTATTTCACTGTACATCAAAATTAATAATTTGTAATAGTCTTGAATGGATTCCTGAAATATCGATACATATCCACAATAATCATTAGAGAAAAATAAACTGTAGGTACAAGAATGGTTCGTATTTTCCAAATCAGAAATTCGAAATCTACGAAGTACTAGATCCAACTCCATACCTGTGATCCGAACTCTATGATTTGCACCAAGCCATGCGTCTCATCTTGAGGCGTGATTACAATCCAATATCCAAATGAGTTGTGTACTTTTACTCAAGCTTAGTATTCTCTATCATCTATGAAAAGAGGAAATCATAGTAACAAGATATTTGGAGCGACATAGTAGCAAATTCTATTTATTCTTCAGCAATTTAATAATTTTGCTAATCGTTAGGTATTAAACTCGCAAAATACACCAGCTTGTCACTTACATATCCGTTGTAGATATAATTAAAATTTTAAGTGAACTTTTGATGCAATTTAAAGTAAATTGTAAGGTGTGAAATTCGACTTGTTAAGTGTTGACTTGTTAGGAAGATAAAAAATTTGGAAGTTAAATTCTTATCTTTTAATTAGACAATTACAAAAATAACAGCTCAGATACAGTTCGTAGTACGTACCTACTGTAAACGAATTCGGAATAATTTCCAAAAGTATTTTTTGAAAATAATTGATCTATTATTTATTTATCCCTATAATATTAAAACCTTAAGGTGTTAATTAGCAATGGCAACTAAAATCAATTTTTACTTTTTACAAACGTATGAAATTGTAAATATTGGAAGTACGCCTTGGAAGTACAATATCAATCGATATGGATGCTTTCATGTAATTTGTGAAAGTCTTTCCTATTGTAGGGGATCATATATTCATCAATTTCATAAATAGCATTATTTATGTTAAACTTTGAAGACAATAAATTTTAATTGATTTCTAAATAGTTCATTCATAGGGTGTGTTAAAACTTGTGTATATATAACAACATTCAAAGTATTACATTGGGAAGAAATACATTTATTAATTTACTTACTCATGTATTTATTGAAAGGATATGTCCAAAAATTACATAATTAGAACACCTATTTGTAATTAAACAAAATCAGTTAATTAATTTTGATTAAATTTACACAATAGCTTATGAGAGTTGATCAAAATCAGTATTAAGTTCCGTAATACATACATGTACAAAAATTACATTCCGATATCGTACCCATAAAGAAGCATTAAACCATTCGTCGTACAATAACATTTTAATATAATATATAATATTTTAAAGACGCAGAAAACTTTATTACATAACGAATAATCTCTTTTCAAGAAGACAGAGATACTTATGCATCTCCACCGAGCGTGAAGAATTTAATATGCCGTCTCATCTTTGGGAAGCATTCCGTGACATGACAGAAGGTCTGCAAGAATTCTCGCGTTTACTTCCTCAGGATCTGACAGTAATTTTACTTCGTTTAACTATAGCGAACAGAATTCTTTCGGATTTTGTGAGAAATATTAAAGTGCATTTATAGTTAGTGAAAATACTTCTAAAACTATGACATTTTTAATGTTTTTTCGTAATTTTTCTTTCATATGTAATTAAAATTGTATTTTAAAATTTAATTTTTTTAACACAATACATTTAAAATACTAAATTAATTGAATACATATGTATTTTTATTTCCAAGTGGTTAATTTGCGGACAGTAATATTTTAAAGAAACTTTTTTAAAGACCTTATTTCCTTGAGGATAATGGGCAAAAGGAAATGCTGTTTGTAGAAGTTAGAAAAAACGAATGAAACATAATTTCGAAACATCATCGTAAATGGTATAATGTCGCATGGAGACATTAGCGAAAAGGTGAGAATCGTGCAAAGTAGCACGTGTGACAATGACAAGATAGCCGCATGTGCAAGACAGTGGGAAAAATGGACTCCAATGAAAGTGACGAAAGCAGGAAAGTGGTCGACGTTTCATAGTACCGTAATACTAATGACCCTGTGACGAAGTAATGAAGAGCAAAGAACTTCATCTGTAAGACATTGAATGCTTCAAGACGTTGAGGATATGAAACAATGTAACGGACAACCTGAATGACATCAAATGTAACCGAGAGTCATTTATGAGGAATTTGAAAACAGGAATACTATTAACCCTCGAATCCTGAAACAGACTGGCAATTCAAAAACGCGAATTTATGCTGTTTTTTGTCAAACGTATTTGAAGAATTCTAGCAAATTCTCCAATCAACAAATTTTACCAAATCCTCTTAATTATAACGATTTTTTAAAAATTCTTCAAATACTTTAGTTTCAAAATTAATTTTTTCACAATTTCGAGATTCTACATTTAAGATGTCAGATCTTCCAGGACCTACTTGTTGGGTTCTCGATTTTACTGAAGCTTCACTTCATCAAACCTCAATTAGTTCTAACAGTATAATGACGCTAAGATTAACAATCAATGCCGTCCCATTTTTTAAAAAAAACTGAAAATTCAAATGATTAATTAATAATAGCTATCCTGTGTCTGCCAGGGCCACCTGATAGTCAGGGTAACTTACATCGAAAACCTTTTCCTCGAGCAGCCACATCGAGAAGTGTACTACGCAAATGTTGTTAGAAAATGCAAATAAAATTTCTAAATAGTTTTGCCAAAAAAATCAAGGAACGGTTTATTGCTAGTGCGTGCGATGGGAGTCGTGCGCGGGAGCGAAAGCGGGGCGGGGCCATCGGATGGGCATCGGCGACGCGGAGCTGCCCCAATGCGGAAGCCATACAGCGGCGGCTCATGATGCAAATCCGGCGGTGGCTTCCGCGGACCGGCTTTCCCCGCGACGCGGAGGCAGCTTCGTGGCAAGGCGACATACGACAAGTTTTTTGGTAATCCAACCAAATGTGTTTCCCTTAATAATTCATATTACCTATGAACGCTGGGGAAACATTTTTATAAACACGTTTTCATATACACATCACCCTTCAACGTCGGTTCATGCTCGCTCATTAAAAATAATCATTTGCAAATACAAGAATAGAAACTTAATAATGACATAAATATTTATAAGAAGAGCAATAGCAAAAACGAATGGTTCATAAAAAATTATACTCTTTAATCAAAGTTTACACAAAATAGCAATCACGCCTTAGTATTTCTAACGGTTGTGTCCTGCGAAACAATATTGTTGTGTAAACTCGTTTGTTTTCAATGACTTTGAGGTATTATTTCTCTAAAACATTTAGCTGTGTACTCCCGTTGAAAGGAAAGAAATAACCCTCAAGATATCAAAATTTCATATAACGAGAATAGAACCTACAAAAGTTCAGAATAAAACTTTACCTTTATACATAAATATAAACATGTCCAATTCAGAGACACTAATTACTCTTCTTCATACTATTCTAAAAATATATAAAATGCAGATTCAAGACAAAAATTGGCTCTCTTAGAATTTGAAATAAACATTCGTCCATCTGACCCCATTCACTCCGAAACCAACTAACGACAACCCTCGGACAAAGCTAGCTGACGTCAATTATTAAGGAGAACAAGAAAAAACAGGCGTCTCCAAAGAAAAGAGAACCGAAGGCAGTGGCGCGAGAGCGAGATACGCAAAGGGCTGGGCGGCCACCTTTGGCGGGGAAGGACGAAACGCACGCTTCCCGCAATTTTCAGACTCCACCTGGGCTGCCTCGACCCCAGATCACAAGTTCCTACTCCCCTGCCCACCCCAGCCTTTCCCCTCGTTTCCGCAACCCGCTGCACCTCTTTCCAACTCTGCCTTTACCAGCCGCTCTGCTCCGAACATCCGCCTCCCAACACCCCGTACCCATTTTTATCTCCTTTCTTTTCCGATTTATGCTCTCTGCTTAAAACTCCGTAATCCCCGTTCCAGACACCCGACACCATGTTACCGTTCCACGCCCCAGACTCAACCCCATGGTTCACGCGGTAGACTCCACCCCATGCTTCACGCCCCATGCTTCATGCTCCCGATTGTCAGCATGCCATGCTCATTTCAAATTCTCCTGTTTACGCTCCCCGCTGCCACCGTCCGTGCTTGTATCCCCGCCCCCGCGCTGGCTGCGCAGAGGCCACGCGCCGTCCGCCGCCCACTGTTGTCGCACGTGCGGCGCGCGCCGGCGCCCCCGCCGCCAGGGGTGGCCAGCCCCGCGAACAGCGCTCCCAACGATCACATGAAGACCACCGCCTCATGCAACTCAGAGGCCAGTCAATGTTATTCCCTGAACTTCAGGGCAACCCTCGAGTCCCTCTATGTCCTGAATAGATTCCGAAGCTCGAGAAAGCCCCAGGGTTCATTTCCGTGCTCATCTTTTTAGAGAGTTTGGTGTCATTTGAGAAGTGCAATGCCAAAGGATTAAGAATGAATTAAGGTTTAGAGATGTAATGTGCAATTAGATGTTGCCACTAATGCCCGGAAACGTCCGGAACATCCGGACGTAAATACATCCGGAAACGTCCATTTCTTACGTGGGGTTCGAACCTATATTCCTTGTGTTCTCAGTACCTAATATTTGAAAATGTCAGTTCTTAAATGTTTGAAGTCTTATTCCTTCCTAGCAGACGTTTATCAAAGAATTTTCATTTCTATTATATACGCCACAACTTTCAATGAATTCTAACAGTTTTAATACTTTTACAAAGTAGAAATAAAATTGTATTTATAAATTCATATTCACGTGATTACCAATGTAGGCATCATAAATGACCTTCTATAATACTCAAAATCTCACTTTTAAAATAGTGGTCTCCTGTAATGTTTTTTTTTCTCAACGAATAAGAATCGAGCGCGTTTGAGAGAAGCACGATGGTCATACATTTCTTATTACGAGATACAAAACCATAAAAGAACCAACACTACTTTCACTGTATTGTGCGAGCTTCATATAAGTTCTCGGTCGTGCAATATTCATTAAAGTAAAACTTTCCGCCAAAACGGAAAGAACTTTCGAACATCACAAGCTTTCGAATGATATGCAACTCGTGTAACTTTCCAGCAATGTCGCTCACTAACACACGCCTTCTGAACTCCGCCGAAAATCCACCCATACGATGTAGCAAGACGCTAAAAAAGTCTACGCACTCGCTTTTTCCCGACCCCTGAGAAAAAGGTACGCATTGTGTTGCCACCTCGACTTCTTCCGAGGCATCTCAAAGATCTCATACTCCCTCCACATCTCACTCACAATGGTCTGTGTTGCTCCCACTGCCGCCACCGCTATCCCCGCCGCCACTGTCGAAACCACTGCCACCTCCGCCGCCACCGCCGTCACCGCCGCCACCTCTATCCCTACCGTCGCAGCCGCAACCGCCACCGCCACCGCCATCGCCGTCAGATATATTTTCAGCCCGTCACATTGCCATTACTGCGACACCACTTCTCCGACACCTCTGCTGACATGACCGCCAATCCACCACCGCTACCTTCACAATCGTCGTTACCACCAGTCACCACAATCGCCACCACTACCGCCGCCACCATCGTCTTCGTCGCCGCCGCCTGGCACACGAGACACCGCCACAAAGGATCGCCCCAGAAAGTAATCGATACCTCGGGCCATGGAGCTCTGACGCGCGACTCTTCCAGTCCAATTAGGCCTCGTGTGGGATGGGCGCGTGTCGACGGTCGATGGAATTCGATGGGTCGACGAGGGCATCGTTCTGGAGCGGCATCGCATTCTAACGACCCTGCGTATAGAAGGAGCCCGAACGGCAATTACGGCACTGACGTCTGTCGCCGATCAGAACAGAAATGTTCCAAACAGAGGAACTACTTTACCTCTAGCAGCCTTACGGGGATGCTCTCTTCCTAATTGGTTCCGAAGAACAAGTTGAAAGAATACAAGCTATTCGTAGTCCTAATTTAAGAAAGTTTGGTATCTGAAATGCCAAGGTCCCAGAAAACCGGCGGAGAGTCCATGAAGGTCGAAAACGGGTAGCAAACAACACGTGCGGGTGAACCATAAGGGGGTGATTTGCTCATACTAATTGATGGTATTAGTCAGAATATTGCGTGCTTTTGGTCAGGAAGGTCGCTGGCACAGAAAGCGGTAGTGGTGTTTACTCGTTAAGTGCTCAAGATGACATCGTGATGCCAGATCACGCAACATTTCTAAGGTTCTTCTTACATATCATAGTTCTCATGCAGGCTATTGCGTAATACCTAATGCAGATGGCAGGGAAAGTTTTGTCAACAATACTAACTACTGAAACACGAGGCACTCAAATACAAATTCTCGAGTTAATTTCGTAACTATGTCAAAAAATTGTATTCGTATCATTTGAGTTGATTTTATTTCCCTTACATACATTGTTAATTACTTTATTGTGCAAAATAGTTAACGAAGTACCACTCGCGCGACTTTTCTTGACCGATAGATTGACGAAATGCGGGCGGAGTGGGGGTATTAGTTACAAAGACAGCCACTAGAGGATTTTCAGTAATGCCAACCTTTGGTAGATGAAACTCAAACCCGCTATGTGTGCGGGCAGGTCATCGCTCTGGGTAGGCAACAGCAGGGACAGTACATAGGAGTTTTGGTGCCTTCCTTGAAGGTCCTGGACCTGCCTCAGATATTTCTTTAGGTAATGGTAATAAAGCTGAACAGAAGTTCTCGACTATGAAAGCAACTAGCTTTGACTAGCTTCTGTTTCGTGCCAACAAAGTTTTAATGCTGGGAATGTTGTCATCAGTGCTCGCTGCGATCTTTTGCCTTCAGCTGTTTATGGCTCCAGGGAGGGGGAAGCAAGGTCATCGGTCAAGAAAAGGTGCGCGCATGGTATATTTCTTTCGTAACAGCTTCACGGTGGAAAATAATGAACACAACGGTTATTGCATGCAACGAAATCTGAGATATTACCTTAAGTTTTTTTTCTTTTTTGTTTCCCATGCATAGGAATTGCGACAAAAACCTGCAACTAACAACTCATTACGGGTTTCTTGGGTGTATCATTGTCTTAGTGCAGGCGAAGTCGCAAGGAAAACGTTCAAAGATCGTTCGAGAGCTCAGAGCTTTGGGTTCATTTTATTAGAGAAAGTCCTTCAATGAATCATAAACGAGTTAATGTTTGAATTTCATTCCTCAAATTCCTGCTATTTCCTCTAGGTAAAGTTTTAATTTTCACTCGTCCTTTTTGGAACAAAATCTAAAACTTTTTTATTCTAATCAGAGAGAAGCAATTGATGCGTAGTCTGGGGGTACAGAAATTGTAAAAAATAACATAAGTGAGATATTCTTACAAGTGTAGTGTGACTTGAGAGACCCAAAATGGGGAGGGTATTGTCCTATCGTATTGGCGAGTTTGATAGGTATAGCAAATGCTAGAACATTATCGCTTCAGCATCTAAAACATAAATAATATTGTAGTAGAATTACGATTTAAATTAATTAACCTGAGTGCGAGACATAATCACAAGAGCAAAGCATTAAGAAGAATGACACCAATAAAGTGGCATCACAATGCTTTGTAACTTCCTGTAACTTGAACGTAACACCGATAACTTTCAAGTATATTTACAAACAAACGTACTGAAGCAACGGAATTCTAATTATCCCTCTGTTCTATCTAATTATCTTCTGTTAAACTACTTGTGATTATAATTTGTGCGTCATAACTTCCGTGGAAGACTTCACACTTACATCATTTCATGAATTAATTCGAGATAAGTAACTAATTGTAGAAGTTTCTAGAGGAATTCTGACTTGAGAGCGGTGCATCAAAATCCGTATGGCAGGGTTGCTGACCCTGCGTAAAGGAAGTTGACCAGCGACAGGTGGTCGAGCACAGGCGAATGTGAGCCGAGCGTGACCGAGCGTGTCTGAACACAACCGTGCTCGTGCGTCAGCTGTAGCATTCTCAGCGCGTTCTCGCTCTACAGACGCATATATTTCACCAATTGAATTCACATATGCCACGCGCAACACACTTGTTATCGGAACTCTTTTACGGTTTTCCAATCAGTACACGCACGTTGGGGCGGTAGAAGCTGACCAATAACTAGTTTGACAGCGTAGGCTTCCGCGGCTGATGTTAGTGTCTAATAGGCTTTAGTCCTAGGCATAGGTGCCAATCGTTTCGGCTGTCATTTTGCGACCTTCCTCTAGCTCATTCTGCGCCATTCCAACAAAACAAACTAGCATACAGTTGTCGGGAAAGATGAGGGTACATTACTAATTTTACATTGCATTTATATTTGTAAATCTCCTACACTATCATCTTAGTTACAAAACAGAGAAAGGATCAGTCATACCACATGAGAATGTGTTTAATATATGTATGTATTAGCATTTTAGGGTTGTACGCAGTTGTATAACAGTATGCACCATTCTCTTAAACATCTTTTACTCTATCCAAAAGCATAATTAAATCAAAGACGATGGAGCAATTTTTTTGAAAATTTTGAAAATGTTCCAGGGATTTCATGTAAAATACCTCCAAAATTACAATATCGGTTTCAATTTGAAGGGTTTCGCGACATCAGCCACGTCGATTTAGGATTGTCAATTTTGGAGAAAATTGGTTCAACGGTTTAGTCGTTAGCGTTGTTAACGAACGGACGGACGGACAGAAAGACGTTTTGTCGTCATTCGATTTTTCGGTAACAAAATCTCACAAACATGGACTCTGGCTACACCACGTGTCAAAGAATTTTTTCTAATTTTAGCACCAGTATTTAACCACTTTTTTGTTGCCAGGGTCTTGTAATAAGACTTTTTCTGCCGAAAATCCACCGTTTTTCCGCGCAGCGTAACTTTCCCTCTACGTAAGCGGTAGCAAGAAAGTTAAAAAAAAAAAAGTGACCCGATGTGCCCTAAGCCGCCATCCTGATTGAGGTTTTCTGGGTTTACTCAATCGCTTAAGGCGTATGCCGGGATGGTCCCTAGTTTTGCACTCCCAGACGTAAATGTACAGATTTCCCTCCCCTCTTATATGTTACTACTCTGTATAAATGTAAATCAGTGGTTAGGCGGAAGAGCAGGCCCTATGGCCTGAGCCTCGCCATAATAAAGACACTATTATTATTATTATTATTATTATTATTATTATTATTA
Organism: Teleogryllus oceanicus; assembly: GCA_964035755.1. Classification (NCBI taxonomy): domain Eukaryota; kingdom Metazoa; phylum Arthropoda; class Insecta; order Orthoptera; family Gryllidae; genus Teleogryllus; species Teleogryllus oceanicus. Next base: position 156,667,082 of record CAXIVR010000003.1, on the reverse strand, counting down.
TTATTATTATTATTATTATTACGTGCACGTGTCCGCAGGTGATCCTGCCCCTGCTGTTCGCCGCCGCGTCGGCCGGCTACCTGGGCGCGCCCCTGGGCTACGGCTATGCTGGCTACGCCGCCGCGCCCGCCGCCATCGGCTACGCCGCGCCCGCCCTGCACGCCGCGCCGCTGCTCGCCGCCGCTCCCGTCATCAAGGCGGCCGTGCCCGTCGCCACCTCCTACGCCAACGTCAACAAGATCTCCGTGAGCACGCCCATCGCCTACGCCACCCCGGCCATCGTCAAGGCGCCCATCGCCTACGCCGCCCCCGCCGTCGTCAAGACGGCCGTCGCCGCCCCCGTCGCCTACGCCGCCGCGCCCGCGCTGCTCAAGGCGCCCCTGGCGTACGGATACGGAGGCTACGGAGGCTACGGACTGGGCTACGGAGGCTACCTGCACTGAGCACGCCCGCCCGCGCGCGCACACACACACGCAACCTTTGTACTCACGCTCATCTCTAATTTTATGTTTTTTTTTCATCGCCCATAAAATTCAGCTCTTAATAAAGAAACGAGCATTATGCTAAAAAAAACTACCTTGGTTGTTTTATTTTTGACAGCTACGACCGGAAGAGGTGACTCAGGGGATTAACTGATATCACTGTAGTACCTCTAACCGGGAGGTCCTAGGTTACTGACTCCTGACCGCACCAGGATAATCGACGTACGAAAAGCTGGGTCGTGTCCTGTCGCAGTTTGGGGAGAGGGAGAATTCTAGCGGCCGGCTGCTCTGACCGGTAGTTTTCCGTGGTTTCTCCGATCTACACCAGGCGAATGCCGAAGCAATACCTTAACAAAAGGGCCAGGGACCGCGCGCGATTCTTCCTTGTCCTATCCTCACTCATTACTTACACTAACATGCACTGCTCTACAACACATGCCACAAGACCGGTCGGGATCCTAGAGCTTGTCTCGGCTGTGGCGGTGCCCCGGTGGTGGAAGTTACCTGTTTGAGGAAAAGCTAGCCGACTGGAAGGTAGGGTCGGCGTCGGATCTCACCATCCTGCAGAGAAAGATCACCGCCACCTTCCGAGGAAAACGTCCACTACACTTACGGGACTAATTTAGCAGTTCACGCGCCTGCAACCACCACTCAATCGACGGCTATCTGTAACTGTCCCATTTGTGCATGCAATGTATACAGCACAATTGGTATTTATTTCCACGTAAAATATTGCTATAATCGCAAGATTCTGAATGAATAACATTTATAGCTATATTCGCACCTTTTACACTGACACTAATTTCTAAGTTAGTTTTTTCGTTGCCCATTAAAAAAATCAGTTCTTAATACAGAAATTACCATTGTGCTAAAAATATACCTATTTTCTTCTTTTCCACAGCGGCGTTCTGATAAATAGTAACTGCGTTTTTTGTGCATGCGACATACACTATGCAATTGGTGTGATTCTGCGATTTTACACAAAATATTGTGATAATCCCTAGATTCTGAAATAACACAATAGTTCCTTTTAGAAGCCAAAACACGGAATTTGTGCAGGTTGCACATAATCACAATCAGTGTTACTGTAGGGGCGACTAGTGGTGTCAGATCGCTCAAGTTAACCTCTTTGAATCGTGTAGGACGTAAACTAATGTGGAATAAGTGATCGATAAAGCGAGTTTGTGACAGGTTTCTCGGGGTGCTCCCGTTTTCCCTGCCCATCATTTCAGCTTTGCCCTATCATCTTTCAAATCACATCATCTCACAGCTAAGAAACCATTCACCTCACACCGGCTAAGTGGCACATGACATCAATTGATGCCACTGCAGTGCCTCTAAACGAGAGGTTCTTGGGTTCGGGTCCCGACGGTGGCAGGATTTTCGACTGTAGGTTGAGTTAGGTCGAGTTCAGCCGCTGTCTGAAGGAGAATTCCAGTGGCCGGCTGCTCTGATTGGTGGTTTCTGGGATAAACATCTGGCGAATGCCGGAGCGGTACTAACAATCGAGACACTTACCGCGCGCTATTTTTCCTTCACCTATCCTAATCCGCTGCTTACACACATACACGTACATGCATTACACATGTTGCGATACTTGAACTTGTCCCGACTCGGGATTTGCGACGGTGGTGGGAAATACCTTGTTGGAGGAAACCCCCCAATAGACCATGTGTAAGTCGGTCTCGGATCTCGCCCCAAGCGGTAGATCACCACACCCTTCTCAAGATAAAAAAGCATGCCCTACACTTACGGACCCTAGTAGCTGACACGAAAATACTAATCAATCAAACAAGCCAATCAATCTTTCATTTCACCGACGTATCTCTGAGAAAGATGGCATAATCATAATAAGGAAAATGGTTCTGGTCAATCTTCATTGATGAATTCAGTACTAAACGAAACTAAAACATATTAGTTACAAAACAAACAAGAAAACTTACAAACAAACAATAAAACAAACAATAAAACTAACAACCAATGAAACTTACAAAACAAACATTGGTAAAATATTTGTTTGTCCTTCCCATAGCTACCTAAAAACATCCCTGCTTTCAATGTTTCTTACGCTCTATACCCCGATGCTGATCGACCTTTCACAGTTTAGCACATAATTAATCATTTAAGGCCAACTTGAGCCTTTCACTTCTGAGAACGCGCGGAGAAAATTACACCAACAAAAACTTAAATAGACTAGAGAGATTTAACAGACTAGTTAAACTCGCGGCGCAAGTTTATTCATATTTCGCTTCAAAGCTGTCAAGTGATTTGACAGCATTAGCATACACGTGCAACATCGTCGTCTTCTGGGTGGAAAATGAAAAACAAGCGGTTGCAGGTCGCACGCGAGATATGACTATACTTGTTTCATATTTAATGTGGCATCTATAATTAGAATCTTCAAGATGGAATTCGGCACGACTTTTTGTATCTTTCTTGGTCCTGCCGCAAGATGTTCCATGAACGCGACCGTATCAAACAGTGCCGCATATCAAGCGACTCTAGCGGCAGGACTGACAATGACGCAAAAAGCCGCGTCGAATTTCATCTTGGAGATACTACCCACAGATGCCCCGTTAGAAAAACCCAAGTATAGAGAAGGGTGATGGGAAGGCAGACGTGGATATGTAATCGCAGTCTTTCAATTGTAAGAATGAAGGAACTTCTGGAAAATCAACGAATGTATATTGTGAACAATATCACACAAGTATTTCCACCCTCTTTACTCTTGGGTTTTCATTTTTATACTTGATGAACCAGGTAAAAAAAGTGACTTCGCCAACAAGGCGGAGTATGTGATAATCAAGATATATTTCACAAGATATATTGTGACATACCAGACTGTCACACAATATTTTGATGGGAATTGGGGACAAGAATTTATTCAATTCTTCGTAAAAAGTGTAAATGTTGTGGGCATAGGCATGCAGGCAGGGCGTTCCTTAGCAACCAGGGAAGCGGAAGTAAAGAAACATAGCGCGGCAAGTAACGGCCAGAAGATTGTGATATAAGGGCATGTAGGATTTAGGTGGTAAACTAGTAATGGGGTATGACGTAGAAGGAAACTGGATATTTTTTGGTAAAACAAGAGACAGGAATGTATGAAAGTTATCGAGGGTTGAACTTTTTGTAATATTAGGGAGATGAGTTTTAGACCGTGTACCGTAAACATCGTGCTGCAGAGGTTATTGTAAATGATAGATGCGGGACTTAGTGGAATTATGTGGGAAATAATTGAGCAGTGAGGACTTTATATTTTTGGGCGTAATTCTATTTGGGACTTTTGAATAATTCTGGCACCGGGAGTGCACAAATCGGACTTGAAGAAAATACGGACGTGAGAGCAGAAAAGAGAGGCGCGAGACATATCTTGTAGTTTAGGGGATGAACTTTATATTTTATCGAAGTTGGATGAATTAATTAGAAGAAACACAGGTGTGATCTGGGCTGTCCGGGTGACGCCGCATCGAAGGCTGGGGTGCCGACGTTTCGACCGACATATTGCCGTCCTCTTCAGAGCTGTTGGAGGGGAAATGATTATCAATTATTGTGATATGGTCCTCTAAGCTCTCATATAAAATATGATGAAGATCTCTTGGGCACTCATATAAAATATGATGAAGATTTTCTTCAGTATTCATATTACAAGTCGATCAAATTGAGTTTGAATGGATTTTGTGCCACATATTTCTACTGTGGGTGGTGATCTCTTTGTCACTGGACATACTGATTTGAGCGACTACTCTAGTAATGAAAGTGCGAAGAGCCAAAGTTAGATATTTCTCTTCTTCTGCAGAATTCAGATCTCTAATTTCTCGATATATTGTACCGTGTGGCGAATTCATGATTCTTCGTGTGTCGTAAAGATTTTACTTACAATTGTTGCAACAATCGAGAATAACTCTTGTTACAATCGGATTTTGTTGCGTAATTAAGTTATGAAAGACCAAATCATTCATTAACCCGTCCAGAACACACACCTAGTTGTATTTATTAGAATTAGGATATATGTTTCGTGATTCTAAAAGTTCGTTGAAAATGATCCGTGGGTATCGACAAGGTGCCATAGCAATTTTGTCATGCAAGTCAGTGATCTTTTAATGACTTCTGATTCTATGCCTTTCAGTTGAGCCAGTTTCCCTTACAATCATGTACACAGATATTGTTTGCGATAGCCCGAAAAGACGTTTGTAGAAGTTTGTTTGTATCTTATCCAGTTGATTACTGTATCTTAGACCTCAGATACCTGCAGCGTATAGCACAGAAGTTGCTACCATGGAATCGAAGAGTTTTCTATCAGTCTGTCAGCTATCACTTTTACCTGATTAAGATTTTCGAGACTGAACCCAATGCCGTGTTTCCATTGGCCATGGCGTTGGCAGCTGCACAGTTGAATAACCCTGACATTGTGAATTGGATACCTAAATACGCATACTGCTTTATCATTTCTATAATTTCACTTCTATACTTCACTGGCCTCTCTGACCTCATTCTGTTTGACTTTTTGAATTACTCTTTTTTTTTTTAGATTAACTTCGAGGGATTTTTCCGAAAATACTGGAATAGCGTGTCTATTTTGAGTTGAAGATCCATCACGTCGGTTGCCATGATAATCAAATCATCAGAAAAAAGAAGAATGTCAGCTTTTAATTCTGTGTCAGTGAAATCTTCATCCACGAAGAAATTGGTAATGTCAGGAAGGAAAAGAGCAAATAGTACAGGGCTCAACAAGTCACCTTGTAGTACGCCTTGTGTTACTTCTATCGAATTGGCCTAATTTAACACTATTTTAATTGTATTTTTGGATGGTTTTGTTGGAAAGTGACTTTTAGCAAAGCTTTGAATTCTTTGACTAGTTTATTGTAATCAGTTGCATAAATATAAATAGGTGGGACTTTCACTAGCACAGGTTCTGAAGTCACAGAACTAGCTGATTCAGGGTCGTGTTCACTGAGTAAGTCATATCTATTTGATACCGGTACATTATAAAAAAATGTTTTTATCACTAGCTTTTCTCTTCTTGGGAATCACTTTCTTGTTTCATTGTAGAATCGTTTTGGGAGTTGTTTGTTTTAGGCAGGCTGTCTAAGGTGACAGCGGCTGCGCCTTGATGTGAAAGCGCACCTGGTTGTGGCTGATGGTGTTGGAGATGAAGATTTTGCGACTGCATTTGCAGTTGGAGTTGATGGTGATGATTGTGATCTCCTAAGGTTTGCTGAAGATGTCCGGTTGGAAATATTGGCGAATCCAAAGGTATATTATTAACAGTTTGTAACGCTTCGTTTATGCTCCGTCCGAGGTCGGAGCATACATGGTCACTGTTTGAAAAGATTTTGCTGATTTCGTTAGATTACTAGAATACACAGATGAGTGACTGTTAAGGTGTACATAATCAACCAGAACACTGGTTTATGAGCACTGTTAGCACACGAACGAAGCGAAGCACTCGCCACAGAGTGGGAGCGTCCGAAGTGCACAGTGCGACTTCTCAGAGCCAACTATGATGCAATTTCCACGCGTAATAGTTCAACGATTCGATTCAATTCAATAATGCTTATTTGACGTTGCGAGGCTCAGGTTATCAGGTCTGCTTTTTCGTCTGATCATGTAAATTTCGCTACGATACTTTCGCCTACTAGCATCAGAGAAAATATCTCTCAGGCGACGAAACAGACGATTAGAATTGAGTTCAGAGGCTTTTTGTAGGCTTGAGAATTTTTACATGATGTCAATATATAACGTTGGAGAAAACTTGGCAACATTAATCGGAAACGAAGGCTCGATCATTGATGTAAGAGTCCGTACACCGAATTGTAGGGTCTACTCTACGATTTAAGGGAAGCGTGCATTAAGAATTGTTGAAACGTGTTAGTACGTTTCATTTGTAATTATATTTCACGTAGTTTGTATGGTTTGTTTGAAGAGAAAGCAGACTAGTAGTATTACGTATAAACACTGATTGAAGCTCATAACATCAGATAAGTGCATTGTGATATACAACGATTGTTCTAGAATATTGGATTTTTGAGAACATCTACAACACGTGCGTTACTGATGCAAAACAGAACAAAAAAAGCTCATATTTCTCAATAAAATGTTATCAAATGTACCAATGTTGCAAATATGAAATGAATTAATATTGCATTCTGTGAATTAATATTGCATTTTGTGAATTAATATTGCATTCTGCTATTTCGATGACAATCCGATGTCCTTCGCAAAATTCACAACCTTGGCACATAATTGTAAAACCTAATATAAGTTCAATTTTTTAAATAAAATATTAAGATTACTTCTACTCTAGGTCATAACACAATGATTCTGAAACTTAAGGAGTATTACACAACCATAAGGGGTATTAAAAATGCCTATATAAAGTAGGTCATAGAGCTAGGCGAGATCCTAAAATATTGTACGGAAAAGTCCTTTAAATATTTGCCTATAGGATAGCTACTGCATTGAATTACCATGACTATTACTCTCATTAATATTTTTTTCATGTACGTCAGCATTTTTCTTATAATTCATCAAATGTTAACCAAACCCGCCATTATAAGTGATAATCTTGTAGCATGAAAAATATTCCCTTTGAAATCATCACCCCTTGTTACATAAGTGAATTCCGTTACATTCCGTTCATTCACAAGAACTGGATTAAGTGTAGACTGGAAACAATATCCATGAGTGGTATGTAATTATTCATAGGCGATGGTTATGTTAGTCAAATGGGGATGCAGATAAAATTCCTAAAGAAATAAAAAATCGTCGCAATTCAAGTTAAACGGTTATAATGTAAATAAGAGTGAAAGTTTCCGGGCTGGTAGGCCGTGGTCCAGTTGTCATTGAAGAGCCAAACGTTTCGTCTATGTCTGCGGTGGACATCATCAGTGGCAGCAGCGTCGTCGGGGTAGTCTCCGGGTCGGCGGCTGGCTGGCGACTGTCCACCGCAGACGTGGACGAAACGTTTGGCTCTTCAATGCCAACTGGACCACGACCTACCAGCCCGGAAACTTTCACTCATATTGACTCCGGCCGTGAAAGTCTACGATGCTATATAATATAAATAATTTGTAGTTTTATATTGTGTTTAAGTAACTAAACTGAATTCCATATCAATAGTGAAAGTTATTAACGACGAGGTACACCCCGTAAAATGTTTCCCGTGAGTTAGTAATATAACACAATATCCTTATATTTCGTATATCTTACACACAAATACAAATGTTAAGTCATATTATATAGCAATCTCCATGAAAGACCTATAAAATCGAGGTTAAGATCTCAGCTAGCATTATTGGCGCTTACAATTATGCTTTCGTAATATCAATTAAGCTAGTCAAATCCAACTATTTTATCCAATGTCTTTAAAGTTTCATCCTGTAATTATCTACTATTAATCTTCTTGCTTGAAATCTGCAAAGAGACAACCGACATGTTTATACAACCTGTGATGATCCATATTGTAAACAAAATAGAAGCAAGAACTTCGACTAAGAAATCAACTGTTCCTATTTTGTTTTTTGGCTTTGAAGAGAACGTTAGCAACAAAATGTCTTAAGCAAATGAGGACTAAATTAAGTTTACTGAAAAGTCATTTCAGAGCAAGCACAACGCATAAGAAAACTGATGAATTTTGTGCCCTCAATACGTATACAAACCTCTCGCGTCGTGAACAAGTAACTCATTCATGCATATGATCAGGCCATTGCATTGTCTCATAGCAATATATACTGGAGAAAAAAACTAACCAATTATGTATCTCGTGCAGTTGTCCGCCGAACGTTAATGACATCCACCAGGAATGTCCCCAATACACATCCGTGATGCCTTAATTTTTTAATGCAGAATTTTTAATTTTATTCCGAAAATAAATGCCAGAGTAATGTAATAAAGTTTTATATCGAAATAGGTGTTTTGGACAATATTTAACCATATTACAATAACGTAATATATTACTTCTTTCTGTAACAACAATTATTATTGATGTATTTTCAATGTTAAAGCACAGTTTTTGTATCCATAATCATAAAACAATAATATTGTAAAAACCTAACATTATTATTATAAAATGTATTTATTTAGTCCCTACATGTTGATCGGCTCAAAATAAAATTAATAAAAAAAATTATTAATAAAAAATAAATATATCATATTAATTTCAATTAAACAAATATAATTTAATGTAAATTAAATATAATATTATATAAAATTGTTCATAAGTATTATCGCTTGAAAATTGTAATCCTGTTTTCTCCAATAGGATCAATTTTTTAATGTTTTAAAAAATTCGTTACGTAAATTTAATGCACAAGAAAACTTATTTAAATACAATACAATCGTAATGTGGAGTAGAGAGAAGGGAACCACATCCTAGAATAGCTTGTAAATGCTTCCAACGCGACAGTTAACTAACTGTGGAGTAGGTCATTGGCGGTGGTGCGTCTAGGGATGGCAAAAAAATTCGATGTTTTTAAAACATTGATGTTTTCCACCAGAAAGATCGATATATTAACATCAATATTTTGCTTATGATGATTTCTTCACATTGATATTTCTTTGCGAAAACATCGATGTTATTTTAATTTAAACCTTTTTTTAGTAAAAGGGGTTTAGGCACGTTGAAGAATAGCAACAATCCACATCAATATCGTTGTTTTGCGTCATCCTCTTTATCACGCCGCCTGTGCAATCTAAGGGAAATTTTAGGTGATTTTACTTTGATGGTGTGTGAATGGACGTGACTAAGAGGTAAAGTAGCAAAATACGATGTTATTTATGGTTAATTTTATTCTTTACATTCAATAATTTTTTTAACGTACTTCTAACATGCTGGTAACCAAACAATAAATTGTATCCCCTTTACGTACTGTAATTAAAAATGGATAGGAAATAGCATGTTTATTAGTCTATAATTAAAACATCGATGTAAGACATTGACAAAGACATCGAAAACCCTTTAGCGTTGGATCGAAACATCGATGTAAAATTTGCCCTCACTGGGTGCGGCGCCGCCCGTCGCCCGCGCTGCGTGCGGAGCAGCGCGAAAGGGAAGGGGAGAGGCGTGACTGCCGCGCACGCCCTACGACCGCGCCGCACGCAGCGTGACGGCATCCGAAGGCGCGGTTACCGGCGAGACCCGCTTCTGGACCGAAATGAAAAATGCTCTATCGTGAAACGTATCGAAAAAGCAGGATGCCCGGAGTACCAAATATACAGAGAGATAACTATAAAAAGGACCACATGGACAACTATACTGCGATTTTTATAAAGCTGCCTCTCGTAGCCTGACTTCACAGTGACATTATGTCTCTGCGTTTCGCATCTTTCTCGGTCGTGCCACTAGATGTTGCACGATCGCGACCGTATCAAGCACCGTTTGAACAAGCGACATCTAGCGACATGACCGAGAAAGACGCACAATGCAGCGACATAATGCCGCTGTGAAGACAGGCCTCGAGAGGCAGCTTTATAAAAATCGCACTATATTGCTTGGACACTACTGGCAATATGACGGCAAATTACGTCCATGCACTCTTTGTGCATTCGTTTACAGCTAGCTCATTTGCAAATGGCTTCATCACTATCTTTTACGATGTCATCGCCCTGCTTGACGATCATTTGTTTCCCGACTTGTCAGAGTAGGCTCTTCATAGAATAACTCCTGTATAACAGTGTAATGAGATTTCTCCTTTACTAAATTCCCCAATCTAAATATACAACAAACAAAGCCAGGGTAGACGAACTAGCCAGAAGAAAGAACACCATGTCCGTAGCCGTTCACAGTTCACCATTTCTGAGCCTAGTCACTAACAGTTTCAACAGAATAGCGAAGTTCTTCGCGTAGTCGGCGTAACGGAATCAGCAACAATAACTATAGCGCACTCTCTCATAATCCAAATCTTATCTGCTTGCCTAGGCGCCAGGCCGCCCGTTATATATGCATTGTCGCTGCTGGCCCAGACTCGCTTAAACGACTTGTTTGATAAAGCAAATATTGCTGCGCTCAACTCTAGGTTTCGGCGCGTGCAGTCTTGCGCGCTCGTCAACCTGAAAGCTAGCTGTGCTTTCAGCACATCGTTCGAGAGAAGAGTCGTATGGGAAATGGGTTTGGAGTTTAAATCACTACCTCACATTCAACATGTGTCGTGTAGAACAATGCCTTGATTTGTTTGTGGTATTTAACCCCTAGTTGGAGATATTTATGGATCAATGTGGCCCATCTTCAAACTATTAGTCACCGATATATATTGCCAATTAGTGCAGCACTCGAATGGAAATATCAAGTCCATTTGACGGAGTTATTTTGACTGGTGGCAGGATTGGATATGAATAGACCTATTTCTTTCGATAATCACCGATTATCTGTTTTAATGATAGAAATAAGGTATCGTAATGGCATCCTTGTTCACGTCAAACTATTGTGGTACCAAGTGGCATGAACACTAGTGTAGGATACCAGTATTTTCTTCGCAACGCATTCGCGCTGTCAGTAAACTGACTGAGTAAAAGACTTTTCCCATTTGGGCGAGGCCTCGCAGCCCGCGCCGTCGCTTATACTCGCTTTAAATTGACAAGTGACTGCTCCAAGCAACTCAACTCTTTGCAGTGCTCTTTACACCAACAAGCGCGAGATGGAACTAGCATTTGCACCAATCCGTAGTGCAGACGCAAATTCTGGAAAACAGTTGCCGAAACGCACTGGTGGTGTAAAGTTTGTAACTTGCACTACTTTCACACGTTCCCTCTATTATTCAAAATAGCTGAGGCACCTCACGTAGCTCGCGTTTATTTACATTAAGCTGGGGAATACATCGATTCGTGGATCAACTGATGTCACTGCAGCGCCTTTGACCGGGAGATGGCTAGAGTTCAGACGGTAGCGAATTTACGACACCAGCTATATAGCTAGGTCGAATTGAACAGTTATCTGGACAATTCTAGCGACCGGCTGCTCTGATCGGTAGTTTTTCGTGGGGTCACCTATCAATACCTGGCGAATGTCGGAACAGTATCCTAACAAACGGGTCACCGACTGCGCGCGATCTTTTCATCCTCTTCTTGTCCTCTCTCATCTCTTACTTACACTCACTTAAACTTACATGAATGACGCCATCACACAGAGCTTATTCTGGCTGAGACAGTGCCATTTTGACGCATGCACTACGTTTAAGAGACTCCTTCCCATAGCAGTTGATGCGCCCGGAAACACGAAATAATCAATGAAGTGTATTCATATCAAAGGTCCACCGGTGGACAATTACGACCAAATCAGACTTTGTCGAGAATAGCGTTTACCAGGCAAGGAACGGCGGGCCTAAGCCACGTTCCAACCCATTGATGGAATTCTATAAAATCTCATTGTGTGGAAACACGCTTATAGTGAAGATGGAAATACTCCGTTGCTGGCCATTGATATTCGATTTGATGCCGATCCAACCTCGGGCACATTTGCACATTTCCATTATATAAACGAGACTGATCGATATTCACGAAAATTGAAAGGCGGATCTAACGCTAGGGCTGAAACATGTGTATTATGAAGTAGACTTTTGAGAGAATGAGAGATCCTGATGTTCTTGGATTTTTCTAAAGTGGCATCTGTGGGTAGTATCTCCAAGATGGAATTCGGCATGACTTTTTGCGTCTTTCTTGGTCCTGACGCAAGATGGCGCTTGATCGCGACCGTATCAAGCAGATCAAGCGACTAGCAGCAGGACCAAGAATGACAGATGCCTCGTTCGAAAAACCCAAGTATCATCCTAGTGAGTAGCTTTGCGCGCGCCGTTGTACGAGGCAGACGCTTCATTTTATTTCCTGATACTTGGGGAAATTTGCGACCGTTGCTAAGTTCGTCACGTGACAACATGAGCCTTCCGCATACTCATTCAATACTCAGTATTGCTATTAGTAACCCTGGAGCAGAATTTCGGTTAAACTGAGGAGAGTTTTTTCAAAACTCAGTAAATGCAAAAGAAATCCAACATAGATTAAATATCGTTTATGCATTTTGACCCATTTTTTTATCCCTAAAATCGAGTTTTATGAAAACCCGAAAAAAAACATTATAGTTTTAAACATACAAAATCACATGATTTTTAGCAAAAAAAGACACGAATGGATTCTTAACGTTCATTTTATAAAAAAAAATATCATTTCATTTACCCAAGTTTGAAAAACCGCTCCTGAACTACATGAAATAAATCTTGCGGAACGAACGCTGATGCCAGTGAGCGTAGACATTGCTTCTTTAGTTAGCCAGCGTTTACATTCGCCCAGCCTTCATGGGTTCTCCATGTGCTCCTGTTGCTTTTAAATTTGTTTTGATTGATTGATAGTGATTCGGGCGTGTAAACTACACAGGTCATTAAGTGAAGTGCAAGTGAAGTGCATTTTTTTCATCGGGATGTGGCGGTGAACTCCCCCACTGTATGGCGAGATCCGGCGCCGACCAACCGTCGACTAGCGGGCTTTTTCCGAACCAGGCATCTCCCAGCAGAGGGGTACTGCCCCAGCCGGGACAAGTTCTAAGTCCCCAACCGTCTCCCAGCATATGTGGTAGTGTAGTGCATGCTAGTGTTAGTGTGCAAGTAAGGGGTGAGGATAGGGTAGGGAAGAGGAAGGAAAGATCGCGCGTGATCCTTGTCCCGTTTGTTAGGGTACTGATACGATATTCGCCTGGTATTGTATGGAGAAACCACGGAAAACTACCGATCAGAGCAGCCGGCCGAAAGAATTCTCCTCTAGACAGCGACTGAATTTGACCTAACTGAAAAGCTAGTGTCTAAAATCCTGCCGCCGTGGGCACTCGAACCTTGGACCTCCCAGTCAGAGGCACTGCACTGACATCAGTTGATGCACTGAGCCCTCTCCCGGTGTGTAAATTTGTAATCTCGTTTGGGGCATGTGAAACCCCGCTTGTAGCTGCCGGGAACCGAATCCCCCCGTTCATCGTCCGCCCACACCGCGAGTGGTAAAAAGGGAGTCTGAACATGAGAAGCCGTCGAAATACCTAAGCCTCTAACTACCACGGAGTGTTGGCTGAAGTAAACCTGAACAACAAAAAGGTATCAAAGCGATTCACAGTTCACTCACGATAACGTAATCAGACCGTGCCAAGGTATAAAGAATGTGCCATTCAGATGCTAGCGTGACATTTTATTCCCTGGGAAATCTCTCATATGTTTCGCGTAAGTGTAATTATCCATAGAACTGTATTTCATTCAAGATGTTTAATTTGTTAAGCTGGTATGTTACGAGAAAATTGATTGTCATCAATTTTTGTACTTCACGAAATTTCAAGTATCGTAAGTCAACACGAAATTGCTTTGAAGAGCTCTTCCTTAGGCGTCCTCTTTTCTTCCGATTTTTTCTGTGTTTTTACTTTCTCGTATACATGCGTATATACGTAGTACAGAGAAAGTTATGTAATGCTGCGGAAAATCGATTTCGAGATTTCTAAACTGGAATATAAAAGTGGTTTCTCAAAAACAATGTGTTCCTTTCCGTCCGTCCTCGTCGTCCTCGTCTCCTCGTCTCGTCCTCCGTCGTCCCTCCGTCGTCCCTCCGTGCGTCCTCCTCCGTGTCCTCCTCCGTCCGTCCTCCGTCCGTCCCTCCGTCCGTCCCTCCGTCGTCCTCCGTCCGTCCCTCCGTCCGTCCCTCTCGTCCTGTCCCTCCGTCCGTCCCTCCGTCCGTCCTCCGTCCGTCCCTCCGTCCGTCCTCCGTCCGTCCCTCGTCGTCCCTCCGTCGTCCTCCGTCGTCCCTCCGTCCGTCCCTCCGTCCGTCCCCCCTCCGTCCCTCCGTCCGTCCCTCCGTCCGTCCCTCCGTCCGTCCCTCCGTCCTTCCCTCCGTCCTTCCCTCCGTCCTTCCCTCCGTCCTTCCCTCCGTCCTTCCCTCCGTCCTTCCCTCCGTCTGCCCGTCCCACCCTCCCCGTCCGTCCCTCCGTCCGCCCTCCGTCCGGCCCTCAGTCCGGCCCTCCGCCGGCCCTCCGTCCGGCCCTCGGTCCGGCCTCCGTCCGGCCCTCCGTCCGGCTCTCCGTCCGGCCCTCCGCCGGCCCTCCGTCCGGCCCTCCGTCCGGCCCTCCATCCGGCCCTTCGTCCGGCCCTCCGTCCGGCCCTCCGTCCGACCCTTCATCCGGCCCTCCGTCCGGCCCTCCGTCCGGCCCTCCGTCCGTCCCTCCGTCCGTCCCTCCGTCCGTCCCTCCGTCCGTCCCTCCGTCCGTCCCTCCGTCCGTCCCTCCGTCCGTCCCTCCGTCCGTCCCTCCGTCCGTCCCTCCGTCCGTCCCTCCGTCCGTCCCTCCGTCCGTCCCTCCGTCCGTCCCTCCGTCCGGTCCCTCCGTCCGGCCCTCCGTCCGTCCCTCCGTCCGCCCTCCGTCCGGCTCCTCCGGCCGTTTTTTCTTTCTGATCATTAATACAAAGAATAAATTTATATTAATATCCTGAAATGCTTTTAGATTTTTTGCTCACAATTGTGTTATCTTTCTTTTTTGATGATCATGAGTCAGCGAAATATGCAACCGCTGTTGCAGCATTCCGGGCATTGCTGTACAAATACACATGCAGATCTGCGAGATCTGCTGGAGGAAATACCAGTGGGGAAACTTAAGGATGTAGCCACTGGCGAAGAAACGTCTGCGATGCAAAGCGATTGTATTTCTTCAATCTATATGTATTTTGTTTATCTATTGCATCGATATGACGCAAGCCGCTTGTCGAGCACTCAGTGCTTTGCGGATAGGTGTAAGACTTCATTAAGACTTATGATATGCGCTTCCAAGTAATCCTCCATTAAGACTCGTGATATCTGTCAAGTCTCGTCACAGCAGTTGTTAAGAGGCCCGCCGGGAAGCGTCTACGCGTAGTACGCGACTTACACCGCGCGCTCCTGCGTCACAACCCAGCAACCCAGCCCAGAATTGGGAAGGAATTAAGATAGGGGTAGGTTTCAGTTTAAACCATAGGATTAGGGAAGGTATCCCAGTCAATTTAGACCAAAAAATAGCGATCGAAGGAAAAAAGTTTCCTGTGTTTTTAATTGGGCTTGATTGTCTGTTGATACCTACTGCATAATATACTAAAAAACTTGAAATGTGGGGGTGAACCGAGGGGCAAGGCGGCGTTTTTCGGCGTTTTATGCATGTATCTCCATAACAGTCAACCCCACAGAAAATTATGTTCTAAACAAAATTAAAGTAAATAACATCTCTTACAAAATGTTCATAAAATACTTTGTTGCAAATTAATTATTTTAGTGTTAGAGGCTTGAAAATGTCTTGTTTTTGTTTACGACAACGCCCTAGGTATCTCTCTTAAAAAAATGATGTTATGGTACACTCAATACACGGAAGTCATTCTATTTTCATCTTTACAAATCTTATTTTCAAAACTCCGGTTTTTTTTCACTCGATTTGTCTAATTTGACTGGGCTAAGGTGTAGGGGCTAATCCAACTTCAGTGAAGTAGGTTAACTCGTTTTATTGGAACAAATTTCACAGGAGATTGTCGGGGAACTGAACTGGGATCTTCTTAGTGAAAAGCAAGCGAATTCGCTCTCCGAGTGCCGCGAGTGCTACGCAGTTTTTTAGTGTTATCCATGTCACCATAGTTTTCCTTATTACATCCAGACGAATGTCCGAGAGTCACCCTAAACTGTGGATCACAGACTGCGCATGATTCCCTTTCATATCCGTTTCTTCCACCCCGAACTCACAACAGTTCGGGCTGGAATGCGATGCGGAAAACATTGCGAATATCCCCTTTCATAACCGGCGAAAACAGGCGTCGTTGGGGAAACTATCTCGGAGAATTGGATATCGCTTATGATAATAATTATAACCCTTCCATCTTCTGATTACCACTATTTCCGGAAGTTTGTTCCGCGATCTGTAGAGAGATGCTTGTAAATGGCCGGGTATTGTTTGGATGATATTGCTAATAATATTAATTAGGAAGTAGGTAAATGAATAACTATGGAACGAGATAAATTTTTATTATTGGAATTTTTGCTAAGAAGAGTTAGTGTGCCTGTATTATTTTTGAGTCGGTTGCTTTGGTTTTGATTTTGGAGAATGTTTGGGGCTAAAGCGAAGTTCGGAATGTTATTAGCAGCGGCAAGATAAGGAAGTTTAGTGAGATAAGTCTTGGAGGCGAATTATTTCTCAATCTATTTTTATAATAATTTGCATTTGGTTTTTTTGAGGGAGATATTTGTAATATGGTCATTCTATAGGTCTTAAGTCAGTTTTGTCATCCTCTTTCGCAATTTTTAAATCGATGTTAGGTGTTTCTAACGACAATTAATTAAATAGTGGTTCATTGAAAAGAAAATCCTCGCAAGAGAATTGTTACAACTATTGGTCCTGTGTCCAAAGTATAAGCTAAGCTCCAAATAATTTATTTTATTGCCTCGGTCTTTGTAAATGTAGAACCGTCTCTTGGTTTTACAGAGCTTTTTATTGGCTTTTCTCAAGTGTGATATAGATTTGAACACGTTTTTAATTATATTATGATTATACTTTCCTATAAATTGGTTCACCAAGTTGCTTTTTATTACTTTTTTCACTCCGGAGATATTATGGATATATTATTTACCAAAATGGGATGAATTCTAAAATTATCGTCTTTTCGGGCAAAGTAATATTGACAAGATGAAATCGTTTGCCTTCATTTGATACAGTCCTTAGCGTGATGAGCCAGATATACATTGATATATTATATTGGACTGATTCTGCGGTGGTTAATTCATTATTTGGAGGGAGGGCTAATTCTCCTAAAGAATGTTTTTCATGTCACTGTTAATATTTATGAATGACGCACTGTTATTGTCGGCAATGCTGCTTTCTTGACCTCTATATGCGACATTTGCACACCTGAAGGCTCTCGAACCCAACGAGCCGGTGGGAGCAGTTATCGGCATATTGTTGAACACAAAACACCAACCGTTTTGGATATTTGTGCCGAAGTGCAAATTTTGCTATCTCGTCAGAGCCCCTCATTCGTGATGTTATTTACTTTATATTTTATTATCTTGACGTTATTGTGGATTTAAACCTAATGTTTCTTGATATTGTAAACAACGTTATGATTATTAGAAACAAGTCTTAAAAACAAACAAATATTTTCATAGTCATAAAAGCTGTTGGAATAGCAGTAAATCTTTGCATAGTATATTCATCGGCCTTGAGTTTCGCGTCAACCACAGCGAAATCGTCCGGCGTCCATCATCCGCGGATCCTTTGCGTGCTGCGTAACTTTCGTCGCGGCCTGTTACGCGCACCCAAAACATCCGCTCTCCATAACGCGCAACGCGGGAGGCGAAAAGGGGAAGTCGCTTCCCTTGTATGAGCGCGAAATCGTCCGTGTGCCAATGGCGCTCCACCCCGGAGGCTTAGCTTATAAAACGAGTGCGCACGGTCCTCTCGACAGTTGCTTCCACACACTCACTGGACAATCTCCTCTACTCCAAGATGCAGTCTGCTCAGGTAATGTAGAATGTAGACATTTGCTACTAACCTGTACATTTTTTGGAAATATTTTTTCACAAAAGAACACTACAAAGTAAATTCAACAAAGTAAAATAAATATTAGCGAATTCACTTTTCAGAAGTCCAAATAATATTATTCCTCATTTCTTGAATACGTATTAGTGTGTTCTTAGTGCAGTATACACTATCTCGAATTCACTTGAGAAGTAGTCAAATTGGAGTGTTTCAAGCCTTTGTCACATAAAAATTAAAGAGAAAGTTGGTCTCAGAACACCGCCAGCAAGTCAGTGATTCGGGAATGAGCTAACAATAAAATCATAGATTATAGTTTTGTATTACTGTATTGTAGTGTAGAAGGCGACAAAATGTATTACGGTAGAAGAAGTGTTGGTAATTCACACTTTGATAATCATATTGCCCTTCATTAATAATAATAACAATAATTTAGTAATAATTTTTCACGATCACTAGCGGTCAGTGTGTTGGCTCTCTGAATGTCAGTTCGTCCCTTCGCAGCTGGTGAGTGCGTGCGTGCTGGCGCTGGCGGTGGCGGCCGTGCGTGGGGGCGTGGCGGTGAGCACAATTCACGGATCGCCCGTAGGAGGCGTCGGCGTCCTCACCGCCCACCACGCCCATCACGGCCTACTCGCCCCGCAGGCGCTCGTCTACGCCAAGGACTACTACGTGAGTAACAGCCGCCCTCTGCCTTGGTCTTGACCTTGAAAGAACAGGAATCAGGAGGCGTTGTGTTGCAGGCGTACCCCGCCTACAAGTACGAGTACGCGGTGCACGACCCTCACACGGGCGACGTGAAGCAGCAGCACGAGGTGCGCGACGGCGACCGCGTCAAGGGGTGTGAGGCCTTGGCGGACGGGCACAACGGCTTCAACGCCGTCGTCAAGAAGATCGGCCACGCCGCCCCCCGCCCCACCGCCTACAACACCTACCCCACCTACCCCGCCTACGGTCCCTCCACCTATGGACTCTCTTATGGACAGGCCTATGGACAATATGGATATTACTAAACCCTCAGAAGAAAAAGAAGACTGAATTTACCTACGACAAGAAAATGTTTACGCACAGTTCAATGTTTTTTTCTTGATGATTCTTGCTGATGTTTTTAAAGAGAGTTATTTTAAAATATTTATTTGTATATAATTTTACAATTGAAATTTACAGAATATTTCGATGACCAAATAAAAATATTTGCAAAGAGTACAAGCATTTTTAGTTTTATTTCAGACGTTTTTAACATTTAAGTCGTTTGTTGCTGTTTCTTTTGTTACACTCCTGAAAGCGTAAATAGGTGTCCTCTATATATAAAAATAATGCAATACGCAAGTATCTATTGAATGCTACTGAAGCATTCAATTAATTTTCTTTCTCCGATTTTCCCAACTTCTTGTTTTTTTTTTAGGTTAAAATGAGTAGCCTGGTTTTGAGTTTTTAACGTTTACTTAAATTATTCAAGAGCAATAGAAATTCAAAAATTGCAGAAAATTTAGACACATTTGGTGCTATAAAGCAACACTGCCTCCAGAGAAGGTCTCGGCTGAAACTGGATAGTGTGGTGTGTGCAGTATGGAGACCAGAGTGTATTCTGAGTTACGCTCTATTGGTTACATCCTTGAAAACTGTTTGACCGTTTATAATAAGACGGTCGTGGCTTTCAGGTGTAGTGTTCCGCTGTTTCGCAGTAATTACTTGAATCGAAGAATGTGTCAGTTTTAGGATTTCCGAATGATGAGTATGTATTCATGAAGTGCTCGTGATTAATGTATTTCAAGTTTTTTTTGCTCTATGATCCGTTTATGGTATTTGTAATTAGTTTTGATATCTCTTTTTTTAAATTTATTATTACCCTTTTTCGATTACAGACAGAATCTTTAAAGGTATTGAATATATATATATATATATATAATTATATATTTATATAACTATTTCGAGTAATAAACAATATATATATATATATTGTAATATTTCCTCTTCTTATATATAATCCCGCCCACACGTTGGGCACCCAATGTAATATCCTCTTATTCTCCCTCTCCCTCTGCTACCACGACGCCTCACGTCGCAGGTGCCAATGTAATATTATATATTATATATATATATAATATATATAATATATATATATAATATTATATATATAATATTATATATATATATTATATTATAATTATATTATATATAATATTATAAAATATAAAATATAATTTTATTATTATATTATATATAATATTATTATATTATATATATATATATATTATTATATATATATATAATCCCGCTTTTAATTATTCTCTTATAAAATCTCACGCCCACTATCTTGCCCTGCCCTAGCCCTAAATTATAATTGGGTGCCACATTATCAATTGCCCGTACCTCTGCTAGCTCGTCCTATTATCTGTTCCTTACCGTGTCGTAGTTCGCGCGCTCACTCCATACGGAGTTGAAGTAAGGGTCCGCTTTGTTCGTGCCTGGGTCAACATTCATACCATTACAAAAATAAAAAACATGGAATCACGGCAATTATGAGCCATTGGGATGCTCATGCATTTAATTTTGGACTTTCCTTAGCTGATGTCCCTTTCGTGAACACCATCTGCCCCTCCAACTTACAAAACATAACAACACAAATATATATAAACACACAGGAAGAAAAACATATAAACATACACACTGAAAATACAATACAAAGAAAACAAATCTCATCCATCCATCAGAATGCGCATTCTGTCGTGACCTTATTTATTATCCTTAGCCTAATAGCATAACTTGGTCTTCGACAGAACTTCTTTTGAATGGAGCGTAAACAAACCAAAAAAAAAAAAAATACAGTTTTTGCACAATTCGTGCCACTTCCCTTTTTTGCAGCGATGTCACCTTCCATCAGCGCCCGTCGCTGGTAGTTGTCACGTGCATTATTCACGCACGCGGTTCCCCGTTCAGTTGCCACCAGATCTTCTACGGTTCACTTCTCCGTTTAAGACATGCCAATGCATCCACGACTATTGTTTTTTCTTTGTCTTAATCGCGTCTTCCCTGAACGTTATTTCTATATGTCGCGATATCCCTATATATCTTTCGCGACGCTTCTATTTTCTGACACCTAATTTACGTAAGTATTTCCTATGCAGATTTTTTTTTCGTGAATTTCTCAATGAATGTAACTAAATTTTCGATGCACTCGGTTTAAACAATTGTTCCTATGTAACCAAAATAGCTTATTAACGTTTTGCGCGACACTTCCGCGAAATTTCTCAAAAACTCAACACAACATAAAAACGTGCGTGATCATCCCCAGATCCGAACTCATTCTGTCTGTAACCCAGTTCACATTGTTGGTCCCTACAATCCAAGTGACTGTCTTTTTTCCAAACATATGCCCATCACCATAATAAATGTTCAACAACTCTTACATTTTTGCTGTTTTCGGGCATTTTGCGTCTTACATAAATTCCCCCCGCACCGTAACTAATTTTGCCCTGCTCTAAATATTTTTCCCCATAATTCCCGTAAGTTTGGCCAAAATCCACCCAGGCATTCACTGGATATTCAACAAAATTCTTCTTGTTATATATTTCCAGGAGTACAACAATGAGTTCCGTCTTTCATCTTCGTCATGTTATGCATGCAATGTATACCATTACCAACGTAAATATTAATTTACGGCACCCGTGGCTCGAAACACGTGGTTTTTGCTTGAAAATGTTTCTAAATTTAAGTTCTGTTCATCGTTCATCACGTCTATTTCCGCCCCTTATGCTTTCTTGTATCACGCTTTTAATTATGGTTACGCGGCGCTGTTGTCTATTGTTTCTTTCATTTCTTTTAATTTCTCCTTGCTCACATAAAAGTTCCATGCCTTCTTGCGGGCTCGTCCCCACAGACCATTACAATATGTATATATACACACACTAGAGACTACAATTTATCTATGTACATAAATACTGAGGGACCTCTAACATCTTGTTTTAATTAGTTAAATACATTTTTTTAGTTTTGAGAAACAAGACAATGATATAATGTATTGGCAGTAGTATAGCATTCTTTATATATAGTAGTCAAATTGTGGAGGTTGAAGTAAATCTTTTGAAAATTTTAATTTAATTCTTGAATACGTTGAAGATGTTTTTCCTAGTTTAAATTGTTCATAGGCTGGGATAGAGTGTAAGGATAAGTTGAATTTTTTTGAGATTTTTAGTATCCATGTTTTTGTTTTCAATTGAGAGTTCTTTGTGTAACTGTTCATTTCTTATAAACCATGGTGCGTTAACTAACCATCGCAGAAATTTATTTTGTAGAATTTGAAAGTTTTGAATGTGTATTGGGGCAGCACCTTCCCAAATGGGACTAGCATATGTCAATGACGGTCGTATTATATATCTAAATATTGATAGGGATGTTTCTATGTTTAATTTTGAGTTTTTGTTTATGAGTGGATATAGTTGAATCATTTTGATAAAAGTGTTGGTAGCTACATTTGTGATATGATCTCTCCATGTGAGTCTTCGATCAAAATATAGTCCCAGATATTTTGCAGGTTGTGAGGTAGGGAGCCATTTAATTGCTTTACCATTTAGAATTAAAGGATAGATTAAGTTTGTTTTTCTTAAAGTGAAGGTTTTGGCCTGGTATTTAGAGTGATTAATAATTATGTTGCATTTATTAAACCAATCAGAGTAGTATATTCTGCAAACGAGCGTAGAATGATGGCTATTATTCACGAGTGGATGTTTCCGAGGCGAGCGACATAGGAGCGAGTGTCGGAATTTCCACGACAGAATAATAGCGATTCTACGTAAGTAGAAGACTATATTTTCTCTACGACTTTGATATTTAAGTTTTAAAAATACTAAATGATAACATGTGAAAAGTATTTATTTTTTATTTTTTGAAATAATGTTACATTGAATCTACTTTTAACTTCATTATTTAAATATTTTATAACATTAACGTCAAACAAGTAAACAAAATAAGTATTACAAATATAAATGGTATAGATTTACTTTTCGGAAAAATTAATTGTAAAATTAGAACAATTGTTTATATTTATT
This sequence comes from Teleogryllus oceanicus, assembly GCA_964035755.1. Classification (NCBI taxonomy): domain Eukaryota; kingdom Metazoa; phylum Arthropoda; class Insecta; order Orthoptera; family Gryllidae; genus Teleogryllus; species Teleogryllus oceanicus. Next base: position 156,644,061 of record CAXIVR010000003.1, on the reverse strand, counting down.
ATGGAGAGAGTTTACTCTTGATTTGAGTCCATTTGATTTACAATAGATTTACTAGCAGAACAAGATGTTTTTTGTACACGAGTATTTTCGATTATAATCGTATTATGTTCTACCGATTGCAGTAGCGTGTTTGCGGTAAACAACTTGTTTGACATTGAATCATCCACATAACCTTCCGCTAACGACGTACTCTTCCAACCGCCATGTCTTTTCAGAGCTGTTATATCGCCTCCTGCATCAACAAGCATTGTGGCCGAAGACCTGCGCAAAGTATGTCCAGTGTATTGATTTGGATTCGGCAACTTGAGGTACGTGGCGATTTGTTTGCCGATGGATCCAACTTTGTTTATGCCGATTTTCTGAACAGTGCACTTTTAAATGAGCTCGCATACTGTTTCGTGGTTCACCTGTCTTACGATAGTTGCGCAAGAGCCCACAGCGCCTTTGTAGGCGACTGCGAGAACCTTGAGTCGTTGTGTAATGATCTAGGACGAATGCGATTGGTCGACAGGTGTGTTAGAATAATATTTTCGCACGGCTTGTGGAGTTATCATGATTACTTCCTCCGAAAACATGGAGAAATGAATACAGTCTGCCATAGTCGTAGAGAAAGAATATTTAAGTCGTCCTGTAGGTTATCTCTGCCTACAGGTAGATATTTATGCGATGTATAGACTGCTGTGTCGTCTGCAAATAACGCAATTTCTGAATCTATTAGAGAAGGGATATCAGATATGAAAATATTAAACAGAGTTGGAGATAATAGAGATCCCTGTGGAGTTCCAGTTCTCATAAATCGAGTTGTCGATATTTCAGAGTTGAGTTAAACTTTGAAACTTCTGTAAGTAAGAAAACTTTTAATTATTTTCTGTAAGTAAATGGGAAAACCATATAGTCACATTTTGTATAGCAAGCCAGTATGCCACATTCTATCAAAGGCTTTTTCGATGTCTAAAAATAAGGCCAAAATATGTTGTGCATTATGAAAATTAGTGATAATATTATCAGTTAATCTTAATAATTGGTGTGTAGTCGAATGGTTGTGACGGAAACCAAATTGTGCGTTAGGTAGTATATTGTTGTTATTAATAAACTTGTTTATTCGTGTTAGTAAGGCCTTTTCAAAGATTTTTGAGAAGGTGGGAAGAAGACTAATTGGTCTGTAGTTTACTGGAGACGTTGGATCTTTACTAGTTTTGTGTATGGGGTGTACTAATGCAATTTTCCATTGATTTGGAAAATAATTTAATCTTAAACATAAGTTATATATGGCAGTTAAAGAATTAATTGCTGAAGTAGGGAGATTTTTAATAATAATATTAGGTATTTTATATATTCCAGATGATTTTTTGTTTTTTAATTTTTTAATAATGAAACAAATTTCTGATGGAAAGACAAATTTAATTTTTTCTGGTACAGTGTGGAAAGGAGATTGGAATTCTTGAGTAATTGTAGTATGATATAAAGGGTTTAAAATAGTAGTATTATTGAAAATTGATACAAAGTGAGTAGCTAAAAGTTCTGCTTTTTCTTTGTCTGTAGTTGCAATTCTTTTGTCTTGTTTCATTTTGGGGATTTGAGTAGGTTTTTTTGTTATTTGTATAATAGCTGACCATAGGGCTGTTGAGGTAGGTTGAATTTGTGAGATATAATTATTAAATTTTTGATTTCTACATTTAATTAACTTATTTATAATTGTTCTGGTTAAGTAATTTAAGTTTTTTATCTGTAGTATTACGGTTCATTTGCCATAGTCTACGTATACGACGTTTATTATTAAATTTAATATTTCTTGAGATATTAATTTTTTTGTTAATTGTATTTTTTTAAATTCTTTATAGTGAAGATAATTTGATAGCAGTTTTTATATTAGAATGAAATCTTGTAATTGCTTGGTCTATATCTTTTTCGTTATAAGGGTTTTTGGGTACACATTTAGATTTAATATATTTAAATGGAACACTTTGCAGTTGAGTGGTTCGGTTAGTAGAAAATTTTTATTTAAATTAGGAGCGTATGATGAATTAATTGCCACTAAGACTTGGTTGTGATCTCAATTTAGAGCAGGAATAGGATATTGAGAAATTGGTAGTGTAACATTATTAGTAACAATGATATCTAATATATCAGGAGTTACACTGTTATTATAGGAATAAAATGTTGGAAAAGGAGGGGCATGTATTTGACAACTGTTTTGAATAGCAGTTTCAAGATGCAATTTACCTTGTGGAGTTGTTGTGTTACAACCCCATTCTGTATTTTTTGCATTTAAATTCCCAATTAATAAAATTTGATTTATACAATTTAACACTGATTTAAGTATTGAAATTGGTATTTTATATTTTGGTGGTTTTAGGCTGTTACCAAAGTTGTTTGACCTGAAATTAAATGTATAATTATTACTAAAAGTTCTAATTTATTAGAGGTGGGTATATAAATTTGTTGATGTTTTATTGTTCTTTTAATAATAATAGCAACACCTCCACAAGAATGATTAGATATTCTGTCTTCTCTGTAAACTTGATAACCTGGAATATAAAATTTAATACTATCATTTAGATGTGTTTCTGTAATGCATGCAATGTCAATTTGATGTACATGCAGGAAGTGTTTGAACTCAAGTATTTGTTTTTGAAGTTCATTGGCATTCCAAATTAATAACTTAAGAGAGTTGAGTTTGTGGTGCATTGTTTATATATTTTGGAAGAATTTGTTGTATTAAATTTTGAATATCGGAGATTACAGCATTAATTATCTGAGATGTTACAATAGAAATAATAGGTGTGAGATTATACCTGTTGTTTGCGGTATTGTATTGTTGTTGTAAAACGTTTTGAAATCTTTCAGGTGTAGGTAAATGTGGGAAGTGATTTACACTTTGAGTATTTGGTGCAGGTGTAGAGTAGTATGTGTTGTTAAATTCTTGAGTACTCCTGTTATTTTGAAAATTATTTGTTTTTCTTCCTGTTTGGATATATTTTTGATTATTAGTATTTTGATTATTTGTAGAATTTTTAGCAAAAACTGGACAACCTCTGTAATTTGCTGTATGATTTTTTAAACAGTTACAACATTTTGGAGTTGCTGTTTTTGGTTTGTTACATTTTGAATAATGGTGGTTGTCAGTACAACGAACACATCTAGGTTCCATTTTGCAGTTTGCCTGGGTGTGATTGAACCCTGGCAATTTTTACATTGTATAGGGCTTATTTTATTTTTAAATTTAATTTTAACAATACTATTAAATAATTTATTTAATTTCATAATATCTCTTCCCTGGTCATTATCATAGAGTTCTAATGCACAGATTTATTATGATTCTATATTTTTGCCAAACAGTCTATAGTCAGATATTATTGGGAAGTTTTTAAGTAACTCTGTTTTAATTTCTTCATTGGTATATGATAATGGTACATCATGCATTATTGCAGAGAGTGTTTTAAAAGGGGGTTTCATTCGAGTCCAGTGGGTTTATAGTTTCTGAAATGTATTATCGATTTGAAGAATATTGAAATGTGAGAGTTTTTAACTTTGGTTTCAAAATCATTAGTAGTTATGGATTTTATGTCTGTAATAAAACTAGAGAAATTACGTAGTATATTTGCAGATTTTGAGATATTGATAGGAGGAATAGTAATATTTTTGTATAATAAGTTATATAATAAGTGTTATCACTTACGTCTTTATATTCTAGGTCACTTGCTGTTGAAGTCTGGTTTCAGTACTACCTATGTTATGTCTGGAGTTTGATCTAGCACTATTTTCACTACACTGATCATCTGTTCTTTTCCGCTTGGGGTTGGTATAATCATTTTGGCTTTTCTCCAAATTTGGAATAGGTAGACTACTATTGTCATTTTGAGGGTTATAAGGAACACTTTGCTGAAAGGAATAAATTACCTCTTGTTGTGACTTTACAATTTCCCTTAGTTCTTGACCTTGTTGCTGAAGGATTGCTATCTGCTGTTCTAAGAAAGCGATTTTTGGATCTTGATAAGTTGAGTCCGAACCATAAACAGTATTTTGCATTTCACCATGGCTTTCATTTAGATTTGTTTTGTTTATCACAGTCATCGCTGCAGATATTAGTTGACCTGTTGAAGGGCAACTTGTGTTGTCCATTTTTCACCAGATCTTGCTACACGAAATTAAACAAGTCGTTATTTCGTTGCGAAATGCCGCAATGCGGCATTTTGGCCGTGGCCCACACCGAACGTGGTGTGGTTTCATTGTCACTTCTTAGTATCGCACTAATACGTAATCACTGTCACTTGCTGAACGTCCGCAGATAGCGGTAGGCATGAGCGCTCGCGGGGAGGTCTTTCCTCTACGAGAGTTGAGCTCCCAATGTGTTTTGATATTTGATTGCTAAACTTAAATTACTATTCCTTGTGTTGGACGCGTATATACATTGTTGTTATTAAAATAAATGATAATAATTTTATCCAAACAGTATGATAATGTAACCTACAAACAGCTCGTGATCCTTCAATATGCCCGATTGATGTTATGAAATTTGTGCCTTTGCTGTATTGCATTTGCGTACGTGAGCTATTTCACGGCAATTCTCACATAAAAGACCAAATTTGACCTTCATATTCTTAATTATTTTCTATTTTTTGTTTAAAATATGGATCAAATAAGTTAACATGGGTATTTTAATTTTTTCTAACTTTATTGTTTTCGGAAATATTGCATATTGAAATTTAAGAAAAATGACGCGCATCACAAATTTAAAAATATAACGTATTTGAATAGCCTAGTTATAAAACCTACACAATAATTCCATTCGAAACTTAAAAACATGTTTAATTTTTGAGATTTTGCAAAATATTTAATTTCCGAATTTTCAATTTTTTGAAAACATTCAAATTTTAAAAATTAAAAATGTTTTTAAACTCCATGAGCAAAAAAATTTAAAAAGTATTAATATACGCACTAGAGTATTGTTGACAACTCCAGAAAAATTCAAAGTAGGATCTCAGTACCTTTAAACAATAATTTTTTTCGGAACCAGTGTGCATTTGTTTATTGTAACAGCCGCACTTCTTGCCTTCATGCTTCTTGACTTCGGTTTCTTTGAATGAAGCAGCAGACACAAGTTCATGATTGTATTGATGACGGATTTTTGACGCAGGTTTTGACTGACATTTTGAAATATTTTGGCCCTCAAAACTCATTTCAAATATATGCACTCGCTTGCCTTCGATTCCTGAACTTTCGTCACAGTGCACAGTTCTAACACCTTATGGAATTCACTTTTTACAAAATTCCAACATTCAGCTGTTATTTAACTATATACATTTTGACTATGTTGTCGAGTGTTGCGAGTTGCATTTGGCTCGAATATTTAGATGCGTTTTTTAAAAAAAATCTTTCATATTTTTAAGGTCTAATTGCAGATCATGTCATGTCTCCGTAAAAAATTCTCTTTTATAACACACCTCATTGATAAAGATTGGTTGCGTGTGAGATTTGCAAAAAGATGCCTATACTACTGAAATAATATTGAAGACGATTGATTCTGCGGTCGTTAATTTCTTATATGGAGGAAAGATGCATTCACCTGAATTATGAGCTTTTTAATACTGTTAGTAATAAGTAATGTAACTCTGTTATTGTAGCAATTTGTTTGCTTGACCGCTAGCAGCGACATTTGCAAAACTAAGATTAACTACCTAAAGGTTTTCAGTTCGGACGAGGTGCTACGAGCCTTTATATTCTCACTGTTGAACACATAAAAACTGCCTGTTCTAATATTAGAGTCAAACTTTGTATTTTGACATATCGTTAGGGTCCCTTATTCGAGATGTTACATACTTTCTCTTCCTCTTAGATTACGGTATTGTAGATCTAAACATCATTATTTTCCTTCATGACATTGTATGCAATGTTATAATTATTAGAAACGAGTCTTCAAACAAATATTTTATTTGTCCTGCCATTTAAGTTGTTGTAATTGCAGTAATCCTTTGCATAGTATATTCATCGGCCTTGAGTTTCGCGTCAACCACAGCGAAATCGTCCGGCGTCCATCATCCGCGGATCCTTTGCGTGCTGCGTAACTTTCGTCGCGGCCTGTTACGCGCACCCAAAACATCCGCTCTCCATAACGCGCAACGCGAGAGGCGAAAAGGGGAAGTCGCTTCCCTTGTATGAGCGCGAAATCGTCCGTGTGCCAATGGCGCTCCACCCCGGAGGCTTAGCTATAAAACGAGTGCGCACGGTCCTCTCGACAGTTGCTTCCACACACTCACTGGACAATCTCCTCTACTCCAAGATGCAGTCTGCTCAGGTAATGTAGAATGTAGACATTTGCTACTAATCTGTACATTTTTTGGAAATATTTTTTCACAACTGAACACTACAAAGTAAATTCAACAAAGTAAAATAAATATAAGCGAATTCACTTTTCAGAAGTCCAAATAACATTATTCCTCATTTCTTGAATACGTATTAGTGTGTTCTTAGTGCAGTATACACTATCTCGAATTCACTTGAGAAGTAGTCAAATTGGAGTGTTTCAAGCCTTTGTCACATAAAAATTAAAGAGAAAGTTGGTCTCAGAACACCGCTAGCAAGCCAGTGATTCGGGAATGAGCTAACAATAAAATCATAGATTATAGTTTTGTATTACTGTATTGTAGTGAAGAAGGCACAAAATGTATTACGGTATAAGAAGTGATCATATTGCCCTTCATTAATAATAATAATAACAACAATAATTTAGTAATAATTTTTCACGATCACTAGCGGTCAGTGTGTTGGCTCTCTGAATGTCAGTTCGTCCCTTCGCAGCTGGTGAGTGCGTGCGTGCTGGCGCTGGCGGTGGCGGCCGTGCGTGGGGGCGTAGCGGTGAGCACAGTTCACGGATCGCCCGTAGGAGGCGTCGGCGTCCTCACCGCCCACCACGCCCATCACGGCCTACTCGCCCCGCAGGCGCTCGTCTACGCCAAGGACTACTACGTGAGTAACAGCCGCCCTCTGCCTTGGTCTTGACCTTGAAAGAACAGGAATCAGGAGGCGTTGTGTTGCAGGCGTACCCCGCCTACAAGTACGAGTACGCGGTGCACGACCCTCACACGGGCGACGTGAAGCAGCAGCACGAGGTGCGCGACGGCGACCGCGTCAAGGGCGCCTACAGCCTGGTGGAGCCCGACGGCAGCGTGCGCGTGGTGGAGTACGTGGCGGACGGGCACAACGGCTTCAACGCCGTCGTCAAGAAGATCGGCCACGCCGCCCACCCGCCCCCCACCGCCTACAACACCTACCCCACCTACCCCGCCTACGGTCCCTCCACCTATGGACTCTCTTATGGACAGGCCTATGGACAATATGGATATTACTAAACCCTCAGAAGAAAAAGAAGACTGAATTTACCTACGACAAGAAAATGTTTACGCACAGTTCAATGTTTTTTTCTTGATGATTCTTGCTGATGTTTTTAAAGAGAGTTATTTTAAAATATTTATTTGTATATAATTTTACAATTGAAATATACAGAATATTTCGATGACCAAATAAAAATATTTGCAAAGAGTACAAGCATTTTTAGTTTTATTTGAGACGTTTTTAACCTTTAAGTCGTTTCTGGCTGTTTCTTTTGTTACACTGCTGAAAGCATAAATAGGTGTCCTCTTTATATAAAAATAATGCAATACGCAAGTATTTATTGAATGCTACTGAAGCATTCAATTAATTTTCTTTCTCCGATTTTCCCAACTTCTTCGTTTTTGTTTTTAGGTTAAAATGAGTAGCCTGGTTTTGAGTTTTTAACGTTTACTTAAATTATTCAAGAGCAATAGAAATTCAAAAATTGCAGAAAATTTAGACACATTTGGTGCGATAAAGCAACACTGCCACCAGAGAAGTTCTCGGCTGAAACTGGATAGTATGGTGTGTGCAGTATGTAGACCAGAGTGTCTTCTGAGTTACGCTCTATTGGTTACATCCTTGAAAGACGGTCGTGGCTTTCAGGTGTAGTGTTCCGCTGTTTCGCAGTAATTACATGAATCGAAGAATCTGTCAGTTTTAGGATTTCCGAATGATGAGAATGTATTCATAAATTGCTCGTGATTAATGTATTTTAAGTTTCTTTTGCTCTATGATCCATTTATGATATTATTAATTAGTTTTGATATCTCTTTTTTTTTAATTTATTTCTATCCTTGTTCGATTACAGACAGAATCTTTCAAGGTATTGAATACATATATATAACTATTTCGAGTAATAAATAATATATATACACACTAGAGGTTACAATTAAACTATGTACATAAATACTGAGGGATACCCTTACAGGGACCTCTAACATCTTGTTTTAATTAGTTAAATACTTTTTTTTTTTTTTGAGAAACAAAACAATGATATAATGTATTGGCAGTAGTATAGTATTCTTTATATATAGTAGTCAAATTATGGAGGTTGAAGTAAATCTCTTGAAAGTTTAAATTTAATTCTTGAATATGTTGAAGATGTTTTTCTTAGTTTAAATCGTTCATAGGCTGGGATAGAGTGTAAGGATAAGTAGAAATTTATTGAGATTTTTAGTATCCATGTTTTTGTTTTCAATTGAGAGTTCTTTGTGTAACTGTTCATTTCTTATAAACCATGGTGCAGTAACTGACCATCGCAGAAATGTATTTTGTAGAATTTTAAACATTTGAATGTGTATTGGGGCAGCACCTCCCCAAATGGGACTAGCATATGTCAATGACGGTCGTATTATATATCTAAATATTGATAGGGATGTTTCTATGTTTAATTTTGAGTTTTTGTTTATGAGTGGATATAGTTGAATCATTTTGATAAAAGTGTTGGTAGCTACATTTGTGATATGATCTCTCCATGTGAGTCTTCGATCAAAATATAGTGCCAGATATTTTGCAGGTTGTGAGGTAGGGAGCCATTTAATTGCTTTACCATTTAGAATTAGAGGATAGATTAAGTTTGTTTTTCTTAAAGAGAAGGTTGTGGCCTGGTATTTAGAGTGATTAATAATTATGTTGCATTTATTAAACCAATCAGAGTAGTATATTCTGCAACGAGCGTAGAATGATGGCTATTATTCACGAGTGGATGTTTCCGAGGCGAGCGACATAGAAGCGAGTGTCGGAATTTCCACGACAGAATAATAGCCATTCTACGCAAATAGAAGACTATACTTTCTCTACGACTTTGATATTGAAATTTTAAAAATACTAAATGATAACATGTGAAAAGTTTTTTTTTTTTTTTAAATAATGTTACATTCATTCTACTTTTAACTTCATTAATTAAATATTTTATAACATTAACGTCAAACAAGTAAACAAAATAAATATTACAAATATAAATAGTATAGATTTACTTTTTGGAAAAATTAATTGTAAAATTAGAACAATTGTTTGGTAAATCCCGAGTTGAGGGTGGCTCGGTTCCTTTGATTCACTGATTCGGTTCATTAGAAGAGAATCGGCTCCATGAACTGAATCCTTGTTTATACGTAGTATTCGCGTGTAGTTATGTTCATGATGTTACAGCAATAAATATAATTATTTAAAAGAAAATCTATTTCACTCATTCATGCTACTTAAAGTTTTATTATTGGGGGGCTATCGCCCCCCAAACCCCCCATTTTAAGACTAAAATATCAACTCATAAAATAATATCATAAAAAGTGAACTCACGTTTCTTCTTCACAGTTCGGCAATGAATTTTGATTATTTTTATTTCTGAAAAAACGAAAAAGGTTAAAAATGTTTAATAAAAATAAACAAATAACTCACCTCTGAACTTATGTTGTATATTTTTTTAATACTATTACAGAAATGTTGGAATTTATTATTTTTGCAGTTTCTTCTCCAAATATATTCTCCTAAATAATGATGAAAATTTTCTTCCACTTTGTGGCGTGGAATTGCGCGCTTAATCACACTCCAAGTCCCCTCAATAGCATTTGTATGCGCTCCAGTTTCAGGATCTTTGAAAGTAATAGAATGATTAACTCTTAGATGGGTAAATCCTTCATCTTTAAGACAATCATAAGCCTTCCAGCAATCCGAAATCACAATAGATTTCGGCTTGATGTAATTCTTAATGATGTCCAAGAGTACATCCTTGCTACGACATTCAACGACCTTGAAAAAGGACCGATAGGAACCCCTTTCCACACCACCAAACACCCATTTCCCTTCCACTCTTTTGCCCCTATTGTACTTCCTTTTACCAAACTTACTCTCATCAATTTCAACCTCAACACCCTCTCTGCCCAGTGGTTGATTTTCATCTTCAAGCACTTCAAAACATAACTCTTGACAAAAACTCATCCAATCAGTAATAGTACTCTCACATACACCAGCATCCAAACATATATGTTCAACCTTTGCTTCCATCACCCACATGTAGGTAATGAGAAGCACCTTCCATATCTCCATGTGACTTCTCTCAAACCAAGAATCCTTTGCACAGACATTTTCACACAATGAGCATTCTCGCCTCTCACTCTACAAATCCACTCAAACCATCTATCCTATCCTTTCTCTCAGTAAATTTCAATTCGAAAGAATTGAAATTTATGCACTTGAATGTGTATGCAATTGAATTGCACACACTACATACACGTCGAGACGCAAGCAAACCCACTTTCTGACACCACTGGATCACATTCAAAGTTCCCTCTCGGCGCAAATCATAAATAAAACCAGCATTCATACCTTCCACTCAGTAGACACACAACCTATTTAAAGAAGACTTGAAATTCGAAAAAAATACACAATTCCACGCCAACAAACTATCAATGTCGGTACTTCTCATTAATGAAACAAATTCTCATTTAACATTGAACATAAATAACTCGGTTGTTATAGTAACAACTAAATGTGTTAATAGAGACTGTTTAATTACTATATTTCCATTACTATATTTATATTTCATTTCAAGCAGGAAGCAAACTCACATTTTAACATTTTAAATGTCGTGAAATGTTATTTTAAGTGTGAATTGATATTTTGTTTCGTGATGAAATGATTCTTAATTGCAAAATGTATAGCTTTATATGGCTTTGACCCGTAGTAATATTGTATATATTTATGCTTTGGCGTAAGAAATTTAATCAATGCCAACAAAATTATTGTCGATCACTCAACCAGTGATTCAAGTGAACCGCGCAACTATAAACATAGGAATCGCGAGAAATAATGAATCATAAAAGGAACCAAAGGAACCGTGCCACCCTAAACCCGGGATCAACCCAATTGTTTATATTTATTATGGAGAGAGTTGACTCTTGATTTGAGTCGATTTGATTTACAATAGATTTACTAGCAGAACAAGATGTTTTTTGTACACGACTATTTTCGATTATAATCGTATTATGTTCTACCGATTGCAGTAGCGTGTTTGCGGTAAACAACTTGTTTGACATTGAATCATCCACATAACCTTCCGCTACCGACGTACTCTTCCAACCGCCATGTCTTTTCAGAGCTGTTATATCGCCTCCTGCATCAACAAGCATTGTGGCCGAAGACCTGCGCAAAGTATGTCCAGTGTATTGATTTGGATTCGGCAACTTGAGGTACGTGGCGATTTGTTTGCCGATGGATCCAACTTTGTTTATGCCGATTTTCTGAACAGTGCACTTTTAAATGAGCTCGCATACTGTTTCGTGGTTCACCTGTCTTACGATAGTTGCGCAAGAGCCCACAGCGCCTTTGTAGGCGACTGCGAGAACCTTGAGTCGTTGTGTAATGATCTAGGACGAATGCGATTGGTCGAGAGGTGTGTTAGAATAATATTCTCGCACGGCTTGTGAAGTTAGCATGATTACTGCATCCGAAAACATGGAGAAATGAATACAGTCTGCCATAGTCGTAGAGAAAGAATATTTAAGTCGTCCTGTAGGTTATCTCTGCCTACAGGTAGATATTTATGCGATGTATAGACTGCTGTGCCGTCTGCAAATAACGCAATTTCTGAATCTATTAGAGAAGGGATATCAGATATGAAAATATTAAACAGAGTTGGAGATAATGGAGATCCTTGTGGAGTTCCAGTTGTCATAAATCGAGTTGTCGATATTTCAGAGTTGAGTTAAACTTTGAAACTTCTGTAAGTAAGAAAACTTTTAATTATTTTCTGTAAGTAAATGGGAAAACCATATAGTCACATTTTGTATAGCAAGCCAGTATGCCACATTCTATCAAAGGCTTTTTCGATGTCCAAAAATAAGGCCAAAATATGTTGTGCATTATGAAAATTAGTGATAATATTATCAGTTAATCTTAATAATTGGTGTGTAGTCGAATGGTTGTGACGGAAACCAAATTGTGCGTTAGGTAGTATATTGTTGTTATTAATAAACTTCTTTATTCGTGTTAGTAAGGTCTTTTCAAAGATTTTTGAGAAGGTGGGAAAGAAGACTAATTGGTCTGTAGTTTACTGGAGACGTTGGATCTTTACTAGTTTTGTGTATGGGGTTACTAATGCAATTTTCCATTGATTTGGAAAATAATTTAATCTTAAACATAAGTTATATATGGCAGTTAAAGAATTAATTGCTGAAGTAGGGAGATTTTTAATAATAATATTAGGTATTTTATATATTCCAGATGATTTTTTGTTTTTTAATTTTTTAATAATGAAACAAATTTCTGATGGAAAGACAAATTTAATTTTTTCTGGTACAGTGTGGAAAGGAGATTGGAATTCTTGAGTAATTGTAGTATGATATAAAGGGTTTAAAATAGTAGTATTATTGAAAATTGATACAAAGTGAGTAGCTAAAAGTTCTGCTTTTTCTTTGTCTGTAGTTGCAATTCTTTTGTCTTGTTTCATTTTGGGGATTTGAGTAGGTTTTTTTGTTATTTGTATAATAGCTGACCATAGGGCTGTTGAGGTAGGTTGAATTTGTGAGATATAATTATTAAATTTTTGATTTCTACATTTAATTAACTTATTTATAATTGTTCTGGTTAAGTAATTTAATGTTTTTTATCTGTAGTATTACGGTTCATTTGCCATAGTCTACGTATACGACGTTTATATATTAAATTTAATATTTCTTGAGATATTAAGTTTGTTTTGTTAATTGTATTTTTTAAAATTCTTTATAGTGAAGATAATTTGATAGCAGTTATTATATTAGAATGAAATCTTGCAATTTATTGGTCTATATCTTTTTCGTTATAAGGGTTTTTGGGTACACATTTAGATTTAATATATTTAAATGGAACACTTTGCAGTTGAGTGGTTCGGTTAGTAGAAAATTTTTATTTAAATTAGGAGCGTATGATGAATTAATTGCCACTAAGACTGGGTTGTGATCTCAATTTAGAGCAGGAATAGGATATTGAGAATTTGGTAGTGTAAAATTATTAGTAACAATGATATCTAATATATCAGGAGTTACACTGTTATTATAGGAATAAAATGTTGGAAAAGGAGGGGCATGTATTTGACAACTGTTTTGAATAGCAGTTTCAAGATGCAATTTACCTTGTGGAGTTGTTGTGTTACAACCCCATTCTGTATTTTTTGCATTTAAATTCCCAATTAATAAAATTTGATTTATACAATTTAACACTGATTTAAGTATTGAAATTGGTATTTTATATTTTGGTGGTTTGTAGGCTGTTACCAAAGTTGTTTGACCTGAAATTAAATGTATAATTATTACTAAAAGTTCTAATTTATTAGAGGTGGGTATATAAATTTGTTGATGTTTTATTGTTCTTTTAATAATAATAGCAACACCTCCACAAGAATGATTAGATATTCTGTCTTCTCTGTAAACTTGATAACATTGAATATAAAATTTAATACTATCATTTAGATGTGTTTCTGTAATGCATGCAATGTCAATTTGATGTACATGCAGGAAGTGTTTGAACTCAAGTATTTGTTTTTGAAGTTCATTGGCATTCCAAATTAATAACTTAAGAGAGTTGAGTTTGTGGTGCATTGTTTATATATTTTGGAAGAATTTGTTGTATTAAATTTTGAATATCGGAGATTACAGCATTAATTATCTGAGATGTTACAATAGGAATAATAGGTGTGAGATTATACCTGTTGTTTGCGGTATTGTATTGTTGTTGTAAAACGTTTTGAAATCTTTCAGGTGTAGGTAAATGTGGGAAGTGATTTACACTTTGAGTATTTGGTGCAGGTGTAGAGTAGTATGTGTTGTTAAATTCTTAGTACTCCTTTTTAAAAGGACAACCTCTGTAATTTGCTGTATGATTTTTTAAACAGTTACAACATTTTGGAGTTGCTGTTTTTGTTTGTTACATTTTGAATAATGGTGGTTGTCAGTACAACGAACACATCTAGGTTCCATTTTGCAGTTTGCCTGGGTGTGATTGAACCTCTGGCAATTTTTACATTGTATAGGGCTTATTTTATTTTTAAATTTAATTTTAACAATACTATTGAATAATTTATTTAATTTCATAATATCTCTTCCCTGGTCATTATCATAGAGTTCTAATGCACAGATTTATTATGATTCTATATTTTTGCCAAACAGTCTATAGTCAGATATTATTGGGAAGTTTTTAAGTAACTCTGTTTTAATTTCTTCATTGGTATATGATAATGGTACATCATGCATTATTGCAGAGAGTGTTTTGTTTGTAGGATCTCTATATGAAAAGGAAGGAGTTTCATTCGAGTCACAGTGGGTTCTATAGTTTCTGAAATGTATTATCGATTTGAAGAATATTGAAATGTGAGAGTTTTTAACTTTGGTTTCAAAATCATTAGTAGTTATGGATTTTATGTCTGTAATAAAACTAGAGAAATTACGTAGTATATTTGCAGATTTTGAGATATTGATAGGAGGAATAGTAATATTTTTATATAATAAGTTTGAAGTGTTATCACTTACGTCTTTATATTCTAGGTCACTTGCTGTTGAAGTCTGGTTTCAGTACTACCTATTGAGATATACCAAAATTTTCCTCTCTCTCTACATTTATATCTGCCAAAGATCTTAGCGTCCGGCTTGCTGGGTCAATGGGTCACGATATAATTATAATCCTTATTACCTCTGTAATGGATTATAGGATCCGCCGACTATACAGCGCAGCTGGGAATCTGAAATAGAATGTTTCTATTCCTAGTTCATTTCTGTTTGGATTGACTAAATGAAAAATCACTTTCTTTTCTAAAGAACAAAATTTAACAAAGTTTATTTTTACTTTTTTATCAAACAATTTAATGAATTTAAATTAGGCCTTTGATCATGATCTCTTTCAATTTACAATTTTACACCGCGGTTAACTTATCTTTTCTTCGATGATGTCCCTCGTAGACTTCTCAGTCGAAATATCTTGCGAGTTTGCCGTAGTCCAAAGTTTCAAGGAATTCTCTTCTGCCCCTATCCAAGCTGTTCTCAAACTATCAAAATTACCAGTCCCGATTACGTCCTATGACATAGTCCCGAACTTGATTACCACTCCCGACAAAGTTACAATTTATACTTCAATATTGCTTCCACATGAAAATATCTACGAACAGTTCAGAAGCGCGTTTCCGAGCAGAATGAAATCTTCCTGCATGATTCATCCCTCGAAGACTTCGTATTAAACTACCTTCATTTTTTTCATAACATTTGACCGTCTAAACTTCTCCGCCCAATCCCAAAGTTTTTACTTTCGGCATCAACCCATCTCTTAATGCATTTAGAAAAAACAAAAACTACATTGTTTATTCACGGTCGTTGCTATGCTCTAGCTCTCGTGATATTTCGTAATGCATGTTCCACCATATTGTCTCCAAATAAATGTTAATTTATTTTAACGTGACATATCGGTATGTCACACTATGTTATGTCTGGAGTTTGATCTAGCACTATTTTCACTACACTGATCATCTGTTCTTTTCCGCTTGGGGTTGGTATAATCATTTTGGCTTTTCTCCAAATTTGGAATAGGTAGACTACTATTGTCATTTTGAGGGTTATAAGGAACACTTTGCTGAAAGGAATAAATTACCTCTTGTTGTGATTTTACAATTTCCCTTAGTTCTTGACCTTGTTGCTGAAGGATTGCTATCTGCTGTTCTAAGAATGCGATTTTTGGATCTTGATAAGTTGAGTCCGAACCATAAACAGTATTTTGCTTTACCTGGTTTTCATTTAGATTTGTTTCGTTTATCACAGTCATCGCTGCAGATATTAGTTGACCTGTTGAAGGGCAACTTGTGTTGTCCATTTTTCACCAGATCTTGCTACACGAAATTAAACAATTCGTTATTTCGTTGCGAAATGCCGCAATGCGGCATTTTGGCCGTGGCCCACACCGAACGTGGTGTGGTTTCATTGTCACTTCTTAGTATCGCACTAATACGTAATCACTGTCACTTGCTGAACGTCCGCAGATAGCGGTAGGCATGAGCGCTCGCGGGGAGGTCTTTCCTCTACGAGATTTGAGCTCCCAATGTGTTTTGATATTTGATTGCTAAACTTAAATTACTATTCCTTGTGTTGGACGCGTATATACATTGTTGTTATTAAAATAAATGATAATAATTTTATCCAAACAGTATGATAATGTAACCTACAAACAGCTCGTGATCCTTCAATATGCCCGATTGATGTTATGAAATTTGTGCCTTTGCTGTATTGCATTTGCGTACGTGAGCTATTTCACGGCAATTCTCACATAAAAGACCAAATTTGACCTTCATATTCTTAATTATTTTCTGTTTTTTGTTTAAAATATGGATCAAATAAGTTAACATGGTTATTTTAATTTCTTCTAACTTTATTGTTTTCGGAAATATTGCATATTGAAATTTAAGAAAAATGACGCGCATCACAAATTTAAAAATATAACGTATTTGAATAGCCTAGTTATAAAACCTACACAATAATTCCATTCGAAACTTAAAAACATGTTTAATTTTTGAGATTTTGCAAAATATTTAATTTCCGAATTTTCAATTTTTTGAAAATTAAATTTAAAAGTATTAATATACGCACTAGAGTATTGTTGAAACTCCAGAAAAATTCAAAGTAGGATCTCAGTACCTTTAAACAATAATTTTTTTCGGAACCAGTGTGCATTTGTTTATTGTAACAGCCGCACTTCTTGCCTTCATGCTTCTTGACTTCGGTTTCTTTGAATGAAGCAGCAGACACAAGTTCATGATTGTATTGATGACGGATTCTTGACGCACGTTTTGACTGACATTTTGAAATATTTTGGTCCCTCAAAACTCATTTCAAATATATGCACTCGCTTGCCTTCGATCCCTGAACTTTCGTCACAGTGCACAGTTCTAACACCTTATGGAATTCACTTTTTACAAAATTCCAACATTCAGCTGTTATTTAACTATATACATTTTGACTATGTTGTCGAGTGTTGCGAGTTGCATTTGGCTCGAATATTTAGATGCGTTTTTTAAAAAAAATCTTTCATATTTTTAAGGTCTAATTGCAGATCATGTCATGTCTCCGTAAAAAATTCTCTTTTATAACACACCTCATTGATAAAGATTGGTTGCGTGTGAGATTTGCAAAAAGATGCCTATACTACTGAAATAATATTGAAGACGATTGATTCTGCGGTCGTTATTTTCTTATATGGAGGAAAGATTCATTCACCTGAATTATGAGCTTTTTAATACTGTTAGTAATAAGTAATGTAACTCTGTTATTGTAGCAATTTGTTTGCTTGACCGCTAGCAGCGACATTTGCAGAGCTAAGATTAACAACCTAAAGGTTTTCAGTTCGGACGAAGTGCTACGAGCCTTTATATTCTCACTGTTGAACACATAAAAACTGCCTGTTCTAATATTAGAGTCAAACTTTGTATTTTGACATATCGTTAGGGTCCCTTATTCGAGATGTTACATACTTTCTCTTGCTTTTAGATTACGGTATTGTAGATCTAAACATCATTATTTTCCTTCATGACATTGTATGCAATGTTATAATTATTAGAAACGAGTCTTCAAACAAATATTTTATTTGTCCTGCTATTTAAGTTGTTGTAATTGCAGTAATCCTTTGCATAGTATATTCATCGGCCTTGAGTTTCGCGTCAACCACAGCGAAATCGTCCGGCGTCCATCATCCGCGGATCCTTTGCGTGCTGCGTAACTTTCGTCGCGGCCTGTTACGCGCACCCAAAACATCCGCTCTCCATAACGCGCAACGCGGGAGGCGAAAAGGGGAAGTCGCTTCCCTTGTATGAGCGCGAAATCGTCCGTGTGCCAATGGCGCTCCACCCCGGAGGCTTAGCTATAAAACGAGTGCGCACGGTCCTCTCGACAGTTGCTTCCACACACTCACTGGACAATCTCCTCCACTCCAAGATGCAGTCTGCTCAGGTAATGTAGAATGTAGACATTTGCTACTAACCTGTACATTTTTTGGAAATATTTTTTCACAACTGAACACTACAAAGTAAATTCAACAAAGTAAAATAAATATTAGCGAATTCACTTTTCAGAAGTCCAAATAACATTATTCCTCATTTCTTGAATACGTATTAGTGTGTTCTTAGTGCAGTATACACTATCTCGAATTCACTTGAGAAGTAGTCAAATTGGAGTGTTTCAAGCCTTTGTCACATAAAAATTAAAGAGAAAGTTGGTCTCAGAACACCGCTAGCAAGTCAGTGATTCGGGAATGAGCTAACAATAAAATCATAGATTACAGTTTTGTATTACTGTATTGTAGTGTAGAAGGCGACAAAATGTATTACGGTAGAAGTGTTCGTAATTCACACTTTGATAATCATATTGCCCTTCATTAATAATAATAACAATAATTTAGTAATAATTTTTCACGATCACTAGCGGTCAGTGTGTTGGCTCTCTGAATGTCAGTTCGTCCCTTCGCAGCTGGTGAGTGCGTGCGTGCTGGCGCTGGCGGTGGCGGCCGTGCGTGGGGGCGTGGCGGTGAGCACCGTTCACGGATCGCCCGTAGGAGGCGTCGGCGTCCTCACCGCCCACCACGCCCATCA